>OX439039.1:50073284-50673284 GCA_949317995.1 Acholoe squamosa
AGGAAATGTATGGCCGACTTTTGTGTAGGAAATGTATCGCCAAAGTTGGCCGAAGAGGCCCAGTGGACTATGGATATTAGGGCATTCTCCCGACGTCTCGAGGCAGTAAAGTTGCTTACAAATAAATTACCCGTCAACTAAAATCCACCTTATCCCCTTAATATCTATTTGAATGTACACTTGCGTGGGACAAACACGGGCGTCGGGGGTGCTGAAGGGTTTTGACAGGAGGGCTTGGCCGCCCCATAATGGGATTCTCCCCTATCATGTGTTTCAGTGTTCTTAAACTCAGTGGAGCTTTGTCTTCCATAAAAAAAAGCTGTATGCTTTAGTCATGGGAAAAGGGGATCAATTCTACTCTTCACTGGGTAAGGGGGGGAGCAAATAATTTTACCTGTTTTTAGCAAAAAGCCCACACATTACTATAGGTCAATTGATTTTTTTTTCACACCAAGGTGACCACAGTGACAATATTGCAAGAGAAAGATCAAGCAAAGGCGAGCATCACATCTAAAGTTTCACTCGCAAAGCACCATAGGATCTGTGTACATGTATTCTGAGATATTAGTGGCCACAGAATCAAGTAAATCTGCACTGCATAGTGACAACTTTTATAATCATTGCGCGTCCAAATCTATTGTCAGCAGAAAACTCATTTACTGTTACCGATCAAACGTCAGCACAACAACTACATGAATTCGTATGGTTGTAATGAATGGTGCTATAGAGTATAGTGGTGTAGAAAAAAAAGGGGGTGGGATGTCGGGGAGGGACTCCAATAATGGGAGGGTCCCATACAGGTATAAGCCTAATTAGAAGTACAGCGCCCGCCCCACAACCCCAGACCGAAAACCAGCCCCTCCTTCAATACAACTTTTCTTAACCTGTAGGCTCTGCGTTATTTCTTCAGATATTCAAATAATTATATGTTGTAACTACTCCGGTCGTGTGTGCGCATGGTGCTCATGAAAACTAGGTCAGAATAGTATTCACACCTTAATCTTACCTGTAGCTGGGACGTTCAGTGTCACCTTGTACAGGTGCGAACTCCAGTACCTAGGCTTGGGTGGCGGCGCACGTTGAGTCACACTTGTTGCAGGAGTAGCACGGAGGGCTGCGTGGGATGCCACTGACTGGTACGTGAGTCGCTCAAGCCCCAACTCACGGCCCGGCCACGGCCCCACCACCACCGCTGAGGCGACGTCGCCACACCTGGTCTACTTGTCAATATAGAGTCAATTATGCCAAATGTCGGTGTATAAATTATACGACCGATGATGGAGTCATCATCAGTGTAGTCTCAGACATACACCAAGATACATCAACTGTATACCTGAATACGATCTACTACTACAAGTTCAACCATGAAGGTCTCATCTACCAAGAAGGCTTCCTCCATGAAGGTGAAGGAGCCCAGGAAGATGCTGTCTGCCAAGTACAGCTTCCTGGAGGGCCGTGTCCACAAGTCATGTGACCAGCTCCAGATGCTGAACAGGAAGATCAGTGACCTTCGTGTTCGTCACCAGAGGGCATCACAGCGTGGTCAGCAGACCTTCCGTCAAGCCATCCAGCTGCAGTTGGATGTCTATCAAGGACTCTATGCCACCTTCTACACCTACACAGCTAAACAGGCCCATCAGCTGGCCCTGGTAGAGACTGCACTCACACAGGCACAAGCTGTACAGGGACAACAGGCGCCCTCTGCCTGAACAAGTCTCTACAGTCACCAGGCACAACATTGTGTCCAAAATGGCTCTTGTCAGAGCCACTCACTCTCACAAAAGTTGTCATCAATCTCTCTTATTATATCTTATAAATAGGTGTATGTAGTCAAGTTATATTGACCCCCCCCCCCATAAATTTCTTTTAATTTGATTCTTTTTGAATGAATATCGAATCCGAGTGCTAATCCATCCCCACATTTCATCACTGTTTGACTATCTTATTCACAGTGCCCACCATATCCCAGGGAAATGGCCCATAAGACTTGCGACAGATTGATATAGACGTACGTCTGCTATGTTTTCTACGTTTTGCTACGTGGCCCATAATGCCTTAGGACACTTTGATATAAGGTGAAATAAGCGACATACGTGGCTTAAATCTTCCCACCAACAAATCCCATGGATATAGGAAATATAACTTCGTACCAACTATTGTTTAGGCATAATATACATTTAAAACTGTGGTGGGGGATGTTATGCTAGGGTTCTTTAGGTCGATTTTTTTTCAAAATATTTTTTAGAATTTTTGGTGGAAAAATGTCAAAGACTTAATTTTGTTCGATTTTATATACACCCTTATGGGACCATTTAAGAAGTAAATAAAACGTAGGGAGTTTACACCTTACT
This sequence comes from Acholoe squamosa, assembly GCA_949317995.1. Lineage (NCBI taxonomy): Eukaryota > Metazoa > Annelida > Polychaeta > Phyllodocida > Polynoidae > Acholoe > Acholoe squamosa. The sequence goes on from OX439039.1 coordinate 50,075,636, forward strand.
TGAAAAGCTACGTGGCCAATGTTTAAAAAGTTATCCATTACGGGCCAGGTCCCTGGGGTGCAGGCACCGATCGCAAGGGGGTGGGGGCTTTCACGAAGTAAGGGAGTGATCATTTTTACAACAGCTTTTGCAATCTTATTTTTTTAAACAATATTCCTTTATTGTGTCTAAACGGTACAATTTATTCATTCAAACAGTGATATGAAAATATTTGATTAATTCCATGATTGTCGATAATCCGCTCGGCACAAGTGTTGGTTTAGGTTGGCCACCTTTCAACATTATCCTGTGTACATCATTTTTCTTAACAAAATATGATGGATTTCAGATTACAACCAATTATGAAATTTGATATGTAAAAGAAGGGATCTAGTTATTAAGAAATTACAGACTATAGTACAAAAGTACCTACAGTCTTAAATGATAAGGTTGGCGAGGTCCTCAGTACCATCTCCATAAATCCCATTTTCAAACCATACTTAAATCACCTTACCTAGCGCCTAAGTAGGCCTATACAACTGCTATACGGACTTAGCAGGACTAATTATTAGCCATTGAGATAATCCCAACTATTCAGTACGTGCGGTCCTCTCGGGGGGCCAACTGGTACCCATCTGATAGGTTTTATAAGGGACGAGTCATTTATTGCTAGGTGGGGGGGGGGGGCTTGTTAGATATAGGGGGGTCATTTTGAAAAAGAGCCCCTTGGTGGGGGGGGGGCAAAACCCAATAAACCTTCACACTGGGGGGGGGGGGGTCAAAACTAAATATGGGCAATTCAAATACCCATCGTGATGCATTATTCCACATGCACATCCGATTTTTTTTTTTTTTTTTTTTTGGGGGGGCATTTTGCAAAATCAGCTCTTAGTCGGGGGGGGGTCACAATCATTTTTGTCATTGTGGTGGGGGGTCGGAAAAAAATCTGCCAATCCGCCAAAATTCATCTAGCCCCCCCCCCCGCCTAGCAATAAATGACCTGTCCCTAAGTAGAACTCGCTGGTAACAAGCTCCATCAATGGGCGCGCCCATGGGGCAACCTGCTACCTCGGTTGTCGCCATACAGTACTTTTCATGATACAATCAAGTTGTTAAACATTTTTAATGAGTACTTACTTAAAAAAAAAAAAAAAAAAAAAAAAACAACAACTAAGAACTAGAACAAACAACTCCATACTATCCTGTCAAATTACTTTACACCTGGTTCAACAGCATAATCTCCGACTACTCTTATCGTTTGGGTGCTGCAAGGCCTATTTGTACATGTTAATATAATTCTTTTGTATTTAATCGATGGAGATACACCAAGAAGGCGTTACACACCAAGTCGCAATGTTTACACCAGCGAAGTTTTACATCAAGGTTCAAAAAGTAACTACACATTTAGTGTATGTCAGTGACCTAGTCAGGTTTTTTGCTTTACTGTGTGCTTCCTGTTAGTGTATAAATGTTTGCTCTATCCCTTCACCTGCGACCTGCAAGTAGGGCATTCAATATGTATGTACATAGACAATCTTCTGCTGTGTTGGACTTGGTCAAGTGAATGGATATGGCTGTTCAATGTTGGTCATTGGCTATCTGTATCATGGGTGAGTTATCGATCATTTGTTATAAATAGAAAGGAAATCGTATGATAAACCAGAATTTATATACGTCTGCCTGAAAAGGGGGGGGGGGTCGATCCACAAACATGGTAAAATGTATATCTATTTTGGCTGTACACCTATGACCGCCCTTTACTGTTTATCAAAGGCCATGGATAATGAGTGCTAATATGCGAAGGCGGTCCATCAACAATTGTTGTATGAACATCAAGATTTCATGTACGTGACAAAAAAAAATCACATTTTATTAATGAGGGAGTATCCATATATCTCCTTAATCAAATCAATCATTTGCAGTTAAGTAGACAGATTCATTGTTATTATGTCTACATGGTTGTACTTTATATATGGAACATTTACCAAATATCATAGATTACAGCAATAGGCATCCAGAGCTGACAGTTTGTAATGCATGGAGATAAACGCGATGACCAGGTAATTCAGAGTCTTTTTGAATTATATCCGATTTGTATAGATTGTCTGAAGAATTCCTTCATGTGATACTGCAAATATTCTGCTTATAGGTTATTATGGAGTGTCACCTACCACACAATACACAGGTAAGCAGACATGCAGATCTAATATAATATCATATATATATATATATATATATATATATATATATATATATATATATATATATATATATATATTTATATATATATATATATATATATATATATATATATATATATATATCAACTTTCACAGTTACTAAGTTCCAAGGGGGGGGTGGATATTCTATTTAATCTCTGAGTTTAAATCTAGTTATGGGACAAAAAAAAGACGGATATAAAACTGTCGTATAGATGGTGCACCTCAACTACCCTATCTACGGTGCATAGGCACGACATCCCTCTAGACACGACTCGAGAATTGAACATTCTCATGAACAGGTAGAATCTTGCGAGGATCACAGGGCATGACACATGGAGATGTCTTGACTTATTCCCGGGAATCAACCTAGTGCATTGTTGGTGCAATCACAAGTCATGACAGAAGTTTACATCTCGGGTTATTTCTTGCCAGTAAACATGTTCTCATAAGCCAGTGGATTCCTGTGGGGATCACAAGTCATGACACAAGTTGACATCTTGAGTTATTCCCAGGAGTTAATTCTCTTAGCAATCACAAGTCATGACACAAGTTTAGATCTCAAGTTATTCCTGGAGTTGAACATGTTTCCATGAACCAGTGGATTCTGGTGGGGATTACAAGCCATGACATAAGTTTACATCTTGAGTTATCCCTGAGAACTACACAGAGAAAAGGAGACTGATCGCTTTGACACATACTGCACAGGTCACGATTGTCTCCCACATGACATGCGTGAAAGGCATGTTGAATGAGGTTGACACTCTCACATTTGGTTTGTCAACTCCACTTGACATGCGTAATGAAGACAGATGTCATGGTGACATATGTGCCATGTCCCAATGACATGTGCTCTATATGTCAAATCAAGTTGACATGGATATACATGTCATTTTGTCAGGAAGATTTTTTCAGTGTAACTGGATAGATTCATATAGCAATTACAAGTCCTTACACAAGTTTACATCTGTTTTATCAATACACATGTATGTCTTAAACTTTCCTCTCCTTTATTGCAGATGTAAATCTTGATTCTCAAGGTTGGAGCCTGGATGGCTGTAAATACATGCCAAAAAGTAAGGATACCTCGTTGAAACACCAGCTATTCTCAGGCATTAGGGAAGTTTGCAATCATACACTAAGTCGTTATGTTTAATGTGGACTTAAAGTCTACAACTTATACATAGAGTCTTATTTTTTTTTTTACATCCAATTGACTCGGTGGTATTAGATTTATCATGAGAATGCATTACGAAATCATTTCACTAGCCTCATCTCATTACTTCCCTCAGATATATCCATTACATGCCAAGAAAAATACGCAGAACTGCGTAGTCCAGAAATCAGAGGTGGAAAATGTGTGGAAATCAGATTACATTCCTATGTCAAACCGTATGTATTCCTTTATATAATACCATTTGGAACCAAAACAAGAACAGTAATCAAAGGAAAACGAGAGTTCAAAATAGCCGGAGACTCTGTGATCAAGGCCAATATTGAAATTGACCGTCCATATCTGGTAGGTCCCGTTTGTGAATGTGTAGTAAACATCATATCAATGAATCTTGCTGGACTAACAAGTTCAGAATCATATTTGCCCATTTTACATGTACTTTATTTTGATAATGTATTTGTAAATGCTTCCATATGTCAGCAGAGTTCTCCAAGTATCAAATTCTCATCATATCATCAAGAAGCTTCAATAGATAGGAGGTGAAACTCAGAGCTTTACCTATGGACACAGTGTAACAGCCCCCCCCCCTCTACCCCCCTTCAAAGTAGGCTCCCTTTTGTGTTCAGTATTGAGTCCTATGTAGGATAAGGGGGTTTATAGAGATGTCAGGAATCTTTATCAGAGTGATATCAAATGGAAACAAGGGGCCACCTATACCAGAAAATCCTGCTGAATCCAGAATTTGTGATCTTGATTCTTAAAATTTGACCAAAAGTACCTAAAAATGAGGTTTGATGATGAGAATATTTTAAAAATGTACAAAAGTTATATTAAAAATGATTGGAACTATTTATAGATGCAACATGCTAATCAAAGTCAATACCTGAATCTACATATCCTAATGTGTGCCTATCTCAACCTGACAAGTACTCTACCTGTGTATGGCTCTGCCTCTCCCACATACTGCCTATCCCTTAGTCTACCTATCATTCATACTACCTATCCCTTGAAACATCTAGAGTTTAATTAGGTTTTCTCTCAAATGGCTTAAAGGATTAATGTTTACCCTTCACCTTTGTACCTAATTTTCTCTGTACATTCTTACTGTTAGTCTACCTATCCTCAATCTGCCTATCATTCACTTTACCTATCCCTCATGGTGACTATCCCCCAACTCTTCACATCCCTCATGTTTGACTGGAACATCTGTGATATTACCTAGCACCAATGTATCTTTCGAATATGCTCACCTTACAAGGTACCCTCTGTACCTATCTCTTAAACTGTTTATTATCTATCCTCCTTGCTACCCATCCTCTTCAATACCTATCCCTCAAGCTCACTTTATAGCTTTCCTACCTATCACAGCTTGATCAGCTGGGATAGCTCACAACCAACCTTCATTTTGATCTCTTAGTCAACCTATCCCCTAAGGAACAAATTTAACAGTCTACCTCACACATACATCTACCTATCGCTCATCCTATATATCATTGAGGTTACCTATCCTTCAGGCTGCCTATCCTTCATCGTATATAGCCCTTAGTTTTTTAACTTGTCAAGTGGGATAGCATGAACGATATGCAGCATGAAGGATAGGAAGAGGGGAATAAACAGCATACATGTAGGATAGGAAGTTAGCTAGTCTAATGATAGCCATGGTGAGGCATTTTGGAAAAGCATGATAATTCAATGGCCTGAGGGATGTGTAAGGTAAACATGAGTGATATGCAGACTTGAGGATAGGTACAATGAGCGATAGGTATATTTCACAAGGCATAGACTATAAGAGCTACTATAAAGGTAGAAAGAATAGCATACAAGGTGAGAGATACATAGATAGCTGGTTAGGTAGGCAGAGGGCTATATACCATGAAGGATAGGCAGCCTGAAGGATAGGTAACCTCAAGGATATATAGCATGAGTGATCAGTAGATGTATGCTTAAGGTAGACTGTTGGATTTGTTCTTTAGGGGATAGGTTGACTAAGAGATCATAACAAAGGTTGGATGTGAGCTATCCCAGCTGATCAAGCTGTGATAGGCAGGAAAGCTATAAAGTGAGCTTGAGGGATAGGTATTGAAGAGGATGGGTAGCAAGGAGGATAGATAATAAACAGTTTAAGAGATAGGTACAGAGGGTACCTTGTAAGGTGAGCATATTCAAAAGATACATTGGTGCTAGGTAATATCACAGATGTGCCAGTCAAATATGAGGGATGTGCAGATTTGGGGGATAGTCACCATGAGGGATAGGTAAAGTGAATGATAGGCAGATTGAGGATAGGTAGACTAATGGTAAGAATGTACAGAGAAAATTAGGTACAAAGGTGAGGGGTAAACTTTAATCCTTTAAGCCATGTGAGGGAAAACCTAATTAAACTCTAGATGTTTCAGGGGATAGGTAGTATGAGTGATAGGCAGACTAAGGGATAGGCAGTATGTGGGAGAGGTAGAGCCATACGCAAGCAGAGTACTTGTCAGGTTCGGATAGGCAAACATTGGGATATGTAGATTGAGGTACTGACTTTGATTAGCATGTTGCATCTATAAAAAGTTCCAATCATTTTCAATATAACTTTTGTACATTTTTAAAATATTCTCATCATCAAACCTCATTTTTAGGTACCTTTGGCCAAATTTTGAGAATCAAAACCACAAATTATGGATTCAGCAGGATTTTCTGGTACAGGTGGCCCCTTGTTTCCATTTGATATCACTCTGATAAAGATTCCTGACATCTCTATAAACCCCCTTATCCTACATAGGACTCAATACTGAACACAAAAGGGAGCCTACTTTGAAGGGGGGGTAGAGGGGGGTGGCTTGCACTATAGGACTCTATGGAGTAACATATCCTAGGGAACCTATACTATTCTTGATATCATGGTGTAGGGAAAATGGAATGAACAATAGGTCGAATCCCACTTGGCGAAAAATGACTCAGATATCTCTGCGATTTTGAATCTGTTGCGATTTTGGGATATACTCCAAATTTGCAAGGGGTATAACTACAGCAGGGAGTATAGAACACAAGCAATTCTTTGCGATTTTAGGCCAGAAAAATATAATTCACAGAGATATAAACATCAATAAAGGCAAATTATCCCAAAGAGTACATGAAAATACGCAACAGTGTCCTTTTGTTCTATACCCCCTACTGCAGTTATAATCCTTGCGAATTTGAGGTAGGTACCAAAATCGCAACAAAATCGCAGAGATATTTGAGTCATTTTTTCGCCATGTGGGATTCGACCTAATGGGCATTTATGCCATGGCTAATACCGACGACACTATAGATTAGTACAACTCACACCGTATTCAATGGGGGGGGATGGTATATGATGCCTGCGTATTCAACGGCGTCATTTTTGAAATTTATACAGAGTTAGTCAGTTTCGTATTTAGGTATGGTTATTAGAAGTTTTACAGTAAAAGAATGATTGAAATAGTTAAATAATGTTATGCTATATATTGTTGATGTAAATAGAAGAGAAATGCCATGTTTAAAAAGGAAAAATTCCCATGCGTAACACTCAATACGAAACTAGGGGCTTGAAACTTGCAACTAGCTCCCGACAAAGCTGAGCAAGGTGTCATGGCGGTGACGCATGCAGAATGTCGTTACCATGCAAAATGTTTCCAGCGTTCTTCCAACAGACTTTGCACCCTCTAAATCGGATCATGCAAGATCAAAACATCTGCTTGGAGAGTGATAAACTTTATCTCGAAACAAATAGTTTTTTCTTTGAAAGGAAGAAACCATGAAAATATCCCTCTCCTCTTATAGAAATTGAAAAAACAACAACCCTAATGATACTGCCCCTACGCCGTAGAACTATGAATAATGCAAAGTGTAACTTGAATTTCCGCAGAAACATTTTGCATGGAGCGACATTTTGCATATTACAGCTGACCAAAACAAACCACGATGACTCGGCGTCTCCAATTCAGTAAATATTGTTGTTATTCTTTATTTAAAAGCAAATTCATCCCTTAGAGCCATGGCATAATGCAAATGGGATATTTTTGCATTGTATTCCCAGAGGTGAGGCCGTCTGTATTCAACAAAGCCGTTATACCATGGTCATTGACATTTGCTTATGTACATAATCACATCAAATAAGAGATATCAAGCTCGAAACCCACTTGGCGAAAAATGGCTGAAATATCTCTGCGATTTTGAATCTTTTGCGTTTATAGTACCTACCCCAAATTCGCAAGGGTTATAACTATAGCAGGGAACATAGAACACAAGGTCACTGTTGTGTTTTATCATCCACCCCTTGGGATGTTTTGCCTTTGTTGATGTTTATATCTTTGTAAATTATATATTTTCTGGCCTAAAATCGCAAGAGAGTGCTTTTGTTCTATGCTCCCTGCTGCACTTATGACTCTTGCGAATTTGGGATAGATCCCACAAACTCAACAGATTTAAAATCGCAGAGATATTTCAGCTATTTTTCGCCAAGTGGGATTCGACCTTCAGTGATTTTTAAATACAGCATATATGCAAACACTCACAGAGAAGTAACGGTCGAGTTTCATTTCCCACAGATTCTAATCAGCATTATCAATTCCCCATGGAGAGGTGTTTATCATACAGAGATCAAGAGTTTCCGAGTAGAGAATTCGGCGTGGTATTGTCAGAGTGTGCAAGCAGATTGTAAGTATAGGATGCCCTGACTGAAACTCGCCCATCCAATATCCTCTTTAAAACACCCCTAAATAAGCGCATATCTTGGTATAAGCCCAGGGGGTAGCAGCTATAAAGGTTGAATTTTATAATCACAAGTGCACTTAAAGATCGTATTCCAGCTAAAATTTTATCATTTTTCAGTCATACCATATTCATAAGGGGGAACACTGCTTAACGGTAACTCTTAAAACAATATTCAGTCTTTCACTGCTTGAAATATGCATATTTGGACCCAGAACTTTTATTGTAGGTTTACACTAAAACAACCGGATAACTTAACACTCAGTCAGTGTTTGGGTTTGTTATGGATGAGTGGTCACCTATGTAGTATAGCTTTCTTTATGGCTCATTAGTGGCACATTGTGGGTAAGCTATGCACTGTTTACCATAAAACATGATTATTGCAGTAATGCCCATTCATTTTTGGGCTTGTTTGGATTGGGTCTGAACTGAATTTATTCACTGCAAAAAATGTCAATTATGCAGGTGTCTGTACATTTATGGCCAGCATTCCAGATTTTCGTGATCGATGCTCAGGGTTTTTTTTATGTCGTAAATTGAGGTTGCCCCTAAAGATAAACGTGGGATTTTTTGCTCAATACCTCCGGGGCACACTAGTTATGGCATGCCATGCTACATTAAAATATAGTGAAAAAGTATTTCCATGGCTGAGACCTGCTGCGGAAAGTTTTTTTTTAATGAAAAAGCCTGGGAGATTGTTGTAAACACACTTTTTTATTGGTTTACACTAGTTATATAAGATTTAGCATGATTCAGATATCTTTGGTGTGTAATATCACTTGAAAATGGCTAAAATCCCACTTTCGGGTAGCAATCTTTAATGCCAAATTTGCCTATTTTCTATATTAGACCCAAATAACCTATAACAATGGAGGTAGGTTCATAGAAAGTGGGGTATCTACTCCAGAATAAAGCCTTTGGAATTTTCAGACCATATTTTTCATTGTATTGGCAGGGTTGGGGCTTGTAGAACACGTCTCGATATGATTTTCTGGGCTGTGGACAGTCCTGCAAGCCTCAGTCTGAGGCCCATCGGGTGTCCATTGGCAGTTCATAGCTCAAGACACATCACAAACACATGCATAATTCTTTCATAGAATGGGATAAAAATATGTATCAATAAGAATCAAGTCAGAACCCCTTTGTATGGGAGGCCATTATGGTAAAAATCACCAATATTACAGAATGGTATGGAAGTTTATTGCAATTTTTTGCCATGTTTCACACAATGTCATCACAATATCAACATAATCGCTATCATGAGAATTTATTTTATACTTGTGATATTGTCAGGGATCTCTTGGGAACACCCCTGTATGATTTGATGGCTCTACTAGCATTTCTTCCTGCATAAATCAATGTTTAAGTACATAGGTATCAGGTTCTTGGATCGAGGCCTGAAAATGCCACTTGCTCTGCTGGGTGTCTGACCTGTAGAAGCTGGTTTATTAGAAGAAAGAGCTTTTCCAAGGCAATGAAAGTCAATATTCAGATATGAAACACACTCAAGGACATAAAAAAGTGATTTTTGGAAAACCTCAAAAACACACCTGTCCCTTCAGGTCTCACGTAGGGAAATCCCGGGGTCACTCAGTGCATCCTTACCGACAGAAGACCTCCGCACTAAATACTACATGAGTTCTGGGTGGATAAAATAGTTAGCTAATTTAGTAGAACTCTGTAAAAATTCATAACTGGTCCTGAGTAGGTACTTATTCATATGATATAAAATAAAACATGATTATTGCAGTAATGCCCATTCATTTTTGGGCTTGTTTGGATTGGGTCTGAACTGAATTTATTCACTGCAAAAACTGTCAATTATGCAGGTGTCTGTACATTTATGGCCAGCATTCCATATTTTTCGTGATCGATGCTCAAGTTTTTTTTTTATATGTCATAAATCGAGGTTGCCCCTAAAGATATACGTGGGATTTTTTGCTCAATACCTCCAGGGCACACTAGTTATGGCATGCCATGCTACATTAAAATATAGTGAAAAAGTATTTCCATGGCTGAGACCTGCAATGGTTGGGGTAAGCCCCCTTATGTTATACTATATCGGTACAAGAAATGTTGTCTTGGATTTCCCACTCTAGAGAAGAGATATCCTATATCCAAATGTCCTCTATATTTACACACAAAGGGTGCTCTCATATCAACATATTATATGGTATGTAATAGGGAAATAGGTTGCTTTAGCCCAGGCGTCATTAATCAATAATTTTCTAGTGTGAAGGTTTAGCTGAAACTGCACTGCAAAAATGGTGTTTAGATTTTAAACATGTTTAGGTCTAAACACGTTTAAAACCTAAACACATAGGTCAGTTAGGTGTCTCATCGACTACACATTTAGGAAATGAACACTTTTATTCTAACTACATAAACATTTACGCTAAACATGTTTAGATGTTTAGAGTTGAGACAGTTGAATAATAGGTGTTTAGATTTAAACATCAATATGTTTAGATACTTGGATGTTGAATCCACACCAGGTAGCAGCACTACCTTTGACTGGACTATCTGCACACAGGTATAATTAATTGTTGTGACAAATGTCTCCAAATCCCATGTTTATCATGGTTTAATTTCATAGAATGTCATGTGAATAGAAAGGGCAATAGAAAATTGACTAGATTCACCTCATGCCACCATCATTACCATAAAATAATAAAAAAAACTCCATGACTGACACCTATTTAAAGTTTTTCTGGAATAGATAAACCAATGTCCCTCCTGCCAAGCTGTTGAACTTTCTCAAGTCTCTCATTCTGATGCAGTGTGTAATATATATACACATATATAGCTGTGGCTGACATCTTTGGAGACTTTGACAAGTAAATACCTGCTGATGCCCCCCCCCCCCAGTAAATGAGAAAAAAAATATATATCTCTGTTTTTTAATGCATATATGTCTGCAAACCTTAACTCTCCATCAAATCATTTAAACATCTAAACACAAAAATTCTTAAACACCTAAACACAAAAATTCATATATCTAAACACAAAAGTTTTAACCTAAACACCTACATTTCTAAACACTTGAGCTAAGCACATTGTTTGGCTAAACATGTTTAGGAAATTAATGTGATTACAAAAACGTTGCAAGAATATGTTTAGAATTGTGTTTAGGATCTAAACACCATTTTTGCAGTGTGCATCTTTAAACAAGCATGCAATTATGGTAAACTTATTGTATGCGGGAAATAATGCTTGATTTACCAGTGGTAAATTCTCGCTTGCAAATATGTATAGGCTTCTTATTGACATTTCACAGGGCCATGCAAGTCTGATCCATTTTATTGTTCAGCTGGGCAATGCGTTCGCAATGCTGACAGGTGTGATGGCAAGTCTGATTGTCTGAATGGCAGGGATGAAGAGAACTGTTCAGGTAAGTGGTATATACAGGTCATTCTGCACGGTCAACCTCAAGTCATTCGAGGTTTTATCAGTGGTTGCATTTAGATAATTGCAAAGAACATGATACTGGTACATAGTGAGGTAAATGAAAAGCTTATTCTGTCAACGCTTATCAGTAAGACTTATTGTCTGGCATGGCCATACAACAGCCAGGTGCAAAAGGAGACCGTTCAGGAGATATATGTGGAAGTTATTATATTGCTCCCTCTAACATGAGAAATTAGCTGAGCACCTATGGTGTAATATAGATGGAGTAAAGGAATGAAGGTGGGGAATCTTTTTCCCCAGCAAAGCCATATATACCAATCTATATTCTGACTACACCGTACTGCTAAAAATGTCTGCATACAAATTTTTGATGTGATTTATTTTATGAAAAGTTTGCAACAGTTGTATCAAACACATGTTAAACTAATGACTTCCCCTACTTGTGTGTCAGGCAAGACATTTACATATGTTTTCTCCTCATGTCTGTTTCCCATTGCGAATACACGAGCAACCACAAATATTGCGTAAGAAACAGTGCACACTCTATGTTTAATCAGAAGTTCCTCTCTTTCAGATTCCAATTCGGGATTCAACTATCATTACTTGGCCATCATCATCCCTATTGCCATTCTGATGGCATGCATCTGCTGCTGTTGTTGCCGACATATCTGTTCCGAGAGGGGCACTGATTCAGGTATTAATCTGCTAGGTGTTACACACCTTGAAGACCAAGCAGATCAACTGGACCTCTATACGAGAACAAGTGGAGAAGGAGACAACCCATCCTTTACACATTCAGATAACCTACCACCATCCTATGGGGAGTGTACAGCAGGCAGTATGCAAATGGAGAATGGTGTCACTCCAGTAGAACAACCTGGTCATCCCCAGGGATCAGTGGTAGGAGTGATGGTTGGGGATAGAGGGCCAGGAATAGGTCAAGATGGAGATCATCCCATGCCACCTGACTATGATCAGGTTATTAGTGGGGGGTTTATAGAATTGGACCCATCACAAAATCCAGAGCTGCCAGAAGAACATCCCCTGCAAGTGCATCGACTAGACAGCACGCATCTATAGAGAAAGATTGCATTATGAATCCCTAAGTACTCTACCTGGTATACTTATATATCTCCTCTTTATAGAATTTCTTATATGGAAATTAGCTTGTAATTAATTTCCATCGCAAAATTCACATACCTAGTTGGGCCTATCTGAATAAATCACTTGAAATGTGATTTTGCTTGTTTCATTTATTTGATCTCATTTAGCTATATTACCTCTACACTATTCTAGGAATGTGCCACATACCAAGCCAAATCCTCCATAAGTTTACATCTTCGAAATGATAGAAGTAGCAGTGTGATGAATTAGTTTTCACTTTATTTTATTATAGGGATTCAGTTTACTTAAATTACAGTACAAAAAATTTCCAGATCACAAAATAACCACATCATACCATGACAGTGACCCACCCAGGTGTAAATTGTCAATGCTGTTAGCGTACGTACCATGGATGATTTTTTTCACTTTATCACTGACTTGTTGGTTGGAAGTAGTCTAAGGGCACATAGTCGAAGGGAATGGTATTTTTGTTTTAACAAAGATGGGGTCAGCAATTGTTCTGCCCCCTACCTGGCCAAAAAGGAGTGATATTTTCCCTGTCCCCTCTCCAAGAGGAGTCATATATACATGTATCTTGCCCTAATCGTTGTTAAACTGACCACTTGCTGAATGGAAGACACAATAGGGAGGTTTAGCAAGGACTACGTGGGCAATATAACGCAGACGTACAGCATACCTACAGCACTGGTACGTCTGCGTTAAACCAGAAAAAGGTGACGTACGTCGTGCTTGCTAAACCTCCAAATTATCATATATAAAATACCCTATGAGGACTTAGGACTAAGATGAATTCAAAATGATTCTATGTCAATGATGAGAGTATAAATATTACTTTGACGTTTAGCGTTACCCTTAAGAATGATAAAGGGACATCCGAGGATTCAGGGCATTTGAGGTAAAAGGGCATGCATGTTTGGTCTTTGTTACCCTAAGATCCTGTGATTACTCTCAGGCATCCAAGAGGTCTGCTTGAGGCCTAAGGATATTTTGTGGCACAAGAACCCGCAAACGCACACCCCATGCCAAGCTCACATACTGTGTTCAAGCTACCGACATTCACGTAACTCAATGTTAAAGGGTATGTCTTAAGATGTGTCATTGTATGGCACTTGCTCGCAGGGAAGCCCTTCATTACTATCTAGTGCTCTCCCAATCAGCAATGGAGCATTGGGCCATGCTTGTCCATGCTTGGCCCAATATAAGCCGACATTGGCCCAATATATAAGCTGACATTGGCCCAATGTATCCTTGCCACCTGGGCTATAGATGGAGACCCATCATTACAGGATTTTGTTTTTAACCAATGATGATAGAAGACCTGTGAGCAGTCTTCCTCACATAGCAATGGTAGGCCTACAGTGTATTCTAGCGAGCTTAATATGCACCTACATGATAGAAACATAATATGTCAGTACCGATATGATGTGTCACATGTCAATGCTGATTGAAATGCTTTTCATTTTTAGGTTACTTTGCAGGGTCATGTTCCACTCAAAATCTAGGTAAGCATACATATATACATGACAAACTAAAATGCAATGTATAAGCATAGACCCTCAAGTTGGGTTCTGAATTGTTTCTATTTTTACGACATATTTGGACATTATATTATTCCGATAGTAATAGATTTTTGCCTATGTTTATCCTGAATTACCCTGCTTTCTAATATTTTGTCCGGGTGTCTAACCTGTTATGTATAAGGCAGAAGCGGCTTGCATTATCAACCAATCAGATAAATCCCTGTATTCACTGCAGATTCTTTTGGTACATTACGTAACTACTGGTCCCCATAACGCTGGCAATTTTTATCTCTCCAGGTGTCAGATCAAGCAATGAATATTTGATGTCTTAAACATGACTGAAATATGTCCCTCATGGTGATATATGTAATATTCCTATCATGATATAAGGATGCGTGATGTTCAAATGTTACCCAGAGGTAGAAATGGAGTAGGGCACTAAACCAATTCAAGGTGTTTCTAATGAGTGCAACGTGATGATTGCTCTCCAAAATATGCACCTCAGGTGTAAATCTAACAATACCCTCTGTATTATTAGCGTTTAATCAATGTTATGAGAGAGCATGCATGGGTCTATGGTTCAATATTCCACGACCGCAAAGTGGGAGTGGAATATTGAACCATAGACCCACAAGTGCTCTCTCATAACGTGATTAAGGCATTTATCTCACATTTGTCGCCATTTTGTATTAATTTCTTATCTTATAACCCTGTATTTAATGTAGGAGAAGATATTTTGTAAGTGCATGCGATCCGCATGGTTTGCCAAGCCATCGTAGCCATTGTTTTTACCCCACCCGTCATACCCTTGTCTTTCCAACAACTTTTCGGGTTGAATCCAAGCATGTCAAGTCCTGTACTTCTAGCACCGCCAACTATATGATCTCTAGTTGGTGTTCGCCTACATTTTGTCTCCATTTTCTTCGAAATAAATGAGAATCCAATGATTTTACATAGCGATCCAATGCACATGGCCCAGTACATGGCCTAGAACTAGGTGAAATACGCATCGAACAAGGAATGGCCGGACGGGGCGGGTCCCGACCCATATCGCTATGGAAAATCAATGGATTCTCATTTATTTCGAACAAAATGGAGAAATTAGGCATGGCATGTTGATATAGGATGTTTCCCTGTTAATAACTCCACTGGCACCATTGAATTCTATGCTAACGAGGTGTGTAAACATCAGGTATGTCGGACAACTTTTTCAAATCCTCCATGTGCAGTGGTTTCTACCACCAGTTGGCTTGGTATAGTGGACAGTGAGCTCGTCTCCTGCCACAGCGGCCAGGGATTGATTCCCCGTTGAACCCTGAACGGTTTTAACTGGAAAACTATGGTGTAGTTGACTTTGTATGCTTCGCCAATTTATTAACATGTCCAGATTGAAACCAGCACCTTCTTGAAGATGAACAAAAGGTCTGAGAGTGCGTTATGGCTGGATAAGGAACTGGGGTTATGACCAAAAAAGCACTGTCCAGGTTCAAATCGTGAGATAAATAAGAATATTGATTTTTGAACCCCGATACATGGGATTAATTTAACTTATATTATTTCTGTAGATATTGCAGCTGTAACTATAAACTCTACGGGATGGGATTTTGATGGATGCTACAAATCAGAAAGTGAGATCATCATGATTCTTATTTGAATATATTTACTAGTACTGTAGTACACTCTAATGTTCTCGCAGGCACATAGGAAACTACTATTTAAAGCATTCATCACAATTATGGTATAATCATTCCCTATTTCAATGGTACAAAGGTTCTACTCAAAGTCAACAAGGTAAATGCAAACATCCAATTTCTGACATACTGATGGAAATACACTGATTGGTCTCGCTTCCTTTCTTTTCTCCCTCCCAAGATGTAACAATTATATGCTACAAAGAAGACGCTTATTTACTTAGTCCAATTATCTACGATGGAAAGTGTTTGGAAGCGAGAATACACACTTTTGGGACCCCATACATTGATCTATATATGATACCAGTCGGAATGGAAAGGAGATCATTACAAGGACAAGGCATACGACGATCCATATCAGCAACGGAAAAACTGTTTAAGCTCGATATTGAAGCAGACCGTCCTTACAGGGTGAGCCATTTTTATGTGTAGCGATGTAAACCACTGATGAAGAGTTTTGCCGGGTATGTGGGACATAACATTCATTACAATGACCCCATTGTTACAAGAATCTTAAACAGTTTAATCAATTTAAAGAAGAATCAGTTTTGCAATCATTAAGGCAGATATCAATATGACAATAGTTAAGAAAGGAAGACCGTCCCTTTGTCAATGGATTTTCAAAACTCAAAGACCTATTTCCTTCTCGGAGCTTTCCCGTCCCCCCTTGACCCATTGCATTGGGAGGGGGTGGGGGCGGTTATTATGGAGAATTTACCCCTACTTTTGCTGCTTCTATGGGTGCAGCAGAAGTCCATACGCCTGCAACTCACAGATAAAGGATAATGATTAATTTACTATTTTAAGTATAGAATAGTTTATAGGATTGTATAAAGGAGTAATATTTTGATTTGCGGTCTCTCTCACTTCACAGATTCAATTTTACATTAAAAACTATAGAGACGATTATGATACAGAGATCAGAAGTTTTCAAGTATGGAATTCTACATGGAATTGTCATTTCTCACCAAGTAAGTATCATCATATTTTAGGGGGTGGTGGGTAGAAAAAAAAAACGAGTTTTTTTTTATTGTTTGTTTTGTTTTCTAAACGATTTTCTTTAACGTACATAGATTTTACTGCCAATTGGGTACATACACGGTGTCTATCATTATAATCACAAAAAAGAGACCCAATAGGCCCAACAGCTGTGCTGTGAAATGGTATTTCCTCACCCCCTCGTTCTGCCTCATATCACTGAAAATGTATTAAGTAGCCTCCATGTAAAGCCTATCCTTATCTTCTTGCTCTGTACAGCATCATGTGAGTCGAACATGTTTTATTGTTCACCTGGAGAATGCATCAATAATGACTACAGGTGTGATGGTAGATCTGACTGTGTAAATGGGAGGGATGAATATTCCTGTTCAGGTGAGTGGAGCATTGTACCCTTACCAGGGTAAACTGCCTTTGAGTCGTCCATGTACTTTGAATCGACCAATTTGCCTGCTTTTGATGCTACATTGATATAGCTTGTTAATCCCATTGCAAACGTTAAAAATGCGTGTTTTTTTTGCCAAGTGGGTTTTATGCAAACCTAAAAATGTTCCTGTAGCCAAACTCATTCCAGTTTAGACAAAGTCACATTTTATCTATCTAGCTTTAAGTGGTTTCTAACAATCTATGTGAACATTATCTATTATGTCCACTGTGACTAGCTCAGCAAGAGTCAATAACTTGCTCCATGAACACCGAATTTGTTTCTTTTTAAATGGCTTGAAGATATTTTATATCCAATATGTTTTTATCTCTCTTAGATTTATCTGGATTCCATTATAGTTATTTGGCCGCCCTAATCCCTGTTGTGGTCATGATAGTTCTCTTCGGCTGGTGTGGTCGACAGACCTATTCAAGGAGAGGTGCTGAATCAGTGATGAATCTAAGAGGAGTTACACAACTTGATGACCAACAAGGGGCTGGGGAAGACAACCAAGGTTACGCCCATTCTGATAACCTACCGCCATCCTATGGTGAATGTACAGCAGACAACACCCAATTGGAGAATGGTGTGGCGATGACACAACAACCAGATAACCAACAGGGTGTGATAGTAGAAGAGGCAGGTAGGAATGGAGGGCCAGTTGGAGGCCAGGATCGAGGAGATGATCCCATGCCACCTGACTATGATCAGGTCGTTAGTGGGCGGTTTATAGAACTGGATCCATCACTTAATCCAGAACTACCCCAACGGCATCCCCTGCAAGTGTATCGACTGCAAAGCACACATCTTTAGTGAAAGGTTACAGAAACCTAAAATCGCTTGTACCTTGAACCTAAATACTCAATACTCATATATCTCTTGATAGGGCCCTAGGTGGGAGTGGGGTGGGAAAAGGGGGTCCCTATGTCCCCTGTCGATTCTAAGAAATGGTCATGTCCCTAAGAGTAAAGCTGTACATGTACCACCAATGCTAGAAATTGTTAGGGCATGCCTATTTATTGATAGGGCCCTGGGTGTTCTACCCTTATAATGGTTTCTTCTCTGTGATCCTCGTCAAATTGTAGCCCAGAGGGCACCTCTAAACATTGGCATGTGTTATAAATCACAGATAGCCCAGGGTTTGTAACAAAATGGTAGTAGAGCAACTGACAACCCAGTATGGGTGGTCCCATATACTAGTTGATTACTGATTGTTTAACCACAGACTGACCTTACACCACCCAACGTTATGATTCACACATATGACCAGTGACCTAAAAGAGCTTCTTAGTGTCTGAGTGCCATTCTTGCACAGCAAATTAATAATTCTTTTGGGATTGCCAAACCACCTTTTCTAGATATCTGGGTTTCCCAGCTTAAAATAACTAGGAGGACATGATTGTTAGAAACCTCTCTGTATAATGCTCCTACCTAGCGTTGGAAAATAAAACTAATGCCAATGCTTTTCCTATCTTATGCCACTCCACATCTGTTAGGAATCTAAAGCAAAGCTAGGCGACCAGGATGTCTACTGAAGTAATTTGGTGTGTTCAGATATGTAGTAATGCCAAAAATCGTTACCCAGTCAACAAAAAAAAAAAACGTTGCAAAACGTTTTAGAACGTTTTCCTTATCATGGCAAAACGTTTTAAAACGTTAAGAACTGTTTCTTGACGTTAAATAACGTTTTGGTTAAGTGGGGTTGCCATAGATTTACTGCACAGAATCGACACTCAACTGCACCTGGGCTCGCTTTTTTTGCATGACATATCATGTTTGTGTACATGGTTTGTTCACAGATGTCATGATTTTACTGTGATACTCACAAGTGTATGAACCATATTACCTGTATATGTGGTACAGATTCCCTCTTCGATACCTAGAGGTACCATGTATTTCTGAAGTTGAATTGAAAGTGTACAATTGAAATCACAACTGTCTTTTATTGCAATAACCACATTTATTTAGAGAATATCATTATTAATTGTGGCAAATACATAATTTAAACCTTTATATAAAGATCTACAATGTACTATGATTAGAGGCGACGGCCAGTGGATGATCCTATATATATATAGCTACAATAGCTTGCATCTTTGATATTCATAAAAGCTTGTGACTCAAAGATTTGTTATCAAATTTACAAAGAAATAAAATTGATGTTGTATGAATTGGTGTCAAGACTGATCTAATTGGGGGCAATGTATAAGATCAAATGGACATTGACGGTCCAGTAGCCACTATTTAAAATTAAACCTTGTTTATAATTATAATGACATCTGAACAGGTGATATAAACCGAAATTGCATAAAGCATTGATAAATACCTCGCCTCTAGCAAAATTTGCTCTTCAAAACATATACCACTACGAGAAGTTGGCAGAGTGGGGGATCATTGCAGTGCATTTTGACGACCAGGGAGGTCTAGGGACATTAAAACCTATAAGAAAAAAAAACCGCTCAAGTTCGCACTCCCCCGAAGAAAATACATGTAGTTTTGATACAATGATATGGGGCGTCTTTGAGTTCCTTGTTATATATTTCGTGACTGTCTGGACTTTGAGGAAAATAAGCCATGAGTGACCCTCCCCTTAGATGTGTAAACATTGACTTATAATAAACGCCATGAATAATATTAATGTGTCTAAGCCAGTGCCTGGGAACATTTGCTGATAACCCCAGCCGTTCTTGTACATGGAGTTGACAGCGCAATATATATGGGGACGTACCAGACCATATCTTAAGGCCAAATCCCACAACGCCAAAATAGTTAGAAAATCCTTGTGATGTAGGATATGTTGTTATTTAGCCGATATTTGGGGTGGTATTATCGTCCAAGGAAGTCCAATAACAGCTACAAACCCTTGCCAAAGTGTTGTTATTTCAGGAGTGGAATACATCAAAAGTTTTTTGACATTTTTCTCACAAGAGGCCAAAAATCTCTGTGATATAGGGAAATTCCCTGTGATTTAGAGGAAAACAAGAATCTTTAGTAAATCACAAGAGGTCTGTATATCTTTCTTAAATCAGATGTTTTAATCTTTCTTAAATCAGGACCTAAGTTCAACACACTTTAGCCATAAGACTGTTGTACTTGTGAATCAAAGTAGCAACTAGTCAGTACAGTGATGAATATCACAGACATTTCCCTTCCAATAGTGGCTAATAGTGGGGTTTGAGAAAAGTAGGGGTGGTATGGGAACCCTTGTGAATTCTGTTTTTGACACCAAGGCTGCCGATATCCAGAACCACAGGCTTTTTAGACCCATTTTTCGCGTAGTGGGAGTTGGCCTTTATCAACCCAATTTCAGTTTGTTTACTACTGTGATACATTAAAACTGTGAACTTTATAGCTCCGTGAGGTTAACATACTGATCAATACTATGCGTCACACACGAGGAGCTAGTTACAAGACAACAAACTCTCTCTTATATTGATCGAGTGAGACTGGAACCGCTGCGTAAGATACAAAGAAATAGGCTAATTGTGATAACAGCGAAATACCATGGGAGAGAATGGCATGACGTTTGTGAAAATTCTAAATAATTATGTAAAATAAATCAATTTGATAGCCATGCTACAGTTCAGCATGATGAGACATGTAGGCACTGTCCACGTCTTCGAGTATGTAATCTTGTCTTGATCAAATAGGTGGTAAAGATCTCAAGTCTTATCTCACATGTTTGGTGTACATGCACACTGGCACTGATACGATTCATGATAGATAAACCTAACCTATAAGGCCGACTGTTATTCACTTTATATGGACGGTGTTATCAAGAAGGTTCGAGGAGTACCATTGAAACCTGTATACCAGGAAACAAATGTTTTATTTTTTCTAAACAGGAAATGTGAACAAAGTTCGTTCAGTGTTAACCAAGAGGCGAGTCTCCCTAGGTGAGTTTCCAACTATTATCTTCTACAGGTTGATTTTCCAAAACGCAAAAGTAACCTTAAGTATTTGGCAGCACATTTGTGCACATGTGTGCGGCGTATTGTATAACGATTTTGAGATATGTGTAATGCTTATTCTATTAACAGAGACACAACAAACATGCTATGGTCAGGCTTGTGCTATAGGTCGAATCCCACATGGCGATTTAGGGCTCAAATATCTCTGCGATTTTGTCCCTTGCAATTTTAGGGTCTTCCTGGGCTCTTAGGTCGCAAGGATTGTTCAACTTATACCGAATCCAACAGTGAATTTAGACCAATTAAGCAGTTATCCTTGCGATAAAGGGGATCAGGAAGGCCCCAAGTGTGCAAGGGACAAAATCGCAGAGATATTTGAGCCCTAAATCGCCATGTGGGATTCGACCTTATATGGTGTTGACTTGTAGCCAAAGTGTCATTTGAATCAATAAAAATTATCATTTTAAAACATTATTTACACCAGTCTCAATCTGTCGAATTTTCCCCAAAATCTGTCCGACAGTCCCATCAAATTCTGTCGAATTGTTCTGTCGAATCGTCCTGTCGAACCGCCCATCTGGCGAACTGTCTGTTTCCCTTGTAGCTGCCCGACATGTGTAGTCTTGGATGGGCAAAAGATCTATTTATAGTTTTAGTCGACAAAGGCTAGCTATGGATAAATTAGAAATTTGGCTTTCGGCAAGAAATAGCAATGTTTGTTGTCGTATTTGTAATTCTGACAAACAGAACGGCTTTGTCAACAAAAAGTGTATCTTAATGATAATATGAAAGACTGGTATCTGTTATCTTCTTACAATTACATATGTATTACCCATTTTCTATTTTGAAAATCATAATGCATATGGAAAATGTAGCTCTACTGACGACTGAAGTGAAACTGGTTCCAAAATGGTTGGTAACAGCAGTCTATCTTGTGACATTACTTTGAAAGTAGCACTTCAACTTTGAAAGTCAACTCTAAAAAGACTCCCAACAAGGTACACAGAACTCAATACCTCATGAAATACGTAATGGTAAATAGGCAAAAGAAAAGACTGAGCAGTGAGCTAGAATGGAGTGGCTATGCTCAAATGTTTTCAGCTGAGTGCCTGATGTGGTGTCAGTAATAGTTATCAATTAACTGTTATGGTAAACCAAACCTGGGGAAGGGGGTTAACTTAAAGGTAGCAGACATGATCTACTCAAATGGCATCTGGTGGCAAAAAAAAAAGAAAAAAGAGAAATGAAACTGCCAAATTTGGCAACCCTTGCTCATATTTCTAATGATATGACATAACCCATCTTTATCAACACTTCAGGTGTGATACATTGGCATTCTACTCATTCTTATCAGTGGATTTTATATTCCCTGTACCCATAGACTCCTATACTAAAGGAATTAGTAACAGTTTAGTTTATTTAGGAAAATTTCATTTTGCTTGTGACCCCCTACATTTTGGTTCCGAAATGTTTCTAATGATCTTAGACATAGATCCATGAGGTTTGGTTAAGAAATTATTTTTTTCTATGGAATTAAATGTATGAAAATACAAATTCTCATAAACGGCCATAGTTAAGACTACCAGACTTCAATACCCCCCAGTGAAAAAAACGGACCCTGTGACCATGATTTTTATGCTTTCTATGTTTCCTAAGCATCAAACTAACATCCCTAAAGGTTGGAGATATTGTTGGTCAATTTTGAACCAGCTGGATTGTACCTACTACTTTAAATATGTTCATTGAGCATTAATGTTACTCAAACTACAATGTGATTTCCCAGTGTGACACGTCTCTGTATCTTTTACAATGTAGGAGTCAATAAAACTTCCTGTGTACTACCAAATGTAAATATGTCATTGGGAACTACTTTCTCAACATAAAATAATCAAACAGGCTAATAGGAGTGCATTAGGAGCACTGATCCAACGCCCTCTATAGTGTAGGCTTGATGAAACGGATGTACATTATATCTGTAGATATGATTATGGGTGGCCAGAAGAGCAAATCCTTAATCAAAGAAATAATTCCCTTCATTGACTGGGGAATTTTTAGGGTACTGCTAGCAAAACCGATGTTACCAAATTGAAGGACACATTCATTGTAATCATTGCGATTGATTTCCTTGGTTTTAAACCCGCTTACATTATAGGTCTCTGTAGCAATCGGCAGGTCAGAGACCATGGAATCCGCCAAGGTCCATGCAAAAGATATTGATGTCTTGCCCTCTACGAAAATCCCATCAATTCCATCAGTTAGACGTAAGTAGTCCCTTATTCCGCCAGTATAATATCATGCTAAGCTAATTGTAAATATGTAACCATTCTATTTTTTTTAATATCAAGCTCAATCTGTAAGTGACACGCTTGACACTACTTAATGCATATAGTGCAATTTTATACGCTTTTATCAGAGATATAAAGGTATCTTAATGTCTGTTTTTTTTAAGTATGAAAGATGAATTGCAACAATCAATAATAATCAGCTGGTTGGAATAATGGCTTATGTTTCAGCCAACCTGCTAGATAAAAATGAACTGCCCGGACCAGAAGGCAGTATCTACTTCTCCTATCAGTGGCTACTGAGAATATGCTGATCAACAACTGCATATTGCAGTAGGTACTGCTGAAATACTTCCAAAACAGCTGACTCCACACTGCATTTTCAGTCTAGACTCAGTAGTGTACTGACTATCAACTGAATATGCACTGCATTTCAGGCTAGAATCAGTAGTCTACTGACTCTCAACTGAATGTTAATAGATTCCAGAAATTATACACTCTGTGCAGCAGCATAGATGCAGTAGTCTGCTGACCATCTACTGGTATGACTCTGTCCATTCACAGATTATTTACCTGATGCTTCAAAGACAGTCCATAGTGTGAATGTCAGTATGGTTGTGAACAGCAATCAAAAGATTCTGTAATGTAATAATGAAACTATCCAGTGTTTGTGGAGACAAGCATACTTCACCCCTTTGCATATGAATATCTTATTCAGTGCCAGTAATGGATACACATGGATGTTGGGGTGTATGAGAGTGAGGAATTACTCACTGACTTTATATAGGGTACAAATATACTGAATCATCAAGTATTCTTTTGGTCCCCATCATGACATTTTTTTTTACATAGTATCCATGTATCATTGATAATTACAAAGTGCTTGTCTCATCACCTTAACATCAGTAAACCGAAAGGCATTATACTATAGCAGCACTCTATAGATATGTCTACTCTTACCCTTTTGCTATGATAAGAGTTACCCAGTACTACTGAATCAATACTGCTCTAGCCCCCTCCTACATGAGTTGCATGCACTACTAGGAAGTAATGACAGCTCCATATAGCAGATGGGGAGATAGCTGAGTGGGCTGATGCGTGGGTAGAGTAATCCAAAGATCCCAAGTTCAAATCCAGCAAGGACCACCTAGAGAGGCATTGGTAGTGCCAGTACTAGAACAGCGGCTGCTTCTTTTATGCTTCAACCTGCCCCCCAGCAGTAGTTTTCAGTATGATCTACTGCTTAACTACTGCTATAGCAGCAGTCATGCAGTAGTGCTGATTAAACACTGCCCCAGTCCCATATATGGTCATGCAGCATTGAATAAGTAGATACTGTTCAACTGCTGCCATCTAATTTACATAATTGGGACAACTGATTCAATACTGCTTGCATGCTGCTGATACTACTGTGCTACTACTGTACCTATGCTGCAAGTTCTCTGGTACTGAGCAGTAGAATGCCAGTAGATGCTGATACAATACTGTTTCTGGTGCTGCTTTCACACTGAATAACTACTGCCACACCACACTGATTTCCAACTGATTTAGTGCTGCTTTTCAACTGCATTCTGGTCCGGGTGATGAATGTCGACACACATTTTTATTTTTGTAAACCTCTAACTGATAAACTGTGCCATTGATAACCAGGTTCAGCGAAAGTGATGCAGGTCTGAAGTGAGCAGACACGGAACGAGCAGACACGGGACAGATATTTTTTCCATTATTTGCCTATGATGCCAACATATTTTGAACATATGGGACAAATATGGTACTGTGAGATCAGCTATGCCCCTGAACTTATCAAATCATTAGTTTTTAGCCTATTACAACCACAATTCTTTTATATATGGGGTATCATGGTCTCAAGGAATATCACAAAACCATATTTGTCCCATATGTTCAAAATTTGTGGCTATCATAGTTAGATAATGGAAAAAAATATCTGTCCCGTGTTTGCTCGTCCCGCGTCTGCTCATCCCACATCTGCTCACTTCAGACCTGCATCACTTTTGCTGGACTTGGTCTGATCCAACAAACATTTGTAAGCAAATAACACATTATATCTATTCACATTCATCCTTTTTCCTTTCAGAATCTATCACTCCTATAGGCATAATCCTTCCGGCCGTGGTAGTATCAGTAATATTTATTGGATGTTTCATCATGAAATACATCAAGAAGCACTACCATGGTACACAAGTACCCAATGGGGCTAGACATCAAACAAATGGGAGACATCATCACACACTTTCAAACCACAGACCTGAGGCAATAGAGCTTACCATTGTCCCACTACCAGAACCACCACCACCCTATGAGGAGTGTGTTGTCCATAGCATGGGATGGGGAGTAGAAGTAGGGGTAATAGATGATAGTTGCACTAATGACCCTTCTCTACCTAACTATGAGGAAGCCATACAGGAGATTCTATGTACAGACCTACCACATGAGCCACACCAACATTGGCATTTACAAGCCATACAGGAGATTCCATGTACAGACCTACCACATGAGCCACACCAACATGGGCATTTACAAGCCATACAGGAGATTCCATGCACAGGCCTACCACATGAGCCACACCAACATAGGCATTTACAAGCCATACAGGAGATTCCATGTACAGACCTACCACATGAGCCACACCAACATGGGCATTTACAAGCCATACAGATTCCATGTACAGGCCTACCACATGAGCCACACCAACACTGGCATTTACAAGCCATACAGGAGATTCCATGTACAGGCCTACCACATGAGCCACACCAACACTGGCATTTACAAGCCATACAGGAGATTCCATGTACAGGCCTACCACATGAGCCACACCAACATGGGCATTTACAAGCCATATAAAGGGACAGTTCTGTAGAGCCATTCACTCGCAACTACAAATAGAGTGACAACTCCTCTCTCATACCTAGCTGGACTCATAGAACGGGGGTCCTGATATATAGCTATATATTGCTACAGCGTTACACTGACGGTCCCCCATAAAAAATGATACACCTACCGTAATCTCCCGCGTATAAGGCGCGTCTTATACGGGGGGTTTTAGTTCTCATTGGATCCACAAGGGGGACACCAAGACCTTTCTTTTGATATGTTACACTCCCATATAAGCTCATTTGCTGCATTTGGGGTCCAGGAGGGTCACGGGGGTCCAAAGAGCACATAGCTTTTTGAATTTTGAAAATCCATTCAGTAGAACCAAAGTTATGAATTTTTCATTTTTTTGAGAATTTTCCAAAACTCTAGGTGCGCCTTATACGCGGGCTGCGCCTTATACGCGGGAGATTACGGTAGTGTGGATTATCTGTGGGGAAACCGACATAATGCAGGAGGAAGGATAACTAAGGTTGATGTCTAAGGGGAGAATGTGGAACATTAGAAATGGTTACATGGAAAGGAGAGTGGCAAATATGAAACAAGACATATTGCTATATGAAGAAGACTGTGGCATATTTGTTTAAGTGTCAAACGAATGGCTTGTTATGACACATGGATGCTTTCTAATTGGAGAATACATGTAGGGACAAAATGGTTTATTAATAAGTACGAAAGATGTGATAAAAGAGAAATTCTTTTTATGAGGTTGAGATATGAAAAGCAAATCATAAAACGTTAGTAAAGCTGATACACGAGACGAGATGCCAGCACGCGGGTACAGATAATTCGTGAAAGCACCTTCTCGATAACACTGTTTAATAATTCTTTTTAAGTTCTCAAATTAGGCGTTTTCTGTCTAATACGAAAAAAATGATACCGGTATTGTGCTTAGTATGACAGGTTTTGAGCGGTTGGATGTTCCTAACATTAAATTTTCAGCTTCCCAACAGTACATATATTTATATAATCTACCATACATACCATAGGCATGATATTGATTAAGCTTATTTAATCACATAGAAAGTATAAAGGAACCCATAATACAAGATTATATTCAAAGTTTTCATGTTTATTTATTCTTTTTTTCCATCCTCATACACTGACACTGTCCACTTTTAAACACACATTCCAAACATTATAATAGTATAATAATCCACGTTTCTCCCGGCAAGGAAGAGTACATATATATTTAATCATTTATGATTTGATAAATGCAAGGGTTACCTATACGATAGATATAGCTCTAATGTTATTGACTAGGCTTGTTTCGTTTCCAGTATTTTTTCACATCGTCATGACCACCACGGGTGACAACCATCATTCGTCGTGCTGGGTTCTCAAAGGTCAAACAGTCCATATCCTAAAATCATAAAACAAAACACAAATACATGTATTACTAGTAATACTTCGGGATATGTCGTTTTCATGAGTTGGCAATTTTGAGGAAATTCTAGTGTTACAGATTTGAATACATTCTTAATGTGTTTCTTCAGATGTCACCACAAACTGTATCTAGATTCCATTTATTCTAGCACTAGTGGTATTAATCAATGTTACCTTGAATGAATGTTTTATTGAGTTTGACTCATCTTTAATCATATAGGGTTTGTGTAATCTGTAGTACACTGACATTTAACAATTCAGTTCTGAAAGAATATAGTACATATATCGGTATATACTTGTAGTTGACCGTCTATTAGACAAATCAAGAAAAACCTGAACAATCATTTTGTGACACTGGACTTAGCTTTTGGAAAAGTCAACTTTTCAATTTGACAGTGTAAGCCTATGCTATAGAGGGTAGTGACCAAACGCCTTCACATACCTTAGCATAGTCACGTAACATCTCAAAGTCAGCCTGAGACAGGAACTGGTTGTAAAGGACCCCTTCTGTGAACTTAAACCGATCACGTTCAAGTTCCCATAAGCGTACCTGGTCACTTATGGTCGGCGGTAGAACAGGTTTCTACAGAACAAGATTTTGAAATATTTCAAAATTATAGTAATGTTGACTGGGGATGGGAGGGGGCGCTTTGACGAAAGGCTGAATTCTTTTACCGGGTAATTCATAACTTGAATGGCTGTAATACGTATGTTGCTATACAAATTTTAAAGGATCACTTTGGACAAGATTATCTTTACAAATTCTTGGTTTGAAGGTCGATAGCTGTAACACTACTACCAGTAATAATGCTGTCTCAGTAGTAGTTATAATTATAAAATGACGTAGGTATATATGACGGTTATAGGACTTACTCGCTGTCTCATCTGAGGATGTGCATAGCTCATCAAAAAGTTGATTATCTGAAATTCAAGGATGTTACCCGTATAGTCACGCTTTATTCTTCGGTGTCAATAATAAATCCCCTAAATTCCTTTTTATTAAAAACACAAAAAAAAACCACAAAAAACATGCATATAATTTACATGTTATATCACACAACTTGCTGGTTAATCGATACGCGTCTATCATAGACCTCTGACTTTTACTTTCCTGTGACAAGTAATTGATTTCCCTCGAAAATTTAACCAGAACATAAAGATTTAAAGATCAGTAGATAGGTTAATGAAATTCATAGACTAAATAATTTCCCATCTATGGCCTGATAGATTACAACTTACCTGTTCTGCCGTAATGCCTCTAGTAAGTGCCTCCCGCACACTCTCTCGTGTGAGGTTACATACCACCATATTGGGAAATCTGAAATTGATTCAAATTAGTACACTAATACCAAAACATAACAGGTTAGTCATCAGTACAAAAACAATTTTCGCCAAGTTACTTGCACACAAAAGATCATCTGCAACAAAGGAATACCTTAAAAGGGGATCAGGTAGAATACCATCTCTCCAGGCTCGATTATGACTGACCACAAAATATTAATGAAAGTATGATGCTACCTACCTGTACAGCAAGTCACAAAACAGCGATAACAAGGCCACTTGAAGCGGAGAGTCTGTAAAAGGTCAAAGTAATACAGGACATTTTATGACCATTGCAAATC
The DNA here is from genome assembly GCA_949317995.1 of Acholoe squamosa. Lineage (NCBI taxonomy): Eukaryota > Metazoa > Annelida > Polychaeta > Phyllodocida > Polynoidae > Acholoe > Acholoe squamosa. The sequence goes on from OX439039.1 coordinate 50,104,984, forward strand.
TACGGGGTTAACGTAACATAGAAAGGATCTCATTAAAGAATATGTACATGCACAAATTCAGGGATGTAAGTCAGGAATAGGCAAAAATCAGGAACCATAAGTTCACTTTATATAAAAGCCTTCTATTTTTCACAAACAGACCTCCTTACCACTCATGTAAGGAAAATAAATGTCATTCAAAAATTTCAGAAATCAGGAAATCCTGATAAATCCTGAAGACTTACATCCCTGACAAATTGTGGAATCATATCACATGAACATCTTATTGATGATATCTATAAAGAGGGTATTATAGTAAAAATATTTCTTGATTTACAAGTTGCGTATCCAGTATAGTGACTTCAATCATAGCGTTACCAGAGCATCCCAGTATCCCCCATGCTAAGTATGCCCAAAATCATCGTAATAAACTTATCATGAATTTACCCCAAAAACCCTCAGAAACTAGGCTACATTAGAGCCTACCTGTATAGGCATAGAGCCTGTAGTTGGTCTCTACCACGATGTAGCCTTCTTCACTGGAGACGGCCTTTGTCTGAGATAGACCTGAAGCTATGTTGATGGCCAGTCGTGTGGGATAAAACCTTTGTGATCTTCTCTATAAAAAAAAACAAACAAAACAGTTAAGATGCATCAAGTTTACTAAACACTCAAAAAAGTTGCACATCTTCAAGGGAGTTAAACTATTTTTTCTCCCAAAATGCATAAATCTTCAGCCATTGATTTTTTATTCAGCGGACGTAGCATAATCCTGACCTTTCTTTGATATACCAGTCCAAATTCCCTAAGGTGTTGAAGGAGTTTTTGCTGGTTTTCTGTCATTCCCTCTGTAGAGTAATCCTTAAAAGAACAGGAACAGAATTACTTCTCAATTTCAATTATCTTTGATACTGGAATATCATACATTTTAAACGGAGAGCGTATTGATTTGATATCAAATTACATTACTGACTTAAAACATTTACCATTGCTTACGTTAACAGAAATGTGACACTCACCTTTCCAAGTGTTGAGAAACTAAGTTGAAATAGAAATGATAGAGTGTCTACCAGATTCATTCCTCGGGCCTAGAAATGATAAGAAGAGAGATAACACAGGAAAGGCATGACCCTAAAAGACGCATAAATGTGACAAAACCTGGGAAAACCTTACATTGCGGGGATTTAGTGCTATTTATTGCCACCAGGGGCACAACCAATGCTGTACACGGTATAGCCTCATATATATATATATATATATTGTCAAGGGACTTTCCCCCACTTCCCCTTGACAGATTTTGATGATCCATATATCATAATGATCCTTGAGACCGCGTGATTACAATGGAAATAAGGATGGTTTAATTGGTATTTTTGATATATCTTGGTCAACTGCTTACTAAAACAAGACAAGATAACTATAACTGAACTAAAAATATCACAATTTTTTGACAACCTGCAAAAATGATATGCATGTTGGGCATGATGCCATGCTTATTTGCCTTGTAAAAGAGGCATTTGCCCACTATTCTGGGTTTGCGATTGTCAAAATTTGTGGGAACACCTATAGAAAGTATTCTGATGGGTCACAGTAAATATACCTTTTTGTTCTTTCTGGCTGTGCCACCCAGAGGCTATGAATAGCACTAAATCCCCGTAATGCTAGGTTTTCTCACGTTTTGTCACAAATGCATTTCCAAAACTCATTTCACATGTAGAATCCCACGTATTATTAGAGTATAGATTACCAAGAAGTGAACTCATCTTGGGGATAAAAATTTACTTTTTCCGGATATATCTCTCATTAATCCACATGATAACATAGTTAGGATGGCCACATGGCCACGCTGATTTCTTCTTTCCAATAATACAAACGTGCCTATACTCATATAAGGGAACTTAGAGGTCTCTCTGTCAATTCCTGTGGGCTATCCTAGGGTCACAGGAAGGCAATTCTTGAGGAAACTAATGGCCCAGACCCAAAACTAGGGGCCAGTATATTAGTATCTACCCCTGTATCTTTTTAAATGTATATGTAGCTGTCATGGTGCTCACCTCTGCCGTGTCCAGGTACTGCAGCATAAAGTACCACACCTGTGTCGGTGTGTCCATCAGCAGGAACTGAAAGCCGCCAGGTGTGATGAACGGCTCTGTACCTTCACCATCCCTGCAACAGTTATACATAGCATTGTCATGAAAATACTAACGAAATATATATCTATTTTTATACAAAATGCTCATTTGTGAATACATATGTTTTAGCCTACATAGTATCCATCGTAAATCAGTGACATGATATTAATTCAACTGATTGTCATTATCTTTATTATTCTTATCTACTTAAATTCATTACGGGACCATTCGAGGAAGACAACATGTAAATGAGTGAGAAATATGACAGAATTCACACCTACATTTTCATGAGGCCTGCATGGAGCAGAATATCAACGACGTCTCTGCTGACTCCACTCACTCCTTCTTTACTGTTTACCATATAACGAAGGACACACTAAAAATAGCAAAGAGAATATTAGTCATGCTATTGAGTCCCTCCACCTGTAAAGCCAAATATCGGGTATATATAATTGTGACTAGTTAATCATAAAACCCTCGCTAGTTTGTGGTTGTGTGGAAGTTGCAGTATCTGTCTTTTGAATCAAAGGAGCTATCCTAGATTACTGATTAATTCCACTGACTCACCTCCCATCGTTCTTTGGCATAGGCGTCCAAGAATGGCAGGTCCCTGCCGTGCCTGTCCTCACTTAATGAACCCGTGCCTGTCCATGGCTGCCCCCTTGGTAAGCCAAAGAATGTAGATGTGTTAAAATGAATACATTTATATGCTATTTTTGCATACTACACTCTAGTACTCCAAATGTATGTACAAAAATGAAAGACCAAACTGTCTTAATCAAATACTGATATATCAATTTAGGGTTACAGCTCTGCTTTTCTTTCCTACGGCAATATATAACAGAAGGCAATAGCATCTGAAAAGTTCAGCCAAGTTTTTTTTGTTTGTTTGTTTAGTTTTACGTCCGGGGGCCATCGAGGAACTCAGACATTCAAGTTCAGCCAAGTAGATTATTATTTAGTTTACTGGTACGGGTATATCAACTTACGACTGGAACTTCAGAGCACATAGAACTTACCATACATGTACAGAGATGCCACTCACTGGCCGAAAAAAACCCCAGGAAAACTGGACTTTGGTCACATTTTCCCAAGATATTAACAAAATTTGATACTGTGGCTGATGGGGGATCGAGTACCTGTCCGTCAGCCTGGCGTCTGGAGCTTCCTGGTGGAGGAGGTCCTTGTGGGCGAACTCCGTACGGAGGGAGCCTCCCGCACGAAGTCCGCCCGAGTGCTGACGACCGTACGGCCCGGTCGCTCGTACGAGCGTCTGGTATCGAAAGGGGGGTATATAAAAGGCTCAAGATGCCTGCCTGTCAGTTAACTTGTTGGAGTAGAACAATAAAGGATTGCTTGGTAAACCGTACATGGATAGCTGTTGTGTTATCTTTTTTTATTACTTAAGAATACAGAAATCTTGGAATCAAAACCATAAATTCCTCGTTAACCAGGAAGAGTGGCATCTCTGCAAGTAGTGTGTCCGATACTTACCCGCCAAGAAGGGCTATTTTGAGATTCTGTCTTAGGGTGGGATTCAATAGTCGGCCTACTAGTCCTCCCTGTAAGTTACAGTTGTGCCAAACTCGTAGTTCTGTAAGAACCTGCTCGGCCTTTTGTTGATCTCTACAATTATGACAAAAAAAAGCTATTTGTTGATACATTCAAGATTCAGATGTTTTATGTAATTCTAAATGCACTTGCAATGTGTTTGGATTATGTGAAATGCGTACATAATTATAAGACTTAGAATCACCAAAACTATTTATATAACTAACCTATTTGTCTTAATTAGCGTTACTGGGTTATCATTAAATTTTTCTATTGCAATTGTTGCATGGCTTACTTTTGGCAATTGCTGGCAACCCAGGCCCCGACGACGCTCTGTGCAACAGGTTGTTCAACAAACAGCATCCGCATTACATAGTGCTGGGCAAGCACAGGTAGCTCCCTGAAAAAAAGAGATATTACTCCAGTAGTGTTACGGTTAATATGTATTAGCAACAGTGCTCTGTCCCAGTGCTTTGTTATTAATACAAACTCAATATAATCTTGTATTTTATATATAAGAGATAACTGAAACATCTATATCCTCACATGTGAGGTGCACCTCGTGTAGAATTCGGATCCTGACTTGGTAGTACACTTCACAGAAGAGTTCAAAGAGAAAAGATCTATCACTTGGAAAAAGAATTAAGTACTGAAAAAAAAACTGCATATTTCTTATAAGCTACACTGCATATAAACTTCACCCTTATGGAGAATGCTATAAGGCCCCTCCAAAAATAAACTAGTTTCTCATCACCGCCCTCGTCAGAAAAATCGTTATTTGAGATTTTTTTTTTTTTTTGGTTAGAATTTTCTGATGAAAATACATTTAGAATGGACAAAGGTAGTCAAGTTTGGTATCAAATTGAAGTTTAGGGCCCCAGCAATGTAGCTAGCTATGAATAACAATCATTTATACATTTTTTAGATATCAATGAAAACTTTAATTTAAAAAAGGATTTTTCCCCCCGCAAGCAACCGCGACGCATAGGTTTCGATCATTATCAACTACCTATAAAAAAGAAATTTAAATAAAATCCTCCCTCGTCACTTTTTTAAAGCACTTCGTGATGAGAAACAACTTTTTTTTGGAGTGGCCTAAGCCACAGCTTATAACGCTAGGTACCGTAATCTCCCGCGTATAAGGCGCAGCCCGCGTAAAAGGCGCACCTAGAGTTTTGGAAAATTCTCAAAAAAATGAAAAATTCATAACTTTGGTTCTACTGAATGGATTTATAAAATTCAAAAATCTATAGGTAGCTTGGGCCACCTTGGGCCCTCCTGGGCCCCATTTTGTCCTATTTTGACCAAGGGGGCATGTAAGATATCAAAAGAAAGGTCTTGGTGTCCCCCTTCTGGATCAAATGAGAACTAAAACCCCCCGTATAAGACGCGCCTTATACGCGGGAGATTACGGTATTATAGTACTAAGTAGTAACGCTATGTTCATAGCTACAAGTCAATTGATATTCATAAGTCTTTGGCATGAAAAATAACATTTAACAAAGAGTCAAAATTCATGGAGGAAGACATCGGTCTATCCCTATCAATCATAAAATTAATTCCCTGGTCTAAATTCAGACTGCTCACCTGAAGACAGCCAGGCAGGTGGCAGGGTGGGAGTAGAGGCGGTCCAACACGTGGGTAGATAGGGTCCTCAGGTACCCGTGTAAGTCTTTACACTCCAAGTGTTTTGTAGTCTGAATAGCCATTGTCTCTAGTCTCAATTACTTCTAGTATTGGAGCGCTCTATGGTTTGGTCGATTTTCACTGACTCATCAAACATCAGATGGAGATATCAGTGGGTCGAGTGTGTGGTTGTGCCTTGTCACTTGTCTTGTGCCTTGAAAACAGCCGAAATCAGGACTTAAACCGAATTAGACTAATGATATATCAAATGAAAGGGCATAAAAATGGAATTCACAGATTATTGAAATTTATGTCAAAATGGTCACTGGAACCATTTTTATGCCACTTAATATGTCGGAAATGTAAAAATCTTTCTGTCACTCACTACCCTGGAATACTCAGATACATCATGAAGTACTACCTAAAAGTAAAACATGCACTGCGCGGGGGAGGGTTGGGGGGGGGGGAGGGATTTCGACAACCCTGTAGGCCTACCGGTACATAATAATTGTTTCTGAATGGGAGGGCCTGTCTACTAACAAATTACACAACCTTGTAGACACCACGCGAAGTTAGATTTTGCTTATTCTTGGATATCTTTATATCATGCATTCAGTAAATAAAAAATCACAGAAAACAATTTTCAAATTTGCTCTGTAAACTGGCAATTTTACAAGTAAAAATAAGTAAACATACTGTCCACCAACCCTATTCTATAGTCCGCGCCCACATGACGTCATTTCTTGCTGCGCGGTAGTGTTGGAGGTACTCCACTGGAAACCCTACCCACGCTCCCATAGGGAATGCACTTGCGCAATCTACCATGTCTCACAGAATCCTCATTTTCTCTTGATCCCCTTCCCCAAAACAATATTCCTTTCATCCAACAATACATAAAGACCATGTGCATCTTATGAGTGTTTTTCTGTGAAAATTGATATGGAATTAATACTGAAAATCTTATGTGGAAAAGGAAAGTGGCTACTGTGGCGATATACTACCCTATAAATAATTCTTATTTTCTCTGTATTGACTTGGCACTGTAAGACATCCTTTCAACCTTACATAGAAAATGACCAGGCGTATCAGAAGACACCAAACTTGTTAAGATTAGTGAAGAATAAGTGGTGGAAACCTTATCTGGAAATGGAAAGTTTTGCCATGCAGGAACGGCAGTAGGGGCAGCTCAGTGGCTACTCTTGCAATTTTCTACCCTGTACGTTTTTTTTCAATTTCCATTTGATTCCCTTTGAGAAATCATTTATGCTCTTCAGCGTATATACTTGAATATCATGCGCATTGAATGACACCCTATTGAATAATATGGATGAAAAATAAGTGGTGGAAACCTTATGTGGAAGTGGAAAGTTTTGCTGTGCGGGATCTGCAGTAGCCTGAGTAGGGGGGAGTTCAGTGGCTACTTTTGCAATTATCTTCTCTGTACATTTTTTTTTCAATTTCCATTTGATTTCTTTTGAGAAATCATTAATGCTCTTTCAGCATATAAACTTTATATCATGCGCATTAAATGACACCCTATTGAACAAGATTGATGAAAAAAAAGTGGTGGAAAGCTAATGTGAAAGTATGAGGTTGTATCAGCAGTGGTGGTAGTGGTAACCTTCTACCTCTGCTCTGTTTACAGTGTGGTACTTCCACAATGGCCGCAGGTGCAGGAATACACATACAGTGGGCACGCTCTATGTATAAGTCCGCGCCCACATGACGTCATTTCTTGCTGCGCGGTAGTGTTGGAGGTACTCCACTGGAAACCCTACCCACGCTCCCATAGGGAATGCACTTGTGCGATCTACCATGTCTCACAGAATCCTCATTTTCTCTTGATCCCCTTCCCCAAAACAATATTCCTTTCATCCAACAATACATAAAGACCATGTGCATCTTATGAGTGTTTTTCTGTGAAAATTGATATGGAATTAATACTGAAAATCTTATGTGGAAAAGGAAAATTATGCCATGCAGGGCCCGGGTGCAGGGTCAGGAGTAGCCTCAGTAGGTGTAGAGCATTGCCAGTGGCTACTGTGGCGATATACTACCCTATAAATAATTCTTATTTTCTCTGTATTGACTTGGCACTGTAAGACATCCTTTTAACCTTACATAGAAAATGACCAGGCGTATCAGAAGACACCAAACTTGTTAAGATTAGTGAAGAATAAGTGGTGGAAACCTTATCTGGAAATGGAAAGTTTTGCCATGCAGGAACGGCAGTAGGGGCAGCTCAGTGGCTACTCTTGCAATTTTCTACCCTGTACGTTTTTTTTCAATTTCCATTTGATTCCCTTTGAGAAATCATTTATGCTCTTCAGCGTATATACTTGAATATCATGCGCATTGAATGACACCCTTTTGAATAATATGGATGAAAAATAAGTGGTGGAAACCTTATGTGGAAGTGGAAAGTTTTGCTGTGCGGGATCTGCAGTAGCCTGAGTAGGGGGGAGTTCAGTGGCTACTTTTGCAATTATCTTCTCTGTACATTTTTTTCAATTTCCATTTGATTTCTTTTGAGAAATCATTAATGCTCTTTCAGCATATAAACTTTATATCATGCGCATTAAATGACACCCTATTGAACAAGATTGATGAAAAATAAGTGGTGGAAAGCTAATGTGAAAGTATGAGGTTGTATCAGCAGTGGTGGTCGTGGTAACCTTCTACCTCTGCTCTGTTTACAGTGTGGTACTTCCACAATGGCCGCAGGTGCAGGAATACACATACAGTGGGCACGCTCTATTGGTTCTTTTTTTTTTCTTTTTAGGAAAATTGTCTGAAGTCAAAATTTTACTAACACAATCATTGTCAATGTTTTATATATAAGCAAATGTCCATGACCAGGGAATAAATTTGCATCGTATTCACCGAGGTGAGGCTGTCCGTATTCAACGATGCCTTATAGGCAGAGTTGAATGCGGACAGGCCTCACCAAGGTGAATACGATGCAAATTTATTCCCTGGAATGGACATTTGCATTTATGTCATGGCCTAGGGGGTTATTTTGCCTTTAAATAAAGAAAAACAGCTCAGATCTGTTCAAAATCCAAGATGGCGGACACCCATTGAATACAGACACATTGTATTCAATGCCCCCCATTGAATACGGCGGTTCTAGTACTAATCTATAGTGACGGTCGTATCAGCCATGACATAAAGAAATATATCACACTCACAGACTCGGTGACAGCTAGCCTGAGCTGAGGCTGAGGCTGAGGTTGAGTTAGGTCGGCGCCGTGTCGGAAGCTATGATAGCCGCTTACGTGAACAAGGGCGCAACTGCATTGCGTTGTTGAGTGATTCCATAAACAAAGAAGCACTGGCGCATGGTGTCCTTTTCTTAAAAACAGCATACACGGCAATGTTTTGGAGAAAACACAGGCAATTTACTTAACTAAACTAACGTCAGTCGGCCGGCCGCTTACTGGGGAATCCTTTCCGGTTTGGAATCGAGGCTCTTGGGAATTCCCTAATTATAGTTCCTATCCGCTCCACTGGGAGGCGCGTATGAGCAGCCAGGCATTTCCCGCGTCAAAAATAAAGATTGTTCACAGCAGTTTCAGGACAGAGGCATTGTGCAAGGAAGCAAATTTTAGTTTTGAAGTTGAAGGCAGCCCTTTAAACATTTGAAGGGGTGTGACATTTCTGTGAAATGCAGAATTTATCAGGTGTTACGTTCTCCAGAATCTGTGTATTAATCCAATGTGAAAATTGATTTAAATAGCCTTACCCAGGCCTACTATACTTTGGGATGGGGTGGGGGGGGCAGAGTTCGAGGAACTTGATTTAAACACCCATGTCCGAGCTTAAAAAATACAAAAAAAAAATCAGTTAGCCCAAGCATAGATCGTATGCAGGCGCATGGGGCAGGGATTTGTCGAACCCTGCGGTTGTAGGGAGAGGGCTTTCTGACTTTACAAGCGATATATTACGGTACCGATAGTAGGCCTATCCCAGGAGTAAATCAAAGTCTCCTTAATACACCAAAGGAAATGCCGTAAATCCTTGCACATAATAATATCATATTATAATTATATTGGCACATTGCACATCCAAGGCACATTGCACATAAGGCATAAATTACGGCGCAACTTATATGTGATGATAACAATTTGCTGCCTCTTAGAACCTTATACCTATCCACGTTAGGGTCTGCTTATATGTGAGGATTTTATCATAGACTCAAACTGTGCACTTGTGAGGTCTGCTTATTATCATATAACTTATATTATTGAGAGATTTTTTTTCTCAAAAAGTCAGAATGGTCAAGGAGGGTGTATGGCGTGCCGTTGTGTATACGCAATCCAGTAGAACATGGGACTTGTATAATTAAAAAAAAAAAAAAAAAAAAAAAAAAAAAAATGTCAAGGGTTTCTGCAATACCAAGTAACCTACATAAATAATGCTAAAATGTTTACTGGGTAGGTGTTCTATTCATTAGGTTTGATAATATGATTCATATAATATACATATAAGGAAATATGTTTGAAATACAATAGTGATGAATTTATGGGCCTGTAGGCTAACCAGATCGCCACCACTAAATGATCTTTGCACCCATTAACTTAGCTCAGGCTGTAGCATGGTCATGTCTGGTGCAAAGGATCGAGGATTGCTATGTAGTGAGGTAGTGACCTTTGTTGCCAGTTTGAGTCGCGAGGCCTCTTTATATAGACTCATGGTATATTGATCTATTTCATCAAATTGTGTAAGGTCACGTCACAAAGGCACACCCATCATGCAGGTAATCCCACAGCAGTCTTACACATGGTCAAGACCTTACAACACAGCTACAATGGATGGCGGCAGGAAATCTTCACAATCCAGCATTTCGTGACCTGGTGACCTTTACTTGGGTATAGGCTTAATAACTTAATATTAGGTATTATCATTAGGTCGTTGCGATCACCGTTACGGTCATAATTTCACTTGTACTGGAGCTCATGCTTCTGGAATTGTTAAGAAAGGCATTTGCAGGACATTCACGAGAGAGAGAGAGAGAGAGAGAGAGAGAGAGAGAGAGAGAGAGAGAGAGAGAGAGAGATGGGGAGAAGGAGATAGATAGACTTCTACTCCCCTAGAGCCTAGACCATACGTGTATACTTGAAACAGAATTATGATTTGTTATTAATGTCCTTACAATTTACAATTTAAACACTGTGATTTAGTCGAGAGGCTCTATTGTATTTTCAGTTTGAAGGATGGACCGATTTCTCATGCAATGGGTAATCTCTTTTTACCGTAACACAATAAAGGAGAACATCTGTATTTTGTAATGGTACTTGATTAATGACTCCCTCTCCCGTTGAAGGGTTTTGGTCATTAGCATTCTTGTAAACTCTGTCTTAAGTCTAACTTTGCCCAAATCGTAAAGCTGAAAGTCATATATTTGAAACGAGGGGATTGCACAGCACATTCTTAACACTTATATACCGTAAAACGGGGCTATTTTGGCCTGTGGGGGCTATTTTGGCCTGTGGGGGCTATTTTGGCCACCCTCCAAAAAAGTGTTCACATTTCACTTAAAGATGAAAAATTAAGAAGTAGAGATGAAAATAACTGGATATATAGTTTTGATATCATATATTTTTGCATCTAAGATTGCATTTTGATGTTTTGCAGAAAAATCAGCTTTGGGGTGCATATCTGAGCATGCGGCCATTTTGAGGTCACATGACCTCAAGATTTATGAAAAAATTCATCATACCTCAAACCTCTATCACAGATAGTCATGAAATAATGAGTAGAAATGACTTAATTATGTATAAGTTCCATAGAAAGTCATATTCTAAGATATAATAATGAAAAAATATACAATATTTGGATTTTGCTGAAAATATTAGGAATTTACAAATATTGGTCACATGATTTCCTTTATAAGTGGAGTTAAAAAATCATTTTACATTGGAATAACTACCAAAATCAAATTCTCCAGCTAATTTCACATAAGAAATGAGATGTTTGGTGAAGATTTGTGAATGAAAAAGTGAAATAAGAGGTGACCAAAATATCATGACCTTAAATATGGTTCAATTTTGTGGTAGGAATTGCCAAATATATCCGCTATTGGTGAATTCTGTGCATATCTCACCTCAAAAAGATGCCAATGGAATAAAGTATGGCATAGCCTCTGGGAAGCTCAAAATCACTTTTAAATGATCTTAAGCATGCTTGAGTATCCCTATAATGTGATTTTTCTAACCAATAGGCCATAATAAAAAACATTTGCACATGGCGTATGGTCAAATATGGCTACCCAGGCGGCCAAAATAGCCCCTATGTAGGGGGCTATTTTGGCCAGGCCTTTTTTCACGAAAAAAAGCACAATTTGAATGATTTTAAATACAATTTCATTCATAGTGCAAGCATTTAGATTAGTTCTTATAGTAAAATCACAATATATTACAAACAGTGATAAATTGGAGTAAATATCCAAAGAAAACCACAAAAACTGGCCAAAAAAGCCCCGCATTACGGTACCGGTAAGTCCCTTTTAAAAGTTAGATTTTTAGCGAGACTATGGGAATTGGTTGCTAGAAATATTTTTGATCCAAAAACTGTGCTAATGAATCATGGAGCGCTTTGTCAACTCCAGTCAGCCCCGCCCCCTTCTCAAAATCCCCAATTATATAAGATAAATTGTGCAGTGAATTACATGTCACTTGTGAGTGTTGATGTAAGATCCTAGTGTCAGATAATCATATGAACGAGCAAGCAGAAATGATAACCCACACGAGAGCCCACAGACTATCCCTTCTGCTAACCCATTTACATGTCACGTTACATATACCTCTGGGCTATGATGATATCTGACTGCCCGCTGGCGCCACCATGCGGGCGGTCTCAAATTTTGTGGCCAACAACCAGGGTGGGCTTCGCACTTTGTATGTACACATCGGAACTAGCAGAACCAATAGGTAGCTTCAGTTAGGATTATACTGTGATGCTCAATGGGGGATTCTAAGTGTCCCATCTGCAGTGGGCTGATTTCTTACATCGAATGGCCACCTCTGGTTTAAACAGACTAATGTTTAAACATCGTCAACTTAGAGTGCATTACTTAGGATTACCTGTGTGCCCAAGCTGTCCCCTTATTGGCCAGTATGGGAGACCCCACTTTCTTTATTGTCCTATGTCGCCGAGCCCCACAATGGACATAGATTTCCCCCATTACTAAAAGTATACAACCTATCTAAATAGTCGCGTCGCATACCTACCTGTGAGTGAGGGGTAAGTGCAGATCAATTTAAAGTAATAATGGGAACAAACATAACCTCAGAAGGACCTCGCATCACCAACCCATTCCATCTGAGTGAAGATCCCTCTGATGATGCAGTATGGATCCTCTCCAGTACCTTCATCATCTTCACTATGCAGTCAGGTAGAGTTATATCAGTTATAGACATATATGTGATTATGTTGATTGTACCGGACCCAAACATATAACCCTCTTCTTTTTCTGACGTATTTAGTGCACCTTTTTTACTTGGTAATATTGCTTCAGACGATTGTTATGATTTTTGCATAAATGAGAATAACCCTTTATTTTAAAGTGTTTTATTCGGGTTAAAAATAAACCAGTTACAAAGACAGTATTATTCCTGGCAGTCGTGCACATTGCATTTCCTCCTCCAGGACCCGTTTCTATGAATTGAGTATATTATGCATAGAAGGAAACACTTAATTTATTATTATTTCTGCACACAGGGTTCGGCCTTCTGGAGAGTGGGTCGGTGACAGCCAAAAACGAGGTGAACATCATGGTGAAAAACGCGGTCGATGTTATAGTTGGAGGAGCTACCTATTGGGCGTTTGGCTATGCCCTGAGTTTCGGAGACAGCTCCTGGTCCAACCCCTTCTGTGGCTGGGGACTATTTTTCATCCACACCGAAATAGAGAGAGTTGGTGAGGTTTTTGCACACTTCTTCTTCCAAGCTTCATTCGCAACGACTGCTACCACTATCGTTTCAGGTTAGTAGAACAGTGATCATTACATGTTTTTCAATGAGAATGTTACTCCTCTTCATCACCATTACAATGTACCTTACTATAATGAATAGACTAGGCCTAAAGAGAGTTTTTTTTTCAATTACTTATTTGTATTTCATTAATAGCAGTCAAAACAACAACAACAACAACAACAACAACTACCACTGCAAATCAGTGCACCATACAAGTACATACAAGTTGGTGTAAAACAATGACCTCTGTGATATTTATACACTGAAAACCTAGAAGTTCTGAAACTAGTCAGCGGTGACCACTTTAGGTCCTCAAGTTGACGATACCTAAAACTACAGCTTTAGGTAGTCAAAATGACGACTTTAGGTCATCATCCTGACGACCTGAGTCATCAATATGACGACTCTGTACTGTCAGTATTGTCATCCTGATGACTCAGGTCGTCAGGATGACGACCTAAAGTCGTCATTTTGACTACCTAAAGCTGTAGTTTTAGGTATCGTCAACTTGAGGACCTAAAGTGGTCACCGCTGACTAGTTTCAGAACTTCTAGGTTTTCAGTGTATAAACTGTCCATGTTTTGGATCCAATCGGCCACTTGATCCGTATACATTTACCAACCCTTTTTGTATATAATGTAGAATGTTTTTAAATTGTATTCAATTTGTGAATGAAATCTGATAGTGGCTTGCAGTAATTCAACGTGAACCATGTTTTATCAGGCCCTCTATTTGTGAATTCGCAGTGCCGGTACTGAATAGATCCCCTATGTTGTGATACGAACTTATAATTGACGGGTTATACTAACAATAACATAATATCATACAAGAAGTCGAAGTCATAGACAGAAAATCTGTCATCTCTTATGACGCACCGCGTGGCTGCCACTAGAGCGCCGTCATCGTTCAACGATACATCTTTGAAAAAATTCTGTTGCCTGACATTAACCTGAATTCATATATACTACTTACGAGTTAAACGACACAATGCAGTGGGCAAAGGACCATGCACATGAGTAGTATAGGAGATGGGTGTTTTGCTATGGTGAGAGAGGAGATAAAACACAATCATTTCATTTAGGGGATTTTTAGATAATAAGGCATTTATCATTCCAAAAGAAATAGATCGGGGGATGAGTATTTTCATGATTTCCGATCTTTAGGGGGCATAGTTAAAACATGTCCATATTTCCTTTTGAAATTCTTTGGGAGTCTTTATTCATGGAGACAGAAGATGCAGCCAGATGTGTATCAGTGTCACTCTGACCAGTGTGTAGTATTTGATATGGCTGTTTGACTAAGGTGACAGAGGGTCAGTCAGGTATGTATCAGTGTCACTCTGACCAGTGTGTAGTATTTGATATGGCTGTTTGACTAAGGTGACAGAGGGTCAGTCAGGCATGTATCAGTGTCACTCTGACCAGTGTGTAGTTTTTGATATTGCTGTTTGACTAAGGTGACAGAGGGTCAGTCAGGCATGTATCAGTGTCACTCTGACCAGTGAGTAGTATATGATATGGCTGTTTGACTAAGGTGACAGAGGGTGAAGCCAGGCATGTATTTAAGCATGACTCAGAGTAGTATGATATAGTTGTTTGGTTAAGGTGATAGAGGGTCAGTCAGGCATGTACTTATCACATGGCTGTTTGACGTGTATTGGCGTCACTCTAACCAGTGAGTAGTATATAATTTGGCTATTTGACTAAGGTGACAGAGGTTTGTTTTGTCATCAATAACCAATAATTATAATGAACGGGTATAACAGGGTACACTTGTGTGGGTATTTATTATATGCTGTATTATGTGTGTATTTATTGTATGCTATACGAGAAAGTGCTATAGGAGTCCTGTGTAGGGTTTATGGTAGCTAGAGTTTATGGTAGCTGTGGAATGCCGCAGACGGAGATGGGGTTGACGAGATCTGGTCAGGTAGATTCTGTAAGGAGAAAGAATACATGTGAGCCGAAGTACATGGCGTCTGGGAGGTGTAGTGGATTGGTGAGAGATAGGTGAGGAGTTAGTATTGTGGGAGCAGTTGAGGAAGCAACACATACTCCTGGAGTAGACGAGGATGAAGCTGTTTAGTATCTAGTATTACACTTAGCCAATGTAAGAACGGATTAAGCAGGATCTCTATGGCACCTATACCTCTTTAGAAGCACTGGATTGTTAGAACATGAAATGCTTGTGTGAATAGACTGATGTCGATGAAGTTATACAAACCTGAGTGGAATTACCAAACAACTGTAACTGTGAATAACGAGTGAACAATAAATGGTGACTTGTATCAGCGTCTTGGTGTTGGTTAAAAATATGGGCTAGGCCAACATCATACCACTAGAGTTAGTCTTCCCAGTACGTGAGATTAGTGGAGCGAGCTGAGAATATCTACACAAGTGTGACCACATTAATATACACATAAACACAACCCACACAGCCCAGGGTGCAGCAAGACGTGTATTGGCGTCACTCTGACCAGTGAGTAGTATATGATATTGCTGTTTGACGTGTATTGGCCTTACTCTGATTAGTTAGTAGTATATGATATGGCTGTTTGATGTGTATTAGCGTCACTCTAACCAGTGAGTAGTATATAATTTGGCTATTTGACTAAGGTGACAGAGGGTGCAGCAAGACGTGTATTGGCATCACTCTGACCAGTGAGTAGTATATGATATGGCTGTTTGACGTGTATTGGCCTCACTCTGACTAGTGAGTAGTATATGATATGGCTGTTTGACGTGTATTGGCCTCACTCTGACTAGTGAGTAGTATATGATATGGCTGTTTGACGTGTATTGGCCTCACTCTAACCAGTGAGTAGTATATGACATGGCTGTTTGACTGAGGTGACAGAGGGTGCAGCAAGATGTGTATTGGCGTCACTCTGACCAGTGAGTAGGCTGTTTGACTAAGGTGACAGAGGGTGAAGCCAGACATGTATCGGCGTCACTATTACCAGTGAGTAGTATATGACATGGCTGTTTGACTAAGGTGACAGAGGGTGCAGCAAGATGTGTATTGGCGTCACTCTGACCACGTTTCCCTCACATATAGCCATGCAAAACTGTTCTTGCCCTGACCAGAGAGAATTGAAAGTAGGGGAATGGCCCCTTTCTAGAACGCATATCCTCTCTAACTATGCATAGTTATCCTCAGAGATTAAATCACATACCACAAGAAACACAGTCTTATGATATCATTCAATTATACATTTTTTCATACTTTAGTCAGAGAGAAACATACCCGATCAGTAACAATATACAACCCATTCACTCCATGGCCATTATTTTTTTTCCACCAGACGGTACAAGTTCACCTTGTATAGGTTATGTCTACTATTGGTAGGTACTGCAACTGTCATTAACCAGTAAACAGCAGTATATTCTAGACCTGAAACCATCATATATACTATTATCTTTATGGGCTGTGATTTATGAGCAAATGTGATCACTATGCTTTTCACTGAATGAAGTGTCCTATAGCCTATATGAGGTTATAAAAGAGACCCAGGTGTTTGGCTTACCTGAGAAAAGAGTATGTATTTACACAACATGGAATGACAGGGAGGGCTGCCAAGATACTGGAGAAGAATTCTACCCAGGAGGACTTGGCATCTAGGTATGTGAGCTGATCATTCAAAGATCACATAGGGGGGGGGGGGATAGGGCAAACCATAGATCACAGATGGACCTTTGTTAGGGAGTGATCATTTTTTAACAACGGGGGGGGGGGGGTTTGAGGTGGGGGGTCAGAATTCTTTCAACACCTTGACCGGGGGGGGGGGTCAGAATTATTTCAACACCTCTGATGAAATAATTTCACCTGTTTTCAGTGGAAAATCCCGCACGTTACTATAGACTAAAAGGGGACAATTTTCGCACACAATTTTTGTCCCTTATGGGGGGTCGAAAAATTGCAAACCCACCAGCCCCCTCCCCCTGTTGTTAAAAAATGATCACTCCCTTACATATCTTCGCTTCAGTGCAACAAGGTTGTATCTGCATATCTCAAGTTTTGCAGGAGAGGCAAAAGTAGGGTTGCAATCACTATAGCACACAGTTGACACAATCGGCCTTTAGACGATGTGGTATGCATGGTACATACATCTATTGACAGAAGATGAAAGGACCAAAATAATATGAGTGTGTAGCACATGGAAAATGGAAGGCAATAATGTGCACCAGCTACGACCGAAGCTCTAAGCACCAAAATAGTGTACAGAATTTCTGTGCATCAAAATGCCAATTGAGACATTTCATTTTACTCATGATTGCAGGTATTGACTCTATTACGTATCTTACTTACAGGAGCCATGGCAGAGCGGACTAAGATGGAGGCTTACATAGTCTTCTCGGGCCTTAACACCTTCATCTACTGCTTCCCCGCCCACTGGATGTGGGCTGATAACGGCTGGCTGAAGGAGATGGGCGTGATTGATGTGGCAGGGGATGGACCTGTTCACCTGGTGGGAGGGGTGACAGGACTGGTGGCCACCCTCATGTTAAAACCACGGCACCAACGATATGACCACAAGGAACCCCCACCCATGGGCTCCCCTACCAACGCCCTACTCGGCATGTTCATGTTGTGGTGAGTTTGCAACTTAAGAGCATGCAAATTGAAAGGTGTACCTTGAGTTTCATTTTTTCTGTAGTGTGTTATCCTCTCCTACAAGATAGGACTTTTTATGACCAACATATCTACTCTCGAAGTTGCTACGGTCATACACAGAAAAAAATCCAAGTTAGTCGGTCTGAGGCAAACCCCTACAAGGTCTTAGTACGCATGACATTCCCTACCAAACTCAGACAAGCTAAAAGATACAATGTAGTAGCTCTCACTAAGGGATAGTAGATTTGCACACCCGACAGGGATAGGAACTGGGTGGAAGGATATCAACACTTGTTCTGTGGATATTAAGGTAAACAAAATGATATGGTGGATTGAACATGCATCGTCTTGAAGCATGTTCAGATTTTATACTGACCGTAATAATCAAAACCAAAGAATATACATGTACCACACCTTTGACTTGAGAATTACCAGGCTCGCCCCCTCTAGCCCGACAGAGTATTAATAGCCGCTGGCAGAGGCTGGAGAATTACTGGTTTCCTGCTATTCTACAGGCGAGGACTTTTATCATAGAAAATAGAATTGCCGAAAATCAAGTTGTAGCTGCGCCGTATAGCCTTCCCTTAAAATCAAGATGCACTTTATACACTTGATGCACCTTATATGCGAGTTATTAAGGTAGATACTGATATTAGGAGTCAACTCTGAACCGCAGTTCTATACCGATGCTGCCAATAGGCCTCACAATTGTCACAGCCTCTGGAGACGAGATTGCACTATGGGGCCAATCAGACTTATACAGGATTCATATTAAGCAATTATAATCAATACAGGTCCGTCTCCAGGGCAACATACATTGTATTACATCACTGCACTTTGACAATTGCCTTCAATTGATCAGCAATGTCATGAGGTTTAACAGACTCCTGAGATATGCCCCTCAGGTACAGCCATTGTACATAAGTTGCTAATTATGTATAGAGCTGGTATTATTTAGTTAGAGGATATATAAGCTTTATTGATCCATGAGTTGATGTTAGCCACGGATAAATCAACGAGGTGAAGATACTAAAAAGGACAATGGGCGTATCAACAATAAAGTACGAGTGGATCAATAAAGCTTACATATGCTCTTTATACCATGGTTTCAACCTCTGTATTAAGTATTTACCTTGAAAATCAATGAAATTTGATGTGAGTCGATGCGGACGAGGAGGAAGCCATTTCGCCATATTGGATTCTTGTTTACCAGCAAGCCAGCCGGTCCACTAAGAAAAACATTTGATTTCCACCATTTATAGAGCATTTGGTGCCTCCTTGGGTTCACACAACAAAGATTAGGTCTTCTATTTAGTGTTACCAAGGTACAATACACGATTTGAAGCCTATATTTCCTCAAAATGGCCATAATCCCATTGCTCCGTGTTCGCCATCTGAGATGAAAGGTAGTACTTTGTCTATACACCAGATGGCGGGACTGTAGGTTGACACTGGCATAGACACGCAGCCCGCTGTCTGCTGTCAGCTATCAGCTATGGTTAAGGATACAAGTCAACTCGCTGTCATGGTTTGTGTGGTTTAGTATCAACTACTGTTCATTCTCGCCGTGGTTAATCGAACGAGTTTTATCATTAAACTTGAATGCAGACATATGTAAATCAGCCATAACCATGTGGAAATTAGGGTATACTTATGTTGTATGAGGCGATATCTCTTGGGAGGCTTCGTGCAATGTAATGGGTATATCTAGCCTTTACGTAAATAATTCATAGGATCTATTTTAAATATGAAATATAATGCAAATCTAAATTTTGTGTATGGCTTTAAAATGTGATACTGTACTGTGTGTTTACTCTATTAATTTTATGTTGTTTTGGCCTTGTTTTCTAATCACTGCATATAGATGTAACAAAGTGCATTTTGGGGTTTGAGCTAGCTCCTTATAAATGGTAGAGTGTGCCACTACCTCAGCCCAGTACACATATCAAGCTGTGCAGTGATCCTACTCAAATAAAACCAGTGAGAGATACCTCCTGACTGAAGACTTTTATTGATTCCTCTCCTTGGCTACTAACACGTCAAGCACAACAAGGGTACAAAGGTTCATCAAATACTCCGGCACTTTTCCGATGATTAACACTCCATCATATCCTCTAGTTAATACAGTCAGATCATAATAACCCTTATCTCCTCTTCATATTAAGACTCACTAGCAATAACTCCCACTTCCTAAAATCACATATTATCACACAGCAGGCAAGGCAGCAGGCAAGTTTGGTCCAATTCAACTTCTAATTAAGCAATGCAGTGTACTCACATGGAGAGTCTTAATAGTTGTTATGATAGTCCAACTTTAATGTGGATCCAAAGTCCACACAGGGATGATCCCTGCATGGAGAGGGAGAGGCCCTTCTCAGGCCTGGAGTCCGTTGATGTTAATTACTGCTATTGATTCCTATTTCCATTTTGTATCAAGTTCATAAGTTGAAACACTATCATTCCCAGGCAGTGTTGTTCTAAGTCCCAACTGCTTATGTCTGAGTAACTTCTAGATCTACTCAGCTGTGAAAGGTGAGGATGTTACCACTAAAAGTGCATGCTGAATCTCCACTACTATAATGCTCCTTTCCTTAACATGTGTAGGCTACTCCCTGTTGTGATCTAATGGTATCTAGCTGTTAACAGTTAGCTTAGATATGAGTGCCCAACTTTCAATGCTGTCTCCATGCTCCCTCTGAACGAACTCCCCGTCTCCCACTCTGAATTCCACAAATATGTTATTCGAGGATTATTGTCATCTCAGCGCGCCTGTGCAGAGACATGTATTTGTCTCATGACATCACCATCTCATATTTATTTCCCTTTTATTACTCAACTTTGTAAAGTAGTTATGTCCTAATCTAATATTCTTCTTCCGTTTATTTTTCATTAATCCCTCCAGTTCTACTGGTCTTAAACTAATTATCTCTTTCATTTTCAGATGGGATTTCGGAAGTTTATCTCCTTCATCTCTCGACTGGAGCCATCAAGCCTTCCATCTCAAATCTCATTATGGACCTGAACATCACAATTTATACCCTAATTCCTGTGGAACACACCATCAACTCATTTTGTTTGTCAATAAACATTAATCACTTTGTCTTGCCTTACTGCCTTTTTCTTCGCCTCTCTATTAAATTACTTTACATATCCTATCATTGTCGGCACTGCTGGTCACACATTATTATCCATTATGGATTTCTCTTACACCATCGTACAATACTTATGTTCTAGGTGGGGCTGGCTAGGATTTAACTGCGGAAGTACCTTTGGAATCTCCGGTGTCAAGTGGAAATTAGCTGCAAGGTATGTTTATGACTGGAGCCTGATGCCATATTTACAATGAAATCCCTTTCTCCCAATGGATGTTCACATGCAATGAATTCGACCCTCCATATTACAACGACAGTATGATTTGACTTCTATATACTACCTCCCGGGTTACTACCTACACGATATATGAATATTAATTAGATGGGCGTATCATTTTTCGCCATATACTTTTCAGTTTAGTTTAATATATTATGCAACTTACAACACATTGCTATTTCACTATACTACTTAGAATTGATGTGTCACTTCCATATACTACTTGCACTGAATGTACAAGAGTTGCACATGATGTATCTTTCCAAGATGCTACTTACAATCCACATCTGTGTCATCTGTCTATATATTATGAATATATTCTATTTCATATACAATTTGTAACGTCTTTTACAGGTCAGCTGTTGCAACACTAAGTGCGTCAATTGGGGGAGGCACTGTTGGACTGATTCTTAGGTAGGCCTTGAACCATACTTTCTACCGGTATTTCAGAGATCATGCCCTACGACTGCCCTGTTGGAATACCACACAAAGGGTTTGGTAGAGCCGTGCTGGTGCATGCATTAGTGACCACTAATGTAGTACTATGAAGGCATAATGATAAGAGCTCTCATTACGATTTGAAGTGGAGCAGCCGTTGTTTGTTAAGAAATGACCTCCAGATCATTATGGGTATCTCAACCAATATGCACATAACAGGCCTAATATGTCTCCAGACGGCCATTTCTTAAGACACTACGACTGCAAACAGTCACTGCGATTTGAAGCTCAGGACAATAAGGCAGGTGCTCGTAGGTACTGCCCTACGACTTTTCTGTACGACTAGCAGATATGCAGTAATTCCATAAGCTTTGGTAGGGCAGTCGTACTGGTGCAGGAATTAGTAATAGGTAGTGTATGATATTATGTTAGGCTTCTCACTACGATTTGATGGAGAGCAGTCGTAGTGTGTTAAGAAATGACCTCCAGAAATATGTAATAGGTAGGATGGGGGCATACAATATGACTTAAAATCATGTATTATTCCATAATATAACACTGCTGGGCGAGTCAGAGTGCATCATCCTGAATACTGCGTTCTGATTAGCTGTTTGACCGTGCATTATCTAGATGAATAATGCACTCCTGGCAAAGTAGGTTAACTTCATCTCATCTTTAGACTTCACAATTGATATTCATGTGTTGTCAGGTGGCTGATGGGTGGTTTTCTGTGTTATAATGGGAATAATGCACTTGGTCATGGCTGTGGTCTTGCTCTAGACTGTATTGAGACATACATCTCAGAGCCTTATCACTCCCACAGCCATGCCCTGTGCATTATTCCCTAACCAGTCAAGGATTGTATGAGTAATTTGGAATAGACTCGTAGTCGCCTAGCTCTAACACGCCACTATGGTTTGTATTTACTTCAAACAGCTACGTATTTTACAAAAGGAAGATATCCGTTGGGTATTTGATTAACAGTATTCTTGGAGGCCTTGTGGCGATAACGGGTAAGTTTAAGTCATGTACATAATCTATTGAACATAACTCTTGCTCTATATATAATCTGCACTGAATGAAATGGACATCGTAATGGAATACATTGTAGTCATAACATATCAAATATCATGTATACTTGTCGTGCTGGACATGTGTCCTTTGACTTACTGTCCGAGAGTCACATGGAAGGCATTTCCCAACATGGTACGACTGACCACAGCCACTATGATTTGAAACTGTCAAAACTAGAGTGGATGATCATAGATATTGCACTAGGACTGCTCTGGAGGGCATTTCAAAATGATAGCTATAGATAGTTGGGGGGTCTAGTCGTAACATCGTTAGAAATGCCTTCCTGGTGCTTTGCTAATGATGCCTATACACTATGATTTATTTCAATTTTGTCTCAATCTGTCATAATGCCATTTAAGACATTCATTACCATAATAGTCTAACCCCTTGTCATTTAGGTTTATGCGCGCTGGCTCACCCGTGGGAGGGCGCACTTATAGGCGCTATTGGGGCAATGCTTTCTCTGGGAACTATTGAGCTGTTGGACAAGTTGAAGGTAGATGACCCTGTTGGTACGTACAGTTCAATTAAATCCTGCATTTCCCTGTGGTCCAATGTGTCTCATACTTTATTGGTAGTATATCACGGGGTATATAAGACTCTATATAACTATAGCACAATTGACAAGAAAGGCAGATGACACTGGCACTGACAGTTTGATTTTAGAACGAACTTTTGAACTATGGCAGATTGTTAATCAAATATCAGCGTCCATTTTCTCAAATATAAGATTTGTTCACAAACAATGGAATTACCATAATGATCATTCCTTCATGTTTATTGGTTATTCTGTCCTATGTTAGGTGTGGTGGGTGTCCATGCTGTGGGTGGTACATGGGGGCTCCTAGCACCAGGACTGTTCGCAAGACATGACGATCTGAGGAGAGAGCTCTTCGTAGACACTGGACACCTGGGACTCATTTGGGTAGTAAAATCTATAGCTATTGGCATTCTGCATAATACCAAATTGATGTCATGCATAGATTGTTCATATTCATACTCATTCCCCATCCCATAGCACGGCTGGTGCGATTCCAATGAGTTATCTAATTTAGACAGCCACGAAGACATACACCCTCAATTTTACCCACCCTCCTCTCCCGTTCTTCTTTTCCCGTTTGCTAAGGTTAAAACTTCAGGATTAATCCATAATGTTGCACCGTATTACGACTATACTTAATTCTGGGACGTTTATATATGAGAGCCAATATTGTTCAAAATTGAAATGTCACGATCAGAACACTGGATCACACTATAGGTCTATATAAATAGTCTAGCAGTTTTTAACCTTGTTCTTACAGTGCATGCATCATGTTTCTTCTTTTTTTTTATCTTTTCACAGGGAGGTGGCATATATTTAATGGGTATCCAGCTCTTAGCTGTCGTGGTGATAGTATCATGGACGGCCCTCACGTCCTTTATCTTCCTCAAGGTCATAGACCTGACTATCGGATTACGCATGGACCTGGAGCGCGAGATTCTCGGGGCTGATCTCGTGGAGCATGATATTGGAGAGGCCTTTTATGATAAAGGCAAGCGTAAGGTGACGCGGTTTGAGTCGGACGCTGATTCTTCCATGTCCACGGATGTGACTGATGGCATACAAGGACATAAGAAGTCAGGGTTTAATAGGGCCAGGAAGCTAAGGCGCCAGTCGGTCTACCAAGAGAGCACGGAAAAGGCTCGGCAGTTGCACGTCCTTGCAAATAGAGCGACCGAACGCCGCAATGCACATGTGTATAACACGGAAGAGGAAATAGCTGACCACAGAAGTGGCTTTCATAATGACCAGGCTACACCTTCAGAAGTACGATTTGAAACAGAACTAACCAAGAATAGGGAAAAGAAAATGCAAGGCCATTCTTTCCTTGGGGATTATTTCCGGCGAGCCAAGAGTCTAAGTTTCAGACGCAAAGGCTCAAGTGTAATTAAGAGGAGGAACACTGTTACAATTAATAACGAACACGACCAGGGGCGCTACAAAAATACCCTAGATCTGCCTACATTGACAACAGGATTCTATGATAACCTCACATTTTCTCACTGTGAAGAGGGTTTATCCAACGGGCATATAGCCTCACCAAAAGGAAATGGCCAGATCCCTGTGTTCACAAACGATTCAGGTAGACTGACAACCAATGATAGTAACAGATATAAAACTTCAAATCCTGTTGATGAAAATGCTTTTGAGGCATTATCAACGCACATGTAAACTTTTATACCAGAATGTATTAGAATAATGCATGCATGCATAATATAGTGAAATAGAACAATTTATCTCCCCTAAACCTTGCGCAAACTCTTCAGCCCCGAGGACTACCGAAAACAGGGGAAGATGGTGGCCTGGAGCTTAATTCAAAAGATCCTGGGATCACGACCCCAGCGGTCTTAGGAATAAATCAGCCTTATCCTATTTAGCGATCTTAAGAGTTGACTGGGTTCACATATCCTAGCCAGCACTAAGATCGCATCGATCTTAGCCTCAGCCCTCCTACACTATTCCAATAAGTACTGACTAGGCACAGGGGTAAGAGTCCCAAAATAAAGGAATAGCTGTGGAGTCACTCTTCTTCACAAGAGTGCTTATACCATCGTTCCCCGTCCCCATATGGGCTAACAAAAGAGCACAGGGTGCAGTTGACCCCCATACAGTATTCAAGAGCTGTTCCCATGAATGTATGATTTATGCTTGCCTATTAGAAGCATTGTGCCCTCCCCCAGGACAAAGAGAGAGAAGGGAAGAATTACCTTACAGTGCACTTAACGCATGAGTAGCCATAAGAGCCCTCAAGGACACTCAGCAAACATCCTCCCTCCCCTCTTTATGTATGCAGCAGGCTATTCACTCTTTCAATCAGGAGTGTTCCCTGTAAGTGCTCTTGTACCCTGGTGAAACCACTATGCATTTCTTTCACTAAGATCGCAGTGATCTTAGTGGTGGAAATGGAATAGTGAAGTGATCCAAGGACTAGCTATTCTGGACAGGCCTGCAACCACTGCATTACATAGGGTAGACCAGCCAGGTCTTATGATATGTGCCTACACTAAGATCGCTGGGGTTAGGATCCCAGGATCTTTTGAATTAAGCTCCTGGTGAACACATAAAAACAACCAGTTCTATATGGCCGTAAGTTTTACTATGTGCACACATATCACTGCAGGTACAGTATGGACTGATTGATTGTCATTTTCTCCTTTCTATAAATTTAGGTTATGCACCAATATACAATTGAGTATATAATCTTGCACGATTATGCAGACATATTCATAGGTTCAAAGAATAAAAAAAACAACTGAGTTTTGAGAATTATACATGATAGTTTATTCACAGTGGTTCTGCTTTTATCTACCAGGAAGCCCATTCATAAAAACTCACGATGTCTGCAGGGAAAAACGACCGTAGAATTGTGATTTTCGTCTAAACTTGATAATAACTGAAAATGGTAGAATTAGCATTCTTATGCACACTGTAATGAATCACATGAATAATTATTTTAATCCAAATTCTTTAGGGATTGATTTGTTTGGAAAGTCTATATATTGTGCAAAGAATTCCTGAAATATCTTTCTAGAATGATTTTTTCTTAATGCATCGTTTTAACCTAGAATGGTCGTCAGTTTTTATGAATCGCCCTGCAGAGCAGACTAGTCTTTGTATGTATCAGTGCTACATAACATAAAGGCAATTTAATCACATATCATGCTAAAAGGAGGCATATATATTTCCAGTGCCAATACCTTTAAATAGAAGTTGGCATTATGCTCTGCAGTGAGAGAGGCCAATGCATGGTCACAGGACGTTGAACCAACATTTAAATGGCGTTAATCAACCATGATGAACCCTCAATAAATGACCACACTATTCATGGCAACTTTAAAAGGTTGACTTGCGATGAGTGCTAGGCCGATAAAATGAAAACATGTGTTTCGAATGAAGGATCTTGAAATCGCATGATGGTAATCCGCATTGCATTTCTGTAATATGCATGGCAAATACCAGATGGGAGCGACTCATCCTAGGGTGATGGTGCCTATAGGCAGGTGTGCCTGTAACCCCTGGGTATTATCAAAGACTCATATTGCACATGTAGGTATTGAATAAATCCTGCTTATGTTCTATACTCACTCTTTCGGTTATCTGGTAATTGGTATTAAATCTAATCATGGAATGTAAAAAGAAAAGAAATTAAAAGTAAAGGTAGAAACGACCAATTGGGATCACTTTGCAGTAGTGACAGCCTTGGCATTTGTTCATTTCTTTTACAGCCTGCCAATTACATCATGTCTTAAGAAATCGTATTTGTTTAGGTTTTTGTCTGTTAGTCATCTGGTCCCTGAACTGTTGTATCTTTGTCTGTGCTTTACTCTCTTGTTTGTGACCGTGGGTACCTGGCAGCGGGGAGTGTACGAACACCTGGGTACGTTTTGGTGTTAACCCTTTGGTTCCCATTGATGGAGAAGGCATTAACCCTCTGTAACCAGTTCTTTGTTTGATAGCATTTTGTGTATCACCTAACGTCTGGTTTAGACCTGTCTTGGTCATTTTCTCCTGACTGTGGGAGGTGGGCCCAGCACCATGGGGTTCAAACCTGGAGCCAGCAGCCCCTCCTCCAGTTCCTGATCCCACATTGCCCTGTTCATTCTCAGGTATCATGGCCAGACCTGGTTTGGCTAAGGCTGGAGACTTTGACCTCCAGGAACTAACCAGGTTCATCCTATGTCTGTCCCGTATTGGCCGCCTGTCTGATGACCCCCGACTACCGCTACTGTAACTGCTCGCTCCATCCTCGCTGAGTTGCTCCTCCCGGGATTCGTTCTCACCTTCCGGTATGGCATCCAACTGTAACCGGGAGGAGACACTGGGGACCCCAGCCCCGAGTCCTGCAGACTTACCAAGCTTAATGCTAGACAAAGAAAGGAGGGGGTCCACTGGCCGGCCCTCGTATCTCTCCAGCGTTTCGATGGCATTTCGGAGCAGCTTCTTTTTGAATCGCTCCCGGCGGTAGAGCTTGTCCTCTTCCAGTGGGAACAGGGCACTGGCTGAATCTAATTCATCGTCACTGAGGTCGTCCTGCTCAGTGAGCTGCTCAGTGAGGCCATCGCGCTGATGGTAAGGATCCCTACTGGGAGCCTTATTATGGGGTTTGCCTGTATTGACAGCTACTGATGCCACACCTGCCCTCTTGCCCTCCAGGTGGCCCTCATGGGTGGACACATTAACCACACCTCTTGGAGACTGCAGCGCAGTGAGCTGTGCATAATTGACCTCTCTGTTCACGTCCTGGCTACTTTGTTGTCGAACACGCTGGGCTACATTATGGCGGCCCTTTATCAGTGGCTTATGACTCCAGGCGTAGACAGACTGTTTCTCTGCTGGCTTTAAATCTCCAAGAGAAGGAAGCCTGGAAGAGTGTCTTTGTGAACGAGCCTTGGTGCTACTATCTTTGAACTGTACCAAGTCCTGGAGGTCTGAGGCACTCACAAATTTCACCTTCAGGGCCTCCTTCCTCTGCCTGGAGGGTAGAGAGGGTAGGCTCCTGGCGGTGGATGGTTGTTTAAGTGGTGATTGCTTGAACACTGGAGCACTCCTCTCAGAGGGCTCGCTCCTAGTCAGCCAATCTGATGAGCCGATACTGGTAGCATCTGTAGGTCTATGTCGGGAGGGCTTTGGGTATGAGTAGAGAGGGGGTAGTTTAGGAAGACCATGGTGAGGTGGTCGTGACCTGGGGATTGGCTTGGCCTGCACCAGGAGTTCACTCCCAGGGGTCCGCTGCAGGTCGTCTACGTCCTGGTGGACGTAATAACGTCGGTGATCAAAAGCAGGCATAACTGTGCATCACCTTGCTTTCCGATAGTGCATTCTTCTAAACACCTCTATTAGAGATGCATACGAAAATGCCCCCTTTCAGACATTATTAGGCACAGATTCTCCCTCTTCCGGTTTTTGATATTTTTAAGTTGCTGGTGGTTCTGTAGTCAAACGTAGTTTAAAATGATCACATGATCGCAGATCACTCGTCGTGGAATCATCTT
Organism: Acholoe squamosa; assembly: GCA_949317995.1. Taxonomy (NCBI): domain Eukaryota; kingdom Metazoa; phylum Annelida; class Polychaeta; order Phyllodocida; family Polynoidae; genus Acholoe; species Acholoe squamosa. The sequence goes on from OX439039.1 coordinate 50,133,776, forward strand.
ATATGTGGTCAAAATGACACAGATGTATGAATATTTAGTAACAAGCTACAAGACTAGTGTACTTAGCAGGGTTACTTTTGAAGTAATGGTCGCTAAAGTCACATTGGAAGCCTTCCTCAGCTCAATAACATTTCCTTGTTGTTCTAGTTTCCAGGTCTGAGTTCCACATGGCGTGGTACACCTCCATATGTGCCAATGATTAGTGGGTTACCTAGCCAGGTAAAACACACCTGATTCAACACCTTACCTCTGGTGCAGCCTACCTTTAACCTAATCAGCTTTGGCTTAACGGTTCCCTGAGTATTAGTCACAGCATTGTGATTGGGGAACCGCTTAATAGCTGAATAGTGCCTCCAGTAGCCAGCTTGCAAGGTTTACATGAGGCGGTCTGTGCCTACGGCCCTGATCGAAACCAATCTTCGTGCATATTCACCCTTAACTCCATGGTATGACATATGGTGCCCTTGTTTGTTAAACGGCTTCAGCCACGCATCTCCCTCCCGGGCTCCCTCCATGGCCAAAGTATACATCACATCTGCCTGTAGTTCCTAGAAGAAAGTGAGATAGAATTAACCATGCAGCATAGGTTGTACTGACAAAATGCATATAGGTCGAATCCCACTTGGCGATTAGGCCTCAAAAATTTTGTCCTTTGCAAAAAGCAGAAAAGAGTAACCACCCCTTCTAAATCCCAGTGATGTTACATGGGTGTATTGGCCACTAGCTGGTCTGGAGCTGGTACCGGCGACACACACTGATAAGATGGGACCAGCCTGTCCCTGGAAGTGGGTGTTAACCAGGGACAAGGTATCCATCATGGTATGTCTTATCAGTGGGTTTAAGCTCAACCAGCGAAATTCAAGATGGTGGCTCCACTAGGCCTCCATATTGAGTCCTATACACTCAGACTCTATGCTGTAACAGAATCTGTGCAGGTGAAATCTCATGTTTACATTATTGAATCTCATGTTTACAGTTTACACCCTATACCTTAGACACTGACTGGCTAAACACTTCGTAAGAATGTACCAGAAAATCGCGGAGCCTAACCTTATATCTAGTAATAATTATATAGAAGGACTACATGTTGCAATATGAAAGATTTTGCCAACTTTTTTTCCATTTGCTTATTTATTTCCCTATGAATATATATAACCCCTCTGTTCAGTACAACGGTATTGCTTTAGACGCAAACCCATGCAGTGATGGATTTAAAAAGGATCAAGAAAAGGAGGGGATACGGAACAAAACGGAGGGAGTCCATATCCTATTTTTGTGCAAAACTTGCATTGCAAAATAAGCAAATGAATAGATACAACCACACCAAAAATGAGCGGGTGCCCCCTCTGTAGCACCCCCCCCCCCGGTCTAAATCCGCCACCAATGATACAATTGTACAATGTTGTACAAAATTAATAGCTATAGAAACGGACCTGTTGAAGTTTGGATTACTATTTTGTGGTATTGCACATCGGTATTAATGAATTCACAAACAGCTGTGCAGCAGACTGTACTCCCATGTTGCCAGATACTCCTTGGCCTATTAAAGGTGTTATATTAAAGACATACGACATGTTCATTAAGTTGCCGGTTATGTTTAACTGACATAGGGAAAAACATTGCCCCCTTATAGTTATTGAGTGACTGGAAACAGAGATTTGTCAATGGTTGATGTTATTGCTAGTGCTTAGGTTACTTGGTTGGGGCATAATCAGCTTTCAAGTTATTATAGCAGTTTAAAGTTGACGTGAATCGGATAGTTAAAATGTTTTAAATTCCTAGCATACTTTCCACTCATACAATATTATAATTGATTTTCAAACGGAAAATTATTTATCACATTATATTGCACTAAATCCTTATGGAAGCAGGATTACCTAGGTATGGCAGTTAATATCCAAATGCAATTTGTCATTATGGTGTTCTTTTTTGGCAATCATTAGCAGGTTGAGTTGAAAACGCCACAGCCCGACGTTGTGTTAGGCAGCTGTTAAAGCTTATTGCCTTCTATTACGATGGTCACGTTTAGGAACTACTGTTGTGATCATATGTATGTAGCAGTCAGGTTCATACAGTTAGGACATGGCTATATAGGCCTATATGATCATAGAATTATGACTCCACTAGTATGTGATATCATGTTGAATGTGCCCTTACATCATTGGGACTCATCACTAGGCTGCTCCTATTAAATAGTATATAGAACTGATATTACGAAAGGTAACTTTGCATAAATATTTTTTTAGGATTTGTTATATGTTCTACCAAATATTTCTTCTTTTTTTTTGCACACAAGGGCTATTCATAAAAACTGAAGATAGAGAATTGGAATTTCCCTGCTGATCCTAACGTAATCAAACCTGTTCAAAAACAACCAATTTCTTCTAAATGCTAATTATTTTTGAATTCATCCTTTGACCCAGAAGAGTCATCAGGATAATGATGGTCCTAAACGTGACCATCATTATGGAAGGCAATACGCTTTAACAGCTGCCTAACACAACGTCGGGCTGTGGCTTTTTCACCTCAGCCTCCAGATGAAATAAATTGTGGATTCTAAAAAAAATCTCTGGAGACACATATGCAAATCAGGCTCTCTTATCTCAAGAAACGGTGAACTATGACACTCACTGCTGTGACACATACTGCACATGTATAATTCCACAAAAGAAAAGCCTTACCGAGTTCACTTATACACTTTTCCGATATCAGATATATCATAGGGCTATTCCATGTTAGATGTGTCTCTGTCCAAATGGTGCTATTCTCAGTATGAGGTGTATATCAGTCTAACCTTTAAGTATATCCATACAGTGCTGGAGGACTCCAGAGGCAAACTGTGGCCGATGAAAATGTCCCCATGTTATAATATGGTGCTGTTTGGAGGGGTCTGCTTATTTCACTCATTATCGGCCCCTGGACTGTATACACAATGGGTTAAGTGTGGACCCAGGAAGACTAATTTCCTCTTGATGGACCTCAGCTCCAGAGTGGAGTATCGATCACGACCACCAGGGCCCTGAACTGGCAGACACAATACCTCCAGGGAAGCACAGAGTAAGAATAATTTGTACACAGTTTACTGTGCTGTTGAGAGTCCCCCCGTTATAGTGTGGGTCCAGTGTTGAGTATATATGTTTGAGGTTTACGCCATTTGAATTGCAGGTAAGAATGCTGAGAGGTCATTATAATGAGCTCGAACATGGGTCCATGGAGCATGGTGTTTGAATAATGAGCTAGTAGTGATGATCTGAAAGAATAAACTATGACTGGTGAGGTTCTATATATGCATATATGCGACCACCTACACAATCTTACCCAGGATAGGTCTAAATATAACAGAAGTAATTGTTGTTCATCTTCCTATTGATATGACATAAACAGACTTCTACTTGCTTATCATATGTGTATTCTACAAGTTGACCTTGATTTTAGGGAACTGAATTTTGTAGCGTCCTCGAATATTGTGTACTGGTTCTCTAAAGGTTGCCTCATGTACATGTGTATTTTGCTACAGTTTTGATATGCATGTTTATATTTATCACCAGTGTTCCACTGTTTAGACTTATAATGCTTTAGGACCATATTCTAGTCTCTGCCTGTAGATCAGGGAAAACGAAAGGATGACATAGTTCGAACATATAATAGTTCATTTAATACTTCGAAACGATGGAAATGAAAGTCTACTAAAATAGACTCAGTACATCGATCGTACTAACGACTTCTTTGGGGATTTGTGCATTTATATTGTTATCAGCTATGAACCACCACGCTAGGAAACTGCCACTCTACCTAGCGATTTATTACATGTACACTTACATCATACATGGTATACACACCTGACTGAGGTTATAATTGTGTGACCAGGCAAGCAAGAACACCTCTCTGCAGGGAAATTCATTATCAAAGTTGATCTCAAGACCTTTAAAATGAGACATCATTGGCTTAGATATTCCTAGTAGTTATGTCAGAACCCCTCCTTGAACAAAGGTCGTTATTCATATCTGAAATCAAAGATTAAGCTCTAAATACAGTATAGACCATAATAATTTCTAAAAACACAAAAAATCAGTCTTTGTCATAAAAATTACCTAATAATATGATGATTTTTGTCATAGATTTTGATCTAGAAGGAATTTTCGATTTTTGATTTCAGTTTTGGGTTTTTGGTGAAAATCTGCAAAAAAATCTGCAAATTTAGATTATTGGAATGGTTGCCATGGCAACCAGAAACATGCATATAGGCCAATTTTTCACGAATTTTTTTTTTTACCTTCCAAATATGGGACATTTCTATTGAAAATGGAGCGTTTTAACTGAGACCATTGAATTCTACTTCCAAAATTAACTTAATGTATTTTTATAATCATTTTAAAGTAATTTTGCTCCTCCAATGCCCCCTGGTGGCCAAATGGGGAGTTAAAAATCCCCCGCTGAGGAGTGTTCTCCCTTGAGTCACATGTATGGAAAGGGTATTGTTATGATACTTTATGTCAGATTCGAGAAGAACTATCACGAATTGGGTACATTATGGAATACAATGTATTATGAGCTTTATGGGAGAATACTAACAACCATCGATTTTGTCATTTTAGGTGGTTGTAAAAAATACCCAAAAATAATATGCCGACAAAGTGAAATATTCTGAGTACGCTGTACATAAGACATACATAGCCTACAACTGCAAGCCAAGGTGTAGGCCTATATGCTCATGTAGTGATATGATGCGGAAGTTGGCGAAGGACGAATTAATGAAATTCCAATACAATTTTAACTGTAATAGAGAGATCTTAAACCATTTAAGCATGTTCTTGGTTAAAGGTATTTAGGTCGATTCCCGAGATGCAATTTTTACAGAAAAGCTTCTGAAATATAGAAAATTGTTGAAATTTATATATTGCAAGTGATACACATTACAAGGGATATAACAGCTGCAGGGGGCTATAGCAATAATAGAACTCTTTCAGATTGGTAGACAAATCGAGATCTAAATATTTTAGATATTTGTCCAGGAGGTTAATTCAAAAGGTCCTGGGATCACTACCTCAGCGATCTTAGGAATTATTCTGCCTTATCCAATTAAGCGATCTTAAGATTAGACTGTCTTGCCTTTTCACAGCCAGCACTAAGATCGCAGTGATCTTAGCCTCAGCCCTCCTACACCATTCCAAGTAGAACACACTGTGCACATGGGCAAGAGGCCCATAGTGAAAGAATAGCAGTGGAAACACTCCTTCACACAAGAGTGATTACACAAGCATATATATATGAGCTACTTATAGAGTATAGGGTGCAGTTGACCTCGTACAGTATTCAAGTGCACTTCATGCCTGAGTAGCCTGAAGAGCCCTCAAGGACACTCAGCAAACGTCCTCCCTCCCCTGTATATATGTATACAGCAGGGACATTCACTCTTGGGAGCAGGAGTGTTCCCTGTGAGTGCTCTTGTACTCAGGTGAAACCACTATGCAATTATTTCACTAAGATTGCAGTGATCTTACGGCTGGAAAAGGAATAGTGAAGGGATCTCAGGACTTGCTATGCCTGACTGGCCTGCAATCACTGCATTAGATAGGGTAGACTGGCTAGGTCTTATGATATGTGCCTATGCTAAGTTCGCAGGGGTAGAAATCCCAGGACCTATTGAATCAACCTCCTGATCTGTTCGAAAGCCCTAAATTTCAGAATCTTTGAATGAAAACATGCAATGTACTGAGCTTTGGTTATAGATCCACCAGCAACTATCTCACTCCTGATATATGATGGACATGAAAAGTAATTACTCGCCACGAGGGACATCCTAGCTAGTAGGGACCTAACAGAGATTACCAGCTCTCCTTGCAGCCCTGGCCCTTTATTTTGTTGCCATGGTTCATTGCATTTGCATTTATACCACAGTGGACACTGAGAACAAAAGACTTGACATCTTTTATAGATCGCATAACACTGCATGGTGATATGTCGTTATTTTCACAAAGATTCCTTGTACAACCATACTGCCATCTGGGGGTTCTTGTAAAAACTATACTGACTCCCTGCTTAATGATTACAATGGTTCACAGTTCAGTTTTACAAGGATCCCTGGTAGATTCAACATTTACTTTTTTACAGTGAAAGATATACTATCATAAATGATACTCAGACCGAGCTTGAAGCTTATAAAGCTGCCTTGATTATATTTCACTATCAGCTTGGCCATTCTACTATTTATACCCCTTCCAGATCAAAATAGCAATAGCGCATTTAAGCCATCGTTTCATTACAATCATTCCAATGTCCAAGTCCTTGAGGCTCCCTGCATAAAATATGTATATATATGGTGGGGTGTTTCCCCTTCTGGGCGTGGGCCTATGCTGTTCTTTGCTGCGTACTGTAGGCCTGTAACTATAAGAATTTCCCTTGAAGTACTCATTTAGGAATAAGGATGCATTATAGATATAACAAATAGAAAACTGAGTTGAGATAATCAGAGGAGTAGGAAGCAAATCTTCATTGGAGGGGCCCAGTGGGGGTCCAGCCAGGGGCCGATTGCGGCCACCTTGAATTGTCGGCTTTATCACCATGACACCTATACATATCTATGTAGATTTTGCATAGAAGAGTTATTTTTAGTGACTTTTAGGTCTGATTTAAGGCTCTACCCCCCCCCCTTCTATTTTCCCCTATTCCATTACCATATAGATCCTTTCTGAAATGCATTGTTTTCGATGCGTCTGCATTTCATTATGGGGTCTTGACAATTTTCTTTTGGGGAGGGGAGGCATACTCAGGCCCCACCTGCTTTGTGATTGGGGGGAGGCAGGCCAGCTGCCCCCCCCCCCCATTTCCTACGCCCCTGGATAGTTAATAAAGTACTACTCAATGTCTTTATAGATCTCCGTCAAATGCACTGTGAAGTAACTAGAGCGTGAAAGTTTTAATTCTGCCAAGAAAACACGGGTGTAGATCAGTGGATTTCTGCAGTGCACGCGTTTGTTGAACATCCATAAAGGACTGTAGCTCGTACTTGTTTGCGCTCATAATGCCTGTATACATTAATATATTCCTCACGGTGATTAAAACAAACACAAAAGTCGATATGATTATTAACTTCATAACAAGCACGGACGTTATGCTATGTACAACAGGAAACTCGTGGTAGTGTCTGCGCTGCAAGGATAGCTATATCACCGAGGCTTGATGATAAAAGAAAAATATATCCGTTTGCGTCGTTTTGCATTCTGCACTGCTGCTCGATGAAGATGCGATTCCTTGAATATAAAGCAACTCTAACAGTTAATCGTACGGTACAATATATGATATGGGGGTCTATACATGTATTATGTAGCTCTGAGTTTCAGATACAGTGTACTTTAGGGTCAGGGGATCTAACATCGTATACATGTAGCCTAAGCCAAGATCCATTTATAGGCTGTTGTTTACTGCTAACTTCGTGGTGGTACAAATCGCATTTACACGATCCAGTAAGGCAATATCTCATATCATATCAAAGCACGGGACCACACTGAAGGCTGTCTTAGTGCCAAACAATTCAATCCATGAGACAGTGGCCGTAAAAGGCCACAGTATCAAGATGTGTGTGTATGCGAAGTCAACTATAGGATTGCTTGTTTGACTCCAGTCAACGGGGCTAATCCAAATTCATTACAGCCTCAGCTTTCAAGACGAGTGGACTGAACTGGTATATTGGTGCCATGGTCTGGTATAATGGGAGAATTTGGGATAAGGTACTGCAAAGAAAATTATAGTCCCAGTTGATTTTGGCCATGTTGATTTGCAGGCTATGTTCAATGTGAAATTGAGACCACACAGAGATTATACATGTACATAATGTACACATGAGATATCCCACAGGGATAGCCTACACAGAGGCCAAAAGTAAGGCCAGTCTACCTCCTGCAGGTTTGATTAAATATAGGCTGCATGCTATCAGCAGGGCTCTGTAGTGGAGACACTGGAAATCAGCAGGCTTTCAGGATCCCCTCAGCGACATTTGTCGCCCATTGTACAGCCATTGCCAGACTTGTTGAGAGACATCAACTGGTTAATCTACACACTCCATAGTTTGTAAGCCGATCAGACCAGATCAACACACACCATCTAAACCTTCTTCCAATACATGAGGGTTAATCGGAGTCAGCATTGGATACCAACCACAACGAAAACCTGACTAAAGGCCACACGAGGAGAACATATTCTCATGGAAAATATAGCGCAGTGATGTCGTTATAGCTACATTTGTATTAGAATAGTCGTTACCACACGTTCGTATATAGTGCATATTGGATAATGGACACTCCTACTAGTGATGATATAAACAAAATGGTCCAGGAAAATGGCTTGCATAGACATGCATGTCCAAGCATTCATCCTAGGACCTACCATTCATTCATGGGATTTAGGGGTGTCTGATCAGTCCATTGTCACGGGAACATATTGATGGACATACTTAGACGACATTTCATTCAAAGATGACAGAAACCACAAAGACGCAACTGGAGGTGCCGCGCACCCAAAGCAGGGAGACGACGAGCCGCTCCACCAGCCGACAGTCCAACTCCTCCCGGAAGGGCCACAGTAGCCGCGCGGGCAGCCGCCGGAAGTCAACAGGCGGGGGTCGGCGCGGCTCCTTCCAAATCAGCGACGACGAAGATTCAGCGTCAGAGGCGCTCGGCGAGCATGGCTTCCCAAAGGACATGGACGTGGAAGTCAAGACTTTCGTGTATTCAGACGAAGTCCGCTCGGCCATGGAGAAGCTCCGCGACCGTCGAGCTCGTAGGAATAAGTTCAAGAAGAACGAGGTGCACATCTTTCACCTTCCAAAGATCATGACGAGTGGCACTCTACCATTCGTGCCTAGCGCTACCTTTGTAAGGTCCACTGCGGAGGCCAAACTACCAGAACCAAAGGCGGTGCCCAAACTGCCGCGCATCAGGCGCACCAGGCAGAGGACACTACTTACCGGTATAGATCAAACCCTGGAGGATGTGCTGGAGGAGGGCGGCAGGCGGATACGGAGACAGACACCCGCCATGTCCATGAGCCGCTCCTTCACTAAGTCGTTCACCAGTAAGACACCCCGCACCACGCCCAAATCTACCCCACGTACCACCCCACGCACCACCCAACTCACCACCCCCAGGATGACCCCTAAAAGCACCCCTACAACTACTAAGACACCCAGGTAGCAGCACTGGAGGGTGGCATGATTTAAGATGGATTGTATTGGGCATGCATGTGGGCATATATATGTGTGATCTCATATGTACACTCATGACTCTATTTTGAGTGATGGATGACCATCATGGTATAAGCATGCAATGATGTTATCAATCTATTGTACAGGACAAATGCGGTTAAAATCACTTTAGTTGAACTTGAAGTACTTGGGTGGACACGTTATCTTTATGATGAAGCTTTGTATGATTATGATTAGTCAATGGTCACTGCATTTTTGTGAGCAGCATGAGGAATCTCACAAAACATGGTAAAATAGTTTAATAGATCAGTATTAGGCCCTATGTGGCACAAATGCATAAACCCCAAGTCGATTACTCTGCTTTTGCTGGACTTTTGCGCGCATGCACATGAAAGGTGAACGGAGATATTTTTACCAAAGTACCAAGAGAATGTTTTAAATGTTATTTGCAGAGAAAAGGAATCCACATGAAAGCGCTTTATATATGCCTTCAGCTAACGGGTTGAGTATCATTCTGAATTGTGCTTCGTATTGACGTATTTATGTATGGTATTTCAACTGTACCACTGACTGTACATTAAGGTCAGAAGCTGTACATGGATTAACTGGATTAGTGAGTGGCCACTAGGAATAAACCATTGGGACTACTCAAGTGGACAATACAGTAAATCGCCCAGGAGCTTTGGCTGGCTGGTTTTTATTTCAACATTTCTTTTCGTTCGCTTTCTTTTTCTGATATATATGTATTTGTCTAAGCATCTATATGTTTAGGATATGATATTCATACTGGCATCTAGGGTTACCTACTACAACCCCTCTGAACAGAATGTAAGCCGCCTCTAGCTAGCGCCACTGATCCCATAATGCTATGGGGAATGAGATCACTATGTAATGCTATAGGTAGGTGATCTTATCTTTGTATATACACAACAAACCCTCGGTTCACGGCCAACTGACGGCCATCAGTCACTGACGGATGGCGTAGGGACAGTATCATTAGCCCAATAATTCTTTCTAGTTCTATTAGAGCTTGGATATATGATTATTTGGTTTACTATTAATCATTTTAATTCCACTATCACTGCACACCGGTGGCTGACTCCAGCTGCCAGCCAGCTGCCATCACTGTGCGTGACGTCATGACCTAATTGGATCTGAAACGAGGCTTGCTCAGATCACCTGCCTCTAGCATCAGGCTGATCCAGATCACCTGCCTATAGCACTACAAGTGATCTAATTCCCCATAGCGTTACGACCCTCATTGGATCAGTGGCGCTAGCTAGAGGCACGTGATTTCTGTTCACAGGGCTGCTACTATATTCAGAAGGAAGAATTCGTCTGGTTAGCAAATTGTTGTAGAGTTCACGAAAATTGTTTAGGATTTCATAATTAATTTTTGGAATTTCTTAAGGGTGTGTATATGTGAGCAGGCAAGCAAAGGCGATCTCCCATGGGCTCTCTGCTGTCTGCCTATACCTGCATGCTGAAAATGCTGTTCTCCTAGGCAAGTGCCTAAATTAAACCTTTTCTTTTCAGCTTAAATATATATGAAGATTACCTATGTGTATTTATACTAACGATAGTGGAGGCTCCACTACGCGATTATTTGGTACATTCTCACTAACTGCTATCTCTATATAGTGCCTAAGCTATAGGGTGTTGACATTCCTATATTGTAAACATGAGATTTCAGGGGTCATTTCATAGGTGATCTCTCTCCTTGTGTGCCATAATTATTTACAAACTAACCTGCACCTGCATAGACTCTGTGATTGGGTGGGAGTTCAATATATATAAACATCAACACAGCAAAATATAAATAACAACACAGCAGTCACACGGATCGCAGGGTCTTGTACTGTAAAAACCAAACCTGTCTGATATTGAGTTGCAGAGACTCCCCAATGGGAAAGTCTGCAATGTTTACATAACATCAGCTTGATTTAGTAAACAAAAACATCTTTTTTGACAACACATTAAGCATGCTTGAGATCACAAACAATCACATCACCAGATAAACAAATAGCTCCCTCAAGATACACATTGTACCTTGTACTGGTAACAAATACTACTCTTTAACCCATGTTTGTCTCCCATTTTCTGAGAATTGCTGCGATTCTCTGCAAAAATCGCATAGTGGAGCCTCACCTATTATGCAGAGATGGACTGAGTGCCAAGTCTGTCCATGATAGGTACTTTTATATGTTTGTGATATTAGTCAGATCAAATCAGATATCCATGCATAATATAATCTAGGCGTTAGTACTCGTCGAATGCCAGTTATTTTACACAATATTATATGTACTACGGTTTTGTATAGGTATGAATGGATGACTGGCAATTCTTTAATACCAACATGTTATTTCAAAACAGGCTAACATCGCATCCTAGGCACAGAAATACTGACATTGGTTCAACGTTCATTTGTCCGTCTATTTTACCATTGCATGAGCCAATGGCAGAAACTGACGTTTAGGATTATTACATGCATTCAATACTCATCTTTTTGATTTAGTTTAGATTTATTTGTGGTGAACAAGTGCTGAAAGTTCAAACACATTCCTAACCACAGAGGCATTATTAGGCTTCATGGTTTGTACTGCAGGGAGAGCGCTGCAGTCTTTTTTTTTCTTCAAGGCAAAAGGTCTTTAGTATAAGTAATTACTACTATAAGGATATACATTTATTAGTTGTGCTCACTCAGGTGTATTATTTTAGCATGTACTTGATGTAGTCCCCCCAATAATGATAGTAATGACAATAGCACATCATGGCAAATACAGCTAGAGTGCCGTAGCGTCTCTTTGAATGCCTCCTTAGGCTACACCAGTCAAAAGTTGAGTGGTCAGATTGTGGCACAGCGGTGACCCCATGTGGGAAACATTGGAGCATACTTATATCTATACATGAATTAGGCTGGAAACCTACCCCTGAATTCCGCTCCCGCTTCTCTCCCACTACATACACCAGTCAAAAGTTGAGTGGTCAGATTGTGGCACAGCGGTGACCCTATGTGGGAAACATTGGAACATACTTATATCTATACATGAATTAGGCTGGAAACCTACCCCTGAATTCCGCTCCCGCTTCTCTCCCACTACATACAGACCGCAGATGCCCAGCGTATACATGAATTATATTAAAAGTGAAATATGTATATTTTTCGTTTTCTCCATTTCTATTGTCAGCCCACTTCAGTCTCATTGTTTTCTATGAGCTTTAACCATGCTAATAGCTATCAAAATATAAATGTGCAAATAAAAAATGCTTCCACCATTATATCCATGTTGAGGTCTCAGTGAAGGAAATCCCGCAGAAAATCAGAAGTCATAGAATACTGGTACCTTAGGTAGCAGAGACACTTAGGGTGCAGACACTTAGGGTGCATGCAGGTGGACACTTAGGGTGCTAGGACATATAGGGTGCAAACCACAGGACATGTAGGGTGCAAGGACACATAGGGTGCAACGGCAGGACATTTAGGGTGCAAAACAAACTGGTCTAGATTTGTAAACTGTGAACTATTCTGCCCCCCTCAGAGTGTCTGCCCCACCCCCCCCCCAGAGGCTGGCAGCCGGGAGTCGGTCTCTCGTCGGCAGTGATAGTGGAATTAAAAAGATTTGGGATTGATAGTGAACCAAATAATCATACTCCAAGCTCTAATAGAACTAGAAACAATTAAAGGACTAAGGATACTGTCCCTACGCCGTCAGTCAGGAGTTTTGTTGTGTATACAAAGATGAAATCACCAGCCTCTAGCCGTACCACTGATTTTATTCCCCATAGCCTTATACGCATAGAGATAAAATCAGTGGTGCAAGCTAGAGGCATGTGATGTCTGTTAAGAGGGGACTCCCTACAGACAGATGGGCTATAGACCAACTGCACCCTAAGTGTCTTGGTATTTTCACCCTGCACCCTACCTGTCCTTTTTGTTCACCCTAAGTGTCTGCTACCTAAGTGTCTTCGCACCCTACATGTCTGCACCCTAAGTGTCCGTGCACCCTAAAGTACCTGTTAGCTAAGTCCCTATATTAAATTATAGTGCGGAACCAATTCCTTCTATGAGACCTAGACCAATACCTACTCAGTGGCTCTATCTGTCTTCAGAAATCAGACTGAGAAGAGCTCAGTGCCTGGCTACTCAGTCCTGCCACCTAGAGGGATGATGCGCAACACTGTTCAGTTGGAGGTCACGTGGAACTAAATCCATTTCCTCTATGTTTCTATATAGCATAACACACACGCCTAAAATGTTCGTTGGTAAAAATTTCAACCATAGCACGGTTAACTCATCCCTCATACACAATCTGACAGAATGTTGGATAGGCTTAACCCTGAAAATCTTAAATAAGGGAATTACATGTGCAGTGAGTGCCATTCTACCCTATTTTGGGCCTAAAAATCTCCATTGGCCAGATTAACTTTTGCATGCCTCATAAAATCCCCAAGGCCTGGCATAATATAAAAACACACCTACTATTCCATTTATTAACTATTTGGGAACACCTGTGATTTTTTTCATAATTTTACCAATATTTCTTCTGTCTAATTCTAAACCAATCAGCAGTCAGAACACCCTTCAATGCAGTCCTGAATACCATATGACTCACGAGAGGGCAGCATTTACGTCCACGTAACCTGAACAAGCTAGGTTCCTTCCCACCAAAAGGAAAGGACGAACTGAGACTTAAGTCCTGATCTCTATGCATTGCAGCTTCTCACCAATCAATGACAACTGATTCGAGGAAAAGACTATTGTCTAAGATAGATATTAGAAAAGGGCATTCCAACTTTTGTAGAGGCTTTTACCTGCAGTTTAAAATATACCCCTCATTTAGGTCTAAAACTTTAACCAAACTGGTTGGAAACGAGTTGGATTTGTCTAGAAATGTTAGCGATACTATACTCTCAAAATGTCAATTGTTGTTACAACTAACCCCGTTAACAAAAACTTGTGTTTAACACCTTTTGGAACCTGTCAAATTGGTGAAAATCCGGTATCATTCACTGAATGATACAGTATGAAACACAAGTATTCTTGTGATCTGTGACATGCCAGACGACTGAAATCACATGTTTTTTGACATGTGATTTATTCACATGAAATCACAAGATTTACACGTGTTTTGCTACTGATCTTTGGTAATAAATATCATAAATTAATAATATAAATTCATATATAAGTGCTATATAGATTAGCTGTTTCATTTGATGGAGGGTCTATGATGTACAAAGTAATAGCCACCTAGTATAGGCATGGGTTATATCATTCAAATAATATTGGGATTAGGCCGAAAAAGAAAAAGAAAGTTGTGTTTCCAGTCACCCAACTGACCCTAGCAAAACAGGGCCGACCCTAACTTTTTTTTTTCAATGTTTGAGAATTTTTGTCATATATCTTTCTTAAATTTTTCGATTTTCCTACTGAATTATTCATATTTTATCATCAATATCTCTGTGGATCTCAAGTCCACAGCTTAACAATTCAATTCAATTTCAATTATTCTGTATTTCATATCTAATTGTGGAAACCAGTAGTATACAATACATCAGTAATATCCAATAGTGTCCAGTTGTACGTGTTACCCTTTACTAGTATCAGGATTATTATAGAATGAAATAACAGGGCTGCTCCTCAACGTAAAACGCCGGTAATGAATATGGCATACCTACCCATACATTTCTATACAAAATTAAAAAAATAAAAAAAATAATCCGACCTACCGACCCTAGATATTTGAGGCATGTAACTAGAAACACACATTTTGTTTTGGCCTTACCATTCTCTTTTAAAGTCAGTCGTCAGTCGTTTTTGAAACCTCCCCAGCCGGGAGGGTGATGCAGGCAGGGACAGTGGGGCTCTAAACATCTGGCCCACAGAGCATGAGAGAAAAATTTCTCAAAATCCCAAAATCATTTCAAGGTTAGATAGAAAGGGAACAGAAGAATAAAAAATAAACATGTATTTTTAAACCTGAGGATATATAGAAAAATAGCGCCAATTTAGTAAAAGAAGTAACTCCTTTAAGAAAAATAGAGAGATTTGTTAATCAGGGGTCAGAAGTAGGAGGCCTCAATTGGACCTTTATCTTATCTCTTATCTCCCATCTTCTCAAAACTATTCCCGACTGACCACTGACTGTTTAGTATCTCAGAGAATCAGAGAATGATAACCTTGGGAATGTAGGTGCTCCAATGTAATCATCAGCTTTTATGAATTTTTCATTTTTTTTAGCAGGTCAAGGAAAGTACACTCTCAGCCGCAATTGTAAATAGGCTATAAATACCCCTGTAGGTAGGCAGGAGGGTCTTTCTGGTTAAATATAGGCACCCTCCTAATTGTTTAGGGACCTCCCTAAATGTAATTCTAGTTTCTCATGAGAGCACACTAAATTTAAAACTGAATTAGGTGGGTGGATAAATATTTCTTCAACTTTTCTAGTTTCTCGTGATCTAGTTATCTGCCTAAATTTGCCATAAAGGTCCAAATTTATACCTTACCAAAAGAGGTGTATGCAAAGCAAAATCAGGCATATATTGGCATTTAGTCGACTACATAAATTTAGGAACATGCCTATATTTGTGTAGAACTCCTGTAAGGTCTGGCTGGTTCCTGCATTATGCTGTGGCTTTATTCATATGCTGAATGGGTACCAGTAGTCTAAATGATGTATATGGTAGCCATCCAAACAAAACAAGAAAATGTGATGGGGGTGGCACTGGGGATTGATTTCGATGTTAACAGAGCCAGGCTCAGTACAAAAGGATGCAGTAATATTACATTAAGACATAGCCTACAAGACAGCATGAACCTGAATCGCTGGGAGTTCTCTAATTGTAGTTCTTGCCCCCCCCCATCCCCCCTAGGCTGAGGAACTCTGCCTGTCTTACTCCCGTCTCACGGAGGTATGGAGCCACAGGGAACGGAGATGAGAGGTTTAGGTTCCTAGCTACCTCCCCCCATCCTCCACCCCATCCCCCCAATGTGGGGACTCACGGACACGGGTGGGATCCGGACCCAGGGATCGGGAGCGCTAGTGCCCAGCACCCGGAGCCGCTCCCCAAGAGCCTGTGCCTGGGCCGTGGGTTTCACTGTGTCCAACTCTGACATAATGCCCTAATGAAGCACCGGTGAGTTACTCGCCACCATGCCAAAACAGAGGAGTATCACTCCACCCCTAGCACGGGTGTGGACTGGTTACCAGCTTTAGTCTGTGTAGGTTTTATCCATATTATGCTATAGAAGGGTGAGAAACTAAAGAGACAGTGCTGCCCTCTGGTGGTTTTATTTGCTATCCACAGACCTTGATTACGGAGGTGAGGGGTTACTTTGTGCACACAGAAGTAACTACAGGGTTAGAGCATCAATGAAGTATTAGACTGAACGTGTAGCTCATCTCTATAGTGACACATATTTCAATAACCGTGCCAGAACCGTTTTATTTGACATAAAGACCATCAAAATACACTATCATGAAAATAGGGTAGGGGTTTCTTTAAGCTCTTAATGGTTTGAGGGAGATAAAACTGTCAAAAGAGAATAGTGCTGTCACCTAGAGCAAAAAAGGTTTAACACCTGCAATTCGTGTGTTGACATCAGCATGAGGTCATCCCATAAAGAATTGAGTGAAATAAGAAAATTAATAAGGATGAAATAATAATAAGAATTTTACTTTCTCATAAAAAAGGGCTCATTACTACCAATTAGGGCGGGTGTCATAGCTAATTACTCCATAATTGAAATAACTTACATTGGAAGAGCCTTTCAACGCAGGAACAGGGCATTATTTCATCTATCTCATGTTAATTCTGAAAACAACAACATCATCATCATCGTCGTCGTCAACAACAACAACAACACCAACAAAAATAACAACACAAGAAGGAACACAGTTTATGGACTACATTCAACCACCCCTATATCCTATGGCCCTTTAACTTTAAGACTTTTGGCACTTTTAGCAAATGGTAGCATTATTCAACCAAACTCTTTGTGTGCAGGGAAACCATACATAGCATCTTGATAATCCCAAAAGAAATAATCGCGGAAAATAATCAAGTAAATCTAATGTACTTCCTTGTAAACTGGAAGAGCTAATTTCATCAACATTCTTTTTAGTATTCCATAAAGTCTTAAGGTCGTGTCGGCCAATCTTGTTTAAATGATCCTACGTCAAAGATGAAATCTTATCCGGGTATTGATATCATTATGTGTACCTAATATTGTAATAGTTTTAGCACCATCGGTTGAGGAGATCACTACACAGCCTTCAGTGCATACCCATGTTGTCAAATAGTTCTGAGCCAGAAGAACACAATTTTACAATAACATGTTTTCTTCCATCTGTTTATCATACGCCTGTTCGATTAACCATAATATGCTAGTATCAGACATGTAATTCCGTGGTGTTTGGACATTGGAGGGCGTATTAACGTGTTTATATTTTCCCATTGGTTCAAAAGGTCTGCCGTATATACAATCAATTACATATAAATAGTCAAGAAGAGAAGACATGCCTCATACAGATAAAAGTGGCACCCAGGGTGAGTGGTTACATCCCCTTTCTCCAGCTGCTATTTGTAATATTATACTATGATTTCTGTGAAGTTATAACAGTATACACATCTTTAGTACCAGCACACCTTTATGAGTTTTATGTTGAATAACAGATTTCTCACTTTACTGAAGCGTATGGTTAATTTTGTTTCATATAGCTGCCACCATATCGGCCAGGAGGCCTACCAAGAGATTTGTTAAGTATTAGGAGTACAGGTCATACTGAGCTGCTTTCATAACTGGGGATCGCTCAGAGTCGGACTGCATAAATTGCCGTACCTGTTGGCATTGGTATAATTGAAAGCTGGGGAGTGAACAGCTGAGTGGCCATCTGGGCACCTATAGGGACCCTGGAGGACCAGCCTATCCGCCCAGGTGACTAATGAGTTTAAGGAAGGGCGTCCTTCAACAAAACAAGTGCCAGCCTCGGTCATGCCAGCTCACAAGTAGTACGTCCTCTCGTAGAAATAGGCAGATGTCATTGGAACAAGTTGTGTGTATGTATTCAGTTGTTTCAACTCAGAAAGGGACGAATTGGTCACTCAAGGAATGACTCAACATTCTATATCACACAGATTCGGTATGAAATAATCTTACATAAGGATTCCCATCAAGAAGGACATTTCAATGATTACATTATCAGCCGAATATGTTTTCGAGGATAGTGGATTGTTTCTACAAATAGGACTCATACTGGACCGCACCAGTGGACACCTTCTATTATCGAGAGTCCTTTAAAAACACATTAACATTGGAGAGCGGGGATAAAATATTGTGGCTACCAACAGATTGCACACGTCAGGAGAATCTAATTTTTGTACACTACTCCATTCTCTGATTGTGTGAGACAAAATTTTCATCATAGACATTTAAAAATGTCTTCACCAGAGAAAGCAGAGGAGATACTAAGATGGGCTCAGCATGTTCAACACAGTACACTTCAAGATAAGATCAAGACAAAACGCAGGAATAGTGTAACAATTGATACCAGTAAATCACAGAGACAAACCAAACTTCCAGATGGCACTAAGGATGGCCAAGAAGGACCCCTTACTGTTCCAACGCCCGGGGTTTCACCCTTGTCCCCTATACTCTCCAGGGCGAAAAGCTCATTGCTATCGCCGACCTGTCAGCGGAAGTCACGCGGTGAGGTGCTGCTATCCCCTGCTTCACGGCGGAAGTCGCGAAGTGGCGACATGTTCAACTTTAACACTTCCGGTGATGACCGCTCTGTGCTGTTCAAAGAGCGACCACCAGTGACAATACGGAAACCCGCGATGATGCAGAGAAGAAGTTCCCTCCCTGGTCCTCCGGGAAGCGAGGTGACCATGTCCTTCCTCTATTCCTCCGCCGTGGACCGCGCCGTGAGCGACCACCTGAGGAGTCTCGACGGTAGCAGCAGTCACCAACAGGGTGCGCCAGCGGAACCGGAAGTGACAAACCGGAAGAAGCATAGTGTACCCAAGAAGAAATGTGTGCCGACTGTTCAGTTGCCCAATTTGCCACAGCTGGTTCAGGTCATGTCCGCCAGGTGGGAACGGACGGGCCACCAGGGGGCGTGGCTGTCTGGGGGCCCTCGAGAGGGCGCCACCTCCAACAGAGACAAATCACCCCAAAGGGGTGCTGACAATAAGGACATTGAACGGGACGACATGCAACATAAACCTACGTCACCAAGGGTACGACAAGTTAGAAATCAGAGACCGACAATGCAAGTGACATAGCTATCAGCCTGGCTTTACATATATGTCTTGATTAGGTCTCTAGCTATATATCTTGATTCTACTCTAGCTGATATTGACTGAGAAATCTTCCCGTTCATAATTATTGTGGCTAGGACAATTGCAGCCTAATACCTGTAGCCTAATCACATATGTATCAAGCGACAGAATGGGCATAGCCAATATGCTAGTGTACAATGTAATTGAGTGCTACATTTTGCATATTTAGATTTGTGTTTTAAAAGGGTGTGTAGGGACTTCACGAATTTCAAAATGAAATAAAGTATGCCTGTCAGAGGCCTTTTTTGATGACATGCTGCTTTATAAAGGCACATCGATATTCAATACTTTGGATAACCGTCATATCCCAGATAGGTGAACCTATTTGGTGACAGGCCTACACAAACAGGTCTTTTTGTGATTTCCCTAAACCCCCTATTCAGGACAGAGAAATAGTGATATATGGGTGTGTCTTGTGAAAACTGTGCAATGTCAGCTTTCTTACTGGCGATAAGAAAGGTGACCAATTTTTTTATTTAAGCAAAAACAATATTGCAGGTGTATGTCATAGGTATAGGGACATGGTGCTGCATTGTTCTTTTTTCTTAAATATGTAAACTTTTCCTGCAAATTCTCTTTAACTTAAAGATAAGAAAGGTGACACAGCCAATATGAAACGATAAGAAAGGTGACGCAGCCAATATGAAACTATGCTTAAATAAGAAGTTTTGGTCACCTTTCTTATCGCCAGTAAGAAAGCTGATTTCACGAGACACACCCATATCTTACAGAGGACATTCTAAACCCAAGCATGTTGTGTAGAGGAAAGGATTTCCAGAATCCTATATATACTAATTTGTTGCCAAAAAGCAACATTAGGCCTACCATGGTCTTACCCATGGGCAACATTCGCTTGGAATAGTTTAAGAAAGGGGTCCAACTTACGCCTGAGGCTAAAGGGAGCCATGCAAGTATGGACTCCCTTTGTAAAGGGGTCCATCCATGCTTTCACAAACAGAGTCTGATAAGAATGTGTACAAGAATAGTTGTAGTATTACCTCTGAGGATGAAAAACTTTAAAATAAAGTTGCATGTAACATGCTACTGATACTAATCTTGTTGGTGACATCAACTTTTGTGCAGGGGGTTCGTGGGTTAGTCAAATGACATGTAGCATAAGCCTATAGGCCTATTTATACCGAGGTTGCAGATTCCTTATTAGGCCTATATAGGGGGCATTATTTCTTAATCTGGTAGGTCTGTGCCTATACATGGGTGCTCAATTTTTTAGGACGCCACACCATCACTTTTTAGGAAGGACGGTGAGTCATTCCGTCACTTTTTATGTATATGCAAATGTACTGTGAACTTTTGATAGTGTCACCATCCGTCACTTTTAAAAACCTCCGCGTCACAGCATCACTTTTTAAAACCCCTGCATCACAGCATCACTTTTTACCCATGTATAGGCACAGGTCCACCCAGAGAGATAAGCGCTGATAACAGCCAGCGTGATAGGTAGCAGGTGTTATGTAATGCACCCCAAAAAGTCTGCACTGAATGAAGGGGATTTGAATCTTAAATCAACTAAAGTACCGTAGTATTTTAGATATTTAATATTTAAGTCAAAGTGATAATAGGGTAGGTTAAGGTAAAATACCCTAAATTAAACATAGGCTAAATGAGCTAGTTCTAAGATAATAATCCTAATTAATGCATATTTTTCACACTAATCAAGAGATGGAACAAGGTATCATATTTGTGGAACAGCTTTTAAGCCTAGCCTTAAGGAATTAGACCTGCCAACTGGTCCCTAGGCATATGATGTTAGGGACCGGCTCCTCTCTATTATGAGACCTTTCAGCTACTGATGCTGGATCATGCCCATGCACAATTCGGCCTGGGTTAATAAATTTCAATTTTTCCTATCTTAAAATAATTGTACCGTATGTATATCTAATTTTTTAGAAGGATTGATTTAGGATTGAATGCATGAGAGGTGCGCAGAAAGTCCTCCCGCAGGGCTGAAACATTTGCTATTATAACTATCCCTCACCCTACAGAGCTCTCTGAGCGGCAGACGGTGTGGAAACCCCCACACTATAAGGAATATTCCAATGGAATGTTTGACATAAAATGGCAAAATCATGTGGGGCATTTTACCCCATATGTCACAAGGCTGGGGTAAAAGGCCCACAACGATGGCAAAAGGCCCATGGATCCGATAATAAAAATGTTTTCATATGGATTATGCAGTAGGCCTAATCTTGGAGAGAAAATTCTATAATACTGAGTATAGGGCTGTGCTCTGCGCTACGGCCTAAGCAGTGGCGGGAGTTTCGCGGAATTTCGGGCCGCTCTCCAAAGTAGAGGCGAGAATCACCATGCGCTGCTGGTCCTGCAACCTAGTGTTGAAAGCTGGAACGAGCGGGGACAAAATGGCAGCGCCCTTAAACACGTGAAGAACATTACAGCACAGCTGGTTAAACGTTGTCAAGGTCAGTATTTAAACCATCTTTTAATAACACACCGTTCAACCTTTTAAGTTTAAAGTGACTCCAATCTGATTAACACCATTTCCAGTCCACGCACCCCGAAATTTCTAAGATATCAGAATAATTAATCAATGAGTTACTCCATCACTCACACAGTGTCACGGTGTAGGCACAGTCATATAGCCCCATCCTGCAAGGGTACCCCCTGCCGCGAAATGTGTGACCTACTCTCCGCATATGGGAATTTTCTATGACATCATACCTAACATCATCCTGACCTTGTTTACAAATGCACAGGCATGGCTAGGGTACCAATGGAAAGCTATTGATTCAAGGATTCTAATGGTGCCAAAATTTTAAAGATCAGGTGGGGGAAAAGTTGAATTGTTGGAGGAATTGAAAAATGTATTTTTTAAGAGCTTTGGTTCACACACTTTTACTGGTTGGTTCACACTATTGAGGCCAGAAATTGATCCTACTCATCAAGACGAATCCAATGATGGGTCATTTGTAGCTGAGAGCCAAGGGACTCTCCTGAAAATTTTGGGTCAAAAATTTTGGACACATGACACTGGAGACAAAAAATTAAGCTCTGACCTTGACCTTAAATGATATTGACCTTAAATGACCTGAAAATAAGGTCACCTGGGCTGGTAGGGTATTTTGATACATATTTATAGTATTTAAGCATACTTATATTACCAGGTAAATTTGGTAGACTCTTTAAATCTAGGTAGAATTTAGGTCTCGCTGAAAAGTGACCTTTGACCTTGACCTTAAATCATCTTGACCGACAGAAGGTCACAGGTGAGTGGGCATCGACCTGGTATCCAACACTCATCATTACATGTTTTATTTGAAGAAAATTGGTTAAAAATTGATAAAATGAGAACAGAACAATGTGTTTTCACCACCAGGCAGTAATCTGTCAGCGGTCACAACGTCCTATATGCTTCACTATGGGATAATAGGCAGAATTCTCAGACGACATAATTGTCATTTTCTCAGAAACTAAACAAGACATTGACTTGAAATTTTCACTGAATATCTATTTCAATTAGATCTATCCAGCCATAACATCAGTTTACATATCTAATGTATTTGAAAATTTTGTGACTGTGCCTACGTGACACAGACTCAGTCTAGACTTCAGTTAATGACAGTGACTGAGTGAGTCAGTCACTGTGTCACACACCCTGTCACACACCCTGTCACACACTGACTAGTCTATAAAAGGAGGGGTGGATTTTTTTTTTTTTTTTTGGGGGGGGGAGAGCCTTGATGGTAGTAAAAAATTAATTCATGCTCCTCTTGATCTATAATACCCGTTACAGTGCCAGTGCCAACTTGTGGGTCTGGATTTTTTTTTTTGCCAAAAATAAGAACCCCAGAATCCACTAGCCTAGGGGCGCCACTTAGGGTAGTTGCAGTGGGAGCTGTGCAGGGGGCCCAGGCAGACTCTGCAGACACTGCACTAAAACCCTTCTCTGAGGGAGTGCTCTTAAACATTTGTTTACAGGTTAATAGTTGAGTGTATAGACCAAAGAAAGGCCTTTCCAACCTTATTACGCGACTTCTATGATTTTGGGTGCTTTTTCTGGATATTCCCATGCACATACCTGTGGATATTGCACACCATGAAGGCTGTAACATCACTTTTGTAAGGCATGCGGTTATCCATGGATAACAGGCACCCAGTGCAGTTATCCATGGATAACCTGCACACCTTACATGTCCTTAGATGTTACATGTTAAAACCCACGAAATTTTCATGGCCAGGGTAGGGCTCGAACCTGCAGTCTCAGATCCCAAGTCCAACTCCCTATAAATTGTGCCACAGGGACTGACGAGAAGTGGTCGGGTAGAACCAGGTCTAAATGTTTTTTTTCCGCGTCCAAACCAAACCAACGGGTGATGGGCGCGGAGCTGTCCGCTACCATAACAGCGGGACGCATTCAAACAAAGCCAAGCCGAGACGGGCGTTGAGGTGTGCAGCCCGGTGGTCTATTGGTTAAGCGCATTGCGCTCAGCCGTTAGAGGTAGGTGGGATGAGTCCCGGTCCGGGCGCATCTTTTTTTAGCCGTGTGTGATATGATACAAAGACCGGAGAGGCGATGACTGCGGGCTGTCCGCTGCCATAACCGCGGGACGTATTCAATCGAATCTTTTTTTTTTGACTGACCCATAGCTACATACCATATTTCCCCGTTTATAAACCCAGGCTTAGTATTAGTACTGTCTACTACCTAAACCTACTTACTAAGTGGCAAATTGACCAGGCCCTAACACGAGGATATACGGTACTGCGGGACACATTCAGACCAAACCAACAGCTGCCGGGCGCAGAGGTGTGTGTACTATGGCAGTCTTTGAGTCCCGGGGAGGGGAAACAATTTTTGTTTTCAACTTGAATTTATTGATATTCTATTGATTATCTATTGATATCGTGTAATAAAATAAGTAGAAAATGGATAATTCATGACTTGTGTGTGTTAGCAAAGGATAATTACACTCGGGCTACGCCCTCGTGTAATTATCCTTTGCTAACACACATGCGTCATAAAATTATCCATTGATTACTTGTTCAATATACAACAAAAGTGCTTCCATGTGAGAAAACATAGGATTCTGCTATTGTCTAAGACAAGGTATTTTCAGAATCTGCCCAGACCATGAAGTTATCAATGCTACTGGTTGATACTCAGTATTTAGGTTGGACTTTATCTCAAGATACACTGTAAAAAATTTCAGAACAATCGGACGATGCTCTCACATGCTCCCAAAGGATTTTGTTGTTTGAATGTGAAACTCGGTGACCTCCAAGAGTAAGATCTAGGTCAAAGGTCAAGGTCAAAAGGTCATTTGACTACTCGATTAATAAGGTCATTTATCTATCTACAATTTTTTGAATTTTTTAAAAACTCCTACTAGGGCCAGTCCAAATAAAAAAGTTGGTCTATGGATTTTCATTTTTAGAAAATGGAGCGGGAGGGCGAAATTTTTATTTTATTTTTCTAGGAAAATTTATCTGTCTATGGATTCTGCATGTTGAAGATGTGGAGAGGGCTATTTCTTTTCTTTTTTTTTTGGAGGGGGGTTTCCTTTGCTCATTATGTGATTGACTAGACGTCAATCACATACTTATATATACATAGACCGCTGCACAAAATCACATTGAAACAAAGAGAGATTCTGACAGACATAGGAACAAATAGGGAAATTTGGCCCATACTCTGTCTCTGTACACATTGGTATTGGTGTATATGTTTTTAATATATATTATAGTTGAAGGTAGCCCATAGGCAATATATATGGTACAGCTAGCATTTACACCTTAGAGACAGAGAATAGCCTCCGTTCAGGGGTGGTCACAGGTCAGCAGCAAAGAACAATAGGGGATTAAGGTATTTCTTCAAGCCTGCATGCACCAGTGGTTATTAACCCCCTCAGTGCCACATAGCAGCAGTAAGATTATTAACCCTACAAGGGCATTGAACATAGAACATAGGACTCAATCACACGTAGGCCTAAGGCCTGGACTTTACCATTTTATGTTCTATTTATTTTTTTCTAAATGCAGCATACGCCTATATAATGACACCAGTGAAATTTTTTACCTATCCAATGAGTGGTCTGCCTTTTCTGTACTTTCATTGGTTGACTATGTAGCTCAGTGCAAAAAAAAAAAAGAAATTTGCAATTTCCCAGAAAAATGATGCGGGCGGAATCCATAGACAAATATATTTACTTAAAAAAATAAAATTTGTATTTTGGAAAATAAGATGCGGGAAATCCATAGACCAATCATTTAATTTGGTGTGGCCTAGAAGTGAAATTAGGTTTGACAGGGTGTGTTAGAAAAACCCTAGATTTTGGATGTCTTTGGCCACAACTTCTAAGCTCTAATAGCCTCTATTATAATAGAAAGTGTGGGTAGCAAATCCTGTGATTTACCGACATAAATTTCATCATATCTCGGGTTCTACAATAGATATAAACAAAGTCCAAAAGATTTAGATTTCCTTGCTCAGGCTCTATCCAAAAGAATTGGTCAACTGTGGTATCTAATAGATTCCATTTTTTTCTGGGGTCCCTACCAAAAAGTGGCTAAAATTTTACGCCCACCCCGCCCAAGACTGACAATAGGGGTCAAAAGATTTTACGCCCCCTCCCTCCCTCCAGGAGGGGGTCAAACATTTTTACACCCCAATGGCGGATTTAGAGGGGTGGTGGTGGGGGGGGGGGCGCACGGCCCTACTTATTGCCAATACTTTAGAGTTTAATTGTATATTTTTTACCCTAAAATTTGCTTAGAAATGGAGGGTGAGCCCCTCCTTTTGGACCGCGCCCCCTCCTTTTCCAAATTCTGGATCCGCCACTTCACCCTGCTCAACCCCCTTCCCACTGTTGATGGATATGCTTGGATAAGGCCACTTAAAATTGATTATCAACTTTGCGGACACTTTTTGAAAAATGGTGGTGAGGGCGGGAGGCTTTTTATCTTATTTTTTATACCATTTGTGTAGAATGAGGGCGGAAATCTTTCAATTTTTTAATCCATATACGTTCATAATTTTCTATAGATCTTTGTCAAAAGGGCTACCCTCCTTTATAATGAATCCAGTGGTACACATCTTTTCGCATCAAAAGGAGGAGTAAAACGCCGTTTAAAGTATATTTCTACACCAATTAGTGGCTGAGATGATGATATTTTCATATTTTTTTCCCTTAGACATTTCCATGGGAGCAGCCCTTTTTTCTCAAAAAAGGAGAAAAAAGGGACAATGCGGCCCTTTTTGAATGGTGCGGGCGGTGTCTGCAAAGCTGATAATCGATTTTAAGTGGCCTAACCTAAGGCCAGTAGGCCCTACCACTTCCTAAGGCTAAGGCCAGTGGTCAACAGAGGGCTGGTCGGTTTGACAGAGCGTAAACAATTTTAATCCCTCCTATAATTGCCGCCCTTTTTTTTCAAGACCCCCCACCCCAGCCAAAATGGCCTAAAGAAAATTAGGGCAGTTAGCATTATATGACTGAACAATTTCCTTCAGCCTAACACGTTTCGATTAGTAATTTTCCTGGTATTTGATAAATGATCGCTTATTAGACCGATCATCATGATTTATGTAATATATTTTATGAAATAAGTCACTTGTGACTTTGCACAAAGGTTATCCAGGCACCAGTTTTCTCCTCTCGCCCGCCCTGACCAATGGCACAGTCATGACAGTGCTTTAATGTTATGTACACACATAATACGTGTACTAGTGGTGCCATCTAGTGACTTCCTGGTGAGAGGTTATTATTGTAAGAATCTGTGAAAGTTCACAATACATGGTATATTCATTATCAGTGTGTCCTCGCACTTTCCTGGTGTTATGCAGACTATTTGGGTGTTTACGCTTTTATCAAGGAATAAGTAGACATGTTCAATTAAGTGCATTTTGTCCATGTCAATGCTTACAGGCCAGTCCAAATAAAAAAGTTGGTCTATGGATTTTCATTTTTAGAAAATGGAGCGGGAGGGCGAAATTTTTATTTGATTTTTCTAGGAAAATATATCTGTCTATGGATTCTGCACATTGAAAATGTGGAGAGGGAATTTTTTTTGAGGGGGGGGGGTTCCTTTGCTCATATGTTCTATATTTTTTTCTAAATGCAGCATACGCCTATATAATGGTACCAGTGAAATTTTTACCTATCCAATGAGTGGTCTGCCTTTTCTGTACTTTCACTGGTTGACTATGTTGTAGCTCATTGAAAAAAAAAAAAAAAATCTGCAATTTCCCAGAAAAATGATGCGGGCGGAATCCATAGACAAATAAATTTTCTTAAAAAAATAAAATTTGTATTTTGGAAAATAAGATGCGGGAAATCCATAGACCAATCATTTAATTTGGTTTGGCCCTATATTCATACTTTAATATGGATCCTATGTACTGGTCATATGTAGAAAGTTCAGGCTATATTTAGAAAACCCAGAAAAAACTTTGATTTTTGAAAGGGAATCTAGAGTAATGCAACATTGAAAAACTAGTGATTCTACTGTCATTCCATTTTTTTTTTTTTTTTTTATTGAGTGTTCTTTGCAAAAAGTTAGGGGTTTGTGGTGTCAAACAGAAGGCTTTTCAGCTATAGTAGGTGATCCATGCTTCTGGTCAAAATTAAGGCTTATGTGTATCTATGCCTCGAAAAAAATGTTGTTTTCAGGTAACAGGTTTCTTTTTTTTTGGGGGGGGGAATTATTTAAGGACAGCTGTAAATATTTGCACTGCTGCAATGCGATTTTGACATGCGGGATCGCACAATGAAAACAAAAAAACTTCCATACATGTAATGCATTTGAGACAAGAACATTATATTTCACATAGTCAAAACACTGCATGGGGAGACATTGCAAACCATTTTACTACAGGTCCAATGCAATCAATTCTGAATCAACTGCTCTGATGACTTATGCCTATAATTTTACAGAGAAGCTAACTCATTGAGGCATTTTATAAATTGACAACCACAGTGTGGGTGCTCCATAGGCAGCACTTTTCACCCACTTCCCCTTTCTCCTTCACACAAAAGTACCACTTAGAGTTCACAAAACACAACACTTCATATGTGCATAGAATGGAAACATAGATTCACATTGGTGTTCATATGATCTATCTTTATTGTGACTACCAGTAAGTGAGAGTAAAAAAAATAGGTGATGAAGAGGAGGGAAATCGCTGAATGTCACTGCATCTAGGTGAGTGGTGTGAACACCCTATGGTATGCATTTATGGCATTTTCGTGATTTAGGGAGTGGTCATTATTTATCAACAGGGGGGGGGGTGGTGGGTTTGAGGGGGGGCGTAAAATTTTCAGACCCCTCCCGAGGGGGGGGGGCTAAAAAAATTTTGAGCCCTCTTGAGGGGGGCTAAAAATTCACCCTCTTTTTAGCAAAAAAAGCTCGCGTGCTACTATAGATCAAAGAGGGGCGCGAAAACTCTCCGCGCCTCTGGCGCGGGGGTGGGGGGGTCTTTGTACTAGAAACTCACGTACACTCGAATATTAACCTAGTCGTTTTAACTTGGGTGAAGTCAGAGCATAGAAAAGACTCAAAAGAGTATTGCATCACATGGTCAGGATATGTGGTCATAGTCACCACGTGATTACCCACGTTTGATTTCCCATTGTGGATATCAGAAAGGTTTTTTTCAGTTCACAATTTACTATTCCGGTCTTCATCATATTTTGTGAGTCTATAATAATATTACATTCCAGTAGTAGGGGATACAACACTAGATCCGTGTAGCTTTAATTCAACACCTTATACCTATGAGGCTGTGACGAACTCACCTCATCGATCTATATCCTATCAACGATCAGCTGAACAGTAATAAAAGACTACAGCGTTTTGATACTGATCAGGTGTTGGGATCTTTATTTGATAATGTTGAATTAAAACTCA
The DNA here is from genome assembly GCA_949317995.1 of Acholoe squamosa. NCBI lineage: Eukaryota > Metazoa > Annelida > Polychaeta > Phyllodocida > Polynoidae > Acholoe > Acholoe squamosa. The sequence continues at coordinate 50,163,195 of OX439039.1, forward strand.
GCTTAACCTAATATGATTATACTCACAACACAAGATATCTAATAAAAGTCTTGGTATTTCATCAGTCTTGGCAGGTATATCTAATTAATGATATGTCACCAGCATGGTGTTATTATGCTTATTGTAATCGTTACTATACCAGTCCTTGTTCTGTGTTGGGAAAGTATGCCTGTATGTGGGCAGATGAGGGTCCTGAAAAATATTGACACCCCCCAACCACCCAAAACGCACCCACATTATCCCCGTGGGCACCTTCCTGGTCGACCTTGCCTGGAGGTGGTGGATAAGCGTTAGAGGTAGGTTGAGTCAGTAGCGTGACGTCACACTATAAAGCAGGCTGGTGGTTGGGAGGGGAGCGGCAGTCTCAGACCGACACAGTACACACTACACGTGTGCTGCTTCTCTGGTTATAACCACCAACTGGAGGCTCTACACTCACCTGACACAACCTCTGCTCACGGGCCGTGCTTGGAGCTGCAGTCTAGAGTGGAGCTTGGTAACTCATCTGACATTCACAGAAGTATGCTGCTTACTCCTAGCCATACTCCTAGCACAGCATTCCGATCACAGCACAATTTATCAAATGAGTACAATTTTTTTTCTGTTTTGGAAATAGTTTTTGCATGGATTAAGAAGTCACATATGTTACTACTTGGGTCATTCCACAGTATTACAAGTGGTCTCCACATAGCCCCCTTAGATCTGGATAATTTGCCTTCTATTGGCCACTTGCTGGTCTGGAGCTGGTTCCAGCAACACACACTGCTATGAACTGATAAGATGGGACCAGCATGTCCCTGGAAGTGGGTGTTATTAACCAGGGACAAGGTACCCATCATGGTATATGTTATCAGTTGGTTTGACCTCAACCAGCGAAATTCAAAATGGCGGCTCCACTAGGCCTCCATACTGAGTCCAATATTGAGATGTACATTGATTGTGATCACATGAAAACTGTAGCTTCCAAAAAACCCGAGGTAGGCCCGCAGCCTACCATTACTATTGAATAGTTTAAAATTCTTGAATGTCTGAGTTCCTCGATGGCCCCCGGACGTAAAACTAAACAAACAAACAAACAAATCCAACTCCCATTGGTTCCTGAGATTTTCGCCCTTATATATGAGAGGGTTTGACCATCACTTTCAAAAATCTCAATTTTGTGTCAACTTCAATGTGTAATATTTTCATAGTTCAATGAGCTAGAGGTCTGGAAATTGTCTCAGTCATCAGACACACCGTTCCTCTCCAGGGAAATGCCAAAATAGCGAGGATATCATAAAGGCTTGCCCCGGTAATCTTGTAGCATAGGATCAACGGTTGCTAGTTTTCTTATCCGAGAGCCATTTTTGAAAAATCTTAACTTTGTTTTAGGATTTGCGTTGTAAATTAGACCTTGGTGTAGAGATAAGTATACACGTGAGATTGGTCGCATTTGAGGCATCACTGAGGGGCGGGCGGCAGCAAATTTCATTTGGTTCGGTGATTTGATTATTATAGGCCAGGGGCAGTCGGAGAAAGAAATTTTGTTGTTAGCTAAGCTAATTTAAATATGCAGGATATTTTATTGTTGAGATAACAGAAGCTTTCCCGTGCTAGAGTGTTACAGAAGGCGTGAATATGTTAGAGTGTCACTGTGGTGGGATGCAACTGTCCCGAGACTAAATATCATCATGTTATACACGTGTTAACACCACCGCTGTTTAGATATCAGCCAGAGATAGAAGGTCATGTTAGAAAACATGAGCTGTATAGTATATGTGAACACTTGCATAGGCTCCATCCATCCTCTAAATCTATTCAAATTTTCAGAATATTTTTCATTATCTATATTTATTTCTTTTATTGAAAAGTAAATGGTTATCATTTTTTATGATATTTGTCGTAGATACACTGCATTCACTTGTGGTGTCGCACTGGCAAAACATTAGTTATCGGTCTAGAAATTAATTTAGATTAGGCCATTAAATAGTTCACAGAATATTGAGAATATGATGATACATCTCTGTCAATATAAGTGCAGACATGGGCCATGCTGCTCGCAATAGCATGAGATCAGCAATTCTGATTACCGGTATATATTGAACACATTATTCATTTATTGGATGAAAGATTAAGCGTAGTTGGGCAAGGGTGTCAAATTGTCGGGAGTATCTTTTACTTTTCGTGAGGCCACAACAGAAGGATCCAGGCTGTTGGGTCATGAACAGGCAGGGTATAAAGTACCTGTAGTGAGACAGTTTTTTTTGATTAACACGAGAAAATTGTCATTTGCTATTTACCAAATCCCTAGGCTAGGGTAAATGTGTACAGACTTTGTGTCAATATAAGTAAGGTGCAAAGTCTAAATCTATGTTGATGTAACAGTAGGCCTAGCATCCTAATGCTAATGTGGGATGTTGCTGTATTAACAATGAGTTATCTCCTATTTCAGGTGGACTATCACCTTGCACGGGTCATGATGCAGCCTCCCAGCCACCTCCCCAGGTGACACTCTCCACCAGGAGACCATGAAATTCACACCCTCTCTGTATAACAGAGAGCAGTTAGGCCATGGAGCTGGTCTAATCACTATAATACCAGGGTGTCATTCCTGTGCCATATCATACTGTGATCTCTGTATAAACATCAAGGGAGTATTATGAAGTTGAAGCAAGAGGCCAGTAAATAATAGAAACACGATATCACAAGAACAGGACGATTGGAGTATCAGAAGTCAGCAGCAGCAACATCCTAACAGCAGCCCCTTCCACACCAAGAACTGAGCCAGTATCATCAGTATCACTAAAACGCGAACACAAACAACAATAGTCATAATAACTTTACGAGCCTAAACAGCCAAATCAAGAGCAGCAACAACCATATTGTATCATGGAGCGTTCAGCATCCAAGTTTGACTTTGAGGATGTGTTCAGCCAGATAGGTGCCTTTGGGCCTTACCAGGTGCGCGTCTTCATCCTTGTCAGTGCCTTTGAGGCTCCTGCAGCCTGGATGCTGCTCCAGCACGTCTTTGCTGCCGCCCGGGCCTCCTGGGTGTGCCCTGGAGGGAACTCGTCCATGAGTGGGGTGGGAGAGATAGAGAATGGTACAGAAGCAGTTTGGAGCGCAGTGTCTAATCTGTCACAGTGTACGGCCCACGGCCTGGTCTGCCCTGGCCGTGTCTATACCACAGACTACAGTTCCATTGTCACAGAGGTAAGGGCTAGCCTAGGGTATCCATTTTATTTCATTATTTATCCTCTGATGAGTTTCTTGGTGAATGGTTTTAAAACTTTCGAAATCTCCCTCTACAGATCCACCTTTAGATAAGTATTAGAAATAGAAATAAAATGACTTAGAATTAATTATTGCGGTTTCAGTGGTCTTGTGATTGTGAAGAAGCAAAACTTTTGATTTGGCCAGAAGACTAGAGATAAAAGCATACAAGGGGATAATCATGGATAAAAGGTGACAAGCACCTGATGACCAAAGTCTATTGATAAAATCACGGACATTTATACTTAGTTCCTTGATAAAATAAAATTTATGTGTGGCCTGGATCTTTTGTTTATGTGCCGGTTTTAATCCTGGTTGTCTCTTGTCAGGATCTACAGACCATACAGGACTGTGTAATTTAGCTTCATCTTAGAAACAGCATGGTTACAGGTAAATTCTAATTGTGGGAGTCATAATCGAGCTAACTTTCAAAGTTTCATTTGGCAGTTACTATTTTAAACTACTCTCTGTTTCATGAATAACAGAAACTTTGGAATTCTAACTAGAAAAAACACATACCATAATATGACCGGCAATATACTATTTCTTATATAGAGTAGGTTAACATAAAGACGTCCACATACTTTGAGACGTCCATCCCCATAAAATAGCCAGAACATTGCTTGCCACTGAATCAACATTACAAACTTGTAGATTCAATGCTCATGAGGGTTTTCACAATGTTGAGGCAGGAGTAATTCTATTTTTCATGGCAAATTTGTGGGGTGGACGTCTCAAGGTACATGTGGACGTTTTTAGGTGAATCTACCCTGTACCAGATTATACGATTCATAAAAAGTTTATATGACTAACCTGTCTACCCTAACTAGTGGGATCTCGTGTGTGGTCGTGACTACATCAGGACGTGGATTATGACGTGTCAAATGGCCGGCGTCCTTGTGGGAGCGTTCGTCACTGGGCAACTAGCCGACACGTTCGGACGACGCTACGTCCTCTATATTGTCTACACCCTACTGTTACTAACGGGACTTGTCTCCTCCTTCGCCACCTCATGGCAGTTCTATGCTGCTGTCAAGTTCGTCATTGGAGCCTGTTTTGGTGGTAAGTCTCTTCAACGAATTTGAATATATCAAGCATTTAAAATATCCTTTTAAATATATGCGTCCTTAGATTGCTCCGTAGGTTATCTGTTATTGAGGATTTGGCAGAGCTTTAGTAACTGTGAAGAAGATAGTTATCAGTACTATGTATGGCGCTATTTGTATCATAGAATTGTCTCCCTATCATTTGAAGGCTTGTGATATTAGTCCTTTTTGAAATAGCCTCCTGTACTCATATCACCTGGTGCAATAACTTTAGCATTGATGTATTGAAAGAGAAAGGGGTTTGAAAGGCATTTCTGTTTCTTTTAGTCCATGTGGCTCTGAACGCAATGTTGCAAAGTGTGAATTTTGAAACAAATTGATAAGCATACACTTCCGTCTTTTTAGTTTCAAACTTAGCTCATTACAGTGAAAAAACATAGTGGAAATAACAATGAACAATAAACATGAAATATGGACATTACTGCATAGATAAGATAGTTTACATACCGTAGTATGGAAAGGACAAAAACACGGCCTTAGATATACAACTACAAAAGATGGATAGGACAGAATAGAAGATACACTATGATACAAAATATATGTCAAGAATGAAACAAACATGCCATTGTTCTAAATGCTAATAATGTGATCAAGATGTGCAATGTGGGCATTGTTGATGTTATTGTGTATTGGAATCATTGAGTAAAAGAATATATAGATTGCCATACTATAGAGAACCGACTTATTGGGTTCATTATACTCCCCGAATCATCTCCTAATTATCATTAAGTGATTATCTGTGTAAATGTACATTGTACCACATTGCTAAGTACTGATTTTAAAGGCAGTGATCGTGGTACGCCAAAAATGTACCAAATGAATACAAATACAATTATATCTGTAAAATATCGGTAATTCCAAAAAAATCCCGAAACGATACCCAGAGATGCCACTGTTCCAAGGTTACCAGGGATTTCTGGTTTTGTTTAGTCGAGCTTTTTGATCTGAATTATGCTCATTTCTTGGGTAAATGATTCAAAATCCTTTTTTTTTCTGGTTTTCATCAGCCAGGGAGTGACATCTCGGATATCAAATGAACAATTTCGGGCACTTGATACCAGACAGAAGAATTTTGATGACTCGGATTGAGAGTTTTAGAGATTGTTAGTCGAAACTTCTCCATACAGAAAAAGACTGGAATGAATGTAATGCTGGGGTGGCAAATATGTTTCAGTGGTGATAGAAAAATGCCCATTTAGATATATCGTATTTACCTTGCTACTGTGGAAAGAATTAGCACCCCTACGGGGTTGATACATAAGCTCCTGAAGGGTCGGCATGATGCTCCAATGAAGTGCTGGCAAGCAGTCTCATCAACGCTTCATGGGTGCATCATGACAACCAATGGGCATGCATTAATGCATCAGCGGCCCTTAAGCGTTAACACCATGGCACACTAACAGTTCTTTTTTAATGGACAGGTACACTCCTTGTCAACTTTGTCCTACCACTGGAGTTCGTTGGGCGGCGATGGCGGACATTCTGCGGCTGTATTGGCTTCTGGGCATGCGGTGTCATGTCGCTGGCGCTTATTGCCTACCTGGTACGAGACTGGCGCCACCTATCTGCTATCTGCTCCCTAGGAGGCCTGCCCCTACTCCTTACCTGGTGGTGGGTACTGTAATCAATACTATCACTGATTATGGAATGTAAAGCATTGTTGCATTCCCATTGTGTTATACATGTACCCCCAGTTATACATGTAGTATACTGGCCCTCATAGAGACTACGTGTACATTCTTCTACTTACTTACTGTAAAACCATAATCTCCGCGTATTATAATGTGCGTCTTATGCGTGAATCTGAGGTCTCCTGCGCCTCATAGAATACTCCCAAACTCGGGGTGTCTAGTACTTTTACTATAGAATAGTGCTACACCATTAAAAATTCAGGCCCTAGGTGCACCTTATAGGTTTTATTTGAACTCAGGGTGCGCCTTATACTGTGAAAAGTTTACCTCAGTACATTTATCACGAAGAGAAGTGCATTCTATATAGAAGAGTGGTTTTACTTTATCATATGAATAAAAATATCATGGTACTACGATAGTCAACGTCATGACACAAGGTGTGTAGCATCCAGTATGACTGACTGGTGACATGGCACTTCACCCTAGGTAACACAGAGGGTACATTGAAGAAGCTCTCGGAGGTTCTTCGACAATGACCTTTGACTATCACACATCCATATCTGGTGTATTTCCCCATTACTAGGTTTGTGCCAGAGAGCCCGCGGTGGTTGGTGCAGCAGGGTAGGTGTGAAGAGGCGGTACAGATACTTACTCGTATAGCTGAGTTCAACAACAGACCAGTGCCAGATTTCTCCAAGCTGATGCTGTGTGACAGGGTGAGTGATTGTGGTAAAAATTCTCAATGTTAGTTGTATGTTTTTCGTTGATCACACAGTACATTATACACATTTCTGTGAGAGTGAATGTATGATTGATATCCAATTCCGGTTTGTTGCAGGAGGACAATACACTCAAGACAGAAGAAAAGAGATATAGTTATTACGATTTATTCAGAAACTGCAGTATGACAAAAAATACCTTGATACTCCTATACACGTGGTAAGTCTTCTTTTCTGACGAATTATTTACCCCAAAATGTAGTGCCTTATACGATATAATGAACCGAGAATACAACTCAAGTTTTGCCAGTGTGAGTAGCATTTTAATTGACATTTGCATACACAGGTGTGCTGTTGAATACACCTTATATGACTTTTCCCAAGTTCTAGTAGCCCTTTGCTCTAAAAAAAAAAAAAAAGAAAAAAAAAAGAAGAAAATAGAATTACTACATGTAAAGAATATATATGATACCACTGATCTCAACAAACAATTTGAGGAAACAAGTGCATTTGCGTTTCACAAGTGTTAAAAGTACATTATAGTAGCAGTCAAGCAGAAAGGATGTCCAACACACCCTCTAATGGGCTATCCTTTTTGCTTGTCCTCTCACAGGGTCTGGGGTGGCCCAAGCTACCCATAGGTTTTTGAATTTTGAAAATTCATTCAGTAGAACCAAAGTTATGAATTTTTCATTTTTTTGAGAATTTTCCAAAACTCTATGTGCGCCTTATACGCGGGCTGCGCCTTATACGCGGGAGATTACGGTATATATGTGTTTATTATTTGCAGGTTTGTTTGTAGCTCCGTGTACTATGGGTCGTCTCTTAATGTTGGCAGCCTCTCAGGGAACACATATATCAACTTCTTCTTATCTGGTCTCGTCGAGATTCCACCTCTTATTTTTGTTGTTCTGGTTAATAATAGGTAAGTCCCATGGTTACTCTGAGCTGAGGTAAAGGGATTATACTTGCAGCTTGCTGAAGAAAATATGTAAATATGTATAAGATTGAAAATCCACATCTAGATCGCACTACCTTGGAGTTAAATACCTCCATAAGCATATCTGTTTTCATTTAGAGTGCCATGTTTTTTCAGTAGGCCCCAATTTTCAGGTCATAATCTGTGAAACGTACCCAAAATGTTCAGCTGACGTCTTCTATTTTACAGATTTGGGCGGCGGAAAACGTTGTGTTTCCTCTTGCTGTTGGCTGGCTGTTCGATGCTAACAATACTTATTGTACATTTAGCAGGTATTAAATGCTTTTTTTTTATCATGACTGTCATTTCACAGTGACATTTGATTTGATAATTTACACAACCCATTTACATATATATTTAATGTAATGAAATGATATCACACCGTCCGACCAAACAAAATCAACAGTGCCTCTGGTATCTATACTAAGAGATGTATACATGGCACACCTCATGCTATTACCCCTCTCTCCTCAACCTCTCCTCCCGGGCTCCCCTCCCATCCCTTCGGGTGACAGCCGACCAGCTGCTGAGCGGCTAGATGGATTAAATAGAGCTAGGTGATAAAAGTGGTAAATAATTTGGCCAGGTCGGAAAAGAGGGAATGTTTATTTGTTGGGATACTGCGCATATACCTCCTGCAAGATTATTTCACAACGACCTCGGATAATTTGATTACCATGTCCTATTACAAGGGGAATGGGGAGCCCTGAGAAGTTTTTTTGAATAAACCCTTCTCCGACCTAAGGCTGAATAGGTCTGTATGCCCAGTCATGTGTAGGTATTTCCTTCCTTACAACGCCACTGGTAAAGATGTATACATTGCAGTTCAAAATCATTAATGTACATTTTTTTTTATTCTCCATAGTATTAAGCAGTGGCGGAGCAAACGAAAAAGTGTAGGGGATGACCTCTATAGATTTAAGTATTTTTCACTATAATGTATGGGTCCATCATGGAAAAGTGATGGGGATGCATCCCCCCACTCCGCTACTACTGTAAATAAGGTTTGAATTTGAAAATCCATAAATTCTAGCTGAACAGATATTGAATCATTCTAGCAAATCCAGGAAGCCTGGGTGCGTCTTATTTTCCTAGTAGTACGGTACCATATCCATCAATAATAAGCATTCATTGAAATCTCCACACACACCAGTCTGCATACGTGTATTTATGTAAATCCATATTTTCATTTACAGGAAGGTTAAATGACCTACCAGCAGTGACCATCACTCTGTTCATGGTTGGTCGGGCTGGTATTGCTGGAAGCTGGGGCGCTGCACAGATATTCTCCGCTGAGCTTTTCCCCACTGTTGTTAGGTATGGAAGACTCATTTTATCTCAATAACATACAGTGATTACTAATCTGCATTATGTAAGCTTTGTTTCTGAATCCCTGGTTTTGACCAGTAGGATAAAATTATAGGTACCGGTACTTGAAAATGACAGTAGCTACCCGTAGTTCTTATGCTAACTTCAGGTGGCAGCACTGCTGCTGGTCGTCATCCTCAATACTTGGACTCCAGTGAGCTCACACAATAACCAATATAACCAGTTATACTCGGTAATAGGTCTATGTACTCTGGTATTTTTTTTTTTCACTTAGGTAATTTACTTGTTTATAATTCCTCAGAAATATAGGCGTTGGAGCTTGTTCAATGTCCAGCCGTATAGGAGGAATTGTTGCTCCACAAATGGTTGCTCTGGTAAGACTCCTTTTATAAATCTATGTTTATAGATTCTTAATTATGACAGCCACGAATATATAATAATTATAGTATAACGAACATGATCCCTATCATTAAGTAAAGAGAAAGGGAAATTCCTATTAAATTAGAGTGGTGCATTATGACTGTAAATTGTATTACCCAGTGTATAAGGAATTGGGCATAGTCTTTTAAAGCAAAATGTGGCATTTGAAAAGGGCTATATCTTCTATTTAATTACTATTTAGACATTTCTTTTATAGGGCGAAATATCACAGCCTCTGCCATTCATCGTGTTTGGTGGGCTCGCGGTGGTAGGAGGCCTACTGACACTACTCCTTCCAGAGACGCTGAACATGCCGCTACTAGACAACTTGCCGCCACGCGCCTGGTGCTGTCACCGAGATAAACCTGCTCAACATGAACTAACTGCCACCAACGGTCATGTCGCTCGGTCTGAAACCAGAATACAAGATGAAAGCCCTTACCAAGCCGTCCCATCAGGAGAGGTTAATGTAGTGCTGGTGTGAAACAAGTATGAATCTCATGTTATAAAAACTGTGTGAATGACATACAGCGAGAACTAACTAAAACATTGAGAGAATCACTCTCGTGTAATGAATAGTTGAATTAGGAATGTACCTGCAATATGTGAGTGTGTTGTTAATGTTGTGGTAGTGTTGGAATAGTGTGTAAGCTTGAGTGAAGATACATGTACGTGTATAGGAAAATTGTGTAAATCGCTTACTGAAGTAATGGGATAGCATAATGTGTTAAGAATTAGCCACTTGTATTTCTTGCATTTCACAGCTATGTTCTTAGAAATGACACCAGTAAACCACTTAGCAGAATAGTAGATCGTGATACCCCATTTTTTACTTTCATTATATTCCATCGCTATGTTATGTTGTAGCTACTTTTATAAGGTGTTGTTGGTGTTCACATTGTTTAGCGTGAGTGCCAGGACACTTCGGTATTTTGAAAAAAATTGTGTACTTAAATGATAAATTTCAACACAGTCACAGAAAAATATTGTCCAGACCCCGATTTCCCAATATCTTGATCCGTCATTGTTTGATGTATCCACCCTTGTCTTGTAAATCTCATCGTTAAAAAAGGGCATGCTTATGAGGGTTGATTATATGTACACGTGTTACATAATCTAGCATCACCTATTTAAGCCCAAGATTTTTAGATACAATAATGTCAATTTTGGGGAATGATGGATCATGATTACAGCCAAGACCGAATGTTTGATGATTCACTAAACGCACCAAGTATATGTTCTGTAATTGGAGTAGCATTGTAATGATTAAATGCTGGATGAGTATGATTTCAAATATGTATGTACATTTGTTTGTTTAAATATGGTTTATCTCCTCCATTTTTGGAGGATTATTTATGGTTAACTTAATCTTTTCTACGGGCATCATTTCATTTACATTCCGTAAACTCAACACAGAATGAACTACAACATCATTAGAGGCTCTCTTTTATGCTTGTGATAAAAACATTGTTGTCATTCAAAATGTTTGTGGTATTTTAAAGTTAGAAACAATACAAATGTATAATCCGCATGACTTTAATAGATAGATAATGACAGAGCTAGTTTTGAACATGTTTCTTTTGATTTCTATGCTGGAGCATCAAATTGACTTACCTTATATCTGGAATGGACATGAGTTACTTGTGAGCACCTCAGCGGTAAACTAAGCCTTCTCCTGTAGCGTGCCATTTTGACCAAAAATCACTATTCATACGCCGCCTATGGGATCCCCTCAAATAGGGCGTGTGCCCTATATGAGAGGTGCGGCTAATATGCGGGGTATAAGTAAAACAATACTCTCTGGCATTTCTTACCTGCTTACTATACTGGCTATGTCAGGAAGGTACTCAGAAAAGTGCCTTAATACCCTGTATATAAGGCACATTCCAAGTACATTATTAGCCGAGAGGTCCACTGACCTGCTCGGCTAATTGAAACAGAGATGAAAGTCTTCAGGGAATTCCCTGATTTCAGGGATTTTCAAATTCCAGGGCCCTATACATTCATATAGAAACCCAGGATTTTGGGGCGAATATTGGGCCATTTCAGGGATTTTCATGCTCTGTGACTTTCATCCCTGTTGAAACTACCCAGATAGTACCTCAGGCTCAGGTTGGCATGATCGTTGTCACAAAAAACACCACTTTTTTCTCCACTATAGATCAGCTACTTAAATCCATGGAGTAGACATGGAGGGGTTCCATAAATGTATCATATTTTTTATTTTATGCACTGTAATCCTATGTAATAGACCCAGCACTAAGGTTATAAGGCCTGTCAATAGTAGGGTGGCAATACTAGTCTATGTTTTTGTAGGACGCCCGTCTGCTGGTACGGCCCGCATATAGTATTATATAATGACGTTTAAATGTTACCGCCACAGCCAAGTGGGACAGCCCTCATCTACTTATTAGGAGTTCAAACTGACGTGCCATTGTCTTATTAGAAGGCCAGGTACCTAAAACAAGCGTGCCATTGCAATATTAGGAGTCCACTCACATGGTTTTGCTACGTTTGGACGCCAATACCATGTGCAGTAAGCTGGAATGGCTCTGGCCTCATTAGCCTCTACTAGCCATTGCCATCATTTTGAAGCAACATTCATCTCAATCAACCGTTCGGCTATTACACCTTTGGTGTATTTTTAACTCACAATACAAATCATCGTTAAATAAAAAATTAGGCAAAATTAAACATATTCTAAATCAATCTCTCAAATACAAATCTCGCCATGCACGATCTCGTGTAAGGCAAGCTCGGGGCAAGCTGAGATCCTGAACATCCTATAAGGTACACCTGGGGCATAATTTGGGCCCGTTTAGTATACTCGTTCAAGAAGAGTAGGGGAATGAATCCCTGGTAGCGGTTTCCCCTCTCACGCCCGATAATATGCAATCATTAGGGTAAACGATTAAAGTGTTATTCCCTAGAGTAGCAGCTCTGTGATTTACTCATGCAGTGCCAGACTGACGAATATACAGCCCTACATTTGTATAATGATTCACCAAGAGATGCTTTCCTCTTGTGACAATATTATTTTTTGTTGTGATAGCTCCAGATAGCTGATAAGGTGGATTCAGAAACGTCATCTCTAAAATTGATCATGGAAGGTACCAACTTACAGGTCCCTGCATAATCAATATAAACAGTGCAATGTAATAATTCAGGTCCACCACTGAAGCATGTTCATGTCTTCTTTTTGTAATCATGGATCATGTCAGAAGAAGATTTGTCATGTGTAGCAATAACATATGCCTCGCGGATAAGGTGAGTGAGTGAGTAATAGATGTTTAACGCCATTTCGACAGCTAAGGTCATATTCATGGTGAGAACATTACACAATTTCACAAAGGAATGTGTCAGTGCCCACGCATATGTGCACCACACACATCCTGAGGGGATAGGAAAGATAAGAATTAGACCCTTTTAAGTGGGCTAGGGAAGCCCTTGCGGATAAGGTGTAGCTTATAGTTTTGGATAATTATCAATATCTTCGGACAACCGTAGTGCCTACCTTAAAAAATATTTGGCTATCTTCATCCCTATTCAGATATCAAAATGCATTGGCAGAAGATCGTAGAGGTAGAAATGACACAGGTGCATCTGAAAGTAGCTTGATTATGGCTAATGCTAGGAGTGCCACTAATACCCCACGCCAGTATTACCCATAAAAGCTCTAATTAAATGATGATCAATTATTCATATCTAACCCATCTAATTTCCACTTATATCTTATGGATAATGTAAAAGACCTTCATTTCTCCACATGTAAAAAGAAATTTGAAAAAGCATTCATTTTATTTTATAATCACCAGGGAGGTAAAGCTCTTAAGGTGGATGGCGGGAATAGATTAAAAGCGGATAGATTTCCTCCATATTCTCAACAGTCTCAAAATGATAGGTCCTATTCATATATGCAATAAAAATGTGGGGGTCCCATGCATATTTCTGAGATACAGAAGCTTTGATATTATATAGGATTATACAGTAATTTTTCTATTATTCCCCATATTCATATCCAAAAGTGGACAGATTCTTTCATAACTTCCTCAGCACTTAGATTATAAGCATATCTTTGTAATGAATGAAATATCAACATATATAATCCTGGGCATATTTCTATTGTTTTGGCGCTTCAAAAATATTGAACATCAGCTCCAAACATATGGTGAAGGGGTAGCTAAGTATTATACTCCCATAGAACCACTTACCACAGATTCCATGGTGAAGTGGTAACATGTTTGACTCTGGATCAAGGGATCCTGGGCTCAATCCCAGGCCAGGCAATGTTAGAAAATCTATACAACCACTTTTGGTGATTTGGGAGCATTAGGATTTTTTTTTATTTGGCCCGTTTATTCTAGGCCCATTTGGATGATTTTTCACTACAGTTGCTTCTGCAGTCTTAGCAGGGTGCTATTGCAACTGCAGTGAGGCTGTAATGAATAATGTGTACAAGTCTGGCACAGAGATCCCACTAGGAATCTGCCAGTGGAATATATAGCCCTCACAGGGGTCATGGTGGTTTAGATTCCTTCCCTGCCGAAAAGATGTCCTCTGGGACCTCCACATAGGTTTGAACCTTCTGGTAGACATCCACAGGGATTTTATCATCAGTGGAATATTAGACTGCCCTGAGTCTGTTGCCTAATCCTATTCAGCTACAAAAAGGATAGTGAATAGCATAGCTCTGGTAAACTTCTGTCCTGCATTGGTCAATAAATCATTCAATTATCAACACAATCATGACAATGCATAGCAAATTCAGGGAACACCTGGAAACTATGGGAAACCCTTTGCAACACAATTGCAAGCTTGACAATGCATGGCATTTTTGGGCAACACCTGTCAACCTTGGGTAACAATTAGCAACCTTGAGCAACACATGGCAACACACTGACACCCTTTGGCAATACATTGACAACTTTGGGCAACATACTGGCAACCTCAGGCAACAATTATGCACCTTGCATGGACAACACATGTCAACCATGGGCAGCATGTACACCATTTTGATCTTTAATTCTGCCATGCCTTCCCTTCGTATTTGCATTCCCATATATCCCAATGACAAGATGCTTATTTTTGCGAAGCTTTAGTGTAAAGAAACTTCGAATATACTGGCAGCCAAGGAGGGTGGCCCAAGGGTACCCTCTTGGAATTTGAGATATTGATGGTTGCTCAGCAACCAGCCTGTTCCAACAAAAATCCTTAGATGCAGCCATTTTATCATATAATCATTAGGTTTTTTAGTTCACCTATAAACTGTGACAAAACCTGGGAAAATGTAACATTACGGGGATTTAGTGTTATTTATGGCTGCCAGGTGGCCTCACCAGTACTACACAAGGTATAACATGATACATTGTCAGGGAACATTTACCAACTTCTCCTTGTCCGATTTTGATCATTTTTATACCAAAATTCAATTGAAATGGATATGTTTTAATGAATTCATTGGATATTATCTTGGTCAACTGAGTATTCAAATCAGATAGGCACACCTGAACTAAGAATATTTCAACTTCTGTCAACTTAGACAGAAAATAATTAGTTTTGGTCATGATGGCTTGTTTATTTGTGCTGTAAGAGAAGCTTATGCCCATTATTCAAGGTCTGTGATTGTTCAAATATGTATCAAGACCTACATAAAGTATTCTGAGTGATAAAAGCAGAATTGCTTTCTTGTATTATTTGGCTGTGGCTGTGAATAGCACAAAGTCCCTGTAATGTTACCTTTTCCCATGTTGTGCCACAACTTAGCAACCAGTGTTTTCTTTTGTTATGCACATGTATGTCCAAAAGCCACATAATGACACTGGTGACTACCTTTCTGCCTCCCCCTCTGCCTTTTGCCTCCGACCTTCCCCATAACCTCCTCCCTATCCCTTCTAGCTTCTTTCTATCCCTTTTCCCCACTACCCCTGACTGCTCCTGACTTCCCCTCTATAATTAGATCAGGGAAAATTCCATAAAATATAGCTCTAAATCTTCCTAGAGGCATTTTTTAGCACCAGTCGGCAACAGCACTATTCTGGGTAATTTGGGCATGCTGAACTAGAAAATCACTGTTGCCAAGCTCAAAAATGGCTGCTTCTGGGTCGAAATGCTAAAAACAAAATGGCTGCCATTTAATTAAGAGAAATACCAGAAAATGAACAATAACTTTGATTCCTGGCCATATTTTACCTCAAAACGAAGGGAATGGATAGCCTATACCATTCCAAGCACTGTCCAAGAGGTATAGTTAATTTCAATTGGCAAAAAAAGAACACAAAAAAAACAAGATGGCCACCTTGATTTTTTGAGACAATCCAGAAACCACACAATTATCAGCACTACCCATCATGTTGTACCTCAAAATAAAGGGATTCAATAGCCTGGGCCAGTTCTGGCCATCAGGGCCAGTTCTGGCTATCATCTAAGTGAAAAGACATTTGATGAGTTAAAATCCAAAATTAAAATGTCAAAAAAATACATTGGCCAGTCAGCTCTGAGCCAAGCTATAAAACTAACAATTTTAATCTTTCCTAGCCTTGTTATACTTCAAAATGAAAGTGGAAGACAAACTAGTCCATCTCAAGCACTAACCGAGATTGGAAGTGACTTTGGAAGTGTTAAAAACCCTCCACACCCCCCCCCCCCTCACAGAAAAGAAGAAAAGTAGAAAAGAAAAACCTGGAAATTATGCAATTCTCATCACTACATATCATGTTGTACCTCAAAATGAATGAATAGCCTAGACCATTCCAAGGACTGTCCAAGCTGTATATTTAATTTCAATTGCAAAAAATCCCCAAATTTCTCAAAATAACTGTAAACCAGATGAAAAAACCCACAAAAACATAAAATAAAACTGTTCCAAGTTTTGTCAGTCAGTTTTGACACAAACCATAACACACTCAATATCCATCATTCCAAATGTTGTTATACCTCTACAAGAAGAAATAAAGAGCCAACTCTATCCAAGCAGGAAACAATATTCAAATTGTCAAAAAAAAACCTCCATAAATCTAGATTGCTATTGTAGGGTTCGGTGAAAAAGGTCTAGTCGCGCAGGGAATCGAACCCAGGTCGCTGACTTTCAAGTGCAGAATGATAACCACTACACCACGAGACTGCTGCTACCCAGTCCACCTACTAGCTATGTGTCAGTCACTCTGGTGGCCTAGGAAACGAAACTCGGTTCCCTACACTATAATATTTTGATTTTTAGAAAATCTAAAAAGTTTGCCTTGCTCAACATTACTCACCTAGTTACAACTCAAATAGAAGGGATTTCAGAGCCCAGGCTACCTTTGACTTTCATTAGAGTGAACAGACAGTTGCTTAGTAAAAAGAAAATAACAAAACTATTGGTCTGTTCAAAAGTCTTAGCCATATCATACCCCAATGTCATCATTTCTTGTTAGTGCATGTGATTTCCCTTAGCATTGGGGATAATTTTTCTGTATCAGAAAAAGTACATTGGTCTTAGTGTCTGGAGAAATTACATAGGGAAGAAAGCTCACCTTCTCATCATGCATAATAAAGATTAAATAGAAAATGGTCCAGAAACAATTGGGTGTGGGTAAGGTCTAATGAGAGTTTTTGAATTTTGTGATGAGCAATGATTTTGTTTAGAAACATTGTTTAAAAAGTAGAAAAATGAAGGCTGGATAATACCAAATTAATGGTATCATTTGCAAATGCCTACTTTTTCACTCTCATCCAATTACAAGAAGATGAAAGCAACCACTCTATATTCACTGTATTCTACATGGTTGCAGAGTTTCTTATAATACCAGGATTTATCCCAGTAATCCCTATTATACAAATATGTAGGAGATAGCTAAGACAGAAATATTATCTTTGTGAAGTACAACTGTAGCCATGTATCCCTGCATGTCTGTCTATGAGATACACCTCCATACAATGACTGTTTGTCTAACACATATGACATACCATATAGTACCCTTGATAAGTCACACCCCATGTGTAGGGCTCACCACCTGATTCAGCCTGATCCTTTAAAGTACACCTCGAGTAATATTTTGGGCATTTAAGTACTGTTCTATACAATATATATACCCCAGACAAAAGTCCTCCCTGATTTTATAAGGTTCACCAGGGGTTCATATAAAAGCCATGCCTTATACTCAGGGTACTGTAAGAATCTACTGTGAATACCATATTATTTGCTTTCTTGTTTATTGATGTCAATATTTCTATATGATATTATGATGATATAAGACTTGATGCTGTATCTTTTAGATTATGCAGTTGCCAAAATGTAATGTTGAGAAACATCTTAGAAGAGTAAAGCTTTCAGGTACTGATATACCTCTATCTCTTACTCAATCTCAAATGCAGCATTAAGACAACCAGGCTTGTATCACACACACAACTTCTAATTGTACAAAGATTCACAATTCACCTCTTCAAGAGCAATTACTGTTTGGACATTGGATAACAGTGATAACCTTATTATTATGAGAAATACATTGGTTAAAAGGAAGACAGTGTACATGCTTTTGAAACGAGTAGCAATATTATGCTCATTCAAAAAGATGTAGAAGGCAGTGCTATCTTTCTTTAAATAATTCCTGGTAACTTAGATTCCCAGTAAAATGCTTTCCTTGTTTACAAGATTGACAAGGAATTTGAATTAGGTGAGTGATACAGGCATATAAAAGGGTTAAACATGAGATCAAAACTATGAACACTCTATGATATTTTGCAGGATCCCGTAAAATGCCTACATAAAACCCATTCCCCTAACCTATGGGTGATTTGGACGAAGACTGTGTGTTCCCAACACTACAGTTCGTTTGACCCAGGTGAGTCCAAATCTGCTTCTCTGGCTTCTTCAGACGGTCACATGATACTGTTCCACTCCTCCCATTGGCTGATGTCTGGTCCACAATTTTTTTTTTTCTATGGCAATTATTATTGTACAAATGTGTTGTATTTTGTTAAGGTGGGTCCTTATGATTATTAAGTCCCTACTTCGGTACAGTTCACTGTACATAGAGTAATTACACTTGTTATGTTGCAGTGGTGTGCTGTGGGTTTCAGAGGAAAGTTTAGTATCTTCCAGAGTGTTTCGGCCCTCTCGTGGCTTCATCAGGTGTGATCTCGGGGAACATGAATTTTTGTTTGATTTTTGAATTTATTTTTTACAGTCAGAGAGACTTGTTTAGTATTTTTATGTTTGAGCTGTCTTTGATATTACTAAACAGTGGTCACTTCGACTTATGTGTTTGTTGTGACTCAGGAAGTCCTGTGGGTGAGTGTATTCTAAATTCCTTTCCGGGAAATATTTCCCTAACCTAACAAAGCACCCCCATATGTTATCCTCAATGGGTTACACTTGATCAAAGACCATACCTTATCACCAAGTTCCCCTCTTAAAACCTTGGTAGTTCATTTAAGTATCACACTTCTAGTTAACTTTAAATTCTTCCCTGTTTATCTTAATGGTAGCATTTGCATTAAATCTGCATTCCTAGCCCAAATCAGGATGAGGAACTACCCAGCAAATTGGTGTCAGTCTGAGCCAGCATGTGCCACCAAGTGTGAGCAGGTTTCGCGTGATAACACGGAGCGTCAGCTCGAGCCACCATATGTCAATAGTCACGATGTGTGACATATTGTGACACATAGTGACTCATCTCCAAAAGTAATAGGATTATGCAGGGTGAGCATGCGCCAGTCTGTGTCAGTAGTCACATTGACTGACTCATGGTGACGCATTTCATGATTCGTGTGAGGTGAACCTGTGTGAGCATGTGCCAGACTGTGTCAGTAGTCACACAGAGTGACATTTGCTCACACATTTTGCTATCCGTGTGAGGTGACACTGCATGAGCAGGCACCAGTCCATACCAGTAGTCACACAGAGTGACTCATAGTGACACATACGGATATTTGTGTGAGGTGACAACATGTGAGCATGAGTCAGTCTGTGTCAGTAGGTGTCAGTATTCACTTAATGCCACACATATTGACGCATTTATGAAGGCATGAAGTGACACATGTGTGAGAATGTGTAGGTCTGTGTCAGTAGTCACACTGGTTAGCACATGGCAACAAAGGTGTCAGGTCAGAGAAAACTTGTATGGATTCACTCTATGTGTGTACTTTGGGGCAGGGGGGAAACAGATAAATGCTGATTCAACTATATTGCCTAATGAATCAATGTGTTTATAGGTGATATGCATTGATATGTATGTAGGGAATCTAATGATACCTGAAAAGATGAATTTAAATTTGGCTTTGGCATAATAAAAGGTAGTTTCATTTGTCTATGGGACTTAACACTGAATTGGAATCATCAACATCTCATGTAGTATTGAGGCATACATTTGTCTTGGTTTCATAAATGATCAATAGTTTGATGCACAGTGATCAAGAAGGTGGCATGTATTCAAGAAACATGTGTAAAAACTCTTGATATAAGGACAATTAAGATTGTGCATTGGGTGATAATAGGGGCAGTATGCTGCATTTGATCCAAACATGATAGGTTCTGACACGTGTGTGAATATGTGTCACTCTGTGTCAGTACTCACGCATTATGACGCAAGCTGACTTACAGTGACACAACCCGGTATTTCCTTTATGGTGTGTGCGTGACCATGCGTCACTCGATGTCAGTTCTCACACATTGTGATGCACACTCACTCACAGTGACACATCTTACAAGTTCCATGAATTCTGATTGGTCAATTTCAAATTCTTAGCCCCCGATTGGTCCATTTCAGATTTCCCTCCTTTTCCTAGTTCCTTTGTTCTCAGCATTTGTAACTTGGGTTTCACAACACACAGGCACAGGAGGCAAGGATACCACATACAAGGTGAGTAGTCTTACAGTCCTAGTACAGATTCTTATTGGAATTCCAGAAGACCTGCAGTTCTACAGAAGCACATGAGCACATATTGTCTTTTTCTTAATCTATAAATTCCTGGTTGATAGCACATTTTATGTTGGCAATTTCCAGGCTGGATGGGTTGAGAATGCAGTACATTTTACTCCATTTCTATCTCATGGCACATAAGGGAGTGATATTTTTATAACAACGGGGGGCTGGTGGGTTTGACAGGGGGGTAAATTTTGTTCAGCCTCTTGTCCGTGCATTACTATAGGCTAAATGGGCATGTTCGTGCATGGTTTTTCTTCTAGGGAGGGCAAAGTTATTTTACCTCTTTTCAGTGAAAAAGCCTGTATGTCTTTATAGGTTAAAAGGGTGCAATTGCACAAAATATTCAGGTCCTGGGGGGGGGGCAAAAAATGTTGACCTTCTCAAGGGGTGGGGAATTTTTTTCAACCCTTTGAGGGGGAGGCAAAATAATTTACTTCTTTTCAGGGAATAAGCTTGTGCATTACTACTGAGGTTGAAAGGGGGTGTTCATGCATGATTTTCCAGACGTGGGGGGGAGGGGGAATTTTACCCTCCTTGCTTCCACATGAAAATCCACCACCCCCTGTTGTTAAAAAAAGGATCACTCTCTTCTGTGGGAGATTCAGGTGTGTAGAAATATGTGGTACTGAAAATGTGTTTATGCTATGCTTTATTAAATGTTCATGTCTGTTGTCTGGTTTATATCTTGACAGGTATATGAAGAGCACCCCAAAGAATCAACCATGGAGAAAGGCCATGCAAGATACCCATACAAATCAAAAGGACATGGAAACAGGATGAATTGATGATATTTGATTTTGAATAAAAGACCCCCCTCCCCCATTCTAAAGGAATATTGAAATGTCAGTATGCGTGAGTGTGAGTGAGTGTGTGTTATGGCACGTGTGTCACTATGTGTGAGAATGTGTCATAACTCATGTGTCAGCTCTGGTGAGGTTGCGTTATAACACATGCGTCAACATATGTGAGGCCGCGTCATAACACATGCGTCAGTATGGGTGAGGCTGTGAGTCATAACACATGTGTCAGTATGGGTTAGTGTGCGTTATGACACATGTGTCAGCATGGGTGGGGCTGCGTCATGACACATGTGTCAGTATGTGCCAGTCGGTGTCATCAATGACACAAGGTGGCTCAATTTTTTTCTGTAGAGCGCACGAGTTAGCACTCACACACATTGACTCAGAGCGACACCAATTTGCTGGGTACCTTTCACAATATGATGGATGCCTATTTTGAGGTAAAACATGGCCAGTCCTGAATGAAAGTCATTGTTCATTTTCTGGTATTTCTCTGGATTGAATGTCAGCCATTTTGTTTTGGGCATTCTGACACAGAAGCAGCCATTTTAAAGCTTGACAACAGTGATTTCCCTATTCAGCACACCCAAAATACCCGGAATAGTGCTGTTGCCAACTTGTACTAAAAAATGCCGCTTGGTGATTGAATCTTTAAAATGTTTCCTGGTCTATATCGCCTTCCCACCCACTGCTGCCTCTTCTTTAGATTCCTCTCTACCCCTCCATCCCTACCCCAGCCTGCCTCCCTCCTACCTCCAGGCATGGCTTTTGGTAATGTCCAAATGGCTAAATTAATCCTCAAAGTAGGGGAAAGTTGCCTAATTTGGACCGGTTCCTAAATTGGACCACCCTTGTTTCCCCTAGTAGCAGTAATAGGAACTAGGTTTCAATGCTGCCATTTTTTACTAAGGGAGTGGTCATTATTTATCAACAGGGGGGGGGTGGTGGGTTTTCGCGCGGACGCGCGGAAATTTTTTACGCCCCCCCCTCGACTGCAGTAAAAAAAATTTACGCCCCCCCCCGCGCCAGAGGCGCGGAGAGTTTTCGCGCCCCCTCTTTGATCTATAGTAGCGCGCGGGCTTTTTTGCTAAAAAGAGGGTGAATTTTTTTAGCCCCCCCCTCAAGAGGGGTCAGATTTTTTTTAGCCCCCCCCTCGAGAGGGGTCAGAATTTTTTACGCCCCCCCCTCAAACCCACCACCCCCCCCCTGTTGATAATAAATGACCACTCCCTAAAGTTCCTTATAACTTCCAAAAGATTCAGATTTTTATGTCATATTATACTTTTAGACTAAAATGAAATTTGTCATGTTTTAGAAAACAAACTATCAATGAGAAAGATAAAAAGTTGCCTAAATTGGACCAGTTTGAGTTGCCTAAATTGGGCCATAGTTGTAATAAGACGTAGGCCTAGTTTTCTAAATTGAATCAAGTACGGAGCAATTCACATGATATTGATGGAAATAACAAGAGGACATGTGATATCATATATTAAAGTTCCCTAATTTTATATATTTTTCAATATAATGAAAGTATAAGGAAATAGAGAACAAGAATGCACATTGATCCAATTTAGGATACCAACTGGTCCAATTTAGGCAACCAGGTACCTACATTGGACCATTAGGCTTTTAATTGCACACCCTGACTACTACAGAAATTCAAATTCCTAGATTTTTATGCTATCACCAGAGAGCTATGAGGTTCCCTCACAAAGTGTATACATTTTACATTCAAATTCACAGAAATAATCACTGGACAGGAAAAAGTTCTTAGAGGGCCCAAATTAGGCAATTTTCCCTAGTATTTGATATGGAATGTCTAAATATTGAAATATGTTCTCTATGGATCTCTGCTGCAAATCACAAGAATGCCCATTTCACCTTCAAATTCCCGAGATGTTGAATTATATCCAGAAGAATGCCATCAATGTACCTCTCCCTGCCCTTTCCTCCTTGCATACATGTGCTGCTCAACCCTCCATATTGCTCTTACTTACCTACAGTCTTCTCCTCACCTGCCCCTCCCAAGCCTAGTACACGAGTAGATTACTCACCACATCTCATGGATTGACAACTTACTTCTCTGCTGACCTGTTGTAGAACTATAGGCACTAGATCTACTTTAAAAGTCTGGAACAAATTTGCTGTATGACTCGAGGGTTACCTCTGGTATGAGGTTTCCGACTTTAGATGCAGTGTGATACTTTGAAATAAAGAATTTACAGTTGTATTATTGATGTAAAATAGACAAGATGTATCCTGGAAATGTATGAACGTTGCATATTTGAAATAAAAAAGAATTTACAGTTGTATTTTTGATGTAAAATAGACAAGATGTATCCTGGAAATGTATGAACGTTGCATATTGCTGGTTATTCCACGATTTCTGGAATTCTGAGTGCCTGGATATTCCCATGCACATACCTGTCGATATTGCACACCATGATGCCTGCATCATGACTTTTGTAAGGTGTGCGGTTATCCAAGGATAACAGGCACCCAGTACGGTTATCCATGAAAACCTGCACACCTTACATGTCCTTACATGTCATATGTTACATGTTAAAACCCACGAAATCTCATGGCCAGGGCAGGGCTCGAACCTGCAGTCTCAGATCCCTAATCCAACTCCCTATGCAGTGCGTCACAGGGACTGACGAGAAGTGGTAGGCTAGAACCAGGTCTTGATATGATACAAAGCCCGGGGAGGGTACTCACATATAACTTCTATACATTCAAAGTGTGAAAATTCCCGGCAGTCTGGGTTGTGCCCCCCAGTTTTGTCGCGTTCAAACCAAAGCAAACCTAGCCAGGCGCCGAGGTGTGTGTACCGATCGTGTATACATAACCGCAGGACGCATTCAAACAAAGCCAAGCCGAGACGGGCGCTGAGGTGTGATACGCGGTGGTCTAGTGGTTAGCGCATTGCGCTCAGCCATTAGAGGTAGGCGGGACGAGTCTCGGTCCGGGCGCATCTTTTTTTTTGCCGTGAGACGCATTCAAAGCAAGCCAAGCCGAGACGGGCGCTGTAGCTGTCCGCTGACGGGCGATGAGGTGTTTGTACCGATCGTCTACACACTATGGCTGGCTTCGAGTCCCAGGGAGGGGGAACAATGTTTGTTTTCAACTTGAATTTATTGATATTCTATTGATTATCTATTGGTATCGTGGAAAAAAAATTCACTATAGCGCAAAATTAGGATCCAAACATCTTAAAGATACTGATTCCAAACTCAAGACTTGGGGTAGGGGTTTCTCATAGAGTTAATAATTCTATAGATATAAGAACGCAGCATGGAGATAACAGCATTAACATTCACACCATTGCAATTCCAGATAATTAATTGAATTAAGGTGCTGTTAACTTAAAACGATTGCAAGGGCTCCATCTCTATATGTGCCTATACATGGGTAAAAATTGATGGCTGTGACACTTGTGATGGAGGGGTTTTAAAAAGTGACGGTCGTGACGCAGGGGTTTTAGAAAATGGCAGATGGCAACAATTTCAAAGGTTCCCCATACATTTGCATATTCATAAAAAGTGACAGAGTGATGCTCCAGCCTTCCTAAAAAGTGACGGTGTGACATCCTGAAAATTTTGAGCACCCATGTATAGGCACCTATATGCCAAAAACAAGAGCTATATGTATGATAAACATGAATGTGGCCCGTCAGCACGATACCATCTTCCATGGATTCTTAGTACCGGTTTTGGCCACCAGGGGGCAATATATGGGCAAAACACTCAAAACTAGGCCTTTACCCAAAAAAGGTTAAGACTAAGTTATCATGAGGAATCCAGTGGTATTACTCAAATTTCTCCATCTCTAAGGCAATTATTCCATTTTTGGAATGCAAAAGGAACATTTTTAGAGGAAAATAAGCATAACTATATGAAGCTTTCTGGTTGCCGTGGAAACCAGAATATTGACCAAAATATGATATTTCCCCCAGATATTTAAAGAATCTCATAAAGAACCTAGAACTGAAACTGACCTTAAAAATTCATTTTAGAACCAAGATGAGTCATAACGCATGCCGCAGTCTTCATGAAGCTGAGTCAACTCTGGCAATAGTTCACGAATGCGACGATTCCTATGAGCGACCTACGTGAGGGCTAACACAGCATGACTCAATTTCAATCAGATTTGCTGGGAATTGTATGATAAAACCATCTTATTTGTTTGGTAAGTTTTCAACAAACTGGATTTTTACTATAGTGATATATTTTCTGGGCTTGTTTACCGTTTCCAATAAAGCATAGCAACCCATGTTTGACAGGTGACTGCAGCAAAAGTACTTGGAATATCTTAGCCATGTCACATTAATAACCTTTGACCTAAACTTTAAAATGCTATTTCCCACCTGGAAACATGTGATTCCTTGTCTGGTCCCAATATGCATTCTTTTTTTCTCCTCAAAAACACCCCGACCTAGAGATGCAAATCGCTATGCCTATAATTATTACTGATGTCTGCGGCGAGCCACCTTTGGCCCGCCGGCTCACTACTGACACCCGGGGTCAACTCCACATACCACCCGCTCACTCCTTTTCTTTCATCATCTCCTCACATTCCACCACATTATTTTGTGTCTTAAATTACATTTCTTATTCAACCAACTACTACTTCATTGTCCACATATTATTTACATTGCATAAAAGCATGGTCATACGACAATTCTTATATACAATGACTCCTCACCATTTTAAATACTACCGTAATCTCCCGCATTTAAGGCGCAGCTCGCGTATAAGGCGCACCCACAACTCAGAGAATGCAAGTCCACATATAAGGCGCACCTCTAAGGGCAGAGTTTTGCTAATTTAGTACTGTTCTATAGTAAAAATACCCCCCCTATAAGGCGCACCCCAAAACTCAAGGCAATGTCCCTCCCACGTATAAGACTCAGCAGCATTTTGTTTGGCATATAAGGCGCGCCATTATACGCGGGAGATTACAGTACAATATGGGTTAAAATAACGTTCATATCAATATCATTTTATCACCACCTCCACCCCATCTCATCCTCCCCTCTATTCACTCTTTTCATATTTGATTGGCAGGTTTGGCACATATTATTTACATTATCAATCAAATATTCGTTATCATTTTATTACATAGGGTTATACGGTTATTTCTTGTTTGTCAATAACATTTATCACAAATAAATTTTATCATCCCACACCTGCCTTTCACTGTTGTCTCCAGGGATTCGCTGCCGTGGTCTGCAGCGGGCCACCCTTGGCCCGCCGGCTCACTACTGCCACCCAGGGTCAGCTCCACATACTATCTTTCTGCCCCTCCTACACATATACCCTAACACCACCTGGTGTAAACCCCACATACCAACTCCCACCTCTCACAATACACCAAAATCTCGTCCTCCATTCTCCTTCTGTCCTCCTTCTACTCCACAACACCAGTTTTTTCTCACCCGCCCACTCCTTTTCTTTCATCATCTCCTCACATTCCACCACATTATTTTATTATCTTGTGTCTTAAATTACAATTCTTATTCAACCAACTACTTCTTCGTTGTCCACATATTATTTACATTATCAATCAAATATTCGTTATCATGGTTATTACATAGGGTTATACGGTTATTTCTTGTTTGTCAATAATTAATTTTATCACCCCACACCTGCCTTTCGCTGTTGTCTCCGGGGATTCGCTGTAGTAAGCTCTGCACTGAAACGACAAAGTATTTTGTTTATACCAAGGACCAGGACAATGATGATAAGAGTGGCAGTGCCTGAGGACAGAATAAGTTGTGTGATGACTAATCATAGCCAGACTCATGGGTTCATTGTTATCCATGATTCTATTAGATAACAATAATACCCCGTACTCAAGGCACAGATTATGAGTATTTACCTCTAGTGTGGCTTATAGTTTTACCTAGAAATGGAAGTGCACCTTCTAGGCCTTCTAAAACAATACTAAAATTCTCAAAATAAAGACCCAGCTACACCCTGTAGTGTTTCCTTCAACTCAGGTTATGTCCAATACATTTGATGCACCTTATATGTAAGGCATTACAATAGGTCAGGAATCCTATAGCAATGCCAGATGCCTTCTTATAAGTGACAAAAATGGATTGACAAACATTAGAATCATACCTCTTGACTGTTCATATGTATCTTAAAGCTGAACAGAACCATACCATTCAGACTTTTACTTATCCAGTAATATCTCTATATGCAGCATGACTTGAGCAAGTCATGGTGTGCAAAAATATTGCTTCCAAATGGTTAAAACACATTTGGCTGACAGTTCTAGTGTGATCCTGGATTTCAAGGATTTTTTTTTGGCCAAAATTAAGGTCATTAGACAGGTAATTAGGTCAAAAGTCCAAGATGGAGGCCAGATATCTTCTCAGAAATTGCAGGAATGCATTCCCTGACCTCCAAAACATACTTTTTGCCTTTTCATTTGTGTTTCTAAGTTGATCAGAACCAGAGATATATAGATTTCAAGCTTTCAAAAGTGATTTGGCGGCCATCTTGAATATCTCAAATTGCTCAAGGGTGAGAGCTCCACATCCGCCTGGATATTTTCACCTAGACCCTATAGATGAATATCAGCAGAGTAAAAAACTATATCGGAGAAGTTGAGGTTACCCCCCACGGCTACCAGACTATCAGAATCTACAACCTCAGGTCATCCGAATGACTATTTTAGGGCATAAGGGCCTTTTTCCAAACCTGATATGGCCCTTCTATCGGCCAATAGGGTTCGGGTAGAGGCTACTCTCAAAGGACAGAAAAGGTGAGGCTCCACTACACGATTTTTGCTGAAAATCGGAGCTATTCTCACAAAAGCAGACACAAACACAGATTATAGAGTGGTATTTGTTATTATTTCAAGGTGTAAATAAAAGATTGAGAGAGCTTTCTGTTTATGTGGGGAAGGTTTTGTGTACAATCTCAGACACATTTTTGTTGCCAAAAGATGTTTTTGTTTACTAAATCAAGTTGACCTAATGTAAATATTGCAGACTTTCACACTGATGACTCTCTGCAACTCAATATCAGACAGGTTTGATTTCTACAGTACAAGACCCTGCGATCTGTGTGACTGCTGTGTTGTTATTTATATTTTGCTGTGTTGATGTTTATATATTGAACTCCCACCCAATCACAGAGTCTATGCAGGTGCAGGTTAGTTGGTAAATATGGCACACAAGGAGAGAGATCACCCATGAAATAACCCCTGAAATCTCTTTACAATTTTGAATCTCATGTTTACAATATAGGAATGTCAACACCCTATACCTTAGGCACTATAGGGATAAAATTAGGTGAGACTGTACCAAAAAATCGCGTAGTGGAGCCTCACCTAATGGCATTCCCCACCACTGGATCCTATGCCAAAGGTCGACAGCCCTGCTGGGCGACGGTGTTATTTTAGTGGAGCTATCGGATGCTACAGGGACCGTATTGGGTGGTGGTAAATGGGCCAGCCGTTGGTCGTGTTTATTCACTAATCCAACGATTTATGATGTTTTTTTAAAAGTATAGAAAACGCCAATCGGATTGGCAAAAGTTTGCCCGACAGACAGCAGTGGAACCTAGAGATGAGAATCTGATAAAATAAACTAGTTCTGGCTTTTCAGTGCATTATAGTTGCATAATAGCCATCTACCCAGTTTAGGCTATCGTTGCAATGAAGATAGAAAACATCAGCAAAGACCATGCATGAATAAATCTACAAAAGTTTATTCACAGTAATTGTGTGCACCAAGTGCAGTTGGTATATTATTGTGATATTTCAACAAGTAACAGGAGAAACTTCGTTTGAATATTCGTATACATCTGTGGTGCCGATAGCTACTTGACCAAAGTAAGTGTGTAGCGTTCAAGGCAATATTTTGATAATAACAAGACAGCAGACATTTCCATTTGCATAAAATCAAGTATGTACATAAAAGGTGCTGTAATAGGATCAAATATGAATTATAAAAGGAAAGACATTGTAGATGTAATAAGACTGCACAATTTAAATAAGATATATGCAACGAAAATAAATATGCCGATGTACTTTAACATACGATTCTACTAGCTAAGCAATACTTTAAATGTACTTCCATAGCATGGTAGATTAGATGATGTGATATTGAAGGTCATTCATGAAGGCGAGACTATGGTGATAAAAGGTCATGATGGCAAAGGAACAAATGCAACCTTAAATCTAGTGGTATAAGAGAGCCTAGCCTGTATGGTACTCTGTTGGATTAAGATTACAAATATCTATAAATAGATAAATACATAAATACTCTCTTGATCAAAACAAACAATGTACAAACTGAAAATGCCTGCTGTATAGTAGGTCATTGGTAGATATATATGTACACGATTCAGTATTAAAACCTACGTCATTATACGTCATAAAAGGGTGATACTAGATTTGGGAATACTGGGAAGTATGAGCTTGAAGTGAAATGTCCATTGATATGGGATTTTACATGTTATCAGCTTTGTGAACTCGTCAACGGTCTACCAAGGCCTATACATGGAAGACATTCAGACTTTCCCCTCTTCGGCACAGACCTAGCATTGCCAAAGGGAGGGTAAGATATTTTTAGCTTTGTCAAGTAATACATTGTCTGCTTCATTGATTTATATGAAGGGCATGCTTGCATAGGTGTATATGCCGACCTGCAAAATATTAGACGTTATGCCCCCAGGGATTATATACAGTTGGTTGGCACATAGCGGGATGTATGCATGACTTTATTATGTTGCTATGTACAAAGAATGAATAGCATACACACACCCATTCTTGTCACAGGGAGTATGCAATTCTTGCAATACCTCTCTCTGGTATCTAGACACAGTGAATTAAATGTGCTATCTCTGAATGCAGAGACTTGCTCATTGTGTTCCTCTAGCTTCCCCAATCCCTCCCATTATACATATAAAAAGAGAATCAATGGCTACACATCTCATTGACACAAATGCTTACTCTATTATCACATTTTAGCAATACATTAGAACGTTTAAGAATCGGCACCTTTATAACTGTATTTTCAATTTGGCCTCAGCATAGCTTAACGTTTTTTTTTATCCTGATTATCAGACTCTACTAAAATAAAGTTGGTTTCTGAGGTCACCTTGACAGAAGCTCATGCTGGCAGATGCAGTTAAGAATAGCAGAACAAGTAGATGAAAGTTATGCACACCTTTCTGCTATTTTCCTCAATGCTGACTGAGGAACTTTGTACAATAAGAAAAATCGGGAAGCAAAAAGGGAGCTCTCAATTTTAGTTTCAAGTTCTTACTAGTATAGCCGATAAGAAGAGAGTACTATAATAAAGCCTCTCTGTGCAGCATACAGTTAAAACATGTTAACAGAATTATGCTTTTAATATGC
Organism: Acholoe squamosa; assembly: GCA_949317995.1. Lineage (NCBI taxonomy): Eukaryota > Metazoa > Annelida > Polychaeta > Phyllodocida > Polynoidae > Acholoe > Acholoe squamosa. The sequence continues at coordinate 50,193,713 of OX439039.1, forward strand.
TATGTTTCTGATTCATTTCAGATGACTAACAAGCATAATATATGCCTCCTTATATAGCAGCTTCGTTCAGAGATATCAAAATGAAGTTATTAAAACCAGCCTTTACATAGAAGTATCATATACATTTTCATTAAAAGTATGGATCATTTGTCATGGGTAATTGGTAAATATACCAAAACCAGCAATCTGCTACGCTATGAATAAAACTCACTTTTGAAAATGCATTTTCCATGGGCTGTGTCAAAATACAGTTTTCGCATGGCATCACACAAACACCATAATCCTTGATTTTACATTTATAGTTTGCTTTGGGATCTTCTCGTCATCATTCTATGCATCATCAATCACCAGAGGGCATAGTCCGCCACGACTGGCTTCTTTGCCTTGCCCTCTGCAACAGTCGGTGTTGAGGTAATTCTAACAGCATAACAAAATACACTCGGAGTCTATTATGGCAATTTTTGTGGATAATAATAATCTACCATTGTTCTGCATAAAAAAAAAGAGACAACCAGGGATGTTGTATTGCCTTTTCATCTATGCCTTCTCGGCATTGGGTACTTTGAGCGTGTTGCTGTGCTTTTTGGACGCGGGACTAATGACAATACTTCGTGTGCTACTCGTTGAACTACCTGGTCGTTCTGGAATGGGCGAATTGCCTGAAGCAGCTGAGAAACTTGTTCTGGTGAAAGACTTGTTCAGCTTGGCCTCCATGGCCATGGAAGTAATCTTGCGGATGCTCTGCTGGGCCTTGTGCTTCCTCCAGGCCCTTTGCAGCGTCTTGGCAGCCACATCCTCCTTTTTACGCTTCATGGTGGACGAGATCTGGATCTGGGTGACTCGTGTCGGGAAGGCCTCCCGGTAGCGTTCCTCCATCTGCGTCTTGAGGTTGGCGAACTCATCTGTATCCTCTACACCGCCCAAGACGTACTTGACAAGAGACGTGAGGATGTCCAGACAATGAAGCCGCTCCCCCTCCATGATGGGCAGGTCGAAGGCTACCAGAGCTATCTCGTTCGGCTTGGGAATGCCCAGCGGTAGGTCGAGATCAGCCACCAAGTCAGACAAGTTCTCTACTTTGATAAATTGAGTTGCGTGGGGGTCGTAGCGCTCCCATACGACGTAGAACATCTCAAAGTCATCTTCTGTTATACCCACCTCCTCCTGCTCGTGGGCCTGGTTGAAGTTCTCCAGGATAACAGCGATGTACATGTTAATGATGATCATGTAGGTGATGAGCACATAGCCGGACATGAAGAGTGCGGCCGCTGTAGCATCCCCACAGTCCCCATTTAAGACTTGCTTGACATCACCGTCAGGCATAACGCGGTGTGTTCTATTACAATCCTCCTCTTCCATGAGGGGCCCAAGAATATCATTCCATCCGGCCGCCGTTGTGAGCCGGAACAACAGGACGAGACTGTTGAGCATGTCTTCAAAGTTTGTCATATCATCGAGCGAATCCCGATACCTGACGTCTTTGAAAGTCACCATGCCTATAACGGCAAATATGAAGATGATAATACCTAGAAGCATGCCGATGTTGAGCAGGGCGGGCAGGGAGATAATCAGGGCAAACAACAGCTTCCTGATACCCTTGGCTGCTTTTATCAATCGCAGCACCCGCCCCAATCTAAACACTCGAACTACCCGTAGGAGTGTGGGTGTAATGAAGATATTTCGCAGTAAGTCATCTAGGATAACACCTGTAATAAACAAATCGCCATAACATCAGTCAGAGCATCATTAAATTTGTTATCAACTACAGATATGGCCAGTAGAAATACATATCTCACAAAGAGTGGCGAAGCAGCTCTTATATACAGATTGACCATGGGACCTTGGTGCGAAACTCTGTTTGTGAAAATCAATTGCTCACTCCAATTAATTATTCTATTGAAAACTTCTGTAGCTTTTGCTATGCACTAATACTTTTCCTTTACAGTCCCTTTTTGTCCCTTACAATTAAGATTTCATAGCTAGGGTAAATGTATAGGTGCAATATAACATTTACAGTGTCATTGTAGTGAAATGTAACTTATCTAACGTCATGTATCAATTCTTGGGATATGAGTGGGTACTAGCTTTAATATTCCTATTCTATTATTTTCCTATATCAATACCCTGATCTTCCCACACCACCTTACTTACCTACTACGGACAACACGACAATGATCAGATCAAACACGTTCCACATCCGCCGGAAGTAGTGCCACCTCAAACCTATAATTTTGACGACGGCCTCCAACGTGAATATTGTGGTGAAGATGATGTTGATGATATCCAGAGCATCAGACACAGCCTCTGGCTGACGATAGTGTTCAGTCGCCATGGCAATCATGTTTAAGAATATGAGCAGCACTATGGCTAACTCAAACTTTGTGCTAACTGCTACGTCGAAGAAGAATCCTTGTATCTTGTTCTGAAAAGTAGAAATTGATTGTCATCTTGAGTTGATAACAATTGCAGGGAAGAAGTAATTGTTGACAGGTTTGGTGTTTTTAGAGGTATGGATTTGGTGGATTGCATAGGGGGTTTTGTGATCACTCGTGCAGGGGAGGTTTAAATTGAGAAAAAAAATCCCAATTAATGCAATATATATGGGTTATTAATTAGGTAAAAAAAGATGTATACCAAATTACATACTATGATTACACCTATATGATCGTCAAAATTGTGATAGGGACATATCTGAAAAGGGCAGCTAAATAGTACCATTCATTGTAATAAGGCTATGTGGTGATGGTAATATGATGTGACTAGAAGACAACTGAGAGCCATTCTGCCATACACCATTATATTGTGTACTTGATGGTTCTAAATCATCTCTAAATATCAGAGCCGGAAATATCCCGACAAAGGTTCAGATGAAATGTGCCCAAAATAGGAGTCTCTTAGTCTCGCAATGTACGCCAGACACAAGGAAATAATGTGCAAAATACAGTAGTTGGTTTTAAAACCATAATATGCCTCAGCATGCTTGGCCTGCGGCTAAAAAATAGTTTGTGTAACCTACATTCAAGAAACCTATCATAAACTCACCAGGGTGGGATTCTAATAGTATGTCCGTCATAAAATAAAATCATGGAAAAGTGTTAGTTGTGTGTTATAATAATGGATTAGGTATGTACAAGAACGGGTCCTTGAGTCATTATCCAAACGAGTGTACAAGTGAACAAGTACAAATATTCTCTTCTCTTAAATGCTGATTAGTAATGCTATGCTAATGGATAATGAATACTGGGAGTTGACTCAATGTATTGTCAACCAACTTAGTCATCTCAAATTAAGATAAGGGCGTCATGCGATGCATTATATTTTGTATACATTTATATATCTATTATCAACTCGTCAATTTTCTCGTGCTTACAAGGTTAGGATAAAATATATAAAAAAAGAGTCATGCTCATTAAACCGAACTTTGTACCTGATTAAGTTTCTGAGAACAAGGTAGCCCAACGAAACAAAAGGCCTATTCTCATGAATCTACTCCCAACGAGACAATAATTTTCAAAATATCAATGATAGATGTGACCATAATTTATCAACAGGTAAGTTGGTGGATGTCCAGGGGCAGGGACAGGGACAGGGGCAGAGGCAGGGGCAGGGGCAGGGGCAGGTGGAGGGGGAGAAATTAAAGTCTACTTCTTCTTAGCCCCCCAAAAAATCAAAATGAAAAGAATATGCGAGTTTAAAGGGGAAAAAGTTTCGACCCCTTGCTGGGTAAACTACTATTTGTACATGGGAAGAAAAGAAAATGAGAAAATTTGATGGTGGTCTGTTCCAGGGATGACAGTATATCAAAATAGGTAATTAGATGAAAAGAAATCCAAGTGATTTGTTTACAAGAAGAGAGCAATATAAAATGCATCTTCTTTAAAAGTTACAACATGCAAAATGTACATAAGAATCTAACTAGTACTTCCTTTAAATCTACAAGGGCCCTTTAAAAGATTTAAAATGTGGTTAATACCCCAACAATTTTGGACAAAGGGATGACTGGGAGCAGTTTCATGAGAATATATCACATTCTATATTTTGATATTGGAATTTGTGCTAAATAGTGTCAAACAAAATGTCAAGTGTGCAAAAACGGTGTATTATATTAAATAATGCACAATTTGTCCATCAATGCATAACATTCGAATAATAGTTTGAAGTGTTATTTAGGTGTCTTCAATAACGACTTATCATGTCGGTCTAAGTTAGCCATGCTAACACTTAGACACTCCTAGGAGCACAACTGAAACTAACAAATGCAACTAAGGATATTTCAACAAAAAGTAATTGTAGAAAACTTAATATTCCAACACTGATGCAATACAAATCCATAGCAGTAACCATGTTTGGTCCTACCAACCTGGGCCTGAAATGATGATTGATATATTAAGATCAACAAGGAATATCTAGAGGTTGCTATATGTGATGGACGATAGAGATGGTGTAATGCCTATTTAAGTCTTTTTGATATTGCATGAGAGTGTGTTGATGCTCTATGCCAGTTTTTGTATAACACATGAATGTATTCGTGGTGAGTAACGTGCAAGGGATATACGCGGTGCATTTGGACTTAAAATGAACAAGGACGATTGAGCCATATGTTAACCCCTAAATTCTTTTACTTATTATGATAGTTCAACTATCGCTCCATGTAAGAATTGCACTAACGTATAGAAAATTATTTGGACAAGAATGGAATTACTCCGTAATAACCATTGGTATTGATTAACACACTGTCGGCCATTTTTCTCACAAATGTTATAAACGGATGACAGCCCCGATGGGAGGGAATATGATAAGAACAGTTTTTAACCTTAAACTTAAAGAGCTGATGATTGAAGTTCATCTAAGTTGGAGAACTATGCTAGAATTACCTTCCAGTCCATGAAACATAGGGTTAATTGTACACGATCCATATTCAATTGTGTTGGGTATGTACCATTCAGCATAATTGAAAATAATTATAAACTTGGGGGACCGCCCACCCCACTCCAATGTTTTCTTTCGTTATAATAGCTCTGCAGCTAAAGGCGTATTCAGGGCGAGAAAAACGCATGTATGCATGTCTGTGTATACACATAAACTAATGTTGACTGGTTTTCTGCATCAATGAGACCTAGTCTGTCGAAATCACACCAATCAGCCATGATAATTCAAAAAAGCCAGAATGATACGTTTTTAAGAAACGTTTCTAAAAATGGACTATCTGTAGCATTCGTGTTTGTAGTACCCCCCCATTTTCCCCATCATTCCTTTTTAAATAATCATACCTTCGGTCGTTTTATGGTCTTCTGTGGTTTCCGATTGCCCAGTTTTTTCATAGTGTTATAGTAGTTCTTTTGACTGTCCGTCAGAAATATGTCCAGGTAGCCGCCTTCGTACTGGAGTAAAAGGATACAAACCGGTAAGGAAGTAATGACGTTTTACTTCTTAATACTCATAGTAAAAACAGTCATATCCATTAACAATAGATATAGGCCTTAGAGTGGCAAAACCAATTTCTTATTGCAGAATATTGAAACCGCCATCAAAATTGTCATACCTTCTTTTTGAGATTGTTGAAGTTTTCAATGATGACACCAATGAGAAGATTCAGAGTGAAGAACGATCCGACGAAAATGAAGATGACAAAGAACCAGAGGTATTGAATATTGTTTTCCCGGAATGGTTGCTTATCCAACCCCGTCATGTCCATGGCATCATCCATAAGTTCCATCCAACCCTCAAAGGTGGCCTACAAGATCAGAGGATTAGGATGATATTCACACAATATTTTAGACATGATAATTATGTTATTGCAATTGACTATGTGATCAGCACCTAGGAGATCCTTGCATGGGGACACTCTTAGATAAGCTACCTCTAACGGTATTTTCAGTCCGCTATGCCTCAGCATTGTGCCATGTAGACTGGATTCTCTATCGATCGTTCGATCCATCTACGTATGTTGACCGGAATACATGGGCGTGGAAAGCAGGGGGGGCAGGGGGGACATGCCCCCCCCCCCACTTTTGGCCAACTCCTCAAAAGGTCAAATCTAACAGGTCAAGCAAAGGGAGGTCAAATGTTGCAGAAAACCCCCCTGGTCCCACCCACTCTGAAACTGCTTCCCACGCCCCTGGAAAAGAATCTGTGACAATAATTAAAGAGACCCTCTATCGATGTGTCTACAGACATTATGACAGAACCCATGATAAATTATATAATTTTTTATAGTCACATCTTACTCTTGATCTAATACTTACAATTTGCAATAGAGCCAGATATGACTTAAACAGGTTGTCAAAGTTAATCTTGGAGTTTTCCCAGGCGTAGTTCGAGCCGTTTGCAATTTTCTCTAGGCAGACAGCTTTGGTCGGTACCTCGGATGGGGGTAACCGATTGTCGTCTTCTTCAGAATCCAAGTCTATACACTTATAGAAACGACCTCCGAAGATGTTATAGCCAGCGATAGCAAAAATCAGCCAGAATATCAACGATACCAGCAACACATTAGCAATAGCTGGGACGGCGTAGAACAAGGCGTTCACCACGATCTGTAGAGAGGTGGAAAATCATGAGCAACTGACATTAAGAGGGTTCACATAGGACAAATGAAGTTGACAAGAGATCGAGATTTCAGACCTTCTGAAACAACGGAAAACATTTATTGTTCAAATGTGAAACCACTGAAACATTTCAAGAGTGACATCAAAAGTGTATAGTCATGCTTGATGCAATGAATACATAGAATATTTAGGAGACTTACTCTTCCCTCTATGTTGAATACAAGAATACGTACCCTCATCCCTTGCCATCTGGAGACGGCACGTAGAGGCCTTAACGCTCTCAGTGTGCGTAAACCTTTGAATGCTGAAATCTGATCTAAACCAAGACTCTCTGATGATATCGACAAAAGTGTAATCTGAAAGATAGGGTGAAAACGAACAGAACTTTAAGTGGTGGTCTCTTTGTCTATAATCAAGGTTTGCATATATCTGTATGATAAATACCCAAGAACTATAAAATCATATACAATGGCATATAATTATGATCGGTAACTTCCGTTAAAATTATTCCATCGTATAAATTTGCTATATTGTCAAATGGTAGTAAATGATCTTCACTCACTATAACAATGCAGAAATCCAGCACTGTCCACACAGCAGTGAAGTACTTATAGAATCCTATAGCAATCCACTTGAGAAACATTTCTGTAATGAATATGGCGGCGAAGGCATAGTTGAGGTAGGTGAGGACCTCGTTGAGTTGGTGGTTCCTGTACAGATAAGCATCCTCAAAGGCAAGTGTTAAACTGCTGGCAATAATGATGAGGAGAATGAAGTATTCAAAGGCCTTGTGTTCTGTTACTTTGTGTACAGCACGACGGAATCTAGTCCAGCCTCTTCCACATGAACTTTCAGAAACAGTCTGGTAGCAGCCGCAGAATCTGAAAGGGCATGGGTCAATACAGGGTCTATATATATATATATATATATATATATATATATATATATATATATATATATATATATATATATATATATATATATATATCATATTCTCTTGTACATTGTATAAAGTAGTGGTCACTATTTAACAACAGGGGAGGGTGGTGAGTTTAAGGGGTGGGGCGTAAAGGTTTTTGACCTATTTTGAGAGGGGGGAGGAGTAAAAACCTTTCCACCTATTGAGGGGGGGGGGGGCTGTTATTTTTCTTAGGGGAAAACGTGCATGCTACTATGGATCAAAGAGAGGTGTGGGAATTTTACGCCTCTCCGATGTGGGGGGTGGGGGCGCCACCGAAATCCCACCACCCCCACGAAAACTCAGCACCACCCCTGTTGATAAATATAATAGTCACATGGAGCACACAGACTTTTAGAGTGATGTAAACAAGAAAAGACGGACTTGGGGTTGGCTCTTTGCAGTTTTAGCTCATGGAACGTCACATACGCCTCTGATTTGTGTATAAGCTGTAGCTTGTTTGCTCGAAACTACGTACTCCACTGGACATGTAGAAAACTATAGGTAAAGGCGTCAGTATCATACTGTAAACAATAACTGTTGAATCTACCTCGTAAAACTCAACAGTTGACCACCGTTATTATAAAGCATTGAACCAGTGCAGTTTTCACTAAAAGCCCCAGGTGGAAGTACAGTGGTACACAAATGTACAAGGAATCTCTGAGAAAATAATGATGGATATTTGGCAACTTAAGGATGAGGAATGCGCCATTATTTTGAGGACATTTTTTTACAGTGCACTTACGAGCAGGAGCAACATATAGGTGGAAAACAATCATGGACTGTATTGTCCTCTTGGTCCTCATCAGCCTCTACGTCCCGATCTGTATCATCCTTACTCTTTTCTTCTTTGCTATTCAAACCCCACGCTGTTTTACTGGATTTGGTGTCGACCTCGACGACCTCAGGAGGTGCAGTCTTTTTGCTGTTTTCAGTCATGGCTGTGTTAAATTCAGCAAATTTTCCTCGATCTGTTTGGAATGCCTCAGCGATATCCTGTAAACCAAGGAGGATTGTAATCAGAATTGGAGCTACTTTCACGTCAATGATGTTGATTCTTCTTTCATTTTTTCTTCTTAATTTGCAATTTAGTGTATGCACAAATATGAAAAGATGTCTGGAAAATAGTTAAACAGGAGACGGACTGCTGATCTGTGAAGACAAGAGGAGATAACTCTTTTCATATTGTTATTTATTGATTCTAGTATCCCTTTTCCTTTCTTGAAGAATTGACAATGCAAATCGGAGAAATATCTAGTTGATTATCCTTCTTACTATATCTATAGTAAAGTTCCTAACCACCAATGAGTGAATGCCTTTTCTAGCATATGATTGATAGTGCCTTACGTTTGGTTTATTGCTTTTGATTGTGCCATTAGGAGGGTTATTTTCCTTGTTTTTAGCGTTTTCTGCACTTTCGTCCTCTAGATATGAAGAATCTCCATTCATAGCTGTCAGCTCTATGGATCTCACACGATCCTCTGGAAATGATTACACCATTGTTATGAATTGATAACGAGCTGAGTATAAAATGAAATATTGTTTATAAATGAATAGGTCTTATGCAAAGGTTACTTCAAACGTGGGGTAAAGCAGTGGTACACTCAATGCATCGACAATACGGTGGCACTTAACTCAGATCCCCATAAAATATAAGTGGTAAGGCGAAATATATTTTTTTTGCAATACTTAAGCAGTTTGGGTCAGATCAGAACAATGCAGCTTGTAGTATCTCAGACTTGCCATTTACATTAATTATGTTAGAAGACATTGGATCAGAACAGAATATGGAGAATGTGCTTACTTTTTAGATACTTGGTTTAGATCAGATTTAATAGGATATAGAGAGTATAGATCGAAGCATAGACTTACTTTCTACAATACTTAGTTTGGATCCTGTGGATCTAACGGACATACTGTCATCCTCATCACCGTACACGGCCTTCTGCTGTCTTTTCAATTCTGCTACTATATCAGCAATTGATGGTTTCTTGGACTCCAGTCCACCCTGTGGTTCCACTGAGCTGCTCTTTGCCTTGAAAAGTCCCTTTAGCTTAGCCCAGCCTTGTTTCATCTTATCGTCCTTCGCCTCCTCCTTCACCTTACTCAGGTTGTCCGTCGCAAAGGAGTTGAGCATCAAAGCCAGAAACAGGTTTAGAATCTGAGATGATAAAGAAGTGCAAAGCATGTAATTTTAGTCTGCGAGTAGAATTCATGTGGTGAACTATCATACAAAGGCTAAATTGTGTGAACACATGTGTGAGTATCATAATAATACGTGCTAAAAAGAGGGTAATGTTTTTAGCCCCCCCCCCCTCGGAGGGGTCTGAAATGTGTACCCCCCCCCCTCAAACCCACCACCCCCTGTTGATAAATACAGAGATGTAAGTCAGGTACTGCACTGAAAACACCAAGGTCGTCAGACTGACGATACCCAAAACTACAACCTTAGGTACTCAGATTGAGCACCCAGGGTAGTCAATCTAATGCGTTTAGGTCAACACACTCACCCAAGGTAGTCAAACTGATTACATAATGTTGTTAGAGTGACAACCTTGGTGCTGACTACCTTCGGTCCTCAATCTGACTACCTAAAGCTGTAGATTTGGGTATCGTCAACTTGAGCACCTAAAGTCCTCAGCGGTGAAGACCTTCAGTTGAAGACTGAAGGCCTGATCATCAAACATGATTGGCACATACCTGCCACCTTGTGAGTATGTTACATATTGTCAACAGAATGCCATAGACTTATACTGGGGAGAGGTAGACTAAGGGATTTCACTCCCTGTAAGGTGCTGCCCCCTCTCTGTACCTCTTCTGACAACTCTAGGTCATCAATCTGACGAGTTTAAAGATCTGCAGGGTTTTCAGTGTGGGAAAATCCCTGAAAAGCTGCTATCGCGACACTGGTAGAGTTGGCAGCACCCCTGGTATATAAGCAGAGTGTTCAGGGCAGACTCTGACCAGCACAGCATCATGGCACCCCCTGGTGTTAAACAATTGTACTATGTTGCTGACTGATGATTTTAGACCAATCAGAGAGCAGCATTCCCTTCATTTCTCCCTGGGAGGGTCTGTCCCTGAGATTCCCTGCCCAGAGTCTCTCCTGGACCAGTTAGTCCCTCTGCTTACACCAGGGGGGCTTAGTGGAGTCCCTAGTTGAAAATACAACTGAGGACTGGGTCTGTGTGAAGAAAATGACTAGGGAAAGAAGACTGTGCATAAATTCTGTCCCTGAAGACCCTGGATCTCCCTATTCAGACTACATTTCAACATTTTTGAATTCCCTATTTTCAGGGAAATCCCTGACAACTTACATCTCTGTTAAAAAAATGACCACTCCCTAAAGTTCTCTCATGCGCAGGTCATGTTCCACATTGCATGACGCCCTAGAAGATTCTCCACACGAGTGCTCCTTTGCATTTATCTCATAGTTTCTGAACTTCATCGGCTTTTATCAGGCGTGATCCGGCTGCATTCGCATTGTTTGCAACATCACCAAAGAGTCACGCCCTCTTGTATATACACCTATAACCCAGAGCAGAAATTCGCTGTATACCAGACCGTCAATAAAAATATTTCACTCACCACAAAGTTCCCCATCACAAGTGTTGGGAAGAAGACAAACGAGCACCAGAACTCCCCAGCAGCAATCATACACTCCCACAGAGGTTCAATCCATTCACCACACAAGATGCGGAAAATGATGAATATTGCATGCCAAAAGGTTTCAAATCTAAACCTGAAATGAAAAGAATATTCACATGTTAACTAATAAGGTCAAAGTTGTGGCTAATGGATGGTATGAGAAGCAAATATGAGGCCCACGCCAATTATTATTTTTATCAATTAGCATTACAAAATGTTCACACACAATCCTACTTTGTATACACAAAGAGTTCCAAATATCAATTCTCAGGTATGTTAGTTATTTATATACAGACTTAGTTAGAATATGTCAGAAGCCTGTCATCAGGGGGGTGTTTTCTATATGGAACATCACACATACAAGAGATCACTCATAACTCTCCCCAACTTCTCGTTACAAAACAAATTTGGTCATGGATGTGCGTGCCTATACATGGGTAAAAAGTGATGCTTGTGACGCTGTGATGGACGGCGACACTATCAAAAGTTTCCAGCACATTGACATATATACATAAAAAGTGACGGAGTGACACACCATCCTCTCTAAAAAGTGACGGCGTGACGTCCTAAAAACTTTGAGGACCCATGTATACTTTTGATGTCTTGTGCAACACTCCTATCATCGTCCCTGACCCCTCCCCCAACCCGCCCGACCTCTAATATCTTATTTTCGGAATTCCCACCCAAATATAACCTACCGAGGTATAGGGTCAGGTGCGAACTTGTCAGCTGTGTAAGATGATCCCAGAAGTTGCATTCCGAAGACGGCAAAGATGTACCAGGCAATGAGGAGGATAAGTGTGAGGTTTCCTAACGCCCCCAGTGTCCGCACCATGATGGAGATGAGCACCTTCATAGTGGTCCATGTTTGTGCCAGGCGGAAGATACGCAGCAGTCGTACCTAAAAAAACAACAACAAAAAAAACCATTTAATCACAATAATGCAGCACTTTTATTTCACCAATGGATTCTTCACAATCACCTTTAGTTACAAAAATTACTTTTTGCTTAATTGAAGCTTGTTCTATGAGCTAGTATTCGGATTTCTTTTTGTATTAAAGAGTCTCGATCATCTTTAACCCATGTCCAGAATACATCATTTTTTAAATCTAAGATTGTCTATACATGTGTATTTAAAAAGTGAAAAAAAATACAATTTTTACGGTTTAGTTTGTCAATAGCAGAACTCTAGGGCATTTGGAACAAATTATTGAATTCACTTCATATTTAACACAGCCCCTTTCCCAAGATTTCAAAAGCTATTTCTTCAATCATACTGGTTTGATTATAAATGGGGGTATGTGCCCTTAGCAAGAAACTGGAAATTTGAATTAGTTGATAGTATAACAGGTTTAATCATGCTTCAAATTTACTAAAACCCCTGTAATAGGTATATTTTCATAATATGATCCTAAAATGAATCAAGATCCCATGTCCAGATCATGATTATATTTCACCAACATGAAGTCTACACTTCTGCACAGTGTAAAAGAAGAAAATATGTCGGTTACAGTGCCACTTTTTCACAATGATCAATTGTCTGAAATGTGACTTACTCAGAAGATGCTTTAGTTTGTTAGTGATTTTAACTATGTCAATTCATCTTGCAAAGGTTAAATCTGGGTTTATTTCATGCCCAAGACATAGAAAATATGATTGATAAAATCAAAAATAGTATACTGTGATAAGAATACAGTATACTGTGATAAGAATACAGTCCAGATCACTCTGAAAATGATCACTTTAGGGCTCTCCTACTGCCAAGCTGCTGGGGGGCTGCCTGTGGTATGGCACAGGAGGGTGTTGCTCCTATAGTAAAAGGAAGAGCTGGCTAAAAATGCCCTTGTTTCCAGTCCTTTCTTTTCATGTAGCTATAACTTGTCCCTTTTGTTGCTCACAAGTGGTCATTCAAGTAAGGTGCTAAAAAAGGGGGATTTGAGTAGGTACCTAGTTGGGAGAAGTCAGTCAGTATAATAAACTATAGAGCGTGTGACATGAGTAGGTACCTGGTACTGCAGCTCTCTCTATTTTAAACATGGCAGGTGACTTTTCAGACGAATGTGGTGAGTGCAAGTACTTAGGTGAAGCAGTGCACGACTTGTTTAGAAAAGAGGGCACATACTCACAGCTCTCTTTACAATAGGAGCAACACCCTCCAGGTGTCCAGTACAATACTCTGCTCAACACCTACAAGCTGCCCAGGCTGTGTGTGCGACAGCAAGACAGTCTAGACTCTTTAAAACTAGCACTTGTTGGTCGTCGCACAGGTACGGATTCCCATATTTGATGTGTAAATAGAGTAACCAATAAGGGCAGAATACAGAATACAACTACCCTCTAGTACCTGCAGTGGCAATGATATCCCTTTGGACAGATCATCGATACATAATTTTATGTATTACCTACACAGTACTGTTAGACTAAAATGCCAACCAGTAGGCCTCTTTATGAATACGACCAACTATTTTGTACACAGTTGTCATATCAGAATTTCCACTTTCTAGCATAACTTACCAGCCGTAAAACTTTGATCGTCTCGAGGCCTTCCACGTTCTCAAGCCCCTCCATAGCAGAGATGGAATGGTCAAAGACAGACACGATGACGATCAGAAAATCAAAGATATTCCAGTACGATTTGAAGTAGTCCTTTGCCATAGCCATCAGTTTCAGCACAGCTTCCACTCCGAAGATTATTGTGAAAACCTGCCCAGAGAGAAGGAATAACTCAATTAATAAAATTCGCACGTAAAGCTATCTACGCACACGGATGGTACTTGCAATGGATAGGATTCCAGCATCTTGTCAGGTAAGTGCAGAAATTTCTTGTATATATATATATATATATATATATATATATATATATATATATATATATATATATATATATATATATATATATATACATATATATAATATATATATATATATATACATATATATATATATATAATGTGTGTGTGTGTATTTCTTTGAAAATTAGGTCTCAAGTGGCCTTAATGCAGCACAATTTGCCTTTTAATTCACACACCGAGTTTATCATTGTCATAGTTATAGTTAAAGAATCAAACAAAGAAATTAATAAAGAAAGGAGGAATACACACCAGATTGGCCCATTCCAAGGCATCTGCCAGTTGCTGCGGCATATTATGGTGTTCGATTGCCATACAGATGACGTTGAAGAGCACACATGCTGAGATGAAGAGCTCAAAGACTAGATCTGTCACGATCGCGTACAGAACGTTCTGAAAAGCTAGCCATCGTGGGTAGCCGTGACAGCACCGGCCGCAACATTGGCAATTACGGTCAATAAGCTCCTGGTCATCATCGTCTTGGTTGTTGAACAGTGCGAAAAGAAAAGGGAAAAAAGTCAATTATTTCGATGAAAAGATATGTGGTGTTTCATAGAGTCAATTTTTTCAAATTGGAAATATTCAAGACGCATTTATATTTTTTCCCTAGCCATTACAACATTATTGAAGGTCCCATATGAAACATGAGAACTATGTCAGGACACTGCATATTATGGCATTTAATTCAGTTTGGGTGATAGCGGAAGGACTATCTGAAAACCCGACATAATTGGTCATACCACTTTAAACCGCCGTATATATACCTCCGAAATGGTCTACACATGGCTTATACATAGGATTTTTATGTTACATGTAGTATGAGACCCGTTATGCCTACCTTGGATAATTACGCCAGGGACGTCCCCTTGATTGTCCATGGACATTATACTGCGGGAATCTTCCAGCTGTGAATTCTGACCGAACTGGCAGATAGAGAAAAAATCACTTGAAATATCGAGTGGTACTTACATGTATCTATTCACTATGAGAATGTTTGAATACCTGCCTGCAAGAGGCTCTGACACATTATGGACTAATGGTAATTACGCTTTGGTCAGGTGTTGTTGATCCTGATAGTGATACTAGTACATTTCCTATGAATTAGACGAATTGCCTTATACCCATATGACTATTCTCACAATTAATTAATGCTCATATCACCATATACCCACCACAGAAAATAAAATGAGATCTCCTGCGTGAATTGTGAATCTGCTCACCTGTTTACATCCAGTGCTGGACATAAGCTGGTCATTGTCCGACATAACCTTTCCATCTGGACTCAACTTGGAGCCATCAGAGATCTCCTTGTCGCCCCTACCCGTACCGCTGTCTGGCTCGAGCTTGAGGGAGTTGCTCATGCGTCTTTTGTTGTCACCGTGTTGTGGCAGGATGAGCTGGCCGTTCAGACTGACATTACTGGCTGAGTTAGAGCCGTTCACATTGCCTCCACCAGCTAATTGTAGGTGATTGTTGTCTGAGGTTGTCTTGTTATTATTCGTCTGCCCGTCCTCTGCATTGGAATGCTGCTGTTGCTGCTGCCCATCCCCTTCAGGTCCATCCCCTCCTGCACTTGATGCCGCCAATGCAGCCCTCTCCTTCCTCTCTCGCTCCTTCCTCTCCTTCCTTTCTCGTTTTTCCCGTTTTCGCTCTTTCTCTTTTTCTAACTAGAAATTGAAATGGAATCATTTTCGTCAGTACCCGGGGCCTGGTTTATAAGCTTCCAAACGAGGTGCTCAAGTATCATTCACATTGGGCTCATGTCGATAAGGCGAAATAAAAAAAAGGTTTGTTTCCAGTAACCCGACTGACCCTAGCAAAACAGGGGCAAAAAACCTTTTTTTTTGTGATTTTGAAGAATTTTTCATATTTAAAGAAATTTTTCATTACTTTTTGAGGATTTTTCCTGTATCCTTCCCGTGTTCTTCCCCTCCCTCACAGTTGTCATTTTCCCATCATTATTTTACAATGAAATCAAAGAATTTGATACATCCATTGATATGTGCCCTAACATTTCCTATATAAATGTAAAAAAAAACCAAAAAAAAACGACCTACCAACCCCAGCTCTTTGAGCTTTGTTACTGGAAACACACCTTTTATTTTTATAATATATCAATTCTTTTCTCTTTTCCATGCTATCGTTTTACCTTTATTGCTTTATTGGGGCAGTATATGCCAGTGTGTTTCTTGAATATGCACATTCATGGTGGGCCTCCATAAATTGACGTTGGCTTTTATAACTGCGATCATCGATAATTCGCTGAGGAACGGCCAAAGAGCAACTGGGATAAAACCAACTGATCTTGGTCAATTCAAGGGTGATGAATTCAGAAATCATAATGGAATTGCTGGGTTTCTTCTCATTTCCGAGCTACTTGATATTAAAGATGCAATAAAATGTGATAACACAACTGATTTGAGTGAAAAATTTGGCAGGGAGTTCATTTTTTCCATTGTTAAATTAATATATTCTGGGTAAAACATGTCATCAACATTAAGAATATGTGGTATATAGTCAGTATGAACCTATTCATTGCATATAAAATAATGATTTTCAACTTAAGATTCTATGATATCTGAGAGCTGTTTGATAAGAACAGCACACACTTCATCATAATATTTTACTTTTGGGGTTCTCTTGCATTGACTTGCTAGACAATCATCATAACAATAATGTGTGACCCTTAAATAAGAAAGAAATTGTGCTGCATATAATTCAGTAGTATTACATAGATGCAGATACATTGACACAAAATTTGAATAATATCAAGTTGAAAAGCGTTTTATTTATAGGCAACGAATAGGCTCATTGTAACCATATACCACATTTTGTTAATGTTGAAGACATGTATTATCCAGAATACATGAATTTAAGGATGGAATAATTAAGCTTCCTGCCAAATTTTCCAATTGTATCAGTCTTGTCATCGCATTTCATGCATCTTTAACGTCAAATAGCTCAGAAACGAGAAGAAACTCAGCAATTTCATTATGATTTCTGAATTCAGCACCCTTGAATTTACCAAGACTGAATGGTTTTATCCCAGCTGTTCTCCAAATGTGCAAAAATGTTCCTCAGTGTAAAGGAATATTGCAAAATATTAATGAGATACAACATAATGCATTGGGCAGCATTTAATCTGGATCTGATCTTTACTTTCCATGCAGATATCATTTATACACACTATACCCAAGGAAAAAGAATCATGGCGACTAAGCCTATTCTAGAGTGTGTTACATAGCTTATAGAGAAGTGTGTCATCTTATCATTTCTAGACGTACAAATTACTACACGGTATTACCCTGTAATGTGCATGTGGTATGTTTTTAGTTGAGTTTCAGTGCAATGTAGAATCATTAAATAACCCCCCCCCAAAAAAAATCATTTTTCTGCCTTCTATTTGTTAGGGTGTACCGAGCATAATGTCAGTACAGTTCTTCTTTCCTTTCCAACTCAGTTGATTACTACAGTGTTTGTCAGAAAACACCAGGCTATCGTGTTACCATATGTCCTATTATAGTTTAGTAGTCCTACTTTGACAGTAGGACTGCCTGGACTGTTATGAAGCTTATATATATATATATATATATATATATATATATATATATATATATATATATATATATATATATATATATATATATGAACTACTGGTAGTGACTAAGAAAAGGTTATTGTCGTGCCCATGTAGACAAAATATACTTGCCGCATTCCACTAAGAGAAGAAGGAAAACAGCTTTCAATTGAAGGTTTGTATCTAAGACATGTACGTTGCAAGGCAGTATCTTTAATTAACTGAATCCAAATCTTGTGGCGTTCCTTGCTACATGCATGTTATGAAGGGGTTGTTTGTTTACAGATACAAAAGTGTACATCCTTTACACATTAACCTGGAGTGTTCATTGGTGCTAATTGTGAGGCCAAATGTGAATGCAAAGTGGGGTTGAAATTAAATAGTTTAAAGATTTAGACTAGGTGAGTCTTTTTTTTTATGCAGGCCCATCCTCCTTTTTGTTTTTCTAAATTTAGGCTAGGGGTTTATGATTTCTGAGTATCCTTTCTTCAAGGGCCTCAAGTTTACCGAGATAAAGTTCCCAATCTGCCCTGGTAACTTGGGAGTCGGTGCTGATGATATGCATATGGTTTAACCGACACATATAAAATAAAACCATAGTGTTGTAGATTTTAATACAATAGTAGAAAATAGTCCTGTGAGACATGGCGCGGCGACTTGTAATCTTGTGTCTGGTTTCAGTTGGTGAGACTGATAGATAGGGCATACTATCATCTGGGCTTTTGGTAGTATATAACACAAATTCAACCTGAACTACCCACTGCAGCTGTGTACTAATAGCCTGTAGACTATCCATTCTGCATGCACCAAACTCAGCTGTCACAGGGACCTGTCTTATTCAATGTTCAATGCCATAGTCAACAGGTGTGTCATTATGAGTGTACGCTGTCTCAGATCACCAGGAGCCTGCTATGTCTCAACCCCCCCCCTCACATACACACACCCAACTGCCAATCACCTTATAATAGGTCTGTACCTCATCATGGGCCAGTGGTCAGCAAACCGGCCAGATCACTCCACCTCTCTGTAGAGGGGGAGCACAGTGCAAGTACCTCTGTACATGTATGTTTTCAGTCTTCCACAAAATCGTTTATATAATGAAAGGAGTAATTAAATTAATGTCTCATCACCGATAGCAGATACATATTCTGAGAAAGTATTATTTCAATGTAAAAACTAAAAAAGTTTACACAGAAAAGAATGTAGCAGTACCACAAGGTGACCTTACACTTCAACCTCCTCTGATTTACAAAAATGCACATATGGCAACACACACTTTAGCACTGATTTCTCCATAGAGATCTTTAACAGTGAATACTTTGTTCAAAAACAGAAAATATGATCCAATTGTACCATAACCCACTGAGATGAAACCTGTACTACATATATATAGTAGTTTCAGAACGAACAATTCTAAAACAAAGGCTACAGAGATGCATTTCTGAATCTTAAAATGTTCTAATGCTAATCTGCCATAGGGCTCCAAATGATGAAATGTCTTATCTGCGAATAAAATCCAAAGTATGAGATATATTCTGGAAATTCCTTCACTGATAAGTAAAGTTCACACACTGTTGTTATTACATTAGAATAGTGGGCAGGAATAGTCCATAGCAGGGGAGCCACAAACAAAAATAGATTGCAAGGCCTTCCTATCCCTTACAGCGTGGCGACTGTGAACCATACACTAGTCTACTCATCTCACAAGTAGTACTCACTAGTCGCCGCGCTAATAATGACCCCGAAGTATCAGGATAATTGAAGGGGGGAGGAGGGTGCTAGGATCAGTCCTGTTTTGTTTGGTAGATTCGGATAACATCAAACTTTTTTTTCTTTCTTAGTTGACCTCAGTTGGTGTCAGCCCCGGGTGTCAGCTACATTTCGAGTTCATTACGACACAATAGGCCCAAACATTCTGGGTTAGAACACAGCAAGCATGAAGAGGGATGATTTAACTGCGAAACATAGTACTATAGCGATCATATATAACAGAACGGATGTGTTCAACTGTAGAGTAACTTACCTTTCCAGCTTGAAGAGCCTCCTCTTCGTAACTTAAGCTTACGACAGCCAACATTAAGTTGATGAGGTAAAATGAACCAAAGAATACGACAACACCAAAGAAGATGACGTTGAATGGACCATTCGCTCGGATAACCTGGAGATAGATGAATAAGCATAATAATGATCAATATTGCAAGGAATTTGGTGACTATCATCATAACGGTGTAGACAACTCAACCAGTCCCCTCCAGGTGCCCGCTGCTCTTTTATATACGACCCACCATGTACACCCCCAGGGTGATACACTGGAAGACTGGTTGTCACACGAGAATGATCATGCGTGAGTTAAGAGCCCGGGGGGGGGGCACTCCCTATCTGTTCTATAGTAACCATGTGCGTACATGGCCCCCGACCTGGTACCTCTTTTAGCGGGGAAATTCAACTAAAATGGACCCCTTTTGACGGGAATTAGCTTGGAAAAGTACCCCCTTTCCTGCTGTTAGAGTGCAAGAAGACAAACTCTCAGTTTGGGGACCCTTTCACCAAATTTTCTTTCATAAAATATACCCCTTTCTCGACCATATTTTGAGATTCTTCTGAAATAGGTACCCCTTTCCCAGCCAAAAAATAACAATTTCCTTGGAAAAGGTACCCCTTTCCCGGTCAAAATTTTAGAATTCACTTGAGAAAAACTTAATGACCTCTCGATATTAAACCCTAACTTTGGTTCTAGTTGGAATATTTGAAAAATTCTTTCGTCATTCAAAAGCCCTTTAAAAAGGTACCCCTTTTTGCTTAAATTGATCCAAAAAGGGCCCCTTTTAACGGATCTGGGAGGATCCGCTACTATAAGGCTCAAAAGGTACCCCTTTCCCTCTACTTTTTTTATGCACATGGTGTCCATATATATTCAAGTGGCCCCCCGGGGTTAAGAGTTAAACAATTTTCATTTGACATCAATCATATTATGTGTAATCTCTTCAGAACTTCCAAGGGGCACATCCCACATTGATTCATATGGGACAATGCAGGTAGGCTACAACATGGCAGCCTATCCTAAAAAAAACCCTCAACCCCTGCATGCATGGTATAACTGAGGTTCCAGGTCATCCAGTGGGTCATGGTCAGACATTTACTATGGTTCCTGGAGATATAAGCACTGATAACAACCAGCATTATTGGACCAGTTATTTAGTAATGAAACCACAATAGTCCGCAGTGAATGAAAGGAATGATCTCATTGGTCAATATTGCATCCCGCTCCCATAGCACTTCTAGGAGACTGTTAACCTGTTGCAAATCTCGGGCCTTATCTCGTGCATTCAAGCCCCTCTGAGTCAGATCCCATGCATTTTTCCCTCTTTGTGATGTTTACTGTTATGGCTTATGACAAAGTACCTATAGATTTCTCACATTATATCTGCATATATTTGGATAGAGTATGACTGTGTCTAGTACATATATTAGAGGATGGTTAGATATGTTTGTTCATTGAGATATATGAGTGGAAAGTAAACATCACAAAGTGAGAAAAGTACATGGAACCTGAAGAGGGGCGTGAATGTACGAGATGAGGCCGAGATTTGACACCTGGTGGAGACTCTCAGAAGCTGTTATCATAAAACGAAGTATACATCGTCATGAATAAGAGGAAGGTTGCGAACTTAAATTTAAAAGTTAACTCTTTCTTTACCAATCGCGCCAAACATTTAAAGGCTTAAAACCGCAACTCACCTTGTTGTAAATGTTTTCCCAATAGTCTAGAGTAATCAATTGAAAGGAAGACAAAAGGGCCCAACCAAAGTTGTCGAAGCTGGTGTAGCCAGAGTCAGGGTTATCCCCTATGTCTGGGAGGCAAGTGTAGTTTGCTGGACAGGGCCCAGCACGTGTGTTGTTGCCACATAATAGATACCTATCACCACCTTCAAGCCAATTTGCTGAAAAAAAGTAGACGTTTTATGATAATGCTATAGATTCGTGGAAATGCCATGCAATTGATGACTGAGATTTGATGAAGGTAATTCCTAGTAGGGGATGTAAGGAATATAGAAAATAATGTACATGAAGCTGATGTAGCATTAATTTACATTTTGTCACTTATATCAAATGCTAATGAATCAATTTTATTTCCATCCAAGGATACGACTGGTAAATAGATCCGTTTGTATATTCTGATGGACAGAGATCACAATAAAAAAGAATTTGCAACTTGTTATAATACTATAAGACAGCTGGCTACAATTAATGAAAAGATATCAAGAGACGCACTCAGGCTGGTAATGATGACTCACATTGATTTTTCAAGTGTAAGGCGTATTCATAATCGGAGACTACTTTTCCAGGCTCTATATCTTTGACACATTTGTGCCGTAGGACCCCGATATAAACTTGGAGTGTAAAGAGAGCGAAGACCATCATACAGAAGAACGTTAGGACGATGACCTCGAACAACATTCTCATAGAATTCATAAGGGCTCCGACAATAGTCTTTAGACCTGCAATATCGAAGTGAATGCTAGAATCAGTTTGTCTACAATAATTTCGTGGTAAAGCAAAAAACTTTGCTTGTCCAATTCAATCAATGTACTTTGCACATAAGGGGTAATGTAAGGAAAAATATGTCACGTAGAGGAAGGTTATGCACAAATTAGTTTGATATGCCATCATGACAATAGTTTTTAAGTTACACCATATAGGGAGGATTGCTATTGTTGTCTTTATCACTAGATGGTGTTGTTCTCGGGGGTTTGGCCTCATTTTCTCATTTTGGCTGACATCACGGGGCAGTAGACAATTGCTTCTGTCCACACTAAAGGGACTTGGCTGTTCACTAGTGGCTGTGCTATGTGTAGAGTAGTATTGAGAAGTTACAAGGACTACCTGAACAGGAACATTTACACTCATGTTTGACCACCAGATGTCCTATTAATCAGGGGTAACTTAGGCTATGTCTGCACCCATGACCTAACACCAAGGGCCGCTATATGGGCCAGATTTCATCTGAAGGTCTGATCAGTTGACCCTGATTCACTTGCAAAAAGAAAAGTTTAGTCTGACCATTATCATCCTACCTCTGCTGCTAAGAGGATATTCACGTACAAACCTGGTATAACAGATATTGTCTTCACAGCCCTCAATACTCTGAAAGCTCGCAATGCTTGTATATTTGAAGCGTCTCCTTCCACATCTCCAAGGCCTAATGTGACGAATCTATGGATGAGAGTAAATGTTTTGCATTAGCATTGCTGACTCCATATAAATTGTATTTCAATGTAAAATCAGTAATATAAGGGAGACAAACCACTGGAATTTTATGTGATGTCATTCAGAATGGAACACTTACGACTGAAATTCAAGTCAAGTGTATTAATCTATAAGGATCTTCCTCTTAAGCGCCTTGTGGGGTATAGACATGTTAAGTTAGACTTACCCACATCCAAAGCGAATCAATTATAAACTCTGCACAAGAACAGGGTAAATAAGAGGGGGGGGGGCAAAGATTTTGGGCCCCTCCATCACAGAAGACAGGGACAGTCTCCCCCCCCCCCCTCAAGGAAGAAATTGATAGCAACACTTAGTAAAATGCATATTTGGGGGTAGGTCTCCCTTTGCTTCCTACACATTTGGAAAGGTGTATTACTTGGACAAAGAATATCTTATCTGGAAGAAGTTTCAGCGTGCAATGGTTAATTGGTTTGAAAATAATGTACTTACGCTGTTATTATGACTCCAAAATCTAACCAATTCCACGGATCTCGTAAATATGTATGTGCATTTAATATAAACCCTCTGGCGAGCAATTTGACAATCATCTCTGCCACGTAAATTGCAAGGAAGACATTTCTGCAAATAGAGAAAGTCACAGGTTAGTAAAGATATAATTAGACTAAGAGTATGTTGGCTTTCACATCAACTGCAAGCCCGACAGTTTTTCTTTTCCCGAATCCAGTATTTACAAAACATGCAGGTGTACCATATTTCAGACCCCCGTTGTTATCCTGGAATATTAGAAACAAATGGACTTATATGAAAATGGATATTGCTATTTTACGTGAGTTTCTAATCCATTTTATTCTAGAACACATTTAAAGGATATGGTTTAAAGTTCAATATTAGGATTAACTTGAGTATTTTGGTCACAAATATTTAAAACTTTATTGAATCAGAGTCTCTGGCAGTCAGATAGAATGGCATTTGGAATGAATGTTCCAAAAGTAGTGAACTTACTCTACTGTTTCTGGAATACCATCCGCGGGAAGAGCAAGAATCACAAGGTTGACGAGGATGGTTGTGATAATGAAGTAATCGAACACTTGACTTGTGGCTATGTAGATGCCCGCACGTCGGATGGGATTCCATGGCGACAAGAGGAAGAATGCTTTGGTGGCGCTGAACCGGTGAATATACGACTTCTTAAAACGTTTTGTGATGACGACAAATGTCTGCAAAAAGAAGATTGAGGCAGAGTTTACGAAATGTTCAATCTGATTCTCAACCCAGCTGATTGAAAGTGGTACCTTCCTGGGCAATAGGTATATATAACTTGTTCCACTCTGAGGCGTACTGTGAAAAAGGGCAACAAAGTAACTGTTCCCTTTTCGTTATTACCCCATGATTTGCGAGCACATGTTCCGGGACCTCAGTGCATCCTGCAGTTTTTTTTAATGCAGTCTAAATGATAATGGTAGATCTACAGTCATGCTTTGCTATACCTCATAAGGAGGACACACGCTGGCAACGGAGTCAATGGCGAGTAATTACATGTGGGCTCATGAGTTTTCCGAATACATAATATTATGTATCATTGAAAAGACCAGTTTGGCGGAATGGCCAATAGTTTCCTTTAAAATGTTATTTATGATAAACTCTTTAAAGCACATCTTACAGAACAGCCGGCCTGACTGACTCACACCCCGAATAAAAATGTTACCGTCATCTCCTGTGTATTAGGCGTGGCTTATACATGGGGGTTTAGTTCTCCCTGGATCCACAAGGGGGACACCAGACCTTTATTTCTATATGTTACACTACCCCTAAGTCATAATAGGACATAGGGTGGTTTTCAGGGGGGTCTGAGGGGCCTAGCTACACATGGCTTTTTGAATTTTGAAAATCAGCAGAACAAAAGTTATGAATTTTATTTTTTTTACTGTAATCTAAAACTCTAGGTGCGTCTTATACACGGGTTGCGCCTTATACACAGGAGATTACAGTAGTGTCTATCCTTGACATTGGTACTATATCACCATTTAGCAGTGGCACTTATGTTCTTGTTTAACATATACATTGAGACGATATACATGTGCCCACCACCTATCAGGTAACCCTTATACCTGCTTGATGCAACCAAAAGCACCCATTTCCATCTCTAAACACTATTATAATACAGACCATCCCAGCGTGTCCCCATGCATTGACACTACCTCCTCTCTATACCTCCAATGATTATAAGATAATAAATATTTATCCTAATTTAGTTATATGAATCATATATTATTCAATATTTGACATGACTCCTTTCAGATAATCTGATTGGATGCAGTCCAGAGAAAATTAATGATGATCATACGTGGATGCTAGGTTGATACATGAAATATACACGAGTTCGTTTGAACTGAGTATAGTATGTATCATGGCAGGAAAAACGATTTACATTGAACGAGGAAAGCAAAGAATATTTTTTTCTCTTTTTTTTAGATTCGAAAGAAACCAAAATGCATCAGCCTCGCATGAAAAAAAACGCACTTCAAATGCAATGGTCGTTAGTTGGAAATGATTATTGAATAATTAGTGGTAAAATGAAATATCACCTTTTGAAAATCAAATTTTCCTCACACACACAAAAAATGTCTTCTATTCAAAACAAAGTCATTCGCTAGAAGTTTGAAATTTTTAATTCAAAGAAAAGAATATTCCTGAAAATCTGCTCGGCAGTACTGAGCAGTAATCCCTGATACATTATGCTATGTATAATTCATCCTACAGTATACATAATTCAATTTACCATATAGACACACCTATGATAAAATTAACTTTTTAAAACAAAATGAACTAAGAATGTGTCAAATTC
The DNA here is from genome assembly GCA_949317995.1 of Acholoe squamosa. NCBI lineage: Eukaryota > Metazoa > Annelida > Polychaeta > Phyllodocida > Polynoidae > Acholoe > Acholoe squamosa. Next base: position 50,219,367 of record OX439039.1, read on the forward strand.
ATAATAATGTCAGTAGTGGCACAGTGGTGACAACTCAATAATAAGAAACAACATCAACACTGAAATTAAAAATGAAATCGGCAAGTAGGACATTCATGAATATCAGCCTAAACCTGTGGGCTGGAAAAAAATCCTACAAGTGATCAGATCGGTCCTCCACTTCATGGAAACCGATCGATAAAAGTGAAGTGCTGACATTCGTCCTTAGCCCTATACAACGGTGGGGTTAGTACAGTGACAATATGGTGACTTGGGGGCTGGACGGCCCCACATGGATAGACCATCATCACCATGGTCTATCTAGGCTTACCGGACCCTCGTCTGGTGTTTCCATAAAGATGAAAGGTGGTAGACTGATAGGTCCACATTTCTCTTGCCGACCCTGAAAAACAGATCAGCCCAAGACTGCAGACAGAGGGGAAAGCACTTGGGGGAGCACTCACTGAACACGATAGATTGTTAACAATAGATACAACAGCATTAATTGATGACTTATAATTAGGGCTGACAGGTTGGATGAACGACAGAAGACATTTACTGTAAGAGAGGGGGATCAGTGACTTTTGATGTACTTGTTAGGACAGGGTCTTTCTTGTTGTAAGTTATTGATGTCCAATACAATGTAGTTTGTGTGTGATCTGAATAGATGAAATGAGGTGGGGGGGGGGGGGTGAAGCCTCGACTGTAAGGTGTTAAGGTTAGAGGTGTGCGTTAGAGTACCCGAGATCAGGACTAGGAAGTTGCTTCTGGATATAGATATATAATTGTCTCCCTGGCATTTGCATATAATTGTTTGGTAGTTCAGAAGCTAAGAGTTCATGGACATAGACGAACAAACTAATGAGATCATCACAGTTGAGGACAGATCCGGTAAATGAATTAAAGGTTCAGTCTTGGGTCCAAACACATAGACAACGTACTGTGTCGTCCTACCATTTCAAATCTAAGTAGTATAGAGAGATGAGGATGGTCAGCAGGCACTAACGCATTAGGGGCATATTTTGTTCTTTGGACCCGGAGTCATTTGCTATAAGCATTTTATTCATCCCATCTCCCAGACTGATTTTCTTTCTCCTATTATTCAGATATAGAGTTATTGAATAAAAGTTTAATCAATGGTATTCATGCAGCTACCCTCTTGCATTGAAAATTAATGTCGCCTTTCAGAATATGGTTTTATTGGTATCTCCTTTTATAGCCAATACAGAAGCCATGACTCAGCATTTTTATTCCCTGGATAGCGTAATGTATTGTAAATACCTAGTGATACTAGTGTGTGTTATCTAATACGTAGGAACCGAATACCTGAAATTATTTAGTCAAACAGTTTTAGTGAAAAGTAGGGTAATTAATACTAATCAATATAGCTATGCACAGATGTAGGTAAACCTTTAATGGTATTCAATTAAGGGTAAGTCATACAAGTACATGTTTACATTAGGTAGTGCCTGCAGGCATTAGGCCCACGTGTGTGTTGTAACTAACAATACCTATAAATCCACCATGTGAATGTGTGTTAATTGGCAGAGTTTGGTGTGGAGGGCATTCGGTGCTGCCGCCTGGTAGCACACCTTTGACATTACTATAAAACCCACAGTGCAGTGCATGGTAGTGTCAGTTGACCTGTTCCACTTTGTAAACCCATTTACTCACCTCACATGCTACACAAGTAAATACCACCTCCCTCCCTTCATAATGGTTGGCAAATGTTGGATATTTCTTAGGTGGAGGACTTGGGTGGGATTTAGGGTGTTAACGTCTTCACCCAACAGAAGTTTTGGTCTGTCCGAATTTTTCTTATCTCTTTGATATACATCTTTATCAAAACTCTATACACTGTTATTTATTAGAAGGTGGGCGCACTTTGGTGGCTAGCTTCGCTCATCACTACACATATTTGTCAAATGCCCCCCCCCCTTAAAGTATATCAAAATATTGCAAACAGAAACCTTATAGCAAGTACATTATCCTCACCATTGTACCATTCTTCTTTGTGTTTTGGACCAAGAGATTAGGACAGTATGGGAATTCCCCTGATATACCACCCTTACTGGACGCTCATTGTGTCCAGGTGTTGAACCATTATTAGGTTTGTATAAACAGCGGGTCATTTATGTAAGATGTGGTGGGAGGACGCCCAAGCTAAGGTTGCCTATAATAGACGATGAGAGCTTAATTATTCAGGCTGCAGCATCGATCACCTGCCTGTCTCACATATGTAAGTGTTTGAAGGAGCACTGGCTATAACATCCTACTGGAATTTGGCTGTACAGGCATATATATATATATATATATATATATATATATATATATATATATATATATATATATATATATAGTCTACATGGTGTATGGATTTGAAAGACATGCATGTATTTCTGCAATTCTTAAAGTACAAAGGGCATGGGCGGATTAGTCCGGGGGAATTAATTGTCCATTAAAGCTGCTAAAATCAAACAGTTCTTTACAACTGATTTAAGAAGTGGGTAATCAAACTTAATTCCTTTATTTATTCTTGGATGGGGTGGGTTAGGTCTTTGTCTATCATTACAAGTACAGTATCAGTGATGATTGCCCTTTCTAGCGATTAATAGGTGATGCGTCCCAGGTACGTGGTGATTATCATGCATGTAGCATAACCAGCACATAAATAATTATAAACCCATTCTTAATACGTAATATAAGTTGAAACAGCCTCCTGACTAGTCCAGTGGCACGTCACCATGCAACCATACATCTTAATAGTGATGCTCGGGAAACAACATCAGAGATATGTTTTGGACAGTTGGTAGACAGTCGCAGGCAGCACCAACTCTCAACCAACTGTCAGGCACTACAGACACAATAAATAATACATGAGATCTGCAGGGAAATTCCCCTTCTATTTGCAGAGTGTACCTCCTACCCAACCATATCAAGAAATTAGATACAATTGCTTGCCAGCAAACTTTAGATTTAAACACGTGTCCTACACTGAGTAACCTTTATACCAAAATGGGAATGTTGACACATGTATAGTATCTCATTTTCTAGGTTATTGAATCTTGTGAAGTGTGATCTTTTTAGAGCATTTGCAAATATATCATATGTGAGGTAATGATACCCTTAAGTAACAGAGTTACTTTGAGCTAACCAGGTAGGTATTATATTACAGACTATATACATGCTGGTGGCACCTGTCCACACACCACCAACATCATACAGTCACCAGCCTCTATTGACTCCTCACTACTCATGGGGTGTCCAGGAGGAGGGCTCTGCCACGATCATTAGATAAATACACCGTGAGACCACCAGCAACTGGCCACCACAATTGCCCCTGTTGGAGTTGCCCTATCTTCAATCGGCCTAATACGGCCAGGTGATGCAAGGGGACTGCAAAAAGGATTAGCCCTAGGCTGAATGTAGGTTTACATCATGTTACTTGACACCATCTATGTTTAGATATTGGTACAGCATAGGAAATATCGACAGTAGAACTGGAATATATGTCTATTCTGTTCATTAATGGTGAACAAAGTAATGCTTCTATGAGGATATAATTTTGATGGGAGAAGGAAAAGGCCTCAGCGTGTGGGATCCATTTCAACGCTGGAGGTGTAACAATACATTGACACTGTAAAGGGTACTGTCACTCCAGGGTGACATCCAAAGGGTAAATGACAAGGGTCGATGGACACCTGTGTCTTATCAATAAACCCAAAGGGCTCAATATATGAACCGGCGGTACAAGAAGCACTTATGAAAAATGTACAATATTTCCTAATGGGGTAATAATTTTTCACCTTACATTTTTCCTTTTTGTTCAGGTATCTCAGAGCTGCATGAACCATGGTCTGCGAGACTCCCTGGGATAATGCTCCTAGATCCCCCATGTAGATAGATTCAGGCGTAATTAGAATCTGATCAAATCTAATCAAATAAAGGGTTCAATGACTGACCTCACGAATCCTCAAATAGCGCAGTGCAAGCACGTGATGCCTCGCTTATATATCATGTTTGTACTGAATAAATTGTTTTCATATTATTTTCACAAACGGAGGGGAATGGAGGGACAGCATGTGTCCTATACAGTTCTACAATATTAATGTTTGGATATACACCATTCAGAAAACAGCACACTAAATGGAAAGGCTAACAACTTATTTAGATGGATCTAAATGGTTTTCAAATTTGGGTTTATTCATACCTATTCATAGTTGAAATAAACAGAAAGGCAAAGTGTTATCAGAATAGAGTAATTTTAGATTATTCTTCATGAGGTGAGAATGAGATGTATCCCACGCGGCCGTATAGACCAGAGACTTTGTTGGTTATAACACAGACCCATCTCACGGAAAATGATCCAAAAATACTTCTTTCAAAGGCACTTTTTAATGGCATGGCCCTACGACCGAAAATGAAGAATTCAAAAGGGCAGTAGAAATCATCCTTTTTGGTCCATTTTAAATCTATGACGTCATAGGCCGTGGGGTATAACGGCATATCAGATCAGCATCGTATCGGCATACAATGTATTAAACTGACACGGTGACTATCGTGGTTTCCACTGGGGCATGGTTTTACGTTAATGTAATATTTCTGAGAAAAGTTTGTCTAGAAGACTTGCAGCAGTCAATCTACATCTCATATAGTTATTTCATATCCTCGAGATTTGTGGACTGTGTCTCTCGTGTTATAGCTAAGCAAGCTGTGTTATCAATTACAGTTAATATCAAGAGGTATAACACAAATTTGAGCGTGTGGCACTCCATTGGATTTACACGGAGGGAGGGTAATTATTTTCACAGCATGTGTGGAATTCATGTACCTATATACCTTATGCAAATACATTTACAGCAGCCACATATGCCCGGTATATATAACACTATAATGGACCTGACAGTATATGTACATGTGCAATTGTGTCATAGGTCTGAACTCTAAATGCGCGGACATCCCATTTTAAAGTTTCAACCCCCTCAAAGAAATTAACGATTCAATAAATAGCCTCCATCCCCTGATGTAAGAGAATGACCACTCCCTCAGTACCTGTATACATGATAAATGTCGATGCCCCCCCCTTCCTTTGCAGTCGCGGATCCAGGATCTGGAAAAGGAGGGGGCGCAGCCCAAAAGGAGGGGCGCAACCCCTATTTTTTGTTGTTGCAAATTTTGAGGTTCAACATATGTAAACTCTTAAGTACTGGGGAAAAGGAGGGGCGTGCGCCCCCGCGTCCCCAGCCTAAATCCGCCACTGCGAGTTTATCGTACAGGTAGACCTGTGCATAGGAACAGTACATGGTTTAAAAGATTATAATGTGTGTTCCGCTATACATAATCTGGGCCAGTAGGAACCATACTGTGATGGACCGTGCATGCTTTGCTTGTCCGGACTGCCTGCAGTGAGTCTGCATGTTCGCAGTGGGTGGGTATGGTGTTTCAATAGATGACAGACATAGTTGTGGGTTGGGGTAGATATTTACCAAAAGTAATTTGGAGAGGGAGGGATTGGCAATTGTGTCATCCAGTCTTTTATTTCCATGCCGTTCAAGCACTCTCTATCGAGTATAGGCTCGAATTCTCAAAAGTTGTTTAAGCACCTTTGCTTAATCTCAATGAATCTGCCTAAAGTACTACGCTAGGATTACCAACATTACATTGATACTAAACTGATCCAAATAAAGTCCCATGTGTCCCATATATGATTATCTTAGGTTGTGAGTGAGCCTTATAAACTAGTTGCGCCCTAAACGCTAGGTATTACGTTATCTTATGCGTGAATAGATCTCATACCTAACAGCAGTGACATGGTCTTTTAGAGGACATTAGAAATTCAGAGGATATGTTTCTCTTTGGTCAGACCCACTGCTATATTTCGCTAGGTTCAGCTTCATAAAATACAGCGTGAGCAAAACAACACATAGGCATGCAAGACACCATGGTTCTTCTTATTATTAAGAGAAAGTTTGTCTTGGTTGTATTTCTTTGCAAGAGAGAACATGGTCTTGAACAGGCTGGGAAGTGTTTTGGAGGAATTGGATTCAAAATTAAAGAGACAACATAGGGAGTACACTTACAAGTATTAGATAGCTGACACCCCTATGCTTTACCCCATAACCACGAATAGATTGTATATACATACGTTTATTACCAGCTGATTACCTATGATTGGGGGTGCAATCATATCATTGAACCTGTATCATGTGCAATTCATACATAATTAAATAGCCCTGCCTGGGTGGTGATGTAATGTGTGCTATATGCCAGGGGAAACACGACTATCATACAGAAAAATCAATACAGTGATCATAACATCAGAACTGTGCCTTTCAAACAGTGTTAATCAGGGTAATAGCCAGGGGAGTTATATATTGTAAATAGGTTGAAGAGATGGGAGAGAATACCAATGGTACCCATAATTATGTGTCCTACATCTAGGGGTATTATTCCACTGATTTCAGAGAGTTAGATGGTTTTACCATTTCTATCATGAAATATGCATGGTCATTCGGATAAGCCGAATCATAAATGAATTGAATATGATTGTAGTGGGTAACTTGATTATATTGATACAAGATATCACACTATGTGGCAGTCAACATAGTATGAAGACAAGCCTTCAACTGGGGTTATCCGGGGTTACCCTGTGTACTGCCTAGGCTTATTATTATGTGTCGACAACTGCCTGGCCATGTTTAATGGACATTCGGTCCCCTCCTCTAGGGTTAAGGTTGTGATGATTCTGATACTACAAGGAGTCTTACCTAACCGTCCAATATATACTTCCTGTTGCCCACCATTTCCTGGTGCATAGATACAGGTCCCTCAAGATACTCTGGCATCGAGGTCAGAAGTAAATGGCAAGGTTTTATAGTTGTGTCTTATTTCTTCTCTTGGGAAATGGTGATTATTTAAACGTCGCTTCTAAAGCTTTGGCAGAGGAAGTTTGACATTTTTTCCATCAATAGGCCTATACCCCTCGGAATTTTAAACCTGCTAAAAGAGATCTATATACGTATAAGGTATCCGAAGATGCACATCAGCATACTCTAGACCTGGTTTCGCGAATTTAATGCATTTGAGCACACTTAATGCAGTACTTGGTCTCTCAATGATCTTGGCCCATAATGGACATGACATTGTCAAGTATCCCTGACCCCTCCTCACTATCTCTATATTCACTAGTTGACAGACTGGTGAGAATTTCTTCAATGTGGATGAGTATAAAGAACCTGTTTTGTGAGGTGTGGATAACTGCTAAAGTTGTCATTCAGAGTGAGCAGCTCAAGGTCACACGTTTGTATGTCTGGTATTTTGGTGGTGAGATCAATATCTTAGCAGGAAGTATAAGAGTCGGAGTACAGCTACTCCTAAAGATAGAACAGGCCATTGAGAAACACGTATTATTATGACCACACCCAGTCTGTGATAACTGTGTCCCACCCACACCTACTTTTCATGGTATAGTTAAAGGAGAAATAAGGATACAGAACTGATACATACAATGCAATCTATCCATTCAAAGATTCCTTATAGTCCCGTATACTATGTGCCTGTGAGCATATATATGTTCAATGCGAGGATATAAAATAAAATATCAGTGACCCCCATCGATTATCAGATCCAAAAGTTGAATAAGATATCTGATTATTTCGGCTTTAGTTTGGTCCCAAATCGCAAGAGATGTGTTGCAGTATAACTCCCCCAGTTGCCACTACATATGTTGCAACAACTATTGTTAAATTACAGAAAACATACTGTCTAAACCTCATCATGGGATTAGACCTTACACTCCATATCGCCTGTGCAGCTTATAATTGATTTAAACAGATTAAAATTGTATGATAATCTGGGCTCCTGCTATTAATTCTTGCCGCCAGACAAGGTTTATTATCCCACCATACATGAAACCAGTGCGCTGTTAAAGCGTCACTATTTTGGCACCCTATGCGGTCCTATATATACAGTACACGTATTGCAATTTTTAATCATTGAACTGGACGGTTGAATAAGTTTGGTTGTTTGTCAGACGCCTGGTAGCGAGAGGTATGAATTAACTGAGACACACAACAAATATGAACATACTTTATGAAGAAAGGCGAGACGACCATGTAATTTATAATTTAGCACCCATACGTCCTAGGCTGTTATTCTAATCGGGCTCTATGGTATTGTGTGGCATGAATAAGCTTCTGGCATCAGGTATAATATGTAACTTAAGTCCGTGATATTTTAGTATAGTGTCCATAAAACATGTTACTATCAATATCCGTGTTAGCCTAAATAGTACGTGGAAAATAGCACATGTTGCAAAGATAATATTATTTCTTAAGCCGTAGGACCTAGTGAGTATAGCCACAGAGCCAAAGGATGCAATAGTATTCACCTCAAACTACAGATCAATTTAGCAATAAAGGGTAAGTGTTCAAAGAAGTTCCTGATAATATTTCCACCCAACTCTGAATTTTTGACGGGCGTATCATATTAATTTAGTATTATCATTTTTGTTAAAAAAAGTTGTCTTGTAAATGTCCTTATTGTACCCAGGTAAGACGTACAAATATTGCCCACGATCTCACTTGCATCCTCCTCTTTAGAGAATACATAACCGTTTTCTCTAGCCTAGAACATTTTCTTTTGCTGTGTAAAGTGTTAATGTAATTACAGATAGAACAATCAATATACATGGCTCTCTTGAATAACAACAATGGCAGAAACGAAACAAAGCATACTGTTGAATATACCTTTTGAAAAGTGGAATAGGGAATGTGACCGCATGGAACAGGCTAAATAGACCTACACCACAGTATCCTATGAATAATGATACTGGGACTAATCAATTATACTCATTCATGAGGTCTAGGTTGTATTACGTTGTTACCACAAGAAAAGACTTTCAGCGTCCACGACCTGCAGTCTAGCAAACAGGGAACTCAAGTGCCGCATAGTCTTTTCGATTCATGGCATTGACATGACATTTCTAACAATTATCCTGCATTTCAAGAGCGCATTCCCTAGTTCAACTATATATGATCTAGTTTAAATGTATGTTAAAATATGGATAATTAAGAGCGAAATCATTGTGATAAATTTCCAATGTAGGGATACTAAAAGTTTGTCCATCTAGATTGGTTGCATGTCTCTCATTAGCACTATTAATGAAAGGCACGGTATTTATTTGTTATCCATGAAGGTCTGAAAGAATTGCTCGACTTATTTTCAATATCGGAAGCTGCGTCACCAAGCTCAAATGACTTAAGTCTGCCAGAATGATCATTTTAAGTGCAAGACGCAAATGAGGTCTTCAGAACTGGTTTAGAAAACCTGCTGCATCACGCTGCAGGGTGATTAACGTATTTAACGATGTACTTTAAGGAATATCAAAATTATTCTGAGGAGAGACAAAAATTAATTGTTGTTTCTGAGGTCCAATGATTTCTCTTCATACATCATACTTGCAAGTGATAATTTGACAGTGACTTCGTTAATTAGAGAATAAACAATGATTTTCGTCAATTTGATGCTGTCTGTCGGTCTACAATGCACGAATGCATCTGAGTGCATTGTATAGACCAACAGACAGTCAAGGTGTGAAGAAGGAGTTGTCTATTGTTTTTATAAAAAGTTGAACATTACCTCAAGATAGTTAAGCACCAAATCAAGATATGTCTAGACCAATCAATGGTTTTTGATTTGTATACAGCTATGGTGAGCTTGCTCAGGTGTGCACTGTACTCCTATAATGCACTCAAGGTCACTTCTATAGTGCAGAAGAGCACTGCTCGCTGTTTTATAACTGGCAAGAGAATGCGGTTTCGTTTCATCTTTGGAAGCGATATTCAAACTCCTTGAATCAATTTATCCCGACAAAAGAAGACTAGGGTGGTAGGTTGGTTATTCTTCTTCTATGTTTTAAATGACCTCAAAATTACCCTGAAATTAACTCATTTTCGAAAGTAACAACCAACACGACGCCAAAAGACTCTCTGCAATGACAAAGCCCCCTCACTTTGTTGTATCATTCATTCGAGTACCTTTCTCTCATTTCTATTTTTGTCTACCATCTTTAGAACATTTAATATAATACTTGGATTATTACATACTCTAGTGTATTCTATATCGTATAAATTGTTATAGGAAGTGATCTCTAATATGGGGTAAATCCTCAACGACATTCTCTCTGATCATTGGAGGTAGAATAGTTTATTTGACTATATGCATTAACACTCCAATGCCAAGATTATACAAGCTACACGTGAGATGTTCTAGCATCTCTATACCTTTAAATGGTAAATGAGCTATAGAAAATCAGATTTCAGCACTTTGGTGTAAGATGACTTAGAAGGTGTGGTGCATGGTGTTGTGGAGTGTGTACTTGTGGTGCAGGGGAACTGGAGTTAGGCTTGTACAAGGGGCCTGGTTTAACTACTTCAGTCAATACGTGCAGGCCGGTCGACGTTTATTCACATAAACTCCCCTGACTTCCACCACCCAAAGGTGCCAAGACTGAGCCCCCAGACCAGGCTACTTGAACCCAAGACTGGGCAACCTCTCTGTGTTTATTTGTATTATTCGATAGGCTTCTGCCTCACTGTCTCTATTTGTGTTGTGGTGGGTATTCCATAAGACATTTAATATTCTCTTTGTCACCGTCCCTTTATCTCCTCCAGGTCTACACTTAAATTGTCTGTGGTTTAATGCCTCACACCAAAGTGCAGAGCTCTACAATAATGTTACTTCAAATGGGGAAACTGGCATTTGTTCTATCCCCCCTCCCGACGCCGAGTTCTGACTAAAATACGTGTATAACATTGCATGAATAACTATCATTATTATATGTTGCCAAGAGGACCTCTTTCCCAATGGTCCTCTAGTCTTACGATGCCAAATACTCGTTGCATTAATTACATTGGTCTCTGGGCCTAAAATACTTCAAATATTATTCAGCCAACTGCAGCTACAGCTTACTTTATGCAAGCATGGTGGTCAGCCTGTGGCTGATGTCCAAGTTTGAGACTGAGAAGTACTGGTAGTTACGTGGTCTCTCTTGGTCTGGGCTATGTTCAACATAGGTTCCCATTCCTCTCACACCCTCACATACCCATTTACTAATGCCACTTACACTGGCTTCTTCTGGTACCCATTTTGCCAGATCTCATTTTAACATTGTTTTCCATAATGCGATAAATCGTGAATACTGTTCCACAGCCCATCTTGAAAAAGGCACACTCATGTTAGTTGTAAAATAACATGGCACATGAAATTTTAACTACCACCAGCCCCAAATTCAAAACTCTGTTTCAAAATTGATCATTTCCATGTCCCATTCAAAGTTTAAAGCGTTTTATATTTTCGGTCAATCGATTTGCTTCCCTGATCAACCATGATGTTGTTGTAGACTGACCAATGCATTTCAAGGTCTGACAAATGTGTTTGGGAGCGGAGTTAGTGTAAACGTTTACATGGCTTTCTTGGACATGTCTGCCTCAGTTCGTGTAGTATTAGTTCTCACTAATGCAGCATTTGCCCCAGGGCATAACCAAGTCAGTGCCATTGCACCCAAACCTTTGTGAAGCTGTTCACCCTTTGTTCAACTCATTCACACACTCTCACCCCAGACTAAGTCATGTCAAAATTGATTAATGAACCTGGATCTGTTTTCTATATTGAAGGAAACCTAGATCTTGAACTTCAATGCGGGTCTATGGTGATGCAATGTTTAGACCTAGAATATGAAAGCCAGCACATGTGTGTGCTCTAGAGGTCGTGTGTGTCTTCAAATATCCAAAATGTGTGGCAAACCACAGACTGCATGTAGACAAATAGACATAAATCGGCCTGGTGGGAGGCATAGCTAATAGACCACTGAGGAAATACAATATTCTTCTTATTTATTTCTGTTATTTGTCTAATAGTTTGCAGAGTCATTGATCAGCATTCCTTGACTATAGTCGTAGGCCTACGCATAGTTATGATATATTCTGGGTACATGCATGTGCTCCGATAATAACTTATCATGTTCCTCATTTAGGCTATGTACAATACACGGAGTTTAGAAACCAACTGATATTGTTAGCATGGCCTAAAGCCATACATTGTACATCATATAGAAATATGAGCACCTGCTAAACCATTACTTATTCAATTGAAATACGTGTATGTGTACAGACTGCTACCAGGTAATTTGAAACACTACAAAATTGGACATCTTTAGTATCAGATGTGTTACTTAGCCTAGCGTACTTCTGTCGACAGGGATTATCTAGCCATGGCAGAGAGGGCTACTTTATGCCAGGCCGTCATAGAGCTTTGTGTTACCTATAAGGTATGAGTAGCGGGAACATGCACTTACTGTCAAAATGGCTGGTTGTATATACAACTAGGCATTAATAGCATTGGTATCAGTTTGATATGGGGAACACCTATCCGCATAGTATTTTGGTTAGGCATAATGCAAAAACGAGCAACAAAGACTTTACTTGAATAACAATTGAAAGATTCAAGGTGGCTGCGGCCTTAAAAGACGGTTCAAATAAGGGGGGGGGGAGGGTACACATTCTTTGATAGATGCATACTCATCTAATTTAAGGCTACACTCTAAACCCATCCACACAAAAAGAATGGGATCTACCAACTCAGAAGCATAAAAGAATCCACGTAAAGCCTGTGGTATTTGATTTTTTCCCCTGGCACAGACTCTTCATATTGACAACTTCAGGACCCCTCACTCAAGGGTTGTCAGGTAGAAGGACAACCTGGCTTTTATCTAGTTGTTGAAATGAAGACGCTATGCCGGCGATAACAAGTTAACAATGACAAGTTTTAAACTGGTTACATCGTGCTGCTCACCATAAAGACCCTAGGTACCCTACATTTTTTAGTGTACAGAGCTATGTATAGCTCATGTAGTCCACAGATTTCCAGCTCGTGGTGCCGCAGACTGTGCAGTATAGGTGTGGTGTTAAGGTGGGCAGAGAATGACCTGACCAGGGTTTAAACTAGCCATTTTCTCGCAGGTAAGCTAAGCCTGGACCGTCGACTTGCTGAGGGAGGTATTTTATGCTTCACTTGTGCCAATACTATATGTGGATCAACATGGTAAAAGATACGCCCGTGAGGGGGGTGTGGGCGTACCTTTTACCGCGTTGATCCACATATATAGGACTATGCCACCCGCTTTGATGGCTGAATCAATGCCTCATTCGGCATGGACTACACTGCTGATTATAGGGTGTTGAACAGGAATACTTCATTCATTTAACAGTCATTTTCTAAGAGTATGAAACGTCTCAATCATTCGTAGCCAACATCGAGAAAGGTTGGGGGAGGGGGTGAAGTGATGTAGCCTACAAGAGCCCCATCTTGCAAGAATTGTGAGATAGGGCCGATTTGTGGCCTTTGGACCACTGGAAATCCTCTTGGCAAATGATCTCTGCCTGGGATTTTCTCTTTTCTTTTTACCGGATATAGGGACTACATCTCCGTCGAGTTTGGCACATTCACTGCAGACATTTTTGATTTTGTCAAGTTCTACTCCTTATGTCAGCAATACTATATTCCACACAGAACCTCTAGCAAACCTTCCTCAACGATTCTAGATTCATTATTTTATTGTATGACTGAATGCTTCGCATACACGCAAGAGTTACAATAACAAGTCACAAGTCCTGTTGCGGTGGTCTAAACATATGCATGTGTGCCCATCAAACTCAGTGGTAATGCAAGTTAAAGCAAACAGACTCAATCCCTCCCACCCATACACTTTGCATAACTAATGACTCGTATGTTATAGTTAAATCCTACTAAATGACTCATTCATCTCTGTATAATTAATGCAGTGACACATTGATATGGGGGGAACGTGGCAGCTGGGGTGAACAGATGGATTAGCCCTTCACCCTTAAAATTAATGTACACATCTTTTGACAAGCTCCAAAAATGTGTAATAGGGGCAGCTGTCTACAGCACACATATTGTCTTGAGAAATGAGAGGTTACGGACTCGAGAATGTTCAAGGCATAGACAGAAAAAAAGGTGTAATTTGTTCAGCCTGCCAAGTCGCTAACAAACAATAGCAAGGGGGCAAATATTAGTCAGGCTACCAAATTTTGTTGTATAAGGTCTGTAACCCTATACAAGGCAGTCTACCAATACCTGGATCGGTTACAATATCTTTCAACTAATTAACCCTGTCAGTGGGCATCAGGCGCTCCCGCCCTGGAGGACAGGAGGCTTAGTGGGGTTAGGAGGAGGATCCAAGTGAACAGGGATCCAGTCAGCACACAAAAGTAGACCGTGATCCCACAAGCCTATGTGATCAAGTTAACCAGGTATGCTGGATCCAAAAGGCATTACTAACACACAGGTAAACATACATGTAGCATGAGTGTAAGTGGTGAACTGATTGTGAGGAGTGTGTGTGTAGGATTGCCAGCTCACTACACAGCTCATTCGTGTATACTGTTCCACTGCTAAATTATATGGCAATAGTTATTAGAGAGAGAGAGAGAGAGAGAGAGAGAGAGAGAGAGAGAGAGAGAGAGAGAGAGTGTCCTGGGTTATTTTGTATGCATTCAATTATGTAGGCATCATCATGTGTAGGGAAGATTAGATATATGTGATCTTACATTCGCTCCTCTTTTCTCTTGTCACCATGATGCATGCTCTGGATTGGCCCAAAGTGGACCAGGCCTAGATTTCTAGAGCTGCATAATTGTGGCTAACAAAATGGACGTATCAATTGATAAATAATAATCAAGAATACCATGGCTTCATTAGATACAACTGGTCTAATATGGAGATAATAATATGGCATTTGTGCAATTGAATCTAGTTTATTTTTTTATCGTTGTGAGTTTTGTCATGACTGATTTATAGACAATTTCGTAACACGGCTCCCCTTGCCTAACAGCACGTACGGTTGCAGTATACGAATTTTTAATACATGAATTTGCATGATCGAATACTAATTGGGGGTGATTAACTGTGGCCACAATTATAGTAATTGGGAGTGTCAGGACCAAGGAGGTGCTGCTGCTATTGATTCTCATTGGTGTCTTGATTGCCTCCTTTGTGAGGAGCCAATAGGTTCATACCGCTATTGAATAACTTATTCTCGTCCCCAAGATCCAGTCATGTATACCACAAGAAGCTACGCATATAAATGAAAGCATTTGAACAAGACTTGATACAGATATTACTATAATCGGTAAATTAGGATGTATATAGCTTCAATGAACCTATATAATCCCCTTATGATCACACTTATCGGAGGGCGTGGTAATCTGGTAATTGGTGAATTATTCTGAGGATCCAAATTCACCTTTCTTTTCTTGGTGACTAACAGGCATAACCTGGCTAACACGTGCCTACGTAGAGGTACCGACTCTAATGATAAAGTGAGGTAATATTAGTATCAAGGTCACTTGCTGCGTAATAAGATAATGGGAGTTGAGAAGGCTTATCATGCTTGATGCATTCAATAAACTATTCAGCGAAGATCGATTAAATCGTTTAGGATCTAACAAACCTACCTTGAAAAAAAAAACATTATTGGTTCATCAATTGAAATTATACTCTCCCAATCAGCAATGGAGTATTGGGCCATGCTTGTCCATGCTTGGCCCAATATAAGCCGACATTGGCCCAATATAAGCCGACATTGGCCCAATATAAGCCGACATTGGCCAAATGAATCCTTGCTACCTGGGCTGGAATAAATGTATACGATTCAAAATGGCTTCGGACAAAAGGTTGTGGTCACTGAAAGTGTTGGGATTTCTAGTTTGTTGGTCGACTTACATTGCAGTATGGTACCAAATGGATAGCCACATACTGAAGGCCACTTTCCATATACTACCAAGTCACTCTTATCTTGTTCTTGCCCATCTTCGACCTTACGACGCACCTTTACCACATAAATGTGTGAGTTTTTATTATTAATACTGCCTTTTGATATCATTGTTGTCACACCATCTTCTGTAACATCGTGATCTTGGAAGGCACGTCTGTGAAATTCTGGCCACACATGGCGATATGGGTCGGCGGTGAGCGGAAGAGACTGGGTGAGGGGGGCATGGGTCAGAGAGATGGTTCCACAGCGTAATCGCGTTATGACCCTCATGTAGCCAAGCGGACAAATTAATGCCAATGGCCGGGGGCTACTGGTCGTGGTCGGGCAAACCTTACGTAAAGCCGGCGCCGACGACGGAGAGGTCGGATGGGTGCGGGAAGGGTGCAGTATGGCACTTAGACTCTGAGTCACAATGCTCCATAAGGGCCAAGAAGGACGGCCACGAGCACAATCTGATCACATTCCGACCGGAATAATGAGCAAAGAGGTCGGCCTAATCAATGAAGGGTGTGTATATAATACTGAGATGGGAGCGTCCATGGAGTGGTGGGGTCCCCTTTAGGGGTCAAGTTATGGCGGTTGAAGAGGGTTTGGAAATGGGGGGAATTACAAGACAATGCACAGGGAACATAACCTGATACTTGATTTCGTAGGCCCCTATGCCTAAAATGGCCCCAAGAAGAGCCATTTATACAGCGCTCAGTCTTGATCTTATAGTACGGAGCCATTTAGCTACTTACATGGCTTCTAGCCATTGTGAAATGAATTGCCATTGTCATTGTGAAGCCATGTCGTGTTTGGTCTGTTCTATCTGAGGCGCACCTGCACCTCATACTTGTAATCAATAGTAATACTAACTAAACTTTGTCGAGTTATTTTAGAGTGCCCTATGAAGTCAGTAGGACAATACACAACATGCAACTTTTTCACATAATTATAGTCCACACAGGATTTGAAAACCCCAAATTGTAGTAAATAATTCCAGGGTATCTCTCCCTAGGACTGTCTCTCATGCAGTCATCTCAAGGGGTTGGGAATAGTAGTCGTAGCAGTGACAAAGATATTGCATGACAGAAATTGTTGAATCACAGTGCATTTCAATAAGATTTGAGAGGGTCCAGGCGTAGTATCTTGTGCTATGTCCGCCACATGTTTTGGGGAACTTCTCTTATCATTTACTGTATCAGTCCACGAATTGCCCATTCCCAGGTAGCACACAAAAATTTGCCAACGTTGGCCTGACACAACGGGCCAACGTTGGCTGCCCATCGGGCCTACGTAGGCCTGACCAGTGGCATTTGCCAACCAAATGCCGACATTGGTCCAACGTTGGCAGGACAGCGGTAAATGGTCAGCCAGGGGCTGACCATTTGCCGATACTGATATGTGCCCTGCCTACGGGCCTACGTAGGCAGGATGGGCAGCCGATGTAAAGCCGATGGTTGGGCCAACGTTATGCCAATGTCTCTGTGCTACCTAGGTTGTCTGATAAAACCTGTTGTCTAGAACAAAATATATATCAAAATTGTCTCATTTCATTATACCTTATTACCGTTAACAACATTTTACATTACCATCACCCCCCCCCCCTCACATATAGACACACAATTTGCAGTATGCTATTTCAAAGTACCACTGAAGCCCCTGACACAGGTCAGGGGCTTTAGCTTTCCATGTACATGTAGATAAGCTGGTAAAGGTAGCGAGTTGTGCAATTGGTTCGGCCCGACCCCCAAGTGGTCAGTATAGTGTGTATTGACCACATCTATCACCTAGTCACCACAAGCTACAGGTATTGACTGAACGCAAGGTATCAAAGGGTGTCCAGTCCCCACTCCAGTAGCACCTAGGCATGGATCCAATACAAAGGGCGCAATTAAGCACTGGGTGATGAACTCTAACGGTAACAAGTGAAACTTGCCTACATAAAATTGATTAAACACAACGCAGGAGAATGTGACTCGAGCTTCTAGGTTGCAACCCCGAGACTAGTTAAAACCTTAACCAGGGTCGATGATTTGACATGGATGCAATTATATTTGGAGGATATGACTATGCTTCATAAGACTGATTGCCAGATTACGCTTATGTATAATTTGCATTTCACACACTGCACGTACTTGAATGGATTAAAGTTTTGGTCACCACCTATCCATTAACTTCATCGTGTACATCGACAGTGAAAACTGGACCAAAAATATACTTTCAGTTATTTTGTTATGGAGAACGAAATTGTCTTTATAGAAATAGCCCAACTTTGGCGCGACAGTTGGCCAACAACAGCAAAAACAACAACCTCCAAACAGTACATAATATGGCATTATCTCATTCCAAGATTTCAAATGTGAGATGGTTGTTGTAGTTTTATTCTTTCTTGCAAATTCCTTTAATATCTCAACACCCAAAACAGACTGTAGAAATTCATAGAACCAAATAAGTGCTCGAATTTATATTTCTAAGTTGGAGGCCAGTTATCAGTCTAAGAAGTGTTGTGATTAACATTTAGCTTTTTCTAATTCCTGGCTGTAATGGCTCTCAGAGTTTATTTGCCAAACCTATTTGTATGTATTTTTGCCTACATTTGAGATGAAATCTTCAAAAACCACCGGGTATACTATAGGTCAGGATGTCTCGTTTTATCCTGCCCCTGACACATACTTTTATTTCTAATTCCCCGATGGATGTACACCTGTTCATCAGCCTGGACACATGTACAGTCAATGTAAACATCATAATTGTGGCATGGACTGGAAAAAGGGGTCTTAGAACCCTCTGCACTAAGACCCCTTTTCGCAGATCGTGTCACATATTCTTCTTTATACCGCCTATGCCATACCTTTATTGTGTAACAAAAAAAATCTGCTTGACATTTCTCTCTCCACACTTTACGTAATCCACCATGTAATACCGAGACGTACGCCTATATTCAGTATAACAATGCCACTTTTCGCCACCCGGGTACATGCAAGGATTGCAATATACTATATATACACCTGGTTCCACCCACGACGAGCAAATTACAGACACGCCCTACACATGAGCTGCTCTTTTGTCACATCAAAGGAAGATAAAAGGTTTATAAATGCGTGGGGGGATTCTTAGTATTTACAGCAATCCCTCTTGGAAAAATATAAGCACTCCTTAGACAGTTTTAGAATAAAGTGAAACATCTCAGGATGTGGGCAACTATATCAGCTAAGTGATTTAGTATTAGTCTAAGGCGTGTTGGCAATAACACTGCAGGTATTCTGAGGATGCGCCTGTGTATCCAGACTCATTCCATCGGGAATGGTGTGTTATAGGGCTATGTGAGCTGTACCACCCCCGAGTCTAGAACACTAGAAGCTAGGCCTATGTATATACTTTGTATATTTATCATAGCACATATAGGATGTATGCATCTGGATAGAAAGGGGGTTAATACAATATATCAAGGATACCACGTTGTAAATACATGAAGAAGTCCACTAAAAGATGGTAATTTGTGGATCACCAATCCTTCTTAGTATCTCATTGGGTAGATTGTCAAGATAAAGATCTACCTGTGGGGAGAGCAGATGTCTGGTGTTGCTGCAGGTAGGCACTTACCTACCCCCAGTGCATGGTTCTGCTGCAGTGGAGGTGTGAAACTGATAAAGCTGAAACTGGGGAGTGCTAAACTATCCTTTCTTTGACAGCTCATTGTGTAGCTATTTATTGGAGGATCTTAACAAACATGGACTCATTTTAAAGGGATTGATTAGGGGTTCAATATGAATCTATTTGAGAAATAATTGATGCAGGCAAACATCCCATTCTCCCCCAAGTGAAGTTACCCCATAACTTTGAAAGCATTTTTTGGTATAAAGGCCAAATCTCACATAAAAGAGAAGAGTTCCCACACTTTCTACAGGGAAAAATAGTTTAGAAAATGTCTAGGGGTTCTCTTTTCATAGGGCAACAGGATGTTTGCCAGACCCCACAAAAATTTTAGCGTGCCATTCGCTATCACCCTTCAAACAGCTTCTCCATGTTAGGTCCTTGTCTGTTTGCCAGAATTCAATCCTATGTATATTATTTATATAGCAATGGATAGAGCTGATAAAAGAAAGTGGATTTCCCTTTTAAATGAAGTCTTTATGTCAATTTAAAGGGAAATTCTGACCAATTAAAGATCTCATATCAACCCCATAATTTTGCACCAATTCTGTCAGATCGCTAAATCGCAGATGATGTTAAGTCAAGATAAAATCCCTTTAAATTGTTCAAATTTGATATGATACATTGATACATTGATTTTCAACCTTTTATGGGGAACTCTTCAATACATGAAAGAAAATAGTCCAAAATAATGATTTCAGATATGTAGCCAGTCCTGTATCAAGATCACAAATCTGGACCCAATTAAGGCTCTTAACACTGTCAGAATTTTGGGTTCAATTTTGGGTCTTTGATCAGTCATAACTTCCCTTATACTTGGCATAAAGATTTCATTTAAAGAGCAAATCCACTTTTTTGATGAGATCTATCCTTTGATTAATAGATAAAATGCATGGGACAAAGTCTTAAAAACTAGGTAAGTGCCTACGAGTCCAGGGTCAGGAGGCAAACATAGAGCTAATCTGTATCTCTTTGATGCACTTTTTATGTACCTACTAGCAGATTTAGACAGGACATCACATTGGGACATGGTGATGAAAAATTTATTGTCAACAGATTTGAATGCCTACTTTACATTGTTAGGTGAAACGCAAATTGATTCATAAAATACATGTTCCATCGGCAGTGCAATTTTAACTTTTACCCCACAGTGGCGGATTTAGATGGGGGGGGGGGCACGCGCACCCCCCGTTTCCCAGTGCTTAAGAGTTTGATTAGATATTTTGGCCCCGAAAATTTGCTCAAAAATAGGGGGTGTGCCCCTCCTTTAGGGCCGCGCCCCCTCCTTTTCCAGATCCTGATCCGCCACTGCCACTGCCACTGGTTTCATATATAATATCATTAAGGCGTGGTCTGGAGGATACTCCTACAAATCCTTAAAACACTATAGGGACGTAGAACTAACAACAAAAGAAATGGTGGGATAACGCTGTGCTGAAGACACAATGACAGCTGTGGTCAACGTTCCTACCTCAGATCCACATTCTCGTTGCAGGAATTCATCAATTCCACACGCCATGTAGACTCCACGGGAAGGCTGTCAACTCCACCCTTATCTAATAAGGACCTGTCACTTAACAATTCCCCAGGTGTTAGAGACTCAGTCACAAAAGAGCATACACCCTTCATGGTATACAACGTAGCATCTGTATACCATTGTTATGGGATGTTCCAAACGTTAGGCATGTGGAAACCCTATGGCGTTTGAATGAGGTTTAGTGGTTAAACAATTGATTCTTCCCTCTTGACATGCATCTGGGTTCACCCTTACTGTATCAATGACTGTTCACTGTTTGACCGACTAATGGTCGATATTGGAAAGGGTTTCTAACAATTAAACCACTGATTATGTAACTAACATTTGACATAGTTAAAGCTCATAACCTGTACATGCTCACTTTTCAGTGGTGTATTCTGAATAAGTATCGCAATATATGTGATCATTGCTATCACGTGTTGAACTGTTTTAATTAACAGAGCAGCCATACAGCCAGACATAATAATGTTGAGGTGATGTATATTGTGGAGATGATGTTCAAAGCTAATTTGCTTGTTTTGATGTAGAGGAGGTACTGGGTGAATGGATGGGAAAATGGATTAGAAAATCTTGCTGAAATTGAATGTGGCCTGCAGGATTATTTGCAGCCACGGATCGTTCTCTCCATGTAGCGTTATTATTTTGGGGATGTGCATTTTTTTCTTCTTTAAAATCAGTGAAAATCGGGGCTGAGAGTTAATATCCAACAAAGGGGTATTACTGTGGGGTTGAAAGAAAAGATTGCCACTGAGACAAAATCCACAATGTCATATCCCCCTTCCTTTTAAGGTATACCCCAACCCAAAGAATATTTTACTGAAATACTGAAATAAAGGTAAGAGTAAAGAACAGAAAAAAGTTCAAAGTTCTCAATCTTCTTTTGTAACCTGGAAAATTGACTTCCCATTATTAGTCATATTAGTGAATTATTTGAAAATCATCCATCCCGCCGGACGTTACATTCTAGATCACTTACGCGGTAGCTACTCCCAAACAATAGTGATCAATGCCTTTCCTATACTAGTGAAATCAGCTTCTATTCATCACGATCACATACAACAAGTGCATTGCAGACTTAAGCTATTAATAATGTACACATGGAGCCCGCTTCTGACCAGTGTTATGGGGTGGGGGTTGGGGGCCATTCTAATGCATCGTAGCACAAATAGAGAGCTGAAGTTCCTCGGTCATGTTTGTGTTTGACCTGCTGTAGAATAACCTTCAGCACTCAGCCCCCACCTTCCTCCAACACACATACATATAATAGGCATATCACTACTGTCCACCCCTTCTGATACACGCACCAGATGTATATAGCATTGGTCTAATGTTCACTTCACTACCAACAAGTATTACCCATACAATATAATTACTGTGGCAGACATGTTTTCATTTAGAGCTACCAGTCATAAAACTTGTATTTCCACCAAATGTCTTAGAACAATATTCTTTTCCAAACAACTGTGACAAACGCATACAAATGTGACAAAATAATCAGTTCTCAAGGTTATCAGTTCGTAGACCTGTCCCCTTTGTTATGTTCCTCTGCATTAGTTCTGATTGTTGCCAACATGATTGATCAATATATACACAAAATTGTGGGCAGAAAAAAATTCTATCACATCGGATCGATCTTTTTCTTCTTTCTCAATCTCTCCTTTGCAGCGGGCACAACCACTGAGATCTAAGCCGACTGGTTTGTCGGTTTATGGCTTAGGGAGCAAAAAAAGGCCAAGCCCTGGTGTGAGCTGGCTCGCCGGTCGTGGCCACTGTAGTGCCGACAGGTCGTGGTTGTTATACACGGAGCCCACCAACAAGGATTAGTCGTGTTTGACCAACTCTATATCACGTTATTCACTGGAGCAATGCCCTGGTCGCCATTCGGTGCGGCTGGTCAACATGGCTCCACGGTGGTGGGACCACCAGGACCCATTATGTAGCATCGGTGGGGTAAGGGTGGGGATTCCTAAATGCACACACCTCCCTAACTACCCTATGTGACACCTACATTCCTGCACCCCTGGCAGGATCCAGAGACATGCCTGATCAACCAGTTCCTAAATGGGCAACTGATCATAGAAACTCTTTCTACATAGGTAGATTTAGGAAAGTAGGGCCTACCAATACTACCCCGCCCCCAGCATTAATGTTCCTCCAGAAGGACATGTTACACATTGGGTTCCCATATCCAGACCAAGACAGGAGTAAATATCAACCACTCCTACAGACATCCATACCACTCTACACGATTCCATAATTTGCTATTGGCATTAGTTTCACGACCTCTCTCTCTATCAATACACTAGGGTCACGGTTCTTTGTTAGTCTTATTACATGTTCAATATGATATAATACTGAAGAGGGCATGTGACCTGTTACCTGAAAGATACATCAAACAGCAGTAGTCCAAGAAATATCGAAATGATTACTAAATGATAGGATATATTCTATTGATATTCGGCACAATAAAGACGGTCTTTTTACCATAATGTAACGGGCACTAACCCATAATGTAATGTCTTACTGGTAATGATTATTATAAGTCAATAGATCCTTGAATCCCAGAGATTCGTGACATTAACTTTCGCTGACAGATAGGGTTCTTAGATTTAATGATAAAATTCAACATTCACAATTCCTGGAGAATGGTAACACTAATATGTGCAGAGGCAGTCGCATGTACATTGTCTTTCATATAGATCTATCTCCTGGACAGAGTCCTCTCCTGGGAAGCCTATACTGAATAATCCCTTCGAGAATTCCATTGGTACAATTTACGAAATATTTAACAGGACCTGAATGAGCAAACTCTACATTAATTATTAAAAGCAGGCGGCAAAGGATGCTAAGTCCAGAGTGAGTGAGTGAGTGAGTAATAGATGTTTAACGCCATTTCGACAGCTAAGGTCATATTCATGGCGAGAACTACATTACACAATTTCACAAGGGAATGTGTCAGTGCCCGCACATATGTGCACCACACACATCCTGAGGGGATAGAAAAGAGGACAAATAGACCCTTTTAGGTGGGCTAGGGAAGCCCGCTAAGTCCAGAATGTATATTCTGAATATTATGGCATTAACCCAATGCCACCTTGTGCTTCAATATGTATTGCTCAGAACGGGAATGTTATCTAATGGAGCGTGCTAGATTATCCATTTTAATACCAAGCTACAGAACTTACCTAAAATAATGCAGTTTTGTCAATAATGCACTGGTGTGTATGGCTTAGAATATAACGTAGACGAATCATTTTAAATTAGAAATATCAAACTGTTATTCGCCAGGCATCATGTAATTGATCAGAGGCTATTTTCTAGCTATTTTTCACGACTAGTTGATCTAGTACTCAGGAGTAAGAAAATATCTAACATACAATTTGATTAGGATTTTTTTTTTCTATCCAAGAGTGCATAACGGATATTCAGGGGGGGGGCTCCGCAACGAAATTGCGTATGCGGGTTCGCGTCATAAGCTTGACTGAGGACATTGCCCTTGAGATTTGGGAGGGGGGTTGTCTCCAGGAGAAAATATTTGTCACTTAATTGATGGACACTGGTCTTCATCTTTGTGAAAGGGGGGGGGGATCGTATTTTGATCGCGCATGTCTGGATAGGGGAATGGATATATACACCCCGCCCCCACGTTCTGACACCCATTGATTACAAATATCAATTTCCCTATACCGTTGTCTATTCGAAGAGATTAGATCTTTGGCACACTTCTTGGTCACCACTCAGGTGGTCTATTCTGTTTAACTAGCAATGTAAGTATACAGCTGTGAGGCTGTATGGTACAGATGTCGCTAGATATTGCTAGTCATACTGATAGTTTCACCAGGATTTCAATATGTTCCATGTATACCACCTTTATACTATTTAGTGCACAGTGGTCAATGCCTGCCACCCACTGCTCCCCCCGGGATGATTAAGCAGTAATCCAGGAGGGAGCACTCAGGTGTACATGCCGGGTGGTCAGGCCTCCAGGCTGGAGAATCCCCACCGGTCTGAACCTGGAGACAGCCTGGGTCTCAGGAGCAGAATTCATGCATGTGTGAAATGTGATACCAGATCCAAACTTTCAATTTATATGTGGGTCTAAACTGATTGAGCAACACGGCATAGGCCAAACTATTCTGTGCACATCTAAAAAATAGAATTTCTGTGTTTCTGGTTTTACTTCAACTAGAGACAGTTGATTCCACTTGGTCTCTAGGGGTAGTGATATAGCTATATGTAAATATCAGAAATTTAGAAAATAATACACGCCATACATAGTATGCTGATCAATATTCTGGCGTGGGTTTCAACACTTTCCAAAACTAAACTAAACGGTTGAAGAAGAAGCCATATGAAAATGTGAAGCCATTAAAGAAGCCATACAGTTATATTTAAAAACAAAATGGGGGCCTCAATTGAGTTTGTCTCCTCTTCCCATATGCTTCCCAATAATGACAGGACCCTCGATATGAACCCACGTAAATTCTATCTAGACACCCTAAATGTCCCTCCCAATGACAATCTGCTTCGTCCCCTCTCTATATACGGTTCCCTATTCCATCATTATCGGCTCAAAAATATGGCAAGAAGTCTGAAGATGGCTCCAGCTGAGTATCGAGCATGAAACATCATTCATATACCCTAAACTTAGAGTCACGTTTTACTAATGCTTTACTAGGTTATCTAGTACATATATGGGCCCTTCTATATTCAGCTGAGAAACCTTTATTTAACCAAACAGGGGTGCTTTGTAAGACCTACATATGCACTGGAACAGGAACCCGCGTCTGAGAGACTCTACAAACAAGGGGTGGAGGGGGAAATCTGTACCTCCATAATACCATCTTTCCTCCATGCAGCATTCTGATGGAATCTCTGTTACAACAACACAGGTTGTACATTTATTCGGCTGTTAAGTTTGTATGTACATTATGGATTACATCCTTGATAGGATCCGAAGATTGACGTCAGAGTCGGAGCCTCCTTTGGTGCTATGTATACTGGCAGCAAAGCAAGGCATTGAGTCTTTAAATAACATAATGCCTATTGGTTGCGGTTATCGGTAGATCTAAGGGAAGTTGAGCAAATAGTTTTGTAATGGCAAGTGACTCATGTACGTTAAAAAAAGGATGTTATTTGGAAAAGACTTAGTGTAATAATTTTAGAAAGAAATTTGCATATGCTTAAAAATACGTGCTATCCTGAAACAATCTACTTATATTACCAATGACTTGCGCATATCATTTGGAAATCCCTTCGGTCAATAACCAACTTTAAGACTGATGTAGTAATAATTACAAAATCATTTTTGTCAAATGAACCTTGGTCTGTGTCTATGTCTTTGTACATCAAAGAGCTAGAAATCTTACTTCATAAGCCTGCTCGACCTTGTGTAATCCTGTATATACGCGTAAGGTACTCAGAAAAGGGCTTAGTAATGCCTAGGGCTTATGGCAGTGCCTCACTCAGAGATCGTATCCAAACCATGACCCTTAATTGGGACTATTTTAAGGGTAAGGATTATATTTCCCCTCGGTTTATGGCTATCCAAAGAAGCAAGTTGAAACAAAACAAAAGTCTGGCCATCACTCGAACTGATGTTCTTGTTACTTAAAAAGTATCCTCTACTATATATCTAACATTGCTGAAAATCACCCTGCCCCATGATAGTACTGATTGTAAACTAATCACCCACCAAGGATCGCAGCTCCCATGGAGAAGCTATTTATCGGCATCATTTCTCACTTCTCCCTGGCAGCTTTTTCAATGCAGACTTAACTTGTCAGGGCTTGATGAGTTGAAGCTTTTCTTTTTGCGCCCATTTTCTTTTTTGAAAGCTATATTTCAAAATCACCTAGGCTATGAGCTTGCTGACTGCACTAAAATAATTAGGTTCGCTTGGGTCTCTCATACACACTTTAGATGACCTAGGTTGTTCTGACAACCCTACAGTGACATGCACTTTACTAAAGTTGTCTACATAAAGAGTTGTGTTAGAGCTGAATTGTTCAATTTGTCAGGTTATGTCATGTTTGTTTTATGGTGTTCACGTTGAAGACACTATTTTCTTTTCTCTGTGTCCCTTCACAGGGCCATTCCACAAATGAGTTTTCTGATTAATTCGCTAACGGTAAAGTACGTATAAACAGAACTAGAAGTAGATCTAGCTGACCAAGCTACTATTAAAACCACAGCAAACCCATACATCAAATAATGTGGTCATAATACGGGAAATGGAGCATTTGGACCGCATTTGGAGCCTTTGTGCGGGCATGCGCTCAGTGGGTGTACGTCGATTATGCATGTAGCCGTCTAATATACAGCATTAATTGGCCACCCTCTACTTGGATCAGGCCAGCATTGATTGAAACTTGTGTACATGTGGTTATTACCACGTTAGACTACAGAAACCTCTCCACCACAGACCCTGTTGGGCGTCTACAGTCATGTGTATATATGTATTTCTTCGGTAAAGCATGTAATGAGTATTATCATTTCTAGAACATACATGTGTATGTGCATGTGTAATTATTGTAGCACTGAAAAGACCAACTACTTGCACTACGTATTACTTTACGAAATGCATGCCAATTCTTCAGTGCATTTTAATGTACTAAATTGGCATTGCCACTATGTTAGACTAGGGGCCTAGATTTTTTTTTCAAATATCGGTATCATGGTGGATTTGTCAATGATGCTATAGGAACTGAGTATTTTAGTAAAACGCTATACAGAATGGGAATGGATTACATGCAGACAGGTGAGTGGGAAGACAAGTACAGTAGATATATAGGTAGACATTGGCGTGTGGAGAGGCGCTGCAGTGAAGAAGGGCTGAGTGGGTTCATCAGCATGGAGCATATACATGTAATATGGAGGGATAGCTAGACCAATGAGGAGTCTGGGGTTGAGTACTGGTGTTCATGATGTAGGTGTGGGATGGGGAGGTAGTGGTAGAGGATCGAGGGGAGGGGGTATATAGGTGGATGTTGTGGACCCCAGGTGAGTTGTACAGGTGAGGCTGCAGGCTATAGGCTGGTCATCGATCCTGTCAGACCACCGGTCAATACGGATTAGTAGGGGTGACCTCCGAAAACAATGACCCACCGGGACCCACCTTTAGAAACCTGTCTGATTCAGTGCCCCTCCATGGTCTGGCTACTAAGTGGGATGGATATACAATAGACCGGACAGGTTAGGGCCAGGAGGGGGAGGTAGGGTTCGGGGTTACAGCTCTAGTGTATAGTCAAGGTAGGCAGGGTCGAAGGGGGTCAATTGAAATGTGTGACAAAAATTTGTGGCCAGCAGTCTGAAACGCATTTTGCTCATATACATAATTATGTATATCAACAAGGGAATGGAAAGGACAATGTTATGGAAATTTGATAAATAAACTGTTTGGTGTTATTGTCCCGCTAGTAATCCTTTGTGAGACAAAGAATGGAGCGGGTTATCATTAGCTTACCACTAAGCCCATACTTCTAAGCCCAAGACATCAAGCATCTGTTAAATTACAAGATAAATATTCATGCGGTGGTAATGGGGGTAAACATGGGGATGACATGGATATATGTTTTATCACACATGGTACATAGAAAGTATAGAAATCGGAATGCCATTAAAAGAAAGGAACTGAGAGAGAGAGAGAGAGAGAGAGAGAGAGAGAGAGACAGAGACAGAGACAGAGACAGAGACAGAGACAGAGAGACAGAGACAGAGAGACAGAGACAGAGAGACAGACAGAGCGACAGAGAGAGGCAGAGAGAGATACAGACAGACATACAGAGAGAGACAAAGAGAGACAAACAGAGAGAGAGAGAGAGAGAGAGAGAGAGAGAGAGAGGGAGACAGAGAGACAGACAGAGATGCACACAGAGAGGCAGGGAGAGAGGGCGGTAAGAGAGAGAGAGAGAGACAGACAGACAGACAGACAGACATACAGACAGACAGAATACATTTTTTTGTAGCAGCAAGCAGAGACATTTTCAGGGAGTTAACTGCTATTGTGAACAGTGGGTTTAACATAAAAGATAAGATATCAATAAATCCATGTACCTCTATACTAAAGATAAAGTCGGAGTGGAAAAGTTAAGATTAACTTTGGCTTATATCATCGAATGTAAAATCGCTGTCAAACAAACAGGTGTTTTTCTAGAGAAGGTTGTTATTATATGAATAATAATAACAGTAGGGATTTACAAAATGTTAGACATCCATGCAGAAAGGGGATTTAGAAACATTATAGGGGATTTTACCACGTCAAAGGGAACATGCCTTAGTCAAGAAGTTACCTGAAAACGTCAATCAGACAACAGTTGAACTGTTGATTCAAGAGATGATCATACTATATTTATGACCCATTTCAACATGTAATATTTATAATTGAGAAGTTCTGGCGTACCTTGTCTTTGATGAGATCGTCAATCTCCTCAATAGGCTGGTTGAACAGTTCCTTAGGGAACTCCTGTTCGAGGTGCTCGGGAAGAGTATTCCCCTCTATGAGGTTGGGGTCTTTTTCCAGGACTGGCTCGTCTCCATCGTCACCATCATACACGAGCTCGCCGTCCACCAGACGGCCTTCAGACGGACGATCCTTCTTCTCCCGCGCCTTCCGCTTCATCTCTTCTTCCCGCTCTACGAGTAGTTGGTAAGAGTCCTTGGTGAAGCGTTTAAATTGATAAGCCACCAAACTGGAGGACACGTTGGAGGCGGCATCCTCATCAACAGGCGCCGCGGGCGCGCCTCCGGGCGGCACAGCCTGCGACTGATCGCCAAAGTCTTGATCTGTCATATCCTCCTCTGGAGGGGTGGTGATGACCTCGATAGGGGCAGGGGTGGACCTTCCTCCATGGTCATCCTGCCCGGAGGAAGCCCCTTTAGGGTTGTTAGTGTTCGTGTTGAGGCTAGTCGGGTCAGCCTCTTCGACATCGACGGCCGTGGCCGCCATCGGCGTCTTGTAGGACGCGGCGGCCGGTAGTGGTTTGCCCTCAGGGTCCGCCATGGCGCCAGACGTCAGTAGTGCACACAGTAGGGGGGCAGGGGGTTATTTAGGGGGTGGGAGACTGTCAGCTCCTCAGGTGACAAAGTCTCCGGAGCTGCGGCCGTCGGTGGCTCACGCTACTGTCTACGATGGTCAGTGGACCGTGGAGCAGAAGGTCACGGGTGGGGCAGAGTGCTTCCGGCCTGTGGCGGCGGCCGGTGGGGAGTTGCTCGGAGCGGCTCAGGGTGCCGTTCCGGGCGTGGTGGGATGGTAGGCTGAAGGTGAGAAGGGTGTCCGTCCCAGGGCGAGCAGTCGGCGCGCCCATCACGCACCCATTGGCCATGACCCCGGCACTGTTTCCATACTCGGCACTCTTTCACCACACTGCTCCAACACTGATAGATTGACAACTTTAATTTCACACTATATTTACAACTGCACGTCCTAGATCCACAAGTTGCAATCCAGGATACGTTTTATATAACACACGAGTGGGGGTTGGGGTTGGGGTATTGTAATTTCAAACTCACCAGGAAAGTTCAATGTATATGTAAATGAATTAAACTTTCCTTATACAGAAGGGAACTATTGAGAGCAGAGTTATTACGTATCCGACTGTTGTTATGACGCAGGTTGTTTCTCGTCTAGCAGCTTGGCTCTATACCTTTGTATACAATCCACTGGTACTATGTAGAGTGCAGAAGTTCTAAACTTGATGAAATATCCGTTCACGATTGTTGTGACCCTGGTGCATCCTGCAAGGCTGTAATAATGGGTGACAAGGTAGTAATATAACCAGGTGTTGGCAGTGGTCAGTTTTCCATGGAGTCCCTGCAGGTGTGACAGCTACTGCACCACTGAGGTAGGCTGTATACATAAGAGCTATGCGTGTACAGTCAGTAGGTATGTGCGCTCCAGGATCCTGACAACTGTGAGACTTCGATCTTTAGTTCCTCTACACAGAGGTACAGCGTGAGGGGTGGAGAGAGGTTGGTGGTAGATCCATATAGTTTTCTTACTATTACAAATGCTATCGGTCCTTATAAGTTCCCTTCATGTTGTTTCCTTGCAATTCTTGGATCATTAGTTTTGCTGCTCCAGCTCTCTCGCCACTCCCTCAGTGGACTGCCCTTGGCCAATGGCATACTCCTCAGAGGCCAAGTCAAGCAGAGCTTTGCACTGCCAGCCGCAGGCCACTAGTCAGAGGGAGGGGGTCTAAGGGTTAGTACAGGCCTCCCCCGTTAGGTGGTGTGGAGTAGCAGGCGGCGCGCAGGCTTACACAGCTAGGCAACCACTTATTGTTAAGCTATGTTTGTGGCGACCGTGCGCCTGCCCGCGCGGCCATTGTTTGCCTCGGCCAATCAGCAAGGCCCTACTGGCACCCACTTGATTATGTCACCCGTGACCAATGGGCGCGACGCCGAGCTGCGGCCTGGAGAGTGACGCAGTTTTGTAGCATAACCATAATAAGGTACCAATATCACTAAGACTGTGAAAGCGATACACTCACCTAACCTGCTCTCCCATTGGGGTGACTGGTCCGTAAATAATTAAAGGTAGGCACTCGGGCCATATCTCTTGCCACTGTGGGTTACATAAGAACAGGGCAGATCCAGTCGTGTACATGTGCTCACTAACTATAGGTAGTTACGTCCCTCTTTTCACCCTGAAAGCATACAAACACACCTTGGGATTAAAGTTAATCTGCAGTTCGCTGACGCGGATATAGCTGGGTATTTACAGTGCTTAACTTGATTTGAGACTAAAGTGGGTGGGTGATTCTTAGATTCTAGAAAGAATAAGTACATGCTCATGTATGTGCCATGGCTCTAGACCCCTAAAATATCGGCTCCCCCTAGCCCATTTAAAAGAATTAAATCTCATCTTATGTGTTCCCTCTGTGTGTATAATGCACATATGCGCGGATACCGACACATTCACCTCTGCAATTTTGTAATTTTATGTAGTTTTTCGCCCTGATAAGACTCAGGGGTGGGCACAGCGCGAACTGCTGGAGCAAACCTATGAATATTTGTAGCATGGCGTTTTCAAGGGTATTGGTGGTCTTCCACAAATCGGTGTATTTAAGGGGGGGGGGGGGTTTGGGGAGGCATAGCCCCCTCCCCCTGCAAAAAAAATTCTATAGCTAAATGTATGTGCTCTACTTTAGTTATGGGATAAAAATCCTCAAACTTTTAGATGGATCTTTAAAGGGGATTCGTGGGCAAATTACTTTCTTAAGATTTTCAAATTCTCCTTTCTAGATTGATGTATTTTAGCAAATCAGGAAGAGGACATAGCACAAAAACCATTTCAGGTTCTACTTCTAAATAGATTGTGTTTTAGACGATTTAGGTAAATAAACTCTTGAGACTCAGAGATGTCAGTTAGGTGTTGGTTCAACCTCTGAAAATTTAAGAACCCTTGATGACTTCAAAAGTGAAAGGCTAAAACTGCACTGAAGTCTAAATATGGCGGGCCTCTGAATGTCTGAAAATGGATGAACCTCTGATGGTCTGAAGAAAATTTCCAGATTTTTACTCTAAATATTGGTCTCTTTGAAGATTGGGGGAAAATTTGGAGATTAGAAAGACTGAAACCGGTATGGGAGCTTTTGGGGGAAATTGTTCCAAGAAAATCTTCAGATTCTCTAGGTATATACATCTAAATTGATGTACTTTTCTTGATTAAGGGGGCATATATCTCCAAGTTACTCCTAAAAACTGACCTTATATGATTTGCATGTTCTAGGGAATGGAAGTGAAAAAATACTGTATGAAATTCTTCAGATTCTGCCATTAAAATGGATGTGATCTTGAGGGTTTGGAGGCAGATTATTCCAAGATAATTTTCAAAACATATATTGAGTATGAATACATTCAGAAGATCTTAGCACTAAATCATAAGTACCGGTATATTGGAGTCTACTAGCATTCTAACTTAATCTAAGGGTAATGAGAGAAGATTGCTCCAAGAAAATATGAGAAGAACTGCCTTTGGTTCTAATTGGAATATTTACAGAATTCTTTCAGAATTAGAATGCTCTGATTACCCCCCATATCACTGTCGCATTTAAGGAAAAGTGCAGAAATGTTAAATACTTTCTGTATGGGACTAATTTCCTAGAACATACCAATTTCACCTTAAGATTACCACCATTTCACCTTGAGTCAACCACTCCTAATACACGTATTTGTGCATTTAATTGAAAAGAAACCATTGATTATGTAGGATCACATCACAAGATTCATGGCCAGAATAGTTTTGGATAGAAATCTTCACTGGATTATGCTCTGATGCATACATTTCAATCTTAACTGTAATGCTACCGTTATTACTATGTAGAGGAACTATTTGATACTGAGAGTGTGATGATAAAGTTAAGGAATGGATTATTATAGTCCATATTGAAGGTCTATTAAAGTACATTAAAAACAAAGCCTCTATAATGCAGGGTTGGAAATACCACTTCTATTTTGATGAGATTTACAATATCCATGGCCATAAAGTTGCCTCCAATTTCCATTCTAATTGAGTCACTATAAAAACATACATTTTCTTATGATGCAATAGTTTTAATTACGCCATTTTACTGCATATCTATAGAAGACACTTATTCTCTTTTTCAAATGATAGTTTAATAAACATAGTCCCATTAAAAGAGTATTTATCAAGTGGTCAGCTCAAGGTGCAAGGTGGACATCTCAAGATGAAAATAGACTAACTGAGATGGTCTTAGAAATGATGAAAAACAATAGATAAACTTTACACATGGATTTGAGAATTTGATCCAAAAGCCCAAATAATTGTCTTTCACTTAGTACCTTGGGGAACCCTAACGACCTATTAGACTCAAAGATATTAGCTACTACATTTCCCATATTGAAAACCTGCACAGGAACAGTCGTCTTTAGGTTAATCTACCCTACATGTACTAATTTTTTATGGGGAATCCAGTGGTATGCTGAGAATAATTCCATCTCCACTGAAAACATTCTATTTTTGGAATGCAAAAGGAATGTTCGTTGCCATGGTGACATAGAAAATTGACATATATGGCAATTTCTGGTTGCCATGGAAACCACCCCATTATTCCAAATGGGAATTTTTGCCACATTTTTTTAAAAAAAAATCCCTTCAGGAACTCAGAACTGAAGAGAGAGCTCAAAATTTTCCTCTAGAACCAATTTTACAATATAAACATCACATTTCTTTGGTTATTTTCCAACAAAACTGTATTTTGTTTGCATTATAAGTATTTATGAAAGGATATAATGCATTTAGAGCTTATTTGCCATTTTCAGTTGCACATTCCAACCTTACATTTGACAACCAATTACAGCAAAACTACTGTGGATATTTTAGCCCAAGACATCTCATTTTAAAGCCTGTGACTTAAACCTTAAAAAAAAACGATTTCCCCTGGAGGCATGTTTTCCCTCATCCGGCCACAAATAGATTGAAAATGATATATTCCAAACGGGAATGATGGGTTTGGGAGGGAGGGGATCGGGTGAAAATCCATGGCCAGAAACGCAGTTACATTTCACAGTAACGTTCTTACATGAAAATAATAAAAAAAATATTATAATTCAACAACAATGTTTGATTGAAGTAGTCGAGGTCCATTATACTCCCATTGACCTGTTAGATAACAAATAATTTACGCATCTAATCAGACGTGGTGGATCTGGGAGTAAGTAGATTGGCTACTGCAGCTATACCTTGTGTCAGACCCGTTGGCGAGACTCACAAAGGAATTTCCTCCCGCCTTCAGAGAACGCATTATTTTCACTATGAGATTTCAGTTAGAATTGCAGGAAGTTATTGTTATATTTCAAATCAAGTATTGGTGTAACTTTCCCTGTAGTTTGTACTATCTATGTTTTGTTGCTTGTGCTTAGGCTGATTTCCTAGATTGCATATATATAACCGCGTTATAGATAGGACGGCTATCATAAGAACTTTTAAACACCACAGTTAAGGGCCTCGTCAACACCTCAGGCATGGGACATACCATTATTTAAGAGTTGAATCATGAGACTAGTAGTTACATATACACATGTCCACAATTGGCATGTATGAGAGGAGACACCATAGAGAAATGCAGACTGTATGCTGATTATAAAAGATTATTACGTTGTCCCAGACCATAATCCAGCGTCTAGCAGCTTGTGCCAGATTCCAGCTGTGTTTCTAATACAGAATCACAAGTTTACCAAACTTAAGCACGTATCGTTAGGAAGAAATACACAGTGATACAGACTGTCAGTGCTTTTGATATATTATACCTCAAGGAGTGGTCATTTTTTAACGAATGTTAAGGGGTTGGACTGGTCATTATTGTGCCAAGGGTGTGCAAATTACACTGATCTTGTGAAGTGGGCGATAAACTTTTACCCTTCGACCTTTGTATCCATACATGAACATTACAGGTTGATACCAAATCTGATTATATTCAACCGACCTAAATGTAAACACTATTTACAATGATAGCCTACATGAAGTCTAAAATCGGGAATGAACTCATTCGGATCCCAGGAAGTCCAAAATTAATTTGATTGGCATGGACCACTAAATTCGACATATGGTGACATAGCCATTTCTTGAAATAGACATATGACATGGACCTTAGTGAGACAAGACCAAAAAAAATTAGTGACATTACATAGGTAATTTCTTAAATTCATGATAGGTTCTAAGAGGTTATACAGGGGGCATGGGGATTTAAGTAACTTGTGACAAAATCATTTCTTAAAATCGACATGTGGCATTGGGGTCTACCTATCAATGGCCTCAATTTGGAAAAGGAATGATAGGGATCACTGTCTAGTCTTAATGTCAGAACCGATTATTCAAGCATGTGCCTCCTTTCATGGGTGTAAATCATAAGAAGGTTAAGCGGTGCTGTTGCACAGCATGCGGTTCACTGGCAGGGGCACCCATCACGTCCAGCAAATAATGTGTCCACAAACACACATATTTATTGTATAAGAAGAAGAAGAAGAAGAAGAAGAAGAAGAAGAAGAAGAAGAAGAAGAAGAAGAAGAAGAAGAAGAAGAAGAAGAAGAAGAAGAAGAAGAAGAAGAAGAAGGAGGAGGAGGAGGAGGAGGAGGAGGAGGAGGAGGAGGAGGAGGAGGAGGAGGAGGAGGAGGAG
Source organism: Acholoe squamosa (assembly GCA_949317995.1). NCBI lineage: Eukaryota > Metazoa > Annelida > Polychaeta > Phyllodocida > Polynoidae > Acholoe > Acholoe squamosa. The sequence continues at coordinate 50,255,515 of OX439039.1, forward strand.
GAGGAGGAGGAGGAGGAGGAGGAGGAGGAGGAGGAGGAGGAGGAGGAGGAGGAGGAGGAGGAGGAGGAGGAGGAGGAGGAGGAGGAGGAGGAGGAGGAGGAGGAGGAGGAGGAGGAGGAGGAGGAGGAGGAGGAGGAGGAGGAGGAGGAGGAGGAGGAGGAGGAGGAGGAGGAGGAGGAGGAGGAGGAGGAGGAGGAGGAGGAGGAGGAGGAGGAGGAGGAGGAGGAGGAGGAGGAGGAGGAGGAGGAGGAGGAGGAGGAGGAGGAGGAGGAGGAGGAGGAGGAGGAGGAGGAGGAGGAGAAGAAGAAGAAGAAGAAGAAGAAGAAGAAGAAGAAGAAGAAGAAGAAGAAGAAGAAGAAGACTATAACTATACATGGCCACACAGTCGTGAGTTCACGTTAAGTACTACTGAGGTTACACCGTGCCCTGTCCAGTGCTAACTTCCATTACTTCCACCTCCTACCACTAATCGATGTCATCTACTAACATTTCACCTCCTTTGCACCAATCTGACGCATCCACAACTCCTTTACACGTAAATGTTGGCCTGTATAAGAACCGGTCTCGAAAAAGCACTGGGGATGCAATGTGAATGAAGTTGATTAGAATACTAGGTCTTGAATAGGTGCTGGTTTTGTATACCCGCCAGGTAAAGTCGGATACGCCCTAGTTGAAATGGATAACCCCATGAAACATCATCCATTTACATTGTAATTGATATATGATATGTGAATTGGAAAATAAGTAGAGTGTTGACTTAAATTCACAAGCGAAGCGAGGTGATATGGTAGGGGGGTCTAGGGGTATGCTCCCCCAATTTAGAGCCTACCATAAATCACTTGTTAAAATGTCTGGGACAGATCAAGGGTGATGACAGAGTGGGATTGTGGTCCGAATAATGGTGCAGTGGGGGGAAAGGGGAAGATGGTGGGTATAAGGGCAGGGTGAGTATGAAGGCAGTTTAGGTGGCGGAATGGTGGTGAGACTGAAGGTGGTAGAATGGTGAGAATGGGTGAGACTGAAGGTGATGAAATGGTGAGACTAGGGGTGAGGCCAGGGTGAGACTGAAGGTGGTGAAATGGTGAGACTAGGGATGAGGCCAGGGTGAGGGGAAGACAAACAGTGATTGATTGATTGCTTTTTTATCATCCAAAAGCACAAAGGTCCCATGGGACTGCCTCAATAGTTTGTGGACCTCAAGTCCTTTTTTTTCTCAAGTGTGGACAAATGTTTAAAACCTGCTAATCCAATAACAGCTATATAGGCAGGTATTTATATGCTTGTCCATCACAGCAGTGACCGCATCTATGGACGACCAAATCTATTAGATGAATGATTGGTTCTAAGAGAAGGATCGAGGGAGAAACCCATAACCAGGGCTTCATTCAATGAGGTTATTGTGCTCCTTCATGCCCTCATCATGAAGATCCTCACTGCACAGCCCGGGAAATCAGTGAATGAGAGCAGAGAGAGACTATAGATAGAAAGAAAGGAGGGGGGGGGAGTGGGAGGAACTGGAATGACAGCGAGAATGTGAGAGAGGAGTGAAGGCATACAGAGACACTGCAGAGTCCCCCTCCCCTAAAGAGACCTACAATCTCCATGGTTTAGGCTGGTTTCCTGAGAAAATTTTGAAAATTCCAATGTCAATATAATGCACTCTGGTGACTTCTGGGAATCACTTTGGTTCTTTTTAGTAGGAATTGAGAAATTCATTCACCGTTTGAAAGCCCATGAAAATGTCTGTCTGATATATTCATACCCGGCAAAATGGGGGATCCTAGAGCTGTCTTTTAACAGTGCATGTAGGGTAAAGGCACCCTGAGTCGGACAGATACCTAAAGTCGGACACCCTTTGGATGGAATTACACAATTAATATGCATATTTCACCTATAATATGAGTTGAGTATAAAAATTAACACATCATTCTGTCTATTAACTGCAGCATGTTAAATACAGTCTCTCCATTCCATGCCTCACAACTGTACAAACTTAGGGTGTTTTTGGTATAATCTGACAGTGGGAAATGACAAGTGAATGGGGCAATTGGTTTGACTACAGATACTCTTATGCCTAAACCTTTGTGTGCATAATAATCTTACAACTGGTAATTGGAAGATGTACATTTTTTGCAAGTGACCTGGCCCTAGGCACAATAATTGATCACTTATATCACATTATGTGAGTTATTTCTATATCACCATAAAATAGTACCAACAGCCGGACACCTATTGCACCCTACTTGGGACACTTCATGTTATGTGCTATCAGCTCTTACAATGAATATTTTGCCATAGAGAAAATCCTAAAATATCATGATGATAGACAGAGCCTTAAAGATTTATTCTTCCTTGAGGTTAACATATCATCCATCACCTCAATTCTATCAGTAGTGCATCCCTCCTTTGGAAGTCATGTTCAGTTAAGTAAAGCAGACTGCCCAGCTGCAGGTGTGTAAAACAAACATCCTGGTGTGCCCTGGGTAACAGTATTGTAATATGTTGGATTCTGTTGCATTATGCCACATCATTTTACAACATATTTCAAATTTACAGCTATCCATTTTGTCTATATCAATGGGAAAAGAAACTGTCTGACTCTAGGGTCACTTCTGACATGAGCTGTCTGACTTGAGGTGCAATTGGACCCTTTGAATGAAACATATTTACAGTTCATTTACTAATACATAGTTGGGCAGCACCGTCAAATCCCTTCATGTATAAAAGTGGTCAATTACCATATTTTCACTGGTGCAACAGAAATCAGAATCCACTAACTTTAGATGTGCCAGATTCAAGGAGCAAAGATTATCACATCTTGTGTGGTCAGGAGCGTCCGAAATGGGTGCCTTTACCCTACATGTATTTTGATTAGCAGCACTATATAACCAACTGAGTTAAACCACTTGATATATTGATGTTGTACACTGTACATTTACAATTACAAACATGATTTGAAACAGTTGCCATGCTTATGAAGTACATGATGTATTTGGCCAATTGTGTCATCATAGACTGCACCATAGAAGCTTGATTGATTCTCTTATAATATGCCTCAATGCGGAACTAACTATGATTGGCATGTAAAACGAGGGGTGGGGTATAGCATATATAGCAAGGATATATTGAACATGGCATTCTGTACTCATTAAACTTTATGGATTCAACTGTACACTTATTGAAGCTACACGCTCACGATACAAAGCACCTGAATGGAAGCTTAGAACTGCTATGCCCCCTCCCCCATGATGTGATAATCAGCCGCCAAGGGCAGCCAAGGTACCTGATAAGACTACCAAAAGGTGACTTCACACCTGTCCACTCATTACATACCCAGGGGTATGCCAAACACAACTCTCCTCACTCTTACCAGTTCAAGCTCTCTCCTGTGGTTCAAACCCACTTAGTCAGTCCCTGTCTTGACTGCCTTCCTCTAACAATAGTAGTTCACCAGCATGTGCATTAGGTCCCTCAGCCTATTGCCACGTTACCAAACGATAGTCTCCTGAGAGGACCCCCAGTGCAGAGCCAAACCCGTGGTATTGTTGAGTCACTCAGGACTTGCTCACCTTGACAGTCGATCTAGACACTGGGGAAAAGTAATGTATAATTCCATGAAATTCCATATGCAGGATGCTAACTAACTGTTGGCGTATTAACACATCGTATGCATAATCACCAGACATTGTAAGCTATATGCATTCACAAAATTGTATATACATAATATCAACCAGCGTTATCACACTTTATCAATTAAGTAGATAACATTCTGTTTTCTTAAGGTCTAGTCTAAGAGACGCAACACTGACCCTTAGTGTCTCAGTAAATAATGTCCAAATTACAAATTTTGATTTTTACTCAACTATTGATTTTTAACTATTAGGTTGAAGAGAATTGATGAGCCACAAGTTACCATGCAAGTCGTGGACTTTTTCTAATATAGGAAATTAAATTTGTTACTTACTTTGTCGATGGAGTCTGACAAAACACGTACTCCCACTCTTCCAGTATCAAGTGTCTGGTAGTGAAATACATACCGTGTGCGGAGGACTCAAAGTGTGACATGCTCCAAAAACGAGTATGAGTAGCTCATAAATAACTCATGTGCTCACTTATTAGTTGGCCTACCTATGCAAGCTTAATTAAACTAGTGGTTTTCTTTAACATCCTCTGGCTATCCTTAACCATTGGATCTATCCAGGCCTGGTCCCCTACAATGAGGGGCTCATTGTCACTGAGCTATTCACTGCGCAGCTCTCCCACACCCGAGCAGCTCAGGTGTATCGCATCTTGTATAGTGGGCAGGTAGGTAGCAGGTAAGAACTACACCTGTAGTAGACACACGGCCAACGCCCACATCTCAATGTGAATACATCTACTGTCTCTATTATTGTGCACTGCTCGCGTTCACCATTTACCCCCTACCTATGTGCACCCAACCACCAACAGAGACTTTCCTAACCAATAATATACAGTACCCCTGTGTCTCGGCCCTCATCCTTTCTGTGTCTACACATCTATTGACCCATCCATTCATACACACATATACACATCCTACTGTGTGCAATAATGATAATGTACGCTACGCCAACCCCCAGCTCAAATATTGATAATTCATGTATTTGTAACCATTTCTCTGTCTAAATGATCAATGTTCTTTTGACACAGATCCTACAATGAGTATATACGTGTACGTATTGCACTTCGAATGTCAGAGGTTTATTGATCTATGAATGATCCTGTCAGAGATCATGATTGGACTATTAGTACTCAACTTAACATTCTAAGGCCCGTTTGCTACATCAATGGTGTTATAAATCTATGATTCATTTTGATTAAATTCTAATTTTCAATAATTCACGCTTCATGAGAATACAGTTGATGTGAAATGTGAACGTCCATGGGGATTCTTCAGGTGTCAGTCATCAGCCTTATCATCTTAAGGGTCCTAGACTTGGGGCAATACCACTTGTGTAACTTATCTGTAATTTTGCTGCATTTTCATTAAAACTGAATATTATAATACTGTAACCGTGGAAGACGTGTAGCTTGTAGATATTTGAACAACATTTGAGGCAGGTATTGTGAAAGGAGTATAATGTCAATGGTATGGCGTATCTCTCTCCTTGTCTAAATTTGACAACACTCTAAAACTTCAATGTTGAATCTATCAACCACCCATAAAATCATACAACTATAGTTATGAAGCTGGTATTTTCTATAATGAAGCCCCACAAAACAGTATCTAAATCGCTGCATTAGTGAGGAATCACTTTGAAGAGAACAGTGAAAGATGCCGGAGGTTACTTTGATGGCAATCCTTTTTACCGTATGTGTATGATGATGGCATTGCAATGCCCATTTGAACTTGAATTCGTATTCTGTCACCAAGAGCGAGGTCATCAATTTTTCAACGTGTAGAACATCGGCTTTTAGTCATTGAAGATATTGTGTCACTAAGGCTCAATTCAATACCATTTCAGTAACTATCCCCATACATCTCCTGTGTAGGCGAACGAAGGACGTCAGGAGGCCAGTTGGTGATCCTAGGTTGTTTTGAAATAGACCCCTGCCCTAGCATGCAAAGTTTATGTAATGGCAACATAAGTGCTGATCGTACAGAGCAGTCGTATGTTACTACCCACGATCATTGACTCTAAGCATTGGGGTAAAATTCAAATCATAGTGGCTGTATGCAGTCATAGTGCCTTAAGAAATGGCCTCCAGATCACCATGACTATATGTTATTGTCAGTGTCGGTCCCTCTATCTTGTAACTGAAGATCTATTATGGGGATAGAGTAAGGGTGTGCCTTGGATGCTGAAGACCAGAATAGAGATAAGACTTCCCACACGACCCCCCAAATTAGGTGTGGTCACACTTCTTGATCTTCCTTTCTTTCATGTTATTATCTTGATCCCTTTAATCTATACATCAATGGAGTAGGAAGTTGATATATCAATGAGGCTTTTGATAACGACTTTATTGAGATTTGTGAACAAGCGAACATTTGTATGATCATTCGTAGAACATTATTTCATAATATGTACAGTTGATTGTCTTCTGCTCGTGGAATCTATATTTCTAAAGCAGATATTAAAAAAAAGGATCTGGATCCCATACAGGACATGGATTGTCAGGAGGTACTCATAATGTAAATCAATCATCAGTACCAGGAGGAAACACTGGATATGCTAGTAGTTCCTCTGGACCGTGACGGGTCTGAGTTTCGTAGGCTTTTCCCCTATATAAGGGCAGTTCCCACCATAGTTCTTCAGTAGTGGTCCTACCACTGCTCAGCACCTTGCTATTGTTACCTATGGGTAACCGAATGCCATCCGGTATGTAGTCTCTATAGGCTGTGATCGTATGTAACTAAGGATAAGAATAAAGCACTCGGTTGCCTACCCGGAAACTTCTTCTCTTTTCGTTATGATTTGACATCTAACTAAAAAGACGAACCACTACACTGGTGGGGTGACCAGTAGTTTCAAGGGTGTGCGCAGTCAATAATGACTGAGCCGAGCCTGACACTACCCGGATGGGATAGCTGATTCTGAGAATGTAAGAAGAAACTTACATGACGACCTGGAAGAATTTGGAGATTCCTTATTCATGCCAGGTGGTACAAAGAAGCCTGCACCTATGCATAGGAGCACTGCTCAATTTGGTAAACTACCATTTGAAGTTCCTAAGCCAAGTCCAGGCATGTTTGAAACTCCTTACATTTTTCGGATTAAACACCAAAAGTGTGGTTTCGAGAAAAGTAAGATGGAAGAGCTTGAAGACATGTAAGCTGAATACGAAAAGATCCAACAAGATCTAATCGTATTAAATGGTACTTGAAATCGTATCCTGTCAGAAAACAAACAATTGATGGCAGAACGATTACAACAGATTCATTTGGTAGGAAGCACGTACTGTAATGGCGGATGGCCACAACAGACACCTTTGGGAGGACCTAAGGCCATTTTTCCCAATACGGGTGGAGTCGATCTCAAAATGGGGTGAACTCACAAACTAGTAATACCAAAGGTACAACTGGGAGCACAACCGGTTGCTCCAAGGTATCCAGGGGACCATCTGGATCCCATACAGGACATGGATTGTCAGGAGGTACTGGTTCTCATAATGTAAATCAATCATCAGTACCAGGAGGAAACACTGGATATGCTAGTAGTTCCTCTGGACCGAGAGGGAGCTACCCCCCATGGCACTGTGGGATCGGGTTCTCCTGCAGGCACCTCCCCCCAGATGCCTTTGTTTGGATCAGAAGGAGGTGAAGGCCCGCCCCTAGGTGGTCCTGGAGGAAATGGTAACACACCAGTCAATCCTCCATGGAAAAAGAGACTCAGTTGACTCCAGGGTTGCAAGCTTTGCATGATTCAAATGCAGTTATTGCTAACCTAGGTGTTGATTGTTATAATCAGGGTCTTGACGATACGGAAATCATAGAATGGAGTAGGGGACTTACTGGATCCCAGAATCCAGCTCGTCGAGTAGCTAAGATACCCACGGCATTTAATGCAAGGAATCCCTGGAAGGAGGAGTATCAAGGCTGCACAGATGTGTTTAACTGCAACGGATGGTGAAAAGAAGAAGCTCTACCCTATCTGGTATGCTGGTTAAAAGAGGGTGATAGCAAAGGAGCCATAGAACAGTGGTGGGACTCTCAGATTCGAGGTATCCCTGCCCATAAAAAATATGATGAGCTAATTGAAATTGCCTCATATTTATATGGGAATATTGTGGGAGAAGACCCTTGGATGACATTCACCAAAAGAACTCAGAAACCCAAAGAATCTGCTAAAGTTTTCAGCCTAGAATGTCAGCGGTTGCTACATAAGACCAGAGCTCAGTGGAGGATGGACGATGAGCACTTCCTTGATGAGATGACTTGTTTAGACAATTCATCGACGGATTGTGTTACCAGGAACATAGAACTGTAGCATGCAATGCTTGGAAGAATGATGCTTCCTTAACAGACTTGTTCCAAGCCCTGGATCACTATGATCGAAAAAGCTGGATATTTGCCGGAAAGGTACCCCAATGGATGTCAGCAATGATAGTTCCTGAAGGGATACCCGACGATGACTTATCAGAATCAGTTAACACTGAAGACGATGAGAACGTTGGGGCCAAAGGCCGAGGCAACCCCAGGTACAACTGGAACTGGGGAAAGAAACCAGACTATGTCAAGGAACAAGTGGTTATCAAGCAAACTCCTGAGACAAAGCCGGATACCAAGACTCCCAATACTGGTCCATCTTTATCCAAGGACCTGGTTACTACCTTGGTAAAGAAGATTTCTGAAAATCTTTGAAGGCTCAGGCCAGACAGAAATGTTGTCAAATGCTTTAGATGTCAGGAAATGGGTCATTATGCCACTGAATGCGAGGCAGAAAGACCAGTGTATAGGAATACACGATACCAGAATACTCCTGGTAGTGGAGACTCAGTTAAGAAGGAAAACTGAGTGGGGGTGTCCATGGCGGCAACCGGATAACCCCCAGAGTGAGTGATTGCCATGACTGCCAGCCTATCACTGCTTGTGGTAAAAGTGAGAATCCTCTAGCGATTTCACCCAGCAGTGAAGTCAAGGAACCTGATCAGTTCCTTGCTCATAAGGGTGGGGAGACTGATAGTACACCAGGTGTAAAGAACTGTCAGAAGAACACAGTGGGGAAATCTGATATCAGTCAAGAGGGAGTGGCCAATGAGTTGGCCAGGGTGGGGTGTGCCCAACTTCGCCCAGGTCATCCTTGTTTCGAGTATTTGAAGGGATGTGGATTTGACCTTGGCACTAAGACGGAACTTGCTAAGTACGCAAGTTGGCCTACCTACTTGAAAGGTAGGTGGTGGTACGCAGTTGTATCTGTGAGTGGTAGATCTGCTGAGTTCTTGGTCGATACGGGCGCTAGCCACTCCTGTATTGCAAAGAGGCTCTATGATCTTTTGCCTATGGGACATGAAACTTTCATAATGGAAGGAAATGCTCGTACGGCTGATGGTAGCATGATGCAAACATTTGGTAGATTGGTTTGAGGTTCAGTCTACAGAAGGATAAGGATTTTGTTCTTACTCTGACTGTAGCGAACATTACAGATGATGGTATATTAGGTCTGGATTTTGCTGCATTATATGGAGCAAGGTTAGATTCCCAGAGGGGAATATTGGAAGTAAGAGACCCGTACCATCTCAAAGTACAATGTGTACTTAGACAAGTTAATAGTGTAGCCAGTGTAGCACAGACGGTTAAGATCCCACCAGGTACCGCCTGTGATGTCTTATGCCGAGCAGACCGTGAACTTTTGGAGTTGTTGAGCCTGACATCGTCATGTTGTCAAGTATTGGACTTGAATCTGCTGATGTTCTTGTAGCAAATGCTGCTTGGACGGTAGTTCCTGTATCCGATCCGGGTAACAAATCTGTCTACATTCAGAAGGATACCACTCTTGGGTCGGTTATCCTATCGGAAGTCGTGGAAAGCTGTAAGCATGCTTTAGCAACCGAACTCCCTTCGTCATCCGAAAGGAATCCGGAATTAGACAATCTAATAGCTAAAAGTCATGTCGAGACGGATGTGCAACTTGAAGCCTTAACTGACTTGCTAGACAAGTATAGAAAAGCTTTTGCAGCACCAGGTAAAAAATTGGGAGGTACTGATACAGTACTCCATACAATTGACACTGGTGAGAATGAACCTTTTAAGCTTCTGTACAGGAGACTTCCTCCAACCAAGAAAAGGGTTGCTGAGAAAGAGATAGCTAAAATGCTTGAACCGGATGTTATTACACCATCCTTCAGTCCTTGGTCTAGCCCTGTGTGCATGGTGACCAAGAAAGATGGTACCATCCGTTTTTGCATAGATTACCGAAAATTGAATGGTATGACCAAGAAGAATTTGTATCCATTGCCACGGATTGATGAGACCCTAGACTCCCTTGGAGGCAATCAATGGTATTGCTCTTTGGACTTACAATCCGGGTATTGGCAAGTGGGCATGAATCCAAAAGATATGAAAAAGACGGCATTTTCCAGTCATATTGGACTATTCCAATATGACGTGATGCCGTATGGGTTATGTAATGTACCTGCGACATTTGAAGCCATGATGGAAGTTTTATTAAGTGACCTATTATGGAAGAAATGTCTGGTCTATTTGTATAATGTTATCATCTTTGGCAAGACTTTTGAAGAATGCTTAGAAAATTTGGGCCTGGTTCTGGAAAGAATCATGTCTAACAGTCTTAAGCTGAAGCATGAGGTCCATTAATTACTTAGGATGAATAATCTCCAATGAAGGGATTAAAGCCAATCTGGAGAAGTTGGATGTGGTGTCAAATTGGCAAGCACCTACGAGTGCTAAAGAAGTTCGATCCTTCCTTGGTTTTTGTTCCTACTATAGAGACTTTACACCAGGATAATCCAGGATCGCCTTTCCTATACAGAGTTTGTCCCACTGGACGCCTGGAGTTAGGAAGGAGCATTTTCCCTGGGGATCCAAGCAAGATGAAGCGTTTATGCAAGTGTAATGGTTCTTCTCCTTACTTTAGTGACAAACAAGCCAACAAGAAGAGGATTCGGGTGTATGCGAACAGGTTTTATTTTGTTCCGTAATACACAAGCACAGCTACCCGGAGGTAGCTCGGGTAGTTCTCAACAGATACCGGATACTCTGGTTAGCCTCTAGAGATCCCTATACGGAGGTGGTCAAGCCAGCTCTGACGCGGCGACTGAGCCCTGTCCTCCTTTTATAGGTAAGGACAGTGGCGCCACACCGTGCCTCTCTCACACCTCCCGAACAGATGCTGCCACCTATCTGGCAAGTGGAGGGTGAAGCCCGGGTGGCTGACTCACCCACCGGACCATAACGTTATTAACATGCATATGTACATACCTCTACACAAGTAAAGGAATTGTTTGCTAGTACTCCTCTATTGAAATACCGGACAGAGAATGATCATTTCATTCTAGATACTGATGCTAGTAATGACAGCATAGGAGTTGCCTTATCCCAGGTCCAGCGTGGGGTGGAGGTTCCTATTGCTTTCGCTAGCAACACGTTGAGCAAAGCTCAAAGAAATTATTGTATCACCAAACGAGAGTTGTTGGCTGTGGTGGTCTATATGAAGAAATTCAAACATTTTCTGTGGGGAAGTGACTTCACTCTATGGACTGATCACTCTTACCTCAGATGGTTATTGAATTTTAAGGATGCGGAGGGGATGATAGGTCGCGTGTTAGCACATCTATCCAAATTCGGTCTAAATCACAGCCAGATTGAACACCGAGCTGGGACATCTAAATGCAGATGCTTTGTCTAGAATCCCAGTGAGGAAATGTGCCGGTGCCAGCACCCCGCCGGAATATGGTAGTGGTTAGATAGACCATCCTATGTGTCTGACGCAACCAGTTACACCGGCGTCAAAGCCAACGAGGTCGCTCGGTACATTGACCGCGACCAGATTCTATTTTTGATTTTTAAAAACTGCGGATGAATACGAAGCAGCAGGCAATGCTGTCTTCGAGTACAGTCCAGGGGTCCCCATCACTTCTCAAGTAATTGAGGCTGAAGAGGCCTGTATTGGTGTCTCACCAGCAGTCCGACCCTGGATCATACAAAAACTCGTGGTCAGGTTGTTGGAAAGGCAGTATGCCCTGGAGCACCCGGAGATCCCATCTGGGGAAGCATCAGTGCAGGTATCACCTGAAATGGCGAACAAAATGGACCGCTTGATGTCTCCCGACCAGTCCTCACTCGTAGAGGACAAGGCTCGGGTACCCGAGCAGGCTCCAGCTGTCCCGCCCCGAACCGACAGTTTTCCCACTTCTGCTCAGTCTACCCTCGAGGAGACTGAAAAGAAGTCAGGAAATACTATGAGTGGAAAAGGCAAAGATTGAACCCTCTGCCAGTACCAGTGTGGCTGAAGGCACCTGGAGCTGCCGGGTGTCTCCAAGATCAGCCAATAGGAAGGCAGCTAAGACTTCGGATGTTTCCGGCAATGAGACTGACACATCCGAATCAGGCTCCTCCACTGGTTAGCCTCGGAAGAGGAACAAGAAGAAGGTTTTTCAACGAAAACCCGAAGCTGTAGAGGTAGAAGCCTAGCCACCAAGTCCACCGGCTGTGCCAGATACCCCGGTTACTGTAAATGTAGAAGCTAGTGTGCCAATTGTCAAACTACACGACATTATAACCGATGTGAGTGGTGACGCTCAGGATATGGCAGCCCAGGTGCTCGCAGGTCAACAACCTGTTGTGCAACCGACAGCTGGACCATCCAGAGAGGAACCCGAGAAGCCGTTTGACCCAGTTTTGGACGCAACTCCTAAGGACAAGCAAGAGGCTGTTATTTGGGCTAATGCTAATAACAACTTTGCCGACTTCATTCCCCTGTACCGTGGACTTCTGAAGGGTAGCAAATTCGTCTGGAGATTGCCACCCCAGAAGACATGTGAAGGGTTTGAAGTCATGGAGGAATGGCTTCGCAAGAAGTTTTCCGACCGGAAGCCAGCAAACATGTCCTGGTTGTACTGGGAATTCGTAAAGACTTCCTGTACAATTACGACTAGAAGGCGAAGTTAAAGTTCGCATTAGAGGAGTACTACAGGGATGAGCACAAGGATTGCCCATTCCAGCGCTGTACTCAAATGGAGGGTGAAGTGGAACTCTTCCTAGATAAAGATGCATTTTTGCGCCATCTAGTAGAGTTCCACATGCACCAGAGGCCAGAGTACGTCTGCCACCTGGAGGCTGGCAAGAAATGTGCTAAGTGCACAGGATGTGTCACCCCCGGCAAGGAGACATGATCCGGCATTGGGTATCGGCTCATGGAGAAGGGTTGGAGAATGCTATTGATAGAGTGATGAAGGTACATTCGGAACTCTACATTAACCTTCAAAAGCTGAACCCCCGAGAAACTCTCTTCACTCACTCCGAGTATGAAGCAGTTTGTGCCAACGGTTCCTGGTACTAACCAGAAGCTGTAGGCTCGGTTTGCCCAGTCTCCTCCACAGGTCACAAATCATAGAAAGTGTGCATATGGGGCCTTACATGTCATTCACCCAGACATGTGCCCAGAAAAAGAATTCCTATAAGTATGCTTCTTTTACAATAGCAAGGACACATCTGACATAAATGATAATGTGATTTTCTTAATCTACAGGTCAAAATAGTCTTGACCTGAAATTTTCATGGAGGTATGAAGATTGTTTTTCTGTAGGAAATTAAGCCCTCAACATGACTTGTAACTCAAATGTCATTCTCCCAGACACAATTTCGCCCAGACAATTTTGGTCATTTTGGGCACATTTTACCCCCCTGGAGCCCAAAATATGCATATGGGACCATCAAAACCCATATGTAACATGAAGATCTCATCCAGCCTAACACTTTGAATCAAAGAAATAGAAACTAAAATTCGAAGAGTAGGGGCTGGAATACCTCCAAATCCGTCGTATGCAAACCTTCTATGATTTTCGACCTGGAGCAGGTAAACTGGAGTACACTCAAGAGGAGTAAGACTTGCTGAACGAGTGGAGGAGCAATAAAGCCCGCAAACGTGGTGGAGCCTATGTTACTCCAACCGGAGAGCAAGTCCGTAGCTGCAGAGATTACCGTCAAGGTCCCTCTGTTGCAGACAGGAAAAGACAGGCCTCTCCTTCTCCTAGCCCATCCAGGTCACCCATGGAAGTGCTAGAGAAGCAGTTGTATGGCTCGACCAGGTAAAAGCAACATCTTCCTGCCCCCACTGGAACTCCCACGGATTATGGTAGAGCAGCAACACCGCAAGGTGGTGCTCATAACCTGACCCTCTTTGGTGTCAGTGGACCAGGTGGCCATGCCGCTCCCCCACAACCAAAACTGAATCCAAGGGATCCAAAGCAGTTTCCTCCTATCGGCCCATCCGGACCAGAGATGCAAGTCTTTGATCAGTATGGGAGGGCCAAACAGGAACTGTCGGCTGGGAGAGGTCAATGCCAACAACCGACTCTTAGTGCTGTGGTGCAGCAACAACCAGCTGCACCTATTACTGCTAAACAGCTTAGAAGGGAGCTGGCTAGGTTTCCCCTAACCCAGCGAATACTAAACCAGGGACCTTCTACGCCCACAGCTAGTGTACCGACCACCGTGATTGCTTCTTCGCATCCGGCGGTATCTGTATCAGCCAGTGGATCTGGATACCCGAATCTGAGGCCACAGAGTCAGGTACCTCCTCCTGATGCTGTGGTTCATCGGCCAAAGGTCATCCAGACAGCTGAAACCTTCTTTAAGGAGGAGGAGAAATTGTCTTGTTCCATCCAGACCCAGCAGTTTTAGACGCTACAACACCATATGGAGAACCTCCACTTGGATATGTATCGTCGGACGGTATCAAGCACCTTACAGTGTATTTACAGCATCCAGAAATCTGAGATAAAACATATCTCCGCTCAGATAAAGGCTGAGGTTGCCAAAGAAAAACAGGAAGCTGCAGATCTGAGGCAAGAGGCCTTGTCAGACAAAGAGACTGCGTCTCAGATGCTCGAAGTTGAAAGAGCAACGAACATGAGGAACCAACAGAAGTTCTTCAAAGTGTTTGGAGTAATTCTGGACAACTGGGATGGCACCCCTGGCCATGCTTTGGATCTTTTCAAAGCTCGCCAGAAAGTTAATCTGGTTGTTGCAGCACCTCCCGCACCCCAAGGACCAGATCCGGATCAGTCTGTTCAACAGCCTGACCAGGATCAACCTGAGGAGAACATGGAGCAGTAAATCTGCTACATGGACATAAATAAGTGTCCCGTATATGGAGGTGACCCACCTAGTAATTAATTTTTCTATCTAACACGGTAATTATTGATTAGAATATATATTATATCCTAATCCGGAACCTTTTAGCCAAGAAACATGATGGAGTATGATGCTGGATATGAATACCCATGGGTGTGCTGAAAAATTATACTATATCTGCATAATACTGTTGCAGTTTGTGTCAAACATATTGTAGGGGTATGGTATTTTACACTTTAACGTTCATGCACCCGTGAGACTCAGACCTAGGTCCTTCGGGTGTGGTGGGGGAATCCGGATGGCAGGTGGCAGCACCTGCCTCTGGGTTCGTATCCACTACACCAGGGGGCCTACCACTCGTCCGCCACACGTCACGTGGCCGGTCTGAGTTTCGCGGGCTTTTCCCCTATATAAGGCTGGTCCTAGCCCTAGGTTCCTCAGTAGTGGTTTACCCACTGCTCAACCAGGTTGTTACCCGAAAGGGTAACCGAATGCACTAGCAGCATGTAGTCCTCTGAGGCTGTGATCGTATGTAACGCAAGCTCTGAAATAAAAGCTCGGTTGCCTACCCGGAAACTTTTCTCTCTCTTCGTTATGATTTAATCTAACTTAACGAGACGAACCACTACACTGGTGCCGTGACCAGTTGGTCTTCGGGTAAGCGCAGTCAGAAATGACTGAGCTGAGCCCAGTTAGGGGAAATGGCTCAAATCGTGAGCTAGACTCCCCGATGGAGGATGGTGAAATCAAGTCACCACCCCAAGGTACGGAGTGGAGGGATCCACTAGAACACTACCCTGATGGGTTAGAAGATGTAAGAAGAAACTTACATCATGAACTGGATGAATTTGGAGACTCCTTATTCATGCCAGGAGGTACTTCGAAACCTGCACCAATGCATAAAAGTACTGCTCAATTTGGTAAATTACCATTTGAGGTACCAAAGCCTAGTGCAGGTATGTTTGAAACTCCATACAGTTCTCGAATTAAACACCAAAAATGTGGATTCGAAAAGAACAAAATGGACGAGCTTGAAGACATGAGAGCTGAATACGAGAAGATCCAGAAGGATCTTATTACACTGACCGGAACCCGAGACAAGATTCTGACTGAAAACAAACAGTTGATATCGGAACGTCTCGATTACGATCAGAGTTGTAGACGCCAACAACAATTGTTGTTGGATCAGATGGAGAAAGAAAAGCAAGATTTTCAACTCCAGCACGAACAGTATCGTGATGCACTATATACGGCGGATCTGGAATACAGAGCCTCGTATGATGAGTTGAATAGAACTAAACAAGAGTTAAATTCAACTCAATCGGCCTACGGCAAGTATCAAGAAGAGCTGAAGAAAATAGAATCAGCCTTCAAAGATGCTCGGGAAACGTACCAAAAACAGACCGATGAGCATGAAAAACTCAAAGATCAATTGATACGCGAATCCACAGATTTGGCTGTTAAACAGACTAAAATGATGGATGATTATTCCGAACTGGAGGCTAAAGCTATCCAGATGTCAAAGTATCTAGAAGATACTGGTCGTGCAGTAGGCACTCTTGAATCAGACTTCACTGTTTCAGGAATTGCCCTAAACACGACAAGTAACCAGATGTTCTCTTTGAGGGGCAATGACGGGGTAACAGAGACAACTGTACCTCGTTATGAAGGAGTAAAGAGTCATCAGGTTAGATTTACAGATAATACCTCTATACCTCTTGGTCTAGGTACGGGAAATAAAGGGGATAATTCTGCGAGTGGAGCTAAACAAAGCCGCTCGGCAGGAAGCTCCACCTTTGACGGCGGATGGCCACAACAGTCACCTTTAGGGGGACCAAATGGCCCGTATGCCCAGTATGGATGGAATCAGTCCCAAACAGGAACGAATCCGTCCAATGGTAACACCCGGAACACGTCCGGAGGAACAACCGGACGAGCACCCGGAGGTTCCAGTACAGCTGGGGGGCAATCCGGATGTGATCAAGGATCCGGACCCTCAAGCGATCGTTCCAGGAGCAGACCCTCTGCCAGTGGGACTGGTTTCAATAATGGAAATCAGTCGTATGGAACAGGAGGAAACACTAATCCCAATAGTGGTTTCTTTAGCTTTGGTGGAAATACACAACCCACCAATGGTCCAGGGCCGGCTCCCCAAACCAGTGGATACACCTTTTCACAGGTGCCTCCATACGGAGCAGGGGGATCAGGAGGTGGAGGAGGACCACCATCCGGAGGCTTTGGAAGTACTTATGGTACGAATCCTCCAAGGAAAAAGAGACTCAGTCGCCGAGTATCTCTTTCTCCAGGGTTACAAGCGCTGCATGATTCTAATGCAGCGATTGCTAACTTAGGTGTTGATTGTTACAATCAAGGTCTGGACGATACGGAGATCATAGAATGGAGTAAGGGTTTAACCCTTACTGGATCCACGAATCCGGCTCGTAGAGTAGCTAAGATACCTACCCCCTTTAATGCCAAGAACCCTTGGAAGGAGGAGTATCAAGGCTGCGCGGATGTCTTTAACTGCAATGGATGGGGTAAAGCGGAAGCTCTGCCTTATTTAGTATGCTGGTTAAAGGAAGGCGACGGAAAAGGAGCCGTGGAACAATGGAGAGATTCTCAAATAACAGGACTCTCAGCCCATATGAAGTATGATGAACTCATAGAGATTGCTTCATATTTATATGGGAATATAGTTGGAGAAGACCCTTGGCTGACGTTCACTAAAAGAACACAGAAGCCCAAGGAGTCTGCCAAAGTGTTCGGCTTAGAATGTCAACGACTGTTGCATAAAGCCAGACCTCAATGGAGACTAGATGATGAATGCTTCCTAGATGAGATGTTTAAACAATTCATTGAAGGATTGCGGAATCAAGAACACAGGACAGTAGCCTGTGAAGCTTGGAAGAATGATGCCTCTTTGACAGATTTGTTCCAGTCCCTAGATCATTATGATCGAAAGGCCCGTATCTTTGCCGGGAAGGTACCCCAACGGATGTCAGCAATGATAATCCCGGAGGGAATACCCGAAACCGATTCATCCGAATCAGGGGAACCTGACGAAGATGAAAACGTTGGGGCCATTGGCCAAGGGAACCCCCGGTACAACCGGAACTGGGGAAAGAAACCGGGTTACGTCAAGGAGAAAGTGATCACTTCTAAACCTCCTGTGACTCAACCCGATACCAAACCCACGACGGGTCCTTCTTTATCAGAGGACCTGGTTAACAATTTGGTAAAGAAGATTACTGAAAATCTTAGGAGGCCTAAGCCTGATAGGACTGTTGTGACATGCTTCCGATGTCAGGAAACTGGGCATTATGCTGCCGAGTGTGAGGCAGATAAGCCAGTTTATAGAAACACTCGTTACCGGAGCAATCCGGGTAAGGAGGACTCAGTGAAGAAGGAAAACTGAGAGGGGGTGTCCACAATGGCAACCGGATTACCCCCAGAGTGAGTGATTGCCATGACTGCCAGCCTATCGCAGCTTGCGGTACTGGCAAGAATCCTCTAGCGATTTCGCCCAGCAGTGAAGCTAAGGAGCCTGATCAGTTCCTTACTCATGAGGCTGGGGAGACTGATAGTACACCAGGTGTCAAGAACCGGCAGAAGAACACAGAGGGGAAACCCGATATCAGTCCAGAGGGAGCGGCCAATGAGTTGGCCAGGGTGGGGTGTGCCCAGTTCCCCCCGGGTCATCCTTGTCTCGAATTCTTAAAGGGATGTGGATTTGACCTCGGCGCTAAGACGGAACTTGCTAAGTATGCAAGTAGTCCTACCTACTTGAAAGGTAGGAGGTGGTACGCAGTTGTATCTGTGAGTGGTAGATCCGCTGAGTTTCTTGTCGATACGGGTGCTAGCCACTCCTGTATTGCTAAGAGATTCTACGATCTTTTGCCTACGAATCATGAAACTTTCACAACGGAAGGAAATGCTCGTACGGCCGACGGTAGCATGATACAAACGTTCGGTAGAACATGTATGAGGTTCAGTCTACAGGAAGATAAGGACTTCATCCTTACCCCTACTGTGGCGAACATCGCGGATGATGGTATACTCGGTCTGGATTTTGCTGCATTATATGGAGCAAGGTTAGATTCCCAGAGGGGAATATTGGAAGTGAGAGACCCGTACCATCTCGAAGTACAATGTGTACTTAGGCAAGTAAGCAGTGTAGCCAGTGTAGCCCAGACTGTTAAGATACCACCAGGCACAGCCTGTGATGTCTTATGTCGAGCGGACAGACAGTTTTCAGGAAAAACTGGAGTTGTAGAGCCAGACATGGCCATGTTGTCAAGTATCGGATTGGAATCCGCTGATGTTCTAGTAGCTAACGCTGCTTGGACGGTGGTTCCTATATCCAATACCGGTAACAAGACTGTCTATGTACAGAAGGATACGATCCTTGGATCGGTTGTCTTATCCGAATTGATAGAAGACTGTAAACATGTTTCGGCACCCGGAGCCCCTTCCTCACCCGAAAGGAGCCCGGAACTAGACACTCTAGTAGCCGAAAGCCATGTAGAAAGTGATGAACAACGTGAAGCTCTAACTGACTTGTTGTACAAGTACCGTAAAGCTTTTGCAGCACCGAGTGAACAATTGGGGCGTACCGATAAAGTACTGCATACGATTGACACTGGTGAGAATGAACCTTTTAAGATTCCTTATAGAAGACTCCCACTAGCCAAAAAAAAGGTAGCTGAGGAGGAGATAGCTAAAATGCTTGAACAGGATGTAATAATTCCATCAACCAGTCCTTGGTCTAGCCCTGTGTGCATGGTGACCAAGAAAGATGGTAGCATCCGTTTCTGCATAGATTACCGGAAATTGAATGGTATGACCAAGAAGAATTCATATCCCTTACCACGGATCGATGAGACTATAGACTCCCTTGGAGGTAAGCAATGGTATTGCTCTCTAGACTTACAATCCGGGTACTGGCAAGTGGGTATGCATCCGAAAGATATGGAGAAGACGGCCTTTTCCAGTCATATTGGATTATTCCAGTATAATGTGATGCCGTTTGGATTGTGCAATGCACCGGCGACATTTGAAGCCATGATGGAAACTTTATTAAGTGACCTTTTATGGAAGAAATGTCTCGTCTATCTAGACGATGTGATTGTCTTTGGAAAGACATACGAAGAATGCTTGGAAAATTTAGGTATGGTCCTGGAAAGGATCATAACTAATGGTTTGAAGCTGAAACCCAAGAAGTGCGATCTTTTCAAAAGATCTATTAATTACTTGGGGCGAATAATCTCGAATGAAGGGATTAAAGCCGATCCGGAGAAACTGGATGCCGTGTCAAATTGGCAAGCACCCACGAATGCGAAAGAAGTTAGGTCCTTCCTCGGATTCTGTTCCTACTACCGGGACTTTATCCCAGGATATTCAAGGGTTGCCTTTCCTATCCAGAGTTTGTCCCACTGGACACCCGGGATCAGAAAGGAACGATTCCCTTGGGGACCCGAGCAAGACGAGGCCTTTATGAAAATAAAGGATTTGTTTGCTATCACACCTGTGTTGAGATACCCCACGGAGAATGATCATTTCATTCTAGATACTGATGCTAGTAATGAAAGCATAGGAGCCGCCCTTTCTCAGGTCCAGGATGGGGTCGAAGTTCCTATAGCCTTCGCTAGTAACACGTTGAGTAAATCTCAAAGAAACTATTGTACCACTAAACGTGAGTTGTTGGCTGTGGTGGTCTATACGAAGAAGTTCAAGCACTTTTTGTGGGGGAGTGATTTCACTCTACGGACTGATCACTCTTCCCTCAGATGGTTATTGAACTTCAAAGATGCAGAGGGGATGATAGGTCGCTGGTTAGCGCACCTATCCGAATTCGGTCTAAATCACAGCCAGATTGAACACCGAGCCGGGGCAAAGCATTTGAATGCAGATGCTTTGTCTAGAATCCCAGTGAGGAAATGTGCAAATGCTGAGTGCACTGATTGTGGAGCACACAATGCTGTGTTGGCAGGGGTTCGAGTTCCATTCGAAACCCATCCGGAACATGTCTTGAATTGGTCCTTGGAGACCATCAGGCAGTTCCAGAAGTCTGATGCAGTCACATCACGTTTGATTAAATTCCTTAATCAGGGTATCTGTCCCCCAAGACCCGTAGTGTCATTGGAGAACAGAGAGATGAGACGATTCTTAGCTCAATGGGCCGAGCTAAAAGTCCGGGATGGTATTCTGTTTCGATGGAAGAACCATTCTAATAGGAACAAAACCTTGCAAGTTGTCATACCTAGTGCTATGCGACGAGATATTATGTATTTCTGTCATGGACATAGAACTAGTGGGCACTTTGGAAAGAAAAGGTCTCTAGAACGTCTGACCAGACGATACTATTGGCCCGGCATGAGTACAGATCTCACCCGATGGGTGGAGACCTGTCCCGAGTGCTGTAAGAACAAACCAGGACCCGGGTTAGGCAAGCTGCCATTATCCCAGGAACTGTTTGGTGTAAGGTTTGCTAGAATAGCTGTTGACATTATTAGTGGGATTCCCCCCACTCCTAGTGGCAACACGTGTATGATGGTCGTGTCTGATTATTATACCAAGTACACCCGAGTGTTCCCTTTACCGGATCATAAGGCTGTTACTTGTGCTATGGCCTTTGTAAAAGGGTGGGTGCTGCACCTAGGTGTCCCACTCATGTTACATAGTGACCAAGGCAGAGAATTTGAGTCTAGTCTGTGGCAGGAGATGTGTAATTGTCTGGCGATCTGCAAGACAAGAACTAATCCCTATAGACCACAGAGCGATGGACAAGTAGAGAGATTCAATAGGACTTTGATCCAAGTATTGAAGTCTCTGGTAAATGAGCAGATGGATGATTGGGATGAACAATGTGAATTCGTGGTACATGCCTATAATGGCACTGTGCATTCGAGCACAAACTGTTCTCCTAATCTCCTCGTTTTTGGAGAGGATTTGATTATGCCAGCCGATTTGGTGTTCGGCGTAATAAGAATGAATCCGGAAGCCCCTTGCCAGGTGATGTTTGTAGAATCCCTACGGGATAATTTCAAACAAGCCTATGAGAGGGTTAGAGACGAGTTGCAGAAAACTGCGCGTTGGCAGAAAGTTGGCTATGACACAGGTCTAAAAGCTAGATTTTTTAATCTAGGGGATAGAGTACTGCGTCTACACCAACCTCTAGCTAACCTGAAATTAGCCAGTAATTGGGATGGACCTTTCACTATAACTCAGGTTATTAGTGATTGCACAGTGATTATTAAATCACAGCTTGGTAAATGTTACAAGTCAAATGTAGCGAGACTACGCCCATGGAGGGGGAGGGATACCTCCACCGAAATGTACGGCGATGGTCTATTGGAAGTAATGGAACAGAGTCGTGTTAAGCAACTCGAAGTGGTACCGACCCGAAAGCGAGGACCCGGGCGGCCACGGAAGGTTGCAGACCCGAAGAGGGTGGTGCCCCCTGTCGTAACATCCGGAAAGCAGGGGAAGATACAAAAAGTCTCGGCAGGCGCAGGTAAAAATAAGAGGAAAGGTCCCTCTAAGGCTAAGAAGACCTTGGAAAAGGCTCTTATGGATACCAGGTCAATAAAAGAGGCCTCAAAACCTCTTAGACGCAGTCCAAGGTTGCTACAGACTGCCGTAACCTAGCCTGTTAACACAACGAGTGTGTTGTCCTGTACTGTGTACTGTTATATGTTGTAACCTAGTTCAATGTATATTTGAGCCGGTCAAGAGTCTCTGGAAAAGGTCCTATGACAATGAACCCATGGTTTTGGACGGATAATCCGGTGGATATGCTTATGCTATCCATAAACTCCAGAATACCTAGCGAATTGTCATAGTCGAACCCTGAGTACGGACGGACGACCGATCGGGTATTGTATTGTTTTTATGTAAGGGCGCGTGACCTAATTAAGGGCACCTGAAGGGGAGTAAATCCGTATGGAGACTGCCCCCTCGGATCACCTGTGAGAGGCAGGAAGATATGGAGGAGTGGCTTCGCAAGAAGCTCTCTGATAGAAAGCCGGCCAATATGTACTGGATCTATTGGGAATTCGTTAAGAATTCGCCCAATGGTCTGTACAATTATGACCAGAAGGGCAAGCTCAAGTTTGCTCTAGATGAGTACTACGGGGAGGATCGTAAGGATTGTCCCTTCCAACGTTGTACTCAAAGTGAGGGTGAGGTTGAATTCTTCATCGAGAAAGACGCGTTCCTTCGTCATCTCGTGGAGGTTCATATGCACCAGAGGCCGGAATATGTCTGCGACCGAGAGGTTGGCAAGAAATGTGCTAAATGCACAGGATGTGTCACCCCCCGACGCGGAGACATGGTCCGGCACTATGTGACTTCGCATGGAGAGGGCCTGGAGGCAGCCATAGATCGGGTGATGAAAATTCACTCCGAACTCTATGGCAACCTTAGGGGCCTCAATGCAGAGAAGTTGGCTTCCCTCACACCGAGTACGAAGCAGTTTGCGCCTACGGTTCCTGGTACTAACCAGAAACTAAAGGCTCGGTTTGCCCAGACTCCCGGGTCCGGCAAACTAGAGTACGCTCAGGAGGAGTACGATCTGTTAAACGAATGGAGAAGCAACAAGGCCCGCCGTCGTGGTGGGGCTTATGTAACTCCATCCGGAGAACAGGTCCGAAGCCGCAGGGATTACCGCCAGGGACCCTCTGTAGCAGATAGGAAGAGACAGGCGTCTGAATCTCCAAGCCGAGCCAGGTCACCACTGGAGGCGCTGGAGAGACAGACAAATGGGGGAAGGAAGAAGCCACATCTTCCATCTCCTACTGGAACTCCTTCCCATTATGGGCGAGCACCAACTCCACGAGGTGCACAGAACCCGACATTCTTTGGTGTCAGTGGACCGAGTGGCCAGTCCGCCCGGAAACACGCGCCTTTGAATGTCAAAGACCCGAAGCAGTACCCTGCTATAGGCCCACCCGGACCAGAGATGCAAATCTTTGATCAGTACGGGAGGGTCAAGCAGGAACTGCCGACAGTAGGAGGTCAAGCTCCCCGACCTACAATGAGTGCTGTGGTGAGACAACGTCCACCCGCACCATTGTTGACGGCCAAAGACCTTAGAAGGGAATTGTCACGGTTGCCCCTGGTTCAGGGATTACCAACTCAAGGCCCTTCTTCGACCACTGCTAGTGCGGTTACTACTGCGGTTGCTTCTTCGCACACGCAGGTAGCTGTCACTGCGAGTGGGTCTGGAGCACAGCCGAAGCCTCAGGGTCAGGTACCCCCACCTGGTGCTGTGGTTCATCGGCCTAAGCTGATCCAGACAGTGGAGACCTTCTTCAAGAAGGAGGACAAATTGTCTTGCAATATCCAGAGCAAACAATTTGAGACGCTACAGCACCATCTGGAAAACCTCCACCTGGACATGTATCGTCGGACCGTGTCGAGCACTCTCCAGTGTATTGACGCGATCCAGAAGTCAGAGATCAACCGAATCTCGACTCAGATCAAAGCGGATGTTGCCAAAGATAAGCAGGAAGCTGCTAATCTGCGGCAGGAGGCCCTATCCGAGAAGGAAACAGCTTCTCAGATGCTCGACCTAGAACGAGCAACGAACATGAAGAACCAGCAAAAGTTCTTCAAGGTCTTCGGAGTTATCATGGATAACTGGGACGGTACACCTGAGCATGCTTTGAAGCTGTTCGAAGCACGCCAAAAGGTGAAACTTACACCTGCTGTCCCCGCATTGGCACCTACGGATGGAACTGGTATGAACCCCCCTGTTCAGCCACTGGCTCAACAACCGGGTCCAAACCAGCCACCCGAGGAGAACATGGAACAGTAAAAAACTGTTGCATGAAGATCGGACATAATTGTGTGTCCCGGGGTTCTATTACCCATGCATTGTTGGATAAGAAACCATTTTTTTATCCAACCCGTATTGATTCGGGTACCAAACTGTACCCTAATCCGGAAACTGAAAACAGAAGGAGAAAACAAACAAGTCACTCTGGAGGAGGAGTACGAATGCTGTAAACACCATAATTGTACTGTGCCACAATGTAATGACTGTGCCTATTATAAAATCATGGACAATTTACACTAATATGGACTTTTGAACTACAAACCGGATTTACTACTACACCACTACTATTTGTGAGCTAGCACTACAGGCATCAGGGTTTAGCTACGCCCATAGAGTCCATCAACAGTCTACAACTGGATCTACTATAACCTCCAGTTAGCTAGCACTACAGGCATCAGGGTTTAGCTACACCCACCAACAAGTTTTACTATAGCACTTCAGGCATCAGGGTTCAGCTCGCCCATACCAAGCCATCAGCAGCATCCGACTCCTGTTACATCCTCCAATCATGAAAACAAGTAACTTTGTTGATATTATTATATTGTATGTAAAATTGTATTTATAACTATATAATATCTTTTATAAAGATATATTATTATATAAGGGTACCTATAAATATACTGGATCTGCGAATCCTAAAAGTTATTTAAGGTAATCCTAGACCTATAACTGTCTATATAGGTCATTCCTGGTCTCAATATATTAAGAGACTATAATTCTTCTGTAACTTGTAAATATAAAACACTAAGGTATAAACTGAGCTGCGTCTCAAAAGTATAAATATTTTTCTATAAAATAAGAGAAGGTCCAACGGATTTCTCTAAACTTAGTATTGTATTACTCAGGTTAATACCTAATTGTGTTCATATAGTATCAGATTAATTGTCCATATCTGATCATTAATATTTAATTCACTCTGTAAAGTAGACAGAGCTGTTAATTTAAAAAGTCGAAAATTTTTTTTCCGGGTTCAATAACCATAATACGATCATTGTTAACAACCACCGGTCCTTTTCAGGACCCTACTGTTGTCAAAACGTTACTATAAATCTGTGATAATTGTATATTTATCATTTATGGTTGTTATAAGCTAGTGATGGAAATAACATGAACGACACTCGATGCTATTATTGTATAATTTTTCAGAAATAGGATAGTCTTATACTATAGCCTATTTCACATCGAGCAAGTGTAATTAATACCCCTTTTTAGTATTGTAAACAATCACTTACTAGGTTATTAATACACTGCGGTTTAATTACCCCCAAGTTATTGTCTAAGGGGGGCAGTGTAGGGGTATGGTATTTTACACTTTAACGTTCATGCACCCGTGAGACTCAGACCTAGGTCCTTCGGGTGTGGTGGGGGAATCCGGATGGCAGGTGGCAGCACCTGCCTCTGGGTTCGTATCCACTACACCAGGGGGCCTACCACTCGTCCGCCACACGTCACGTGGCCGGTCTGAGTTTCGCGGGCTTTTCCCCTATATAAGGCTGGTCCTAGCCCTAGGTTCCTCAGTAGTGGTTTACCCACTGCTCAACCAGGTTGTTACCCGAAAGGGTAACCGAATGCACTAGCAGCATGTAGTCCTCTGAGGCTGTGATCGTATGTAACGCAAGCTCTGAAATAAAAGCTCGGTTGCCTACCCGGAAACTTTTCTCTCTCTTCGTTATGATTTAATCTAACTTAACGAGACGAACCACTACAATATCACTAGCGATGCTTTTTATGCTATCATGTTATTTTTTAAATTGAACTATCCACTGGATTACTTACTACAAAAGTCAGATAGCACTACAGGCATCCAGGTTTAGCTACTCCCACTCGTCCAAGACCACACTTGGGATCCAGGTACAAAAACATCAGTTAGTTAGCACTACAGGCATCTGGGTTTAGCTACACCCATTTACAACACATCTACAATCATAGAAATTGCACTTCAGGCATCAGGTTTCAGCTCGCCCAAATCTACTATCAAGTTCCTCACATGGGAATATGAACTTTAGCACTACAGTGCATCAGGGTTTAGCTACACCCAAAACTCCAGCAGCATCTGGACTCTGACTCCCTCGAAATTCTCCATCTACAAACAAGAAACATAATCATCTGTTATTACATTGTATAGTCGTATTTATATCATAAATTATGTGAAACTGGTGTTCATCTAAATTCATATCTTTTTACAAGGGTATATAAATGTTACTCACCTAATTGTTCATATGTGACTTGACCTGGGAAAAGGGACCTTAATGCACCCTGCACTAAGGGCCCTTTTCGCAGATCCTGTCACATATAGGTCTTTCCTGGTCTCATTATATCAGAGACTATTTTCTTCTGTAAAGTGTTAATTGTATAAAACACATAGTAATTATATATCTGAGCTGTGTCTCATAAACTATATATAACTAGAGAAAGTCAAATAGACATCTCTACATAGTTAATCACTCAGGTTGCATCATTACCTAATTGTGTTCATATAATAAGCACACCAGTGTGGGTGCTATATATTTTCTTTACTAAGGCACTTCTCATCAGGATAATTACTCGTTCTTAATACTAATTGTTTAAGTTCACATTATAGTGGATAAGGTTGTTAAACAAAAATTGTCAAAAACTTTTTTTTTTATCCGGGTCTAGTCAATATAATTAAGTCATAATTGGTACCACAAGTCCTTTTTAGGACTGTATAGTAGTCAAAATGTCAATGTGGTCTGTGATATACTTCCTTCAAACATTGGTTGTCATGGTAACCATAAAGTATGATATAAACCTTCTGGTTGCTATGATCACTAATATATATATATTGACATGTTACACTGTATAAGGTTACATACGGAACTGCTATGAACGATGCTCGATTCTATCATTGTATAATTCATCAGGAATAGGATAGCCTCTTAGTTTAGCCTATTTCACATTGAGTGAGTGTAATTAATACCCCTTATATAGTATTGTGAGACAATTACTTTCTAGGTTATTAATACACTGCGGTTTAATTACCCCCAAGTTATTGTCTAAGAGGGCAGTGTAGAGGTATGGTAATTTGTATTGTAATATTACACTTGTAACATACATGTACCCGTGGGACTCAGACCCAGGTCTCTGGGTGTGATGGGGGAATCTGGATGACAGGTGGCAGCACCTGCCTCCAGGTTCATATCTGTTACACCAGGGGGCCTTCCACTCATCCGTCACACATCACATGACAGACTATATAAGGGCAGTTCCCACCATAGTTCTTCAGTAGTGGTCCTACCACTGCTCAGCACCTTGCTATTGTTACCTACGGGTAACCGAATGCCATCTGGCATGTAGTCTCTATAGGTTGTGATCATATGTACCTAAGGATAAGAATAAAACACGCGATTGCCTACCCGGAAAAGACGAACCACTACACTAGTTTTAGATATTAGATATCATCGTACAAAAACTTTCCATTTTCAAATTTTGATTCTGGGGCCCATTGAGCCTGATATCTTGTCAGTGAAAGATACCCCATTGGATAGAGTGCTATTTGTGGTCAGAAGCTGTAGTCTGATATTGTGTGCATTGCTTTCTTGCATGCAGGGACCACCACACACCCTCTTACCAAAATACTGTATGAACGTTGGTGCCCGGGCGTCGGGGGCAATTTACCAATAGAGATCAAGGTCAAGGTCTCAATGTGGTGTGAATCAAATGCTAATTACTCAAACAACTTAAGCAGTTACTGTTAAATCATGTATTTTATCATCATTGAGATGCATCTATGAATCATATTTGTTTTTGCAAGGGCCAAGGTCAAAACGCATAATGTGCCATTATTTTGACCACAATCTCTCAAAAATTTAGCAATGTAATTAAACATCTTTTAATTCACTGTCGCTATTGTAGCCACTATGTATCAATGAGGCCATCACTGTAGCTTGTCATATCTGCAATACCATCCATCCAGGCTGTCTATCAGGCAGGGATAGGGGTAGCTAGTCAGCTTTACTAAAAGAGAGGGCAGGGACAAGCTATCTGACAGTGGCATGTGGCAGGTAGAGAGGCTGGCTTACTGAAACAGAGGTAAGGGGCATGTAGACAGGCTGAGTGACAAAATATAACAAAATGTGATATACAACATTTGGCAGATAGGGATTTCACCTGATCCCTGTTTCTGAAAGGGGTAATTTTCAAGCGATAGGAGCATTTTTAGAGATGGGGGGGGGGGCTCACACCTCTCATTCACAGCACAAGTCTGTGGCAGCAATAGCTTGGTGGTGCCCTATGTTGTACTTATTAGTGTCACTGTGCACGCTTACAAACAAAAAGCAAATCGATTCCACAATGCCATCTTCCGATGAAACTGATACATAGTATTTATAAGGTATAAGGACACAGGCTACACCATCTCTGGACCACGACCACTCTCATGCCCCCACTCTCCTTTTGTCATAAACCAGTAAAACTGGAATTTTGGCATACTCTCTGGTCACTGTGATTAGAATCTCCTAGAGAAATGACTTAAATTACCATTACCGACTATTATCAAATCATTGACAGCTACGATTATTCCAAAGACTCCAGAAATAGGAAATTGTTTCCATAAGTAGTGTTGGGGAATATGGCAAACTGTTAGTCTGCAGTCTTGTCGTTAGTCTATCACCGGTGCTTATATTACTCTGCTTAGGTGGTGCATCTGATTTTAAATAGATATTTTTCTAATTATATTCTATTTTGTGCAGAGTCTATCATAACTTAATATACTTAAGACTGATTAACATTTTCGACCTCCTCTTAGATTATCATCTGTGTAAATTCATTATTGGTGAGACTCCAGATGGTGTTCAGGTGTACACCGGTTCCATATTTGGGCACCCCAGTATAAAAGGCTTGTTTTGGAACTCTTGGTATTTTGAGTTTAATGGAAGGTTAATAATGCGAGTCTCGTCGACATTAGTGAAGGATGTGTCATGAACCCTTAGAATACAATAAATTTATATCTTTATTGCGCAGAGTTGAAAATTGGTATTTTAAAATGGTCAAATGAATCTAGCTTGGTTAAGGAGATACGGAAGATGCTTTAACTAGAAGAGGTCCCATAACTTACAAACAATGTGTAAACAAAAGTCTCCATGGTCTGTGAGCCATGATATCTATAGATGTATGACAACTGTGGGTGCTGCCACATGATGATAATGAGGTACACTACATTGAGCTGCTGTGGAGTAACTCATTTGGGGGGGGGTGGCGCGGCAAGTGACCCTGAGTGAGGGGTGCACTATATTTATATCAGGTGGTTATCCTGTTATTTAGGATTCCCCTCGTTGGATACTACTGGAATAGGTAATATCCTGTAGGCAGATCTTAACCTGTATCATCCATTCCATGTCCAATATGGCTTAGATATAGTGGAATGATACTGATATAATCGTGTGATAATCAGAGTGATATCAAATGGAAACAAGGGGCCACCTATACCAAAAAATCCTGTGGAATCCAAAATTTGTGGTCTTGATTCTCAAAATTTGGCCAAAGGTACCTAAAAATGAGGTTTGATTATGAGAATATTTAAAAAATGTAAAAAAGTTATATTGAAAATGATTGGAACTTTTTATAGATGCAACATGCTAATCAAAGTCAGTAACTCAATCTTCACATCCCAATGTTTGCCTATCCCAACCTGACAAGTACTCTGCCTGCGCATGGCTCTGCCTCTCCCACATACTGCCTATCCCTTAGTCTGTATATCACTCATACTACCTACCCCTTGAAACATCTAGAGTTTAATTAGGTTTTCCCTCAAATGGCTTGAAGGATTAAAGTTTACCACTCACCTTTGTACCTAAATTTGTCTGTACATTCTTACCATTAGTCTACCTATCCTCAATCTGCCTATCATTCACTTTACCTATACCTCATGGTGACTATCCCCCAACTCTGCACATCCCTCATATTTGACTGGCACGCCTGTGATATTACCTAGCACCAATGTATCTTTTGAATATGCTTACCTTACAAGGTACCCTACCATAGGTATCCTATGGTAGACTGTTAAATTTGTTCCTTAGGGAATAGGTTGTCTAAGAGATCAAAATGAATGTTGGTTGTGAGCTATCCCAGCTGAACAAGCTGTGATAGGTAGGAAAGCTATAAAGTGAGCATGAGGGATAGGTATTAAAGAGGATGGTTAGCAAGGAGGATAGGTAGCATGTGTAATAAACAGTTTAAGAGATAGGCATAGAGAGTACCTTGTGAAGTGAGCATATTCAAAAGATACATTGGTGCTAGGTAATTTCACAGATGTGCCAGTCAAACATGAGGGATGTGAAGGGTTGGGAGATAGTCACCATGAGGGATAGGTAAAGTGAATGATAGGCAGATTGAGGATAGGTAGACTAATGGTAAGAATGTGCAGAGAAAATTAGGTACAAAGGTGAGGGGTAAACTTTAATCCTTTAAGCCATTTGAGGGAAAACCTAATTAAACTCTAGATGTTTCAAGGGATAGGTAGTATGAGTGATAGGTAGACTAAGGGATAGGCAGTATTTGGGAGAGGCAGAGCCATACACAGGCAGAGTACTTGTCAGGTTGAGATAGGCAGACATTGGGATATGTAGATTGAGGTATTGACTTTGATTAGCATGTTGCATCTATAAAAAGTTCCAATCATTTTCAATATAACTTTTGTACATTTTAAAATATTCTCATAATCAAACCTCCTTTTTAGGTACTTTTGGTCAAATTTTGAGAATCAAGATCACAAACTTTGGATTCAGCAAGATAATTTGGTATAGGTGGCCCCTTGTTTCCATTTGATATCACTCTGATAAAGATTCCTGACATCTCTATAAACCCCCTTATCCTACATAGGACTCAATACTGAACACAAAAGGGAGCCTACTTTTATAGGGGGTAGAGGAGGGGGGATGTTACACTGTGTCCATAGGTAAAGCTCTGAGTTTCACCTCCAATCTATTGAAGCTTCTTGTCTATAACCCCACCTGAATATCAATTTGACATTTACATAGTAGTATTTGCTGGTTAGAAAATCCAAGATGGCTGCCAGTGAGCTACGTATAGATACAAACCCCCATATATTTGTATATTATAGTGACGTTATAGATAGAGTATTGAATGCAAGTTATTTTTCCCCAAATCACAAGCTGCCTATTTCATATCAAATAAAGCTATGAATTGATGCTCAGAAGACACAAGGAATTGTTGCTGTGATAACATTTGGCAGTTTTTCTCAGTTAAATTCCAATATGGCTGCCGAGTATTGGTCTTACATGTATGCTAATGATCAGGACATTCTTATGTCCAGACACCATCATGTAGCAAATCTGTGAAACATTATGTTTTAACCCCTGCAGCCCCATTTGAAAGTCAAATATAGCATTTATTTAGTATTATGAGCTGCCTTGTAATCTCCAAGATAGCCATTACTGTTAATCACAACATAATATAAGCTTTGGCTTATACATAAACGAGAGGCTTCCTGCAGCATATAAAATCTTCCAAAAAACCAGGATGAAGCTTATTCAACTGACAGCTTATTCAACCCTATTGCAAAGGACTAAACATTTAATTCTCATCCCTTAGTTGCAGCTTATGAGGCTTCCTGTCTAAATCAGGTGCAGCTCATACCAGGGTATGGCTTACATGAGGGAATTCATAGTAGTAAGCTATGTACAGGGGTAGACATTAACACTGGCCCGGTGGCGAATGGCCAGTAGTTTTGAGATTTGGCCAGTGATTTTTCAATTATATATATATATATATATATATATATATATATATATATATATATATATATATATATATATATATATATATATATATAAGATAACTTTGAGGTTTTATTCATCAAGATTGGTATTTGTGATATCTATCACAAATGGCTTAGGGGACATTACTTTCTGATATCATTTGTGTCAGTAGGAAGGAAGGATAAATTGTACATCTGAATATAGAACAGGTGCCTTTTAATTATAGGGACTAAACTGGGATCGAGTTAATCTAATTCTAATTATTGATTCATTTTATAGTTACAAAGCAACGGACATGCCATGAAGATGACCCAAGGATCTGTGCTTTTAGATTAAACTATCTATGCACTCAAAATCAGCGGACTGATCCATCAAATAGGCAGCAATAGATTTGACAAGTGACAAATGATATGTGTGTCTGCCTCCTCAATGGTACAGGGCTCAGTAGATGATGTATCCAGGTTTGGATCATTGGTAAAGACAGCCTGGGAAATTCCTGAAATGATGGTTGTTTCACTTTGAATGGCAGCAAGTTTGTTTGCAAGCAGTACAAAAAGCTCAGTTTTGTTGGCATTGATCATCAGGATCTCTTGCCAGTTGGATGGATTTTTATACAGCAACACTCATTTGTGTTTTCTTAGTTTCAGTTCGTGGTTTTCTGTAATGACCAGTTTGTGATTTGGGAAAGAAAACTTGAAACAAATCAATCAGTGGTGGCCATCTTGGATTTGGTGGCAATCTTGGAAAATTTTAGCTTGGCCCTAACTCTAGTTTGAAAGAGCATATCAAAATGCACCAGTGTACCAATTTATACGCTTCTATGATAAAATGCACACACAACTCTGATTTTTGCACAATTCTGCTGGACTTTATATTCTTTTATAGTTACATATGTAAATAATGACAAACGGCATTGATTTATTTACACAGTTTATTCAATTCGTGCTTGGTCTTTACAATACAAATTGATGGATGGTACAATATATTATGATATAAGCATTGATACACTGTTGACATGTCAATTGTGTATTTATGTCTGATCAATAAGATGAGAAAACACATCAAAATGACGTTTTCGTGACACCTGGATTTGCTTATTGACCATCTACAGTGTATGTCTATATCTATTTAAAACGGGGACCATGACTTTGTTCGCCCGTACATGCATCTTTGATCTAAATAGATCTTGTAGATCTTAAATTCTTGATCCCAAATTTCCTGCTTGTAAAGATAAAATGACTAACAGAGTTGCTTTTTAAAAACTTGTTATGGCATCAAGGTTACATGTTTAGAATACAGTCAGCCCTTGCTTCCTTGAATTTGGAAAATGCAAGGAAAAATATCTGAGGAAGCAAAATATTTGAGAATTCAAGTCCAAATATAATAGAACACATAGAGAAATGTGCAAAATTTTTGTCTGAGGTAGTGAGGGATCTGAGGAATTAAAGGGTCGAGGAAGTGAGGGCTGACTGTAATATATATATATATATATATATATATATATATATATATATATATATATATATATATATGTGTGTGTGTGTGTGTGTGTGTGTGTGTGTGTGTGGATCAACACGGTAAAAGGTGTATACTTAGAATAAAATATGTGTAAGTACAACCACATAGAATAACCATCTATGATCATTTACTTATCAAATTCATAAATTCATTACGTGTGCGATAGTCATCTCTGAACTCGCCCAGCATGCAACTGGAGATGGTACTACACCCAGACTTTTCTACTCCCCTCATCACCATGCACATGTGCCTGCAATAAACAACAAAGAACAAGATCCCAATGAATGAGTTTGCATGTCACCGATATTATTATTATTTTATTCATAGTGTAGTCATTCTGAGAAGAACGTTTTTCCATGCACTGCCGGATGAACTACAATAGCCGTTCAACCTAGGGAATATAATTCACTTGCTTGGATGAACATATAGCGATTTACATCATGAGATGTTGTGTAAATATGATATCTTAATCATATAGATGTAGAGCACAAGTATCTTCATTTTCATACTTAAGTTTTTGGGGCACAGCACTGACAATCTCAGGGGGGCCTGCCTCAAGCAGGCCTAGACAGGGCACATTTTCATACTAGCTTATTAATTGCTGTCTTGAACCTTCTAAGTGTTGGAAGATGCTGTACGTCAAACGGCAAGGAGTCCCAAAGGGTGGCACCCCTGTAGTATTGGCATCGTTTATAAATGCAGGGACCATCTTAACTTTATATATATGTAAGCTAATGTCAACTGATAAGCATCTCCTCAGCCTACATAATTTAAAGAGTTTATTCCCCAAGCTCTTCTTTATCTTCGATATATGGGGATTGATGGTCAGTTTAGAGTCCAACTCGACACGTAGGTAAGAATATGTTTCACAGGTCGGCAGTAAATTACCATTAAAGACAATATCTAAGGGAGGGAGCCTTCCTAACTTATTACCAGAACCAAAAACATGCACATGCTTTTTTGGTGTTAACTGTCATATAATTAGACAAACACCAATCACTGATGATTGGCATCTTTGTCAGATACATAAATCACAATGTCATCCACATACATTACACACTTGCTGTGTCTGACCCTTTCACAAATGTCATTAATGAACAACACAAACAACAGAGGACCTAATGTCGACCCCTGAGGGACACCAAATTTAACAGTAGAACTGTTTGAATAGATGTTATTAGCCACAGTTTCATGTGATCTGTGTGCCAAATAGTCGGTCAGCCACTTTTTGAGGTATCTGTGCAAATTTTATGGATTAATGTAGGGTGGTGTACACAGTCAAATGCCTTGCAGAAGTCAATAAAACAACAGGCAGTTAGCTTCCCATCATCACATGCTTCAAATAAGTCTTTCAGAACTGTAAAGACTGCATCGCTTGTACCCCTCTCTGGCCTAAACCCAAATTGGTTCGGCGATAAAATATAATTATCTTCAAGATGGCAAGACAGGATTTTATGGATCAGCTTCTCTAACAGCTTGCCAGGGAGTGGGAGCAGGGTGATGGGTCTCCAATTCTTTATTGACTTCAGATTACCTTTCTTTGGGATGGGGACTAAAGTGCCGCACGACCAAGAGGCGGGGAAAATACCCTCCCGTATAGTACATGTATGAATGTGTAGTAACTAATCCGTCATCAATAGCAGGGCATCCTTTAGAACCATGCTGTTAACACCAGACAATCCACTAGATTTGTCAATGTTAATCTTCTTCACTAAATCCATCACTGTTTCAAGGTTTATATATTCTCCAATGACCAAAGGTTGGTCATCCTCACCAAAGTCAGGATCCTCATTTAGCAAACCTGCATTCAGCATTTTACTAAATAAGTCGTGACCAATATTAGCAAAGTAGTCATTAATATAGGCAGCTGTCTGCTCAATGGGTATCACCTGACCAGTCAGATCATTTTCAAGTTGGATTATTAAATTTTTTGTTACCAGGTTTACTAGCTCATTAATTTCCCTCCAGAAATGGTGGGGATCACCCTTAGCTTCCTCTAGCATATGTAGTACAAACTGACTCTGGGAATACAGGAGCTGCCGGTGATTCCTATTACGTAGGGTACAAACCCTTTTTAGGATCGCCCTATCTTTGGTTTGACGTAATTCAGAAAGCAACTGGTGACATTCATTAATCAACTCAATTGCTTCTCTAGTTACCCAAGGTTTTGCCTCCTTTTTAACCCTGAAGGTTCTTACTGGGCAACTGCAATCAAGGTAACCAACAATATTTTCATAGAAAAAATTCCATTGAAAATCGGGGTCCGTAGACTCGTTAAAGACAGTACAATCTAGGTCTTGCAAATATTCATAGAAATCTGCCTTATCATAATTCTTATATGACCTACCTGTACATATGAGAGAGCAGTGCTTTTCCCTTGTTTTTTTCCTGCATGCGTGTATGGCATAATGATCTGCCACCATAGAGTTCAGCACTCCCTTGTGACTTACAATTTCACAATTTGTAAGTATGTTATCAATACTAGTGCCTCCACTGTCCTTCTTGTTCGGTCGTGTGATTTCGCCTTCTATCATACCTCTTAGGCTACGTTCCCTGCACAGATCAAATAGACCCTTTGATCCCCTAGCATTCCAGTCCCTGATATTGATATTAAAGTCGCCAACTACCCAAACCTCATATTTGTCCCTGTCTATTAACCTAATAACATTTCCCAATTTTTCAATAAAAACATCAACATCTTTATTGGGTGGATAGTGCATGTTCAGTATCATTAATGATTTATATGAGGGCTTGTCAAATTCAATGGCCTGAATTTCTATACAGGGTTCCATTAACTCCAATGCAGGCACTGTTCGACAGTAGGGACTATATGTGTTGCTCACATATGACTATCATTTTCATCTTTGTGAAGATCGGCCTTCATACATGCAAACTCCTCATTTCTCCTCTTTCAAGGTCAGTTTTGTGATCTTTCCAGATCCAATTATAGATATCATTATGCAATATCATTTATACGAAAGGAGCGAACCCTGAGTAAAATCCTGATCTGAGGGTCTCAGCCATCCTCAAAAAGCGCTAGAATGCACAAATACATATGTCCTATCCCTGGTTCTGTGAAACCCGGCTACAGCTCGTCCTTATAACAGATGTTTTGACATTTGTTCATCCCTGTCACCCACTGATAATGTTCACTCCGATGATAAGAGCCTTCAGTGTACAAAGGTGGATACTCACGTGGCTTCCATGACAACTCCGACACCTGTTGGAAGGATGGCATCCAGGACCCCCTGTGCTATCTGGTTTGTCAGTCTTTCTTGTACTGTAAAAGAACATTTATAGGATCACTTTTAAAGCAACTTAACAACCTCTGTTGATTTAAAGAACACAAGCACCTGGGAGTCATTTCTTAATTCGCGATGCATAGAATGAAAAGGTGTCATTTATACCTTTATCTGTCAAGAGGTTTTCTCACAAAATCTAATACTAAGGGGTTTCAACTCATGGTTCATGTACCTTGCCACGTGTTCGCAATGTTTGCCTGCATGCATGAGTTACAGACAGGCCCCTGCTACGTCTAAAGCCTTATGTCCACAAGGCGACAGAATTTGTAACTACAGAATGTGTCGTCCATTTCCGACGATAAAACCACTTTTGCCGTCCATTTCCAACGACAAAAATCAAACACGTTTCATTTTTATCATTGGGATTGACTCAGACTTATTGACTTATATTGACAAGAAAAACTCATTCCCGATGATTATTTGCAAAAGTTGGCCGATATTTGGTGCATTTATTGTCGGAAGCGAACGATGGATTTTGTCAGCACAAATTCTATCGCCATGTGGACACATGGCTATAGTGAACAAGTAACCAATGGATAATTCATGATGAGTGTGTGTTAGTGAAGGATAATGACACGAGGCCGTAGGCTGAGTGTCATTAGCCTTTGCTAACACACACGAGTCATGAATTATCCATTGACTACTTATTTTATACCACGAAACCAATAAATAATCAATAGAATACCAATAAATTCAAGTTGAAAACAAAAATTATTCCCCCTCCCCGGGACTCGATCAAAGCCCCGGGACTCGATGGAAGTACATACACCTCCTTGCCTGGCAGCGGACAGCGACACCGGCCGTCTCGGCTCGGACAGGCAGCGGCACACGGCTAAAGATTTCAATGCGTCTCGCTGTTATGTTTGTGTACTAAATACACCTCCTCGCCGGGCAGCGGACAGCGACAGCGCACACAGCGAAAAAAAGATGCGTCTCATGGTTATGTTTGTGTATTATACACCTCGTCGCCTGGCAGCGGACAGCGACAGTGCACATGGCGGAAAAAGATGAGCCCGAACCGGTGTTCGATCCATGGACCTCTCACGGCTGAGCGCAATGCGCTAACCGCTAGACCACCGCGTCTCCTCCTCCGAACGCGTCTTGCTGTTATTTTTACACTATATATAAAAATGGGTTCCTAGATCGCTGGTTACAAAATTAGAAATTGTCACTGCTTCAGCCTACAGTACCCTTGGGGTACCAGATGAAGCAAAATATATAGGCTGTGAAGCAGTGAGGAAAGTGCCTGCTAACTCGATCTGAAGTATAGACAATTAAACAAAAATATTTTCAAAACATTGTAGTGTTTTACCAACTTGATTATTCCTAATGTTTAACTCTTAAAGATTTGGTTATCTATATTTTGGAGAAATGTTTTATAGCCTCAAAAATCGTCAGACATGCTGAAATGGCCGCCATTTTGGATCTCAATCCAGATAGATTGGCGCCCATCTTGAAAATATTTAGGATGGAAATCTCTCAATCTAGATTGTACTCGTTGAGGGCTTTAATTTGATAGGTCATATGTTAAGATCTGATCATTAGATCCAGAGAAAATCAAAACTCAACCCTCCGAGAGTATCTGCTGGGAGAGTGTAGAATTGTTTGCTGTTGCTATGATAAGCGTTACTAAGATAAGCGTAGCTAAGATAAGCGCTTCTAGTGTAAGACACCAGGGGGCTGCACTGAAGGAGTATGAATAGCCCTACAGATCCGGGAATAGGCCATATATTTCCGTGAATAGGCACATGTTTCCCATGATAGGTTCTATTGCTTCAAACTCTAGTGGCGAAGCCACTAGTTCTTTACGAAATACACCTCTTATGGGATATGTTACATGTCAAAACCCACGAAATTTTCCAGGCCAGGGTAGGGATCGAACCTGCAGTCTCACATCCCAAATCCAACCCCCTATGCACTGCGCCACAGGGACTGACGAGATACGCTCGGTTCGAACCAGGTCTTGCTATGATACGAAGCCGTGTGTGCTGTCGCTGTCCGCTGCCGGGCGAGGAGGTGTGTTCTACACAAACATAATCGCGAGACACATTCAATGCTTTAGCTGTCCGCTGCCGGGCGACGAGGTGTATTTTACACAAACATAACCGCGAGACGCATTCAATGCTTTAGCTGTCCGCTGCTGGGCGAGGAGGTCTATTCTACACAAACATAACAGCGAGACGCAGTCAAAGCAAGCCAAGCCGAGACCGGGGCTGTCGCTGTCCGCTGCCGGGTGCCGAGGTCTATGTACCTGTGTACACACAATGGCTGGCATCGAGTCCTGGGGAGGGGGAATAATTTTTGTTTTCAAATTGAATTAATTGGTATTCTATTGATTATTTATTGGTTTCGTGGTATAAAATAAGTAGACAATGGATAACTCATGACTCATGTGTGTTAGCAAAGGCTAATAACACACACTCGTCATGAGTTATCCATTTGTTACTTGTTCAATATGTGGATGGGAATAGCCACCAAAAAGCACTGTGTAACCCAGAAATCGTCTCATAATGGCACAGTATGTGCCATTATTCGTCATTTCCGGCAGTCGGCGCTGTTGAGCTCCCTCCTGTCCGCTCCTGCCCTCTGGCGGACTTTTCCTCCAAGTCCCGTCGCGGCTGAAATTTAAACTTCAGTCTGTCGGTTGTCATCGTCCCGTCCACAACTTCCCACCCACCCACACCTATTCTTATCTTCTTATTTTATCTGTATTATCTATTCCATGTCATCTTACTATATAGGGGTGATATAATCATTATAAATGTTTTAATGTTCATATGTTTACATGTTCTTATAATGTTTACATGTCATAAATAATACATCTACTGTGATCAATTAATTAATTAATAAATAATGTTAATTAATTTCTCCCAACTCCGCCTCTACCTCACTTTATTTCGCTCATCAGTGCAGACATAGTCGGTCATGGTGGTATAAACACAAATAACACTCCCACTTGTGAACCTTTGCTAATATCTCACAGAGAAGGCACATCTCATGAAGTAATTATAAGATGTAACCTGAGTTTGAGGAAAACCTATGGGGTGCACCAGGGGCATAATTTTGACCACTTTGACACAGATCTTATCCTTGCCAATAAGATGCACACTGATTCCAGACAGAGATTCTATAAGGGACAGCAAGGGCTTCCTTGGGTATGAGCTGTGCCTTGTATGTGAGGTATTGCTTATATCAGGCCATTGAACATGGGGGGTGGGTGGAGTTTAGGCCAATATGATAAGTTACAGTAACTAGTTACAGTTGGCTCCTTGCAATATCACAGGGTGGTTAGCTGTGGCAAACGTTGCTAAACAGTGATCAGGAGCATCTTGCCATAGGAAATGTGAGCCAAAGAAATAAAACGTGCAAGGTTTGCATTGCTAAATATTTTTTTTATTAACCCGTTTAGATGTGCACGAAAATTGTTTTTCCATACATTCTGTTGTAAATCTTTTGTCAATACTATGAGAACGAGTTCAATTTAGTGCCTTAGTATGTTTGTCCAGGAGGCCTATACATATTTATATAGAAGCAACCTGTGAATTGTATCTAACTCTATAATTATAAATACGGGATGGTACCAAAGGCATAAGGAGTAAGTATCCTATTGATAACTTGGTAATAATCAAGGAACTCTACTATCACACACGACTACCTACAACTGCATTCTATTTATGCTCTTTGTAGTTATTTTTGGAATTACGTTCTGAAAATATGATGCGTCACATCCAATTTCATTTTGTAAAGTTTAAATTTGTAACACAAAGTAAATGAAATACATAGACCTGCACTAATTTTATGGGTGAAAAAAGACAGGAGATTGAGATGACCTCTGAGGCTGTCAGAGCTACGTGTAGTCATAAAGCACTTACTAGAGGTTAGATGGAAAATTATATAGTACAATGTTGTATCATTTACCCCTACTATTACATTGTGAAAATGGGTGAGTTTTTAGTTTTATCTTTCTAAAGGGTGGGGTCGTACTATTCACCCACATTCTTCTACTAGAAACGCAAATCACCTCTAGTAGTGACTTGAAAGTAACAAACAAAATGTCTCTCTAATCACTATATTCTAGACTTCGGATACCTGACTACCGGTAGTATAGATTCAAGGAATTCTTGATGAATGTATTAAGTGGACCCCCTTTTTTATATTGCTGGGTACTCAAATGATGTCTTGCCTAGCGAAATATGATTTGTTATAACTTGACTGTACATACCTTGAAATCGTCTGGCAAACACCTCAACAATTCTAAAAGAGACAACAAGAAAAAATGTCAATATATAGAAATATCGCTATCATTTCTTATTAATTCACTGATCAATGACTACTTCTAGAATAGGACTTAAGAGAGAGAGAGAGAGAGAGAGAGAGAGAGAGAGAGAGAGAGAGAGAGAGTGAGAGAGAGAGAGAGAGAATGATAGAGCATATACAGTCAGCTCTCACTTCCTCGACCCTTTAATTCCTCAGATCCCTCACTACCTCAGACAAAAATTTTGCACATTTCTCCATGTGTTCTTTTATATTTGGACTTGAATTCTCGAATATTTTGCTTCCTCAGATATTTTCCTTGCATTTTCCAAATTCGAGGAAGCAAGGGCTGACTGTACCTCCATTACATAAATTTGCTAAAAGGCAGTTGCCACACTTACCTTGCTACCTTGCTCAATCCTATAACCTTCTTGTTGGGCAAATATCCAATCGTTACCTGTAACAAAATTAAAGGATTAGTCGTTTTTGATAAACTGGTTTTCGGCATATGACAGGGACCCATTTATTTTACCTTATCGAGGCAGCTATTCCCTTATCCACAGTTTCCCTAATGGTCCACTGCGGATAAAGACAATATCTACTTCACGTCCTTGTACACTTTCATTAGTATACGTAAGCATTCCCCCCTACTTATACAAAACCTAGCTTTTGTAAAAGCTATTGAGGTTGATTACAATGTATAGCATTTGTTCCATGTGAATCCATGCTCACCTCCAGTTTAATTCAACGCCCCATAATGTACAACATGTCCGTTAACGTCTGTTAATGGTCTCTTGGAGACTAAAGGACAGGCTGTATGGCTGTTAAGGGATGTTCATAGGATACTCAATTTTGCCAGAAGTGCGAGGAGTGCTGCATCTACCACGTGCACTTAGTTTTTGTTAGAAACCATAGGTAGCAGTACTAAGCTGTCTAGCTCCAGCTTTACCCAATAAAACCTTTTTTTCGCAGAATGGGCTTATAATGTGAGTTATACTGAGAGTCGTTGTAGAAGAGGGCTGCTTACCTTCCCATAGAATGGCACCAGATGATGTTCACAAAGTGAATAAACCTCAATGTTGCGAACTATGACCATATTGTCTGTGTCTACATCAAAGATTGCATCCTTGATGACTTCTAAAGGAGAGAGGGAAAGAAAGAAAGGACATTCCCCCGTCATTCTCAAAATCTATTATTTACAACTATACTGTATAACATATTCAATTATTTACAATTAAACTTCCCCCCAAATCTCATGGCCCTCGTTCCCCTCAAATATTATATTTAGAAGGCGCACTTTACTATTAGACTCAAAATATCCATTCACTGGGAGACTATTTGTATAAGGGATCGACTTACCTTTGATGGTCTCATGATAACCTTTAGTAAAGAACATTAAGGCTTTGGCTGCTCTTTTGGGTGTTTCCAATAGGCCATCTCTGTCAGGGTCTTCTCCTGTCCCTACTAGCAGGTTCCGGTATGCGTCTTCTAAAGGGGCTAAAGCACTCTCTCCTTTCTTATTTTCTTGGTGTTCATTCTCTTCATGTTCATCGACCTGATACCCAATACTGCTACTATGCGAAGTCATTTTACTCTTGTGCTTGTCCGCTGGCATGATCCTGGGGCTACTAGAAAGAGATAATAACCTATCGTGTCATCTAAGAGTTAGGAAGGTGACACATAGGGGCAGTCTGTCTGCATCAACCTATATATGCAGTAAGTTGCGGTGCAATAACTATGGATTTTTCTTTCATAGAGGGCTGTAACCCAATTGACGAAAGCCCATTTATATACTTGACGTTAGTTGTTGCTGTTGTTGTT
This sequence comes from Acholoe squamosa, assembly GCA_949317995.1. Taxonomy (NCBI): domain Eukaryota; kingdom Metazoa; phylum Annelida; class Polychaeta; order Phyllodocida; family Polynoidae; genus Acholoe; species Acholoe squamosa. Next base: position 50,298,760 of record OX439039.1, read on the forward strand.
GTTTTGTTTATTGGCTTTATATTATCTCACATACCAAAACTTTGAGTTTTACAAAAATAGCCATTACCATATGATGTCTAATACCCCTCTTCCACTCAAACCAATTTATGGCCGATAGTGCATCGCCGATGCATTTCCGATGCAAATTGAGAATCAGAGACGATCGGGTGGAAATCATGTATCATATTGGCCAAGAATCGGTTTCAGTGGAAGAGCTGGAAAAATAAATCGGAAACGCATCGGAAACCATCGCCGATGGTCTCTGATAGTTTTTTTCTCACCCAATTTTTTCTGTTCTGACAGAAAAAATCGGATGAGTATCAGCAAGCCTAACTATCGGGCCGGCAGTTCAAGGGTCCTACCACTATCATAGGGGTATTCCACCAAAACCGATGATATTGCCCAGCCGATTAGCGTTTTTCCTCATTCGCGATGATCATCGTGTATGAATCTGGGATGAAAATTGTCAGCCCGATTTGCCCACAGGGTCAATCGGATGCCCTTTTCTGCCCACTTTCATCGCTCTTCCAGCGGGGACAGGGTGACCACCAGATACCATCTGCGATAAAGGTGTTTTAGTATATAATTTTTTTGAAGTCACAAAATGGGTGTCAGAGCACCAGCTGCTTTATTATTGTGCATAAGTAGTAATACCATAGGGTTTACCTGCTTAGTTCTTTATTGTTGGTATTATGTGTGTGTCTTGTTATGTGAAATTGTGAATTAAATGAACACTATAACATTGTAAAACCCAAGAATGGCAGATGAGATACACAATAGGTCAATTCTACAAGAGTGATGCCACCTAGTGCACACTATAGAGTACATACATAGGTCTCATGAATCCATTAGATTCCCTCTGTAGTTTAATATGGCTTCACAACCCAACAATGTCATCAGAAAATGCTCGGATATAGGCCTGTCTGTTTCAATTCATGCATCATTCACAATTTCACATAACAAGACACACACAATACCAACAATAAGGAACTAAGCAGGTAAACCCTATGTTATTACTACTTATGCACAATAATGAAGCAGCTGGTGCTCTGACACCCTTTTGGTGACTTTCAAGAATTGATAAGGCATAATTATTTGCTCACAACAGGTTCTTTGCCGGTCCTGGTTTTTCACCACGGGACCTCTCACCCTCGACATGTTCTTGGGGCACATAGGTGGGGTTTAAATTCAAACCAACCAACCAATTGCAACAGGAAAATAATTACCACTTTCAGTAATGAGAGTGGGAGGAGTCTTAAACTGCCGGCCCAATAATTAGGCCTCAGCCGATTTTTTCTGTCTGAACAGAAAAAATCGGGTCCAAAGTAAAACTGTCGGCGATCGTTCCCGATGCGTTCCCAACGTGTTTCCGATGGTCTCCGATTTTTTTCAGGACCTCTTCCACTGCACCCGATTCTTGGCCGATGATACCAGATTTCCACCTGATTTGGGTCCAATCATCTCCGATCATCAATTTCTGTCGCCGATGCATCTCTGAAGATGGACTATCGGCCAAGAATCGGTTTCGGTGGAATATGGCCATCATTACTGAAAGAAGTAGTCCTTTCAATTATACGTTCAGTTGATTATGTTTTATTAATTCTGGATGGTCATAAAATGGATGTCAGAGAACCAGCTGCTTCCTTGTAGTGCATAAGTAGTAATGTCAGAGGGTTTTCCTGTATAGCCTTTTATTGCTGACATTGTGTGTGTGTATTATTAAGTGAACATGTTATTTAGAACAACACTGTAATATTACATGACATGGTAGGATACTTGCTTGCATGATAGTCCCATACTTTTAATATTCATGCATGCTATAGAGGGAACTTAATGGGTTCCTAAGACCTATGTTTGTAATGTGTAGTATTCACCAGGTGGCAGCACTACTGCAAAAGGGAATTATTATTCATAATCTTCCATCATTCTTAGAGCATACAACATGTCTTTCCTAACTCTTGGGATCTTGGGTCTGATCTTGTCGTTTCCCCTTAGATCTCTGATGGGTTGCACTTGATTGTCATTATCCTGTAGGTAGTTGTACATCATACCCAGAAGTACTTTGTCTCGTCGAACCTCCAGGGTTTCCAGATTGTACGATTGTGCAATTTAAACGTTCCTAACAAGTAGAATAAACGCAAAGACTACATCCTATATTAACATTAGACCAAACTGAAGATAAATATTCTGACTAACGATTTTGAGAAACCTTTTAAAGTTTATTCAACCTTCAAAATTAGCTTGAAATTATTTTCATAATTACTTATTATCCTATGTTTAGATTTGCACTTAAGTGGTGCACGGTATTGGTTTTTATATAATGCCGAGACATTAATTCTTCACTCGCCTTTGTACATCCTTGGAGCAGGGTGTGCGCATTTTATAAATGATAATACAATGCTGAGTATTATCTAACAATTATGCATATAATCATATTCGCGACTGGATTAGATGATTATCATTCATATAAGGTTATCAGACAAAATTAGTAATGTTGATTCAACCCTTTTATGTTTTTCACATGACGCTAACTCGATTTATCCTTGACAAAACGTTAATCAACGTTTGATTCACGTATATCTTGCACCTGGTTTCAGTAACAACTTGTATGGCTGCCATGTTCTATCACGTAATAATTTGCCATTGTATTTAATGCAGATCATATTATATGCATACTAGTTATCTCGGCTAACCTAAAGTGGAAATTCGTATTATAGAGCGATGAAAGCTCAAAATTAGGCGCATTAATGACTATTAAATGTAGAATAATTCAGAGATTTATCTATGGTGCTGTTTGCGTACACAGAAAGTAGTGTTTTCTTGGTTGCCATAGCGAAACTGCTGGAAATTGAAAAATAGTCGACTTATGATATGACCATTTATGCACTGTGATGAACTTCAGAGCTTTGCCTGCACATAGTGGATTGAACTATTTGCACCAAACTAAGACATAGGGACTTAACCCACCACATGTCCTTTACTACTAAGGCTAGAAGCTATATTTGAAGCAACCTTCCAAGAAATAGGTGTCCTGGAACATGTGTGTGATATCAGAGAAGTAGGAGGTGCATTATGCTTTATAAAGCTAATAGTTATAGAGATCCATAATATTTTTAATATTAACCAGACTTGAATTACTCTTTTTATTTCAGTTTCTTCCTTCCCTGTGTTTTCCCCATTTATTTGTTATTTGATATTCATGTGTCATGGTAAGTTAGATAATTTATTATTAAGCTATTAAAGGATGAATAGCCAACCAAACCCCATGAGTGGTAGGTTATTCATTCATTTATGAGTTTATCGCACTAATTCCTCCATTTTGCATTAATCTCCTACCTTGTAAGGTGATGCAGAAATATCTTCATACATGTGTATAAATCAAGTAAGAAGCCATGTTTGGACCGAAAGTAGTCGGGTGTTTTTCACATGTATACATGTTCCCAGGCATGGTCAATGCGTAGGCCCCGGAACATGGATACTCATATATTTATGCTAAAATTTTTTTTATTTGATTTTTTAAAATCAAGAGAAATCAACAAAAATGCCTATTTAGGTCAGCAAACGTTCCTTTTTAGTTCCAAATTTGGAACATTCCGCCCAAAATAGAACGTTTTCATAAAACAAATCCATTGTATTCTCCATCAAAAAGTACCCTATAGCAGTTACTGAGAGGTGGGAATAGAACAAGGTGACTACTTTCTGCAAGAAGGCGGCATGCATATGACTACTTGCCATACTATTTGATTTCGTAATTGAATCCAAGCATAATTGTGACATGTACTGGGAATAGGGAGTTTATTGCACCCTGCACTAAGGGCTCTTTTCGCAGATCTTGTCACATGTATCAAAGGTTATGGACTTAAATCCTATGCAAACATAATCTATGATATCTATGTATGTTTGTGTAAAGGATTTGACATGTCATGCTTAGACTATTTTGACATTCGACATGCAAATATGCTTACATGGCGGTCTAGTCGAACCATCATTCACATTGCTTTCTACTACTGTTCTCTGTGGCACTCAGGCTTACACTTCGCACTCTGGATATTGCAGCCGGGGGATTGATTCCCCATAACTTCTGAACGGTTTTAAAAGGACATAATGTGCCATTTCCACTATACATGCATCTTAGTCTGGGTGGAAATGGTTCAGAGTGTGTTATTTAGAGAATATACAACGATCTTCTTCACATCAGGACTGTCTGTTGTCCTATAATGCACAAAGGCATCTGAGGCAATCGAGATGTGAAGGAGTTGTCTATTGTCTTTATAAAACATTGTACATTTCATTCCAACCAATCAAATACCCAGTCAAGGTATTTTTTGACCAATTAATGATAAAAAGGCACCAGAACAGCCAGGATTTTGAGAGAAACATGCATAAGCCAACATAATAGCTTCTATATAATGCAATATCAAACAACTTAAGTTATGATCCATTTCTATTTTTGTGCAATGGGGTCTATTAATTCATTGGGACATGGTATTCACCCAAACCATTCATTAAAACTCATGCCAATTTTGATGACACAATAATATTATTATTTATATTGTACTGGGCTATGTATCCCAGACATATGCTTGGTCTATGTATAGAAATGTACGGAGCCCTGGAGGTGACATTTCTTATATATATATATATATATATATATATATATATATATATATATATATATATATATATATATATATGTGTGTGTGTGTGTGTGTGTGTGTGTGTATATATATATATATGTAGAGGTCGGTGAAAATGTTCTTGGAGAAACCGGGACTCGAACCCGGGGCCCTCCAACTTCGAAGCGGCTGCTCTTCCTCTGAGCTACTTCCCCTGGCCTGACATTTCCACCTTCCATCCACACCTGGATCGGTATGATACACACTAGGGGGGGCAGTGATTACCCGGAGACCCGCCCCTGGGGGTCTGCCACCGAGTACAGGGAAATACTGCCCCTACACTCCTCCCCATCAGCTTCAACCAACCCTGCTCCTCCAACCCAACCGCCAGCAGGTGACTAGTTTACCCCTAGAAGGCTGAAGCGTTATCTGTATCATACCGGCCCAGTTCCCGAGTCCTCAATTGGTCGCGATCATGTTAAGACATGAGCAGGCACACATATCTTTGATCTCATGATTGCGTTAGGATGCTCGGTTTCTCCACCACTGTAGAGGTCGGTGAAAATGTTCTTGGAGAAACCTGGACTCGAACCCGGGGCCCTCCAACTTCGAAGCAGCTGCTCTTCCTCTGAGCTACTTCCCCTGGCCTGACATTTCCACCTTCCATCCACACCTGGATCGGTATGATACACACTAGGGGGGCAGTGATTACCCGGAGACCCACCCCTGGGGGTCTGCCACCGAGTACAGGGAAATACTGCCCCTACATATATATATATATATATATATTTATATATATATATATATATTATATATATATTGTCCAGTTGCATAAGCATAAGTAGAATTCTGTTCTGTCTGGATGTGTGTCTTATGTATAACCAGCAGAGGTATACATAAGAACACTAAAACTTACTATAAATAGCCTTTAGCGGATTAGGAAAGTTCATCCAGCCAGGAAGTCTGCCCCCCTTTGGCACACTATCCACCCTCTGTCTCTGTCTTTGTCTGTCCATCTGTCTCTGACTCTCTCTGTCTCTGTCTCCTCTCTCTCTCTCTCTCTCTCTCTCTCTCTCTCTCCCTGTCTGTCTCTCTTTACATTACTACTTCTCTGAAGGAATGGTCATGGAGGGCAGGAAAGAACAAATGGCAGGTAAGAGAAAGGAGAGGAAGGGAGTGAGAGAGGAAGAGAGGCATAGGGAAGGGAGCATAGAGTGCCATAGAACATGGAGTGCCATGGAGCTCCATTTCTAAGTAGCATGATGGAGTGTGGAACATAAAGCACCACAGAGCTTGAAGCAGCATGGAGCTCCATGGAACATCGAGCACCATAGCGCCTGAGCTCCTTTGCACTTTGAGCACTTTGGAGTATGGAGCACCCTGGAGCTCCATGGAATATGAAGCATTAATCACCATGAAGCAGCACCCTGGAGTTCCATGGAATATGGAGCATGAATCACCAATGGGACATGGATCACCATAGAGCATGGTGCATTGAGCACCCTGGAGCTCCATGAAAGTGGGACATGTGGCTTGGTAACCTTTTGACATTATGCACAATGGAGCTCTATTGAAGTAACATGGGGCATGGCACCCCATGAAGTATGGGAATCTATGGACCATGGAACACCATAGAGCTCGAGCTCACCCCTCCCTGCCTCCCTCCCTACCTGCCTCCCAAACTCTTTCCACTCCCTAGTTTATACCTCCCTGCCTTAATTGAACACCATATGAGTGTTGTGCATATTGACCCACTTAAGTATAACCAATCTTTCTGCTTAGCATAATATGTTTCTTATGTATAACCAGAGTTATATACATAAGACAAAGTATTCTCTGTGCTTACTGTTTCTCTTATGTATGACCACAGTTATATATACATAAGACAGACTAAAACTGTTGCTATAAATAGCCTGGATGCTTGCTGGTCACTCAGCAACCACTTGTTGTCAGGATGTCATTCCATTGGTTTCCCGACTGGTGGCCTGTACATGCTACCTGTGTACCTGTACAATGCTTGTACATGAGCAGGTCATACAGGGATTGTACAGGGTTGTACATGGATAGCACAGGGGGTAGTAGGGGTGTACAGGATCTGTTTTCAGTTTTGGGTTTTTGGTGAATATCCCCAAAAATTGGCAAATAAAAATTGCAAATTTTGATTATTGGAATAGTTGCCATGGCAACCAGCATATAGGTTGATTTTTCATGAAAAATGTTCATTTTAATATCCAACTATGGGCCATTTCTAATGAAAATGGTGCATTTTAAATGAGACCATTGAATTCTGCATACAAAATTAGCATACAATATATATATATATATATATATATATATATATATATATATTGTTTGCTAGTGAGGGGAGAATGTAGTGGCAGTGCTAGGCTGCAATAGAGCACTGCAGGACCACGTAGTATGGTCCCGCATCACTAGGGATGCGCTGCCCCAGACAGCTATAAAAGAGCGCTCCTTGCAGCGAGCTCTCCAGTTGTGCAACAAAATATAGTTGTATATATATTTTGTAGTGAATCGCTAATTGTATGTCTATTGGAGGTTATTTCGGAGTAACTGAATTCGTCTATATTGTATGTACTATTGTTAATAAAAGACACAACTTCATCCACTTGAGTACCTTCTCTTTTATTCGGAGGCTCACTGTTTTATCGGAGAACTCTGTACCATAGCAACATACACAGATCATTCATCAGTATGCTTATCATGAGCCAAGTATATCCGGTTTATACATGGTTTCCAAGCTTAAAAGTCTTTCTTCTGCTTCTGGAGTCCGGAGGGGTCAATGATGTGAACCGTGTGAGTCTGTAGCATAGACTAAGGACACAGAGGACCTCCCTTACTTTTATACTATACAAACTGGAGGTGCCTTTGAGTGACACCCCCTCGCAGCAGCTGCCGGAACCAGTGTGGCCCTCCAAAGCCTTTGAGATATCCGGCACCACTCTGACGGAGTGTGCCCCAACCAGAACCACTCTGAAGGAGTGATTCACCTAAACCTTTCCGCTACTTCGAGACTATGGCCTCTGGCACCACACTCTCCCCTCCCTAGATAAATTAACGTTATTTCAATTTTAGGTGAGTATACAGTTTATACAATAAATAACTAACATGAGTAAGCTAATATTACAAAAAGCTCCTAGTTTAACATTTATACATGGTAGACAGAAATACACGGTGATCATCTGGGTAATGATATGGTACTCCACTTCAGTCTTCAGTAAATTTAGCATGCACGATCCAGGCGCCCATTCCGGCAGCTGATTTGAGGCCCGGCCTCTGGTGGCTCCTCCAGAACCGCCTCCACCATCAGGACATGCTGGTCTTGTCCCCTGCTGTTTCTTAGTTGACTTTTTTTTGCGTCCCCATGGGCATCACATCCTCAATCTTCAAACCAACAAGAACAGACTATCTTAGTAACTCACAGCAGAACTGGGTCGTCCCTATCCTTTCCTCTACCCCCTCCTCTACTCGGAGTGGCCTCCGGGGAAACTTTTCCGAAGCCAACTAGATACTTCTTCTTTTTTTTCATCAACTTAAGTATCCCTTTTCCCCTTCCCCCTCCTCTGCTCAACATGAGAGTGGGACAGAGCTTTTCTGCAAACCACTGCTATCCAGAGGCCTCACCGGCACCCCTCTAGCCTGGCTCCCAGTCCCTATGTCTACTTTACTAGATGGGACTACTTTGTCTGCGGAAACAGACTTCTGTGGCCCCTTCTCTGCCTTACAAGAGGGGACATGATAGCTACCGGTAGATGTTTACCCCTTCTCTGTTTTACTAGAGGGGGTGATTTTATTTTTACCCTCGGATTTCTTCTTTTTGTCTGAGTTAGGGGGACCTTTAATTCTTAGGTGCCCAGTCATGGTAAAAGAGTCACTTACCAAAGGTTTCTCCATGGCGATGTCTGGCGCCTGTCCCTCAGGTGTAGCCTTGGTGCCCTCCTCCGTCTCCGGAGCTGCTCCCTCCTGATCCGCTGTCTCCGCCCTGCTGACCACTGTCCGGTACACTGTGGTAGTCATGGAGGAGACACAAAACAGGTACGGTGCCAGCTGATCGACTCCTCCGTGGCAGCTCCCCAGCACTTTAACAAAGCCCTCCCCTATATCCGATAAAGGTACTAAATACTGCCACCACTTTGCCAGTTTATCCCAGGGATTGTCTCTAGCGGCTAAGTGTGCCACATAATTCCCTTCCGTGTCATATCCCAGTATCGGATAACCAGTGGGGAATGCTGTACAATAGTTTGTAGTGCCGGGGGCCGCCACTTGGCTAAGTCTGGAACACAGTCGTATACCAAACCCTAAGCCCATCCCGCTCCGCTGTCTCTGCTTGGCCTCAGTTGTGGAGCATTCCTCCGGAGGTTGAGCAGACCTCCGGAGGGTTTTGGCCTGACCAAAATGACTTGACAGAGGTGAGCCATGCATCTCTCATGTCCCAAGTCAGGAGGTATTTCTCCGGAGGCAATCCACTCCCTTACCCTGTGCAGTACTCCGTCATCTTCCTGAACCTTTTCCCAACCTTCACAGCTTCCAGGGATTGTTTCAAAGTCATCGCCCAGGGGGCCATCATCTTCTCCTATATCCTCCTCCTGGCCAAGCTCCTCCCTCTCCTCCTCTCTCACACTTTGACTCCAGGTGGTGGGAACCTCACTGCCGAGCATCCGACACGATTCCTCCTCTGGCTCCCATCCACACTGCCAGCAAGGGATTCTGGAAAGTCCATCAGCATTCCCGTGCTATTTGCCAGGCTTGGGTTCTATTTCAAAGTCTTAGCATGAGAGTTCCTCCAACCATCTAGCCACTTGTCCCTCTGGTTCCTTGAACTGAGTGATCCATCTTAGGGAGGCATGATCAGTTCTGATCTTAACTTTGTGCCCCAGGAGGTAGTGTTTAAACTTCCTGAGACCAAAAATCATTGCCAACATCTTCCCAGGGTGACGCAGTAGTTTTTCTCCAGTTTGTCCAGAGTGTGGCTAGCATAGGAGAGGACCTTCTCTTCCTCACCCTGTATCTGACTCAGCACTGCCCCGCATCAGTGTCCATGATGAGATCCCCCTCCGGCTGGGGGTAAGCCAATATGGGGGATTTGACCAGGCTTCAAATACGGACTGGCAGCATTCTGACCATGTGAATGCTTGGGTCTTCTCCGAGAGGGAGAAGCGTGGCTTGGCTCTGGTTGCAAAATCTTGGATGAAGGCTCGATAATAGGAGGCCAGACCTAGGAAACTCCTGACTTCATGTATGTCCTTAGGAGTAGGTCACTCCTACACAGCTCTGGTTTTGTTAAGGTATGTTGCTACTCCGGAGCTACTCACCCAATGCCCTAAGAAGTTCACCTCCGGATGGGCCAGGAAGCATTTAGCCACTTTCAGGCGGAGACAAGCCCCTCTTATCCGACTTAGTACTTCATCTAGTTGAGTCATGTGCTCAGCCCATGTTGGCGCAAATACTATTATGTCGTCTAGGTTCACTAGACAACTCTGCCATTGGAGCACTCTCATTGTTATCTCCATCAGCCTCTTGAACATTCTAGGGGCATTGCACAACCCGTACGGCATCAAACGGAATTGATACAATCCCCTGTGGGTTGCAAAGGCAGTTTTCTCCCGATCCTTCTTTGGTACCTCAACTTGCCAATACCTGGAGGCAAGGTCCAGGGTGCTGAAGCAGCGCTCTCCAGCTAGAGTGTCCAGAGAATCGTCTATTCTCGGAAGAGGGTATGCATCTTTTACTGTGATCTCATTTACCTTGCGGTAATCAACACAGAACCAGACTCCTCCGTCCTTTTTCTTAACCATTGGAGAAGCCCATGGACCCTCAGAGGGCTCAATAACATTACTATCAATCATCTTCTGTAACTCCTCCTCCACCGCTTCTCTCCTCTGAGGGGGGCAATCATCGTGGCTGTTGACAGATTGGCTTTGCATCCCCTGTGTTGATTTTATGTTGTACCACTGAGGAGCGGCCTTTATCCTCCAGAGTTAACTGGAAGGCATCTCTTTTTTTAGGAGAACTGCTCTCAACCCCTCCCTGGCCTCCAGCAGAGAACCCATTACTAGTTGTTCCGGGGCCTTCTCCGGAAACTCAGAAGAGATACCCCGGCAATAGTCCAGTGACGTCCCCCCCTGGAGTTATGGCTTCTAGTATCCCCAGAGTCATATCCCGGAAGATAACTACAGGGGTGGGTCCTGGATTGTATACCCTCACTGGTGTCTATTCTTTGATAGGCTGCACCAAGCCTCTCCCGACCCAGAATCCACCTTGGTCTGTGGCATTTCCAGCGGGTTCCAGGAGTCCCTCAGTCCCTTCTGGCCAATCCCCCAACACCGTCCCATCTAGAATGGCTTCTTCCCCGCCTCTGATTACAGCCTGGCTGAGACTAATCACTCGGCACTGAGGACTTCCCCAGAAGGGGGTTCTTTTCCCCACACCAATTGTGCCTTGCAATGTCCACCAATATGTCATACTCATGGAGGAATCCTGCCCCTAGGATCCCATCCTTGCTAATATCAGCTATTAGGAATTCCGTCTCCACTGTTTTGTTTTCAAGTGACAACCTACCAAAGAGACGACCCTCTATTCCCATGAGATGTCCATCTGCTCCGGCCACTCGGCTTCCGACCTTTTTAAGTTTTCCGGGAAGGCCATTCATCCCCCACCAGGCCAAGGAGAGTACATTTATCATGGCCCCTGTGTCTACTAACATCTGTAGAATGTTACACTTCACTATTGTTTAACACATATTGAAAGTGAAAGTAGTAAAGAGAGTAATGGGTCTTGCCATGGTGACAGATGATCTCCACGTTGTAAGCACTATTTATAACAAAAGTCGTAAACAGGCATCATCAGTATTGAGAAATAAGTCATGATCAGTGGATTTGGTGAAATATGTCAGTATCATCAATGGGAACTTTTTCTTTCTCTTTCACTCAAAAGACCATAATATGTCATCCAGATAGTGCCACACCCATACTGTTAGGAGTTTGTGTTTTCTAACAGAAATGTCTTCGGTAGATCCACATCAGAATGTACAGTCTTCTCAAATACAGTAAGTCTTATTGTAGAGGTACTAGCTTGTATCAGTATATACATGTGTACAGTAACCCGGACCAAAATGCAGTAGAAAATCAGTATTTAAACAGTAGAAAAACAGTGTGGTGTGACAGTAGTCATTCAGTGTGAAAGCAGCATTAGAAACAGTACCATATCAGCATCTACTGGCATTCTACTGCTCAGCACACAGAACATGGCAGCGATGGTTCAGTAGCAGAACAGTAGTATTAGCAGCATATAAGCAGTATTGAATCAGTTGTCCCAATTATGTAAATGAGATGGCAGCATTTAAACAGTATCTACTTATTTAATGCTGCATGACCATATATGGTGTTGGGGCAGTGTTCAATCAGCACTACTGCATGACTGCTGCTATAGCAGTATGTGAGCAGTAAATCATACTGAAAACTACTGCTTGGGGCAGGTAGAAGCATAAAAGGAGCAGCCGCTGCTTCAGTACTGGCACTACCAATGCCTTTCTAGGTGGTCCTTGCTGGATTTGAACTTGGGATCTTCTGATTACTGCACCAACGCATTAGCCCCCTGAGCCACCACCCCATCAGCTATGTGGAGCTGTCATTACTCCCTAGTAGTGCATGCAACTTATATAGGAGGGGGGCAGTATTGATTCAGTAGTACTGGGTAACTTCTATCATAGCAAGAGGGTAAGAGTAGGCATGTCGGATAAAGTACTGCAGCTTTGTAATTATCAATGATACATGTATACTATGTAGTAGATAAACTATGGGTTAACCAGGTATATATTCAAGTAACCTGGTTAACCCATAGTTTATCTGACTTAAACTATGGTCGATGTTTGTCACACCTTGTGTATATGGGAGGCATTTCTATACACCAGGTTACATGGTATATTCAGAGTGAGATTCCTTTGTTCTAAGGTGTGACCATAGTTTAAGTAAAAAAAAGTGTCATGATGGTGACTAAAATAATAATTGATGATTCAGTACATTTATGCCCTACATAAAGTCAGTGACTAATTCCTCGTTTTCACACACCCCAACATCCGTGTGTATCCATTACTGGCACTCAATAACATAATCATATGCAAAGGTATAATTATGCTTTTCTTCACAAACACTGGATAGTTTTAGAATTTCATTACTGAATCTTTTGATTACTGTTCACAACCATACTAACATTCACACTATGGACTGTCTCAGAAGTATCAGGCCAGTAGCCCAATAAATAATCCAAGAATGGACAGAGCGATACCAGTAGATAGTCAGTAGACTACTGCATCTATGCTGCTGCACAGAGTGTGACATTTTTGGTATTTATTAAGATTCAGTTGAGAGTCAGTAGACTACTTATTCTAGCCTGATAATGCAGTGCATACTCAGTTGATAGTCAGTACACTACTGAGTCTATACTGAAAATGCAGTGTAGAGTCAGCTGTTTTGGAAGTATTTCAGCAGTAGCTACTGCAAAATGCAGTTGTTGATCAGCATATTCTCAGTAGCCACTGATAGGAGAAGTAGATACTGCCTTCTGGTCTGGGAAGTGATCCTGTATAATTACACTGTTTATACCACGATTTCTGGGTTACACAGTGCTTTTTGGTGGCTATTCCCATCCACATATCTGTCGATATTGCACACCCTGTAGGCTGTAACATCAATTTTGTAAGGTGTGCGGTTATCCATGTATAACAGGCACCCGGTGCCATTATCCATGGATAACCAGCACACCTTACATGTCCTTCCATGTCATATGTTACATGTTAAAACCCACGAAATACTCCAGGCCAGGGTAGGGATCGAACCTGCAGTCTCACATCCCAAATCCAACTCCCTATGCACTGCGCCACAGGGACTGATGAGAAATGCTTGGTTCGAACCATGTCTTGATATGATATGGGAAGGAGTTGACTGCGGGCTGTCCGCTACCATAACCGCGGGACGCATTCACAGATAGACAAGCCGAGACGGCCGCTGAAGGAGGAGACGTGGTGGTCTAGCGGTTAGCGCTTTGCGCTCAGCCGTCAGAGGTCCGCGGATCGCGTCCCGGTCTGGGTGAATCTTTTTTTCGCTGTGTGCGCTGTCGCTGTCCGCTGCTGGGCGACGAGTTGTATTATACACAAACATAACCGCGAGAAGCATCTTTTTTCGCCGTGTGCGCTGTCGCTGTCCGCTGCCGGCCGAGGAGGTGTATTATACACAAACATAACCGCGAGAAGCATCTTTTTTCGCCGTGTGCGCTGTCGCTGTCCGCTGCTGGGCGAGGAGGTGTATGTACACTATTTTTCGCCGAGTGCCACTGCCAAGCCTAGCCGAGACGGCCGCTGTCGCTGTCCGCTGCCGGGCGAGGAGGTGTATGTACCTGTGTACACACACTATGGCTGGCTTCGAGTCCCGGGGAGGGGGAATAATTTTTGTTTTCAACTTGAATTTATTGGTATTCTATTGATTATTTATTGGTTTCGTGGTATAAAATAAGTAGTCAATGGATAACTCATGACTCTTGTGTGTTAGCAAAGGCTAAAAACACTCGGCCTACGGCCTCGTGTCATTATCCTTCACTAACACACACTCGTCATGAGTTATCCATTGGTTACTTGTTCAATACACTATGCCCTAGGCCAGCCAGTCACCCTGTTATGGGGAGTACATAATTATAGCAGGTACTTGACCCTACAAAGGGTTTACCTAAACAGCCTTACCTCCCACTGGGCACATCAACATTGATTCAGCATTGAAACAACGTTTGCAATGTTTGCATATCAACGGTTGATATAGGCTTGAAATATAGTTGAATTTGAAAGTTGACAAAACATAATCAAAATCAACTGTGATTCAACATCTAACTATCAGTGCTGATTCAACGTTTGTATTTCTATGTTGATTCAACATTGACACAACATTGATATGATGTTGAAACAACGTTGATATTTGTTAGGGCATTCTTTGTTGACATGTCAATGTTGAATCGACATTGAATCAACATTGAAATCAATATTGTTGATTCAACATTGACAAATCAATGTTGAGTCAACATTGAATTGAGAACAATATTTCAACATTGATATGTCAACTGTTGATTGGATGTTGAAATGGTGTTGGTTGAAAACGTTGAAATAGAATCATTGAAAAGGTGTTGAAGACAGGTTGATCAACATCATCAACACAATATCAGTGGGTTGTCAACATTGATGCAACGTTCTGTGCCCACTGGGCTGTGTAGGTTCTTCCACCAGAGGGCAGTAGTATAACCATCTGTTCAGTAAGTATATTCATATAGTGCCCATCTCAATCCAATACTGTCCCCAGAGCTTATCAATCAATTGCAATATGATATTGACCTCAATAGGTTGAATCTAGCATAGTGCACAAATGACAGTGTACAAGGTTATCTGTGAAGCAACTAGGAACAACTAATGATATGCATAGATGACACCACAACTGTGTCTAAATCTGAAATACAAGTGTCTGGACCATGAGGTTGTAGCTAACATTTAGGTCAATTCAGTGCTAAAACTGAATGACCATCAAATGTTTTGGGAGAGATAGTTTTCTACTTCTCCCACCCTCAATAATGCCACTGCATTGGGATTGGAGGCATCTTTTGTCTTCATTAACCATGCATGGTTACAATATCAACATTATGCATGGAGTGCACAAGAATGATATTATGATGATCCCAATTGACTAATCTCAATAATAGAGTATAATTATAGCAGTGTCTTTTGTAGCCTACCTATATACAATACATGTGTTGTAGATTAACAGAACCTCTTGCTGTATTTCTACACTTCTAGTTTCTGTAAATTTACAGCAAGAGTTGCTGGAACCTAAGTTGCCAGGAAAAGTTTCTGTAAGTTTACAGTATATGTTGCTGTTAATTTTGATAGGTGAGCTTGAGTGATTTATTTCTATCAGTTATTCTACAATGAACTGTTCATAGTTTACTGTGGTAAGACATAATGAGCTTATCATAGCTTATCTTCAAATAGAAACTGATAATACCAGGGGCCCAACGTATCTCTTATGTTTTCCTCATATAAAATTTTATTTTATTTTTTATATAAAGATTTGGAGTTAACCTTTTATATTCAATTATTCATCAATAATCCCTTAATGTCAATAAGGTGTTGTATACAACAAATCGTATGAGGTCTCTATATTTGCCTTAGTCTGATTCATGTGTTCATAATTGTATGGTATTAAATTGGCTATTTTGCAAATGGTGCACATCTCAGAAAATTCACCCTAGACTCTAGGTAAAAGATCATTTTGGTGTCTATACCGTATTGGCCTGTATAAGCGCCGGGTCTTGAATGAGCGCTGGTCTTGAATAAGTGCCAGGGATATTTATATATAAGGGTCTTGAAATTTCAAAATCCACTATAATATAAGTCTTGAATGAGCGCCGGTCTTGAATGAGCGCCGGGGGTAGAGCCTACTTCATATTAATGAGCGCCTGGGCGCTTATACAGAGCAATACGGTACCTGTTTGGATATTGTGCGTGTGCTGAGTATTGGAATAAAGGACTTCAACTTCTTGGATTTATCTGTATGTCCTAGTAGCTCAGTGGAGATATAGTATCTGCTGAGTGATTCTACCATATGAGTGATTATTAGGCAGTTTGGACACCACTTTGTGACTTGATATATTTACACATGTATAAGCTTCTAGTTCCCCTAAAACACAGAGCAGCTTACAATGATGACACCTGAACACTACCTAGCAGTCACAGTTTTGGTTGTTGCTATATATAAAAAAAAAAAGGCCACAATCAAATCCTATTGATTTGAAGATACCCGCAGTTGCCCCTTCCCCCTTGCATGTCCTTTCCTATCCACGTAAACGTCTCCCTTTGTATTACCAACCGCCCATTAATCCAAGAAGATGTCACTATATCAGTGCTATACAGCAATTCTACATACCTACCACTCAGGCTCCAACATGGGGGGGGGGTCCAGTCTGTCAGTTTGCAATAAGAAATGCCAACTTATCCTCAATACACCAAAAGACCTGTCCTCACGTGCACCTAACGTGGCATATTCTTCACACAAACACCAATGGTATAAGACCAAGCTCCCTTGCTTTCCTGACCTACCTCACTATTATGTATACTATGCATCGTCAACTGATGATAACGCTTATCAGATAGGGCATGATAATGGTGAAAAGATTTGTGGGGTTTCTAGATAAGATATCGGCCAGAGGATTGGTGTATTTTAATGGGATATACTAAGTTTTATTGTGCCTGTTAATCTGAAATACCTCTGCCAGCATGTGAACCGAATTTTGTAGAAATGCCGGACAGCTAAAGTTTATAGTTTTTTAGAGATTTATAGTTCGTGTACCCCCACATCCCGATTTTACAGGGGGGTAGGAAGCAAATTTTTATTGAGAGGGGGCAGGGGTCTCGGTTGGGGGGGGGGCTGATATGTTTTTATATAGGCTTATATAGGGAACCTCTTCATTATTGGGGGGCCCAGGCCCGCCTGCCCCCCCCCCCTTCTACGCCCCTGCGATTTTAGCGACATTTAATGGGAGAACAAGGAGAAATCAGGAATGCTAGCAATTGCTCATTGAAAAATGACTTTGGGAAACTTTTTAAATTGGATTGCCATGGCAACATAAAATAATGACTAATCTGATAATTCGAGAGTCTCTGAAACTATAAAAAGATGCAACTTGCCAAAATATTTCAATTTGAAAAATGATAACATTATATGTAATTTATTCCATGGTAATGTTGCTAATCATAATCTTTTTTTTATGACATGTTGGGCTATTTCGGTAATTGATCTCATTTTTCACTTCCATTTGAAATGTTTTGAAAAGATTTTCATTTCCTGTGCTCGAAAGCTAATTCTCCCAAGTAGGGTAAAGTAGACTAGTCTACTCTACCCTCCTTGATTCTACCGACAAGTGAATTCGAAAGGCTAAAAACAGGAGTCCAAGTGGCAGTGGAGCCGTGAGGGATGTTGGGGATATAGCTGTGGTAGAGGAAGGAACACGGAGATGTTGCCTCTGCTGGGTATGTGGTAATTCATTGTATCCCGACACTTTTCCAGGATTAACTATAATTATATTGTATTGAAGTAGGCCCATAATAGAATGTATACAGGTCACCCCTGCCCCAACACACACATGTATCTTTCCATCCCGCTGTTAAGCAGATGTAGTAAATGGAGGGAATAAATGGAAGTGCGAAAAAAGAAATCGATAAAGGAACTTGTTTCAAACACCTTGCCCCTAGACCTCTGAATTCGAATTGGTGACATGGCAGTGTCTTATATCAATATGGTCTCGTGGTCATTTCGCATATTCTACATGTCGCTTGCTCGTACATGTATGTATATGACATAGGGTAAGTCGCCCCTGGCTCGACCACTAGGCATGTTAGTCTACCTTAAGTCGACCACCCATCTACCATGGCTATTTTCACAATTTATGAGTTATTGTGGCATATGCAAGAGTAAACATGTCATAGTTAATGAGGTACTGTCAATAAGTCATTCTGTATTAGTTGAAAAAAGTAAGTCCAGGGTGGTCGTCTCAAGGAACCAACATGCCTAGTGGTCGAGTCAGGGGTGATTTACCATGTGACACAGATCTCGCGTGCTTTTTATACAATAGGTTTGGTGCCTGGGAATGTACTGCATTGTAAATGGACCTGTTTATAAATTGATCTGACAGAAGAAATGCGAAAGCAACCCAACTTAATAATAGTGGCAGCCTGTGTATCTAAATAGGCCACCGTGGGCTGACAGATGGTATAGGGGCTACCATGTGTTGTTTGGTTGATCATCTACTTGAACTATCACTGTCACTCTGGGAGCTATATACACATGGACTACCAGACAGTACAATGTGAACTGTAACCCAGATAACACAACTGGCTAATCTATACCGATTGACGGTGAATTGTGACTTCCTTACAAGCAGATTCCCTTCAATATGTGGGTTGCATCAAACTGTGTCGTCATGATTAAGCTGCTCACTCACTGTACCATCCTTGTCCTGATTTGTCCAACTTGTGTTCACTCTGAGATCTGCTCCTCCAGGGTCTGTAAGTTCACCTTAACAGTCCACTTCACTCGGACCATGGTATACAGACAACAGGCAGGAGAAGCCTACGACGTCCAGCTTAATGGCACCAAACTCTACGTCATAGGCAATGCATACAGACTGCATCCTTCTAAAGTCATGGGACGACAGGTCAATCCCGTAGAGGTTATCACAGGTGATGGTCAAAAAAGAACTGTAATAGCTATAAACGGTCAGTTCCCAGGTCCAACGCTAGAGGTCATGGAGGGATCACAGGTAGGTGTCTATTTTTAAGAACTAGTGAATTATGTCCTTCTGGTTCTAGTGTTGAGAAAGAAACAGGAAACATATGTTGTTGTTGTTGTTATTGTTTTTCTCCTTTGCGATGTAAGTTATACCCTTCCTGTGTGTGCTGGCCGGCAATATTATTGCTCCCAGCGAAATGAGATTTCTTTTGTTAATCAATCAATATATATATAATACCAATATCAAACATTAGGAAAGAGAAAGAACTATTAGTTAAACGGTCGCGCTGTTTGGTCATACCGAACCTTTGTTATCAGTCTTTATGTACTTTTGCTGTACTCATTCTGAAAGTATCCATGCATGTAGTAAATTGTTCTAGGTGTTGGTGCATGTGATAAATAAGCTGCACACCTCGGCATTAACCATTCACTGGCATGGAATGCACCAACAAGGGAATGGATGGATGGATGGCGTCCCATACATCACCCAGTGTCCAATACTGCCCCATCAACACTTCACCTATAGGTACAGCTTTCCTAATACAATGGGCTTCCCTAGCCCACTTAAAAGGGTCTATATATTATCCTCTTTCCTATCCCCCACTCCTATTACACTAGCTGTGCCTTTCGTCAAGTTGGGGTTAGTTTGGTTCAGGCTCTCGAGTTTAGTCAAGCATAGCGCACAATATCATATTGAATTATGACCAAAGTAAGCCTACACGAAAGATCGTCCCCATACAATCTTCTATTAAGAATTGTGGGCCAGCAGTCATAATGTATGCATAATATCTGAGGAAGCGACACCCTATCTTTCCTAAAAGTGACATAGTGGTAACCTGAAACCTTTGAACCCTCATTTAGAGGCAACCTTTGAAAATGCAAGATTGCCTGATATTTTCTTTTGCTTTGCTGATTATTCCTCAATAGATGAAAACGTCCAGATAGTTGTAGAGTCCTCATCCTTGGTCAGTTTGGGATATGGAAGATGGTTGCCTGTATGCTGAAAATATTTGCTTAGAACGAATTATTCAAAATTCTGACAAAAAGTACGCTTATAGATAAGGGAGTAAAACCCAACCACTCCAGTGTTTATGTAAAATGAGGCATTTATCATGGGTAACGTCATAAGAAATTTCGGAGGGCTGCTCTATTTCTTCTTGAAAAGAGCGGGTTAATTTTCAAACTTTGTAAATTACCTGAGAGTGATACCTCCACACCCACCTAGATAATTTCGTCTAGATCATTACAAATGACTTGCCGGACTTAATTGGAGAAGCTGGAGGCCATTTCTTAAGGTACTGCGACTGTACGACTTGAAATCCCCAAAATTAGAGTCAGTGTTCATAGGTATTCCCCTATGACTGCTCTGTACGATTAGCTCTTATGCAGTCTTCACATAGACCTTGTTAGGGCAGTTATAGTACTGTAGACACAGCATGACCCCTAAAATTGGACTATAATGTAATCAAATCAAAGCTTCCCCCACTTCAAATGCAAGCAGTCTTAGCATGTTAAGAAATGACCTCCAGACGTCAACGCCTCTGACACCCAGACGTATACACCAGTTTAACACTCAGGAGATGCTATTTTCTTCATTTTTCGTTTGATTACCTTTTCACGCATCACTTATTTCAATTGCTGTTGTGTTACCATAGGTTCAATGCAGAACCTGCAGGCACCCACTGGTACCACTCCCACTTCTCTACCCAGCGCCTGGATGGTCTTCAGGGGATGCTCATTGTCCACAGTCAGCCTCCTGTACTGCCCTATCACCTACTGAGTGTTACTGACTGGCACCTGGAGGAAGCCAGGACACTACCAGTGGTTAGTCCCTTCAGCAAAGATCCAGACCTGACTGGTACTGGTGAAGTATTCTTCCTAGACCACCCTATCAGGGAATACACTGTAGATGGTGTTGAGGCAACTGCTATAAGATTTTCATCAGCTTTGATCAATGGTAGAGGTCGTTTTGATGACAGACCATTCCCACTGAGTGACTTCAGTGTTCAAGACGGCCTCAGCTACAGGTTCCATGTTCTGAATTCAGGAGCAGAGTACGCCTTTGAACTGAGCATCGACAACCACCCGATGACAATAGTGGCACTAGATGGCTTTGAAATCCAACCACTTGATGTGGATAGCATCATCTTGTTTCCAGGGGAACGGGCCGATCTGATAATGTTCACCAATTTCACAAATGGGGGCACTCACTGGATCAGAGCTGAATCAATACGGATTGGTAAAGGGCGATACAAAGTGCCTGATCCTCAATATGATGGAGTTCTATATGATACCAAGGCTATTCTCTCTTACACCCCTGGGGAAAAGCTAAATCATTCAAAAGATCCAACTTCTTCAAAGAGAAAATGCTCAAAAGATTCCCCTTGTAGGGTCTTCAACTGCCCCTTCCTTTACTATCCACATTCATGGTATAAACAATGCCTAACTCTTGCGGGTGCATTTTCATCGCTAAACCAAACATATATCTCAGATGCTACTGAATTATTTTTTAATTTTGGTTTCAATTTTGGGTCATCCATAAATGGAAAACGATTCTTGGAGCCTGCATCACCTCTATTCAGAAATCGATCTGCTCTTATTCCATGTCCTAAGGATTGTGAACATGGATGTTTGTGTACACATACTGTAACTCTGGAATACAACAGAACATACCAATTGGTGCTCACAAATTATCAACCAGAAAACATATACACAGCCCACCATCCCATTCATATTCATGGTCATTCATTCTCAGTTCTCAAAATGGGTTATCCCAAGTATAACCTTACAACTGGGCGAATCATTCAGTCGAGTACAGATATCACCTGCCCAGATAAACTCTGTGCTAAGGTTCAATGGTCAAAAGATGTGCCTAGTCTTAACTTGAGGAATCCACCCTTAAAGGACACAGTAGTGGTGCCATCTGGTGGGTATGTGGTAATACAATTACAAACTATGAACCCTGGTCTCTGGCTGATGCACTGCCATAGTGAAACTCATCAGGAGGAAGGGATGGTATTGATACTCGATGGTAGGTCACCATATTATACAGGGAATGTTGTACACTAAGTAGGTATATATCAAAACCCTTTTCACTGAGTCTATTTCTCTTCTGGATGGCATTCAGTCTTTTTTTTCTAGCATTGAAAAGAATTGATCGTTTGTAAATTAGCAATGACATCACCTTTTGAAAATCGCAAAAATCGTTAGTTTGGTCAAAAGGAATGCGCATAATTATTCTGAGAGAATTAAGCAAGTGATAAACCATATATATGGCTATATGATATTAAATATAAGTGAACTCATACAGGAATTATCAAGTAATTGGATTCAAACTGATAGATGATCTGAGCATTCCAACTGCATCACTCATTGAAAGGCGTCAAGCTGAACCAGTGTCCATAGGCTACGTTCAAGCCTCGTGACCCAGAGATATAACCCATAACTGTGTATCATGATGCTATTTACTTTACCGTTTTGTCATCATGTATTGTATACATGTAGATTCTCGTTGATCTTTTTGAATACCATACCCTTGTGTTTTTATAGTGGCACCAGGGCAGCACCCTCCACTACCTCCTGGTTTCCCTACATGTCCTGACTTCCAATGGTCAGAAGAGGACTTCCAGTCACATCTAAAATCAAGGGGAGAAGTCCTAGGACAGCTTACTCAGTCTGACACATGCACACTGTATGGTAAGTCATCAATATAAGATCGTAAACCTCCTGTTTCAAGAACAGGAGGGTGTTGCTCCTATGGGAAAAGGTAGTACTGGCTAAAAAGTGTCTCTTCTGCAGAACTGGCTTTCCATGTAGTGATGACTTTTTCACTTGTGTTGCTCACAAGTGGTCATGCTAATATGGTGCTAGAAAAGGGTGACTTGAGTAGGTACCTGTATAGTATAGTATAGAGTGTGTGACACGAGTAGGTACCTGATAGTGCAGCTCTCTCTTTTTTTAACAAGGCAGGTGACTTTTCAGACTAATGTGGTGAGTGCAAGTTGAATGGTAAAGCAGAGCGTGACTTGTTTTGAAAAGAGGGCACATACTGACAGCTCTATATACCATAGGAGCAACACCCTCGTGACCTGCTGGTATTGCAGCAATGCTAGCAACAGTCAGCATTGCTGCAATTCACGGTTTCACCTGCCTGTGCTGGGAGAGTGACAGTAGAGTAATACCACAGTACAGGTAGAGAAACTAAATCCTAAGCTGGAGACTTGCTGCAACTCCCATACTCGGGACAGGCTTGTGTCAGTATAATTTCCCATCCTATAGATGGTGCAACATACAGTAGTTCTATGTAGACACCAGATGGCAGTGCAGGCTGACAAACATATAAAACAATAAGGGCTGAGTCATTTATTACCAGTTGGGGGGGGGGCTTCTTAAATCTGGGGGGCATTTGGAAAAGAACCCCTTTCAGTGGGGCAAAATCCCAAAGAGGATGCGATACTGCCTGTTGGCAAACCAAAACCACAGCTTCAGGATTTGCTAACATGAACATCATTGGCATGCATGCAGAAACGTGTAATCGATGCGGGTACCCTTGTTTTTGTATACGGTACCAGCTAGTACCCGGTAGCAATAGACCTACATTTTAAAGGGGGCTTTGAAAATCGCCATGCTAGCCCTCCTTCAGTAGTTAACTAAAAGTCATATATTTTGTGCTCCTCACATGTCATAGCTTTTGTAGGCAAAAGTCCCCCCCCCCTCCCACTTGCACAGGTTGGTCATGATATTAAAAAAATGACTGTAGACTGGTCCAACCCATAACCTCATTTTGGGTGGGGGGGGGGCTCATTTTGCAAAATCAGTTCTTAGTGAGGGGCGGTAAAAGAATCTGAATGCTGTTAGGTAGTTTTCCCACTTCCATGAAAACCCATCACCTCCCCTTTTGTGCATATAATGACCACTCCGTTACTCACAACACAACAGTCATGTGCTTTTGTGTGGACAAAGGAGAGTGGGGACTAAAAACATCTTTTTCCAACAGCACAAACATACAACTTTTGGCCTAGTGTTGTCATATTTTGGTCCAAAATGACCAAAACAGGCTTGATTTGGTAAAAATATATTGGATTTCTGGGTGGACAAAGGAGAGTGGGGACTAAATTAGTTCCCTATGCACACACCAGGGGAACCCTTCACATGCTCTTACTCACTACCCCCTTTCCTCTTCCGGCACAAAAGGGAACCAGAAACAGCACATGCTGCAATTCAGGGCCGGGATTCAGGCTTTAACGTGATGTCCATCGTCTGGGCCGTCTGGAGGCCGTTGCAAAAAGATTGGGAATTACATTCTCACTGTAGCTAGTGCACCTTCCAGTTCCCAGCAATTCTCCAGCCTGACAGACCAATTACCGCCTTATACTGTAATGGAATATCATTGCTCTGAATTAGACTGCATTGCGTGAAAAATCGGGAACTGGTTCCATAATTTATTCCACCTCAATGCTTCCCATAGTAGGTAGGCCAGGGAATTAGTTCTCAAATAGGAAGCATTCATCAATTCCCGACCCCTCCTAAACCACATCTATGATCAATCACCTTTTGGCAACCCAACAGAGAATTGATTCCCTGAGGTCAGTCAGTTCCATTTTTGGACTAGGACCTCCGACAGAATAAGTTCCCATTCTTTTTGCAACGGCCTCTGGGGCAAAGTGCAGCGTGCCATGCACTCTTCCATAATTCTTTTACAAAAGTAAGTGCTTACAAGCAACTTTGAGGAGTAGTGAGACCGTACACGATAAACCAATAGTGTACAGTTTATCATAAATCAATTGAATTTTTCATTTACATAAATCAGATATGGGTTGATATGTTCACGTAGAAATAAACATTATCATCGCCAGTTTTAATGGGTCTAAATCGAGTGCACATCTGTCGTTATTAACTTTCACAAGCTTGACCTTTTTCATCATTTGTATGGTCAAAGTCTTGTCAACAGATAAATTTGATGTCCGAATTCAAAGTTCAACTACAGTTCTTCTACACTTTCTCTTTTCAGGTAAATTGCAAATTCTCTTGCGTGTAACAGACCTCATTGGAATTATTGTAAGTCGTCTCACACTAGGCATAGTAATGACGTCACTTCCTGTACTACTGTATAGAGGCTGTCTCTCTTATCGTCCACGTCAAAATCCCAGGGAATTGCCGCCTAGAACTTAATAGATTCAGGTTGAAACGGTACACTCTACGCAGTTCACACACAAAAAAATGTACCTAAGAAAGCTTAGTCAAAGTGACTTATTATTCTTAGTTAGTTCTTATGACTAACAAATGACCAAGGAGGTCTAAGTTTTCTTAGTCACATTGACTACCCAAATCAGTTTCACTCTCCAAGCACCATCTTGAACAGGGTATCTGCTCAGAGTTTCAGGCAAGCTAACATATCTTAGTCACTTTTACTACGAGATCTTAGTAATTTTGACCAAGGTCTATTAGTAAATTTGACTAAGGGATAGACACATGGTGTTACCTTTACACACCAGATGGCAGCGTGGTTTTAAACTGGATTTTTCTGGTGGGTGGATACAATAGATAGTTCCATGGATGTCAAAATTATGATGATTTTTCAGAAATGACATGTATTTGAGGCTTTCAAAATTCAATCTAATATTACACTTGGCAAAATGTACCAAATAGGTTGATGCCTTGTCAAATGAAATAGGTAGTCAGAGAGGAACACCTATTCTGTGGTTATCTAAATAAATACAATATCCACATTTGAATTTACTTCTTTGTGGCAAACCCAGAGTACTTTGGCTCAGGGGTCCTAAATGAATATGGTGTGAGGCATTTCAAATGCTTCTTCAATGAGGAGACTCTGATCTGTCAGGTGTGAATCCTACATAGAGCTTAACACAATCACCAGTTGAACTGAAGTCAAAATATCAAGTAGTGTATTTAGTCAAAACAACCAAGGAATCCTAGTCAAAATCAGGCAAGCCAAGGCAATTTAGCCACTTTGTGTAATGGTTAGTTATATTTGACTAAGAAAAAGAGGGAAGTTTAAAGATGGCCTTTTGACTAACTATTGCTACAAAGTTAAATGGGTTGACTCGTATTTGACTAACATTTGGAACTTATTTTTTTCTGTGCATTGCATGTTAGTTAAACATAAGGGAGATATATACCCCCATATGTCCCCCTCTGGATACGCCACTGGTAATGCTCACATACACGGACATTATACAGCTGATGCACAAAATCAATTAAACACATGGCCTAATATATGGTACATAACATGCAAAGTTCATAAAGATATTGATTAAGGTGTGGCCAAAAGAGAACAGAGTTAAATAAGATATCCAGATGAAAGAATTTAAAATTTACTTTCTCTTATGTGATGACCATCCACTCCACTTTGGAATTTATTCATGGATGATTTCATGGTGAAAATGACCCACGTTAGGTTAACCCTATGCTAAAAGGCATAACAACCCAGTTTATTTATGAGTGAAATAACCGTTCAAGGAAAGAAGAAATGTTAAAATGAAAATGCCTATCTCAAAATGATGTAGGAGTATGGGATTCTTTTTCTGAATGGATATGACTTAAAGTGTTTCATCCTGCCAGAGTAAACAGATGCTTCCCGTAAAAATGATATTCCCTTTGTTTAGAACACACCCAATCAGGAATGGAGCATTGGACAATGCCTGTCCTTGCTTGGCCCAATATAAGCCGACATTGGCCCAATGTGTCCTTGCTACCTAGGAGTATAAGGATTTAAGAGTACGATATCATTAAATCACAACATAAGATGGCAATTGCATTACACACATTGTCTGCCCCACCACGTAGATATACAGTAGAGTGCTTTTTAATCTGCAATACAGTTGTAGTTGTTGTATTATGAACATACATACAAGATTTAGATACTACTGTAGCTACACCCGGTTCTATCGCCTACCTACAGGGGTATTTATAGCCCATTTACAATAGGAGTGCACTTCATATTAAGCATTATATGCCCCTTTACTGTGAATGGAGTGGTATCAAAATAACTAATTTATATGGCCATTACTTCACTGCACATAAAAGGCTGTGGAAACCACTACAAAACTGTCTTCTTACAGCCCATAGCTCACTGCCATTCAATTGTTTGTAGATCCTCACCGGTCAGCTGACCTAATGTCTGGTCTCATATCATTTACACTCTGCCTCATCGACACCACCAGTAGTTGACTGGTAGTATATTAATCTACAAATGGCCATATTCATACAAATAAAAGTTTTGTTGGCGGAATATACCCATATGGGTACTACTAATGATTACATGTGTGATACTAAGGGGCTGTGTACAAATGACATCATGCATTTTTGGACCATTTTTGACCCCCCTCCCCCGTGTCATGTTTCGTCATACAACACTTGACCCCCCCAGCATTATGTCATGCAGAGAGATACCCCCCCCCCCCCAAAGTGCATGAATAGTGAAGGCCTATAGGCTATAAACAAATTAAAATGGTTCTAAGGGACATATAGTGGGTGTGAATTGGCAATAAGGGACAAGATACATGCAAAGTGAAAAAAGATCTAGCACTGATCAACAAATGAACAGAGAAACATGCCAAACACTGTCAGCTTATATAATGTATGGGTCCCTATATGCAGGATGTACCATTTCCGTGCCTTATAGTTATACACGGAGTACTATGGTAGTGATCATACACAAGTATTTCCTGTGACAAAAGGGCTTAAACACTGTCTAGATCAATAGACCAATACAGTTAATAGTCTGCCTTCTTTGCAGTGAAAGCTGTACACTTGTCAGCGAAGAGAAAATCGAGAACAGTTATTATTAAGGATCATATAGTTCAAGAGCTTGAATGTATTGATATATTGAATGTATTGATTTAATCTGTAACTTGAACCATATACAAGTGTACTAGAAATAGGTTTCAGGCAGAACACTCTGCATTTAGTGTCCTATTAATGTTCTTAAAGAAAAAATAATCTCAGAAAGCCTCACAAATTCTCAGGAGACCATCGATTGCAATCATATTTCCAATTTATGATCTTACAAAGCAATCGAGTCACCTCAGCATTTTACTGTAGAATCTGCAAATAAGGTGAGTCCGATAGAGTTCCATTCAGACAAAGATGTGGAGAGTAAGTTTGGGGAGAGGTCCCTTTTACATCTCCCCAAGCATCCCCTCAGTGAAAATAGCAACAGAGTGGTGGAGAGCTCCAGGGGAGTGCTCATTATTTATCAACAGTGGGATTCCTGGAGGGGGTGGATTGGGGGAGGAGCAAAATAATTTTGACACCTCAAGGAGGGGGGGGGATATCACACCTTTTCAAAAAGAAGCCTGTGGATTACTTTGGAGGCAGCAGCAGTTCAGGGGTATTTTAGATGCATCATTTTAGATCCTGAGGGCAGCAGGGCCCTTTTCAAAAAGGGTTAAATTGGTATAGGTATGGGATACAGTAGTAATGCCTCCCTTATAGTGGCCTGGTTTATATAACTATCTCGTCTCTTTTATAATTGGTTAAACAGAAGGAGACACCTTATGCCTGAATTTGCTGATATCCACGTTTTGTAATGGCATCCTTTTTCTCCCTTTCGGAATACCATATGAAGAATCTGTAAATTCAACAAATAGACATCGTCATTCTACCATTAATAAAGCTACAAACAGGTTCCTCTTATACCAAAGAACAGTCCAATGATATCTTGTAATAACTAATATAGTTCTACCAAGAGCTATGTAACATTTCTAAATGAATTTGCAATTCTCTAACGCCAATAAGTGCCATGTATTACCCACTAAAATAAGTGTTTACAGATTACAGAAATCGGAAAGTTATGGTAAAAGAAATCGTACAGCACACATCCCAAACTGATGAGTCCGAATAAGGCACCACACAGGAAGATGAATCCTTTCATGAAGAAGAGAGTGCTAGCATACATCTTGTTGACACTGAGAGTACTGATGAGACTTGCAAAATTCTCAGCACATGTCATCACGGCAAACATAGACCCTGTAACAGAGGTTATTTCTGAGACCCTAATAGCACCGTCATTTTGTTGGCCTAGTATTTATGTGTCACAGCTACCACAATCGCTGTTTCAAGAATCAGCAGATCTATACGTCTTATCATTTTCAGTGCAAAGACATTCCCACTATTTGGATGATAGTAAAAATTGTGGTATTCATATTTAATGTTCAATAGGCAGGCCACGTCAGTTTTTCATGTCTAGTTAAGATAGGGGAAATGTTTATTTTGAATATTATAATTCAATCATAGTTGAGTCCTACTCCAAATATCTGAAGTAGGACTCATGGTTTATTTACCATATGTGATGTAAATTTCTCTTCAAATTATAAAGCATCTACTCATATCATTGCCTGAAATAAGTGTTATGGTACACAAACCTTGTTCTCTTGTCTCTACTAGTTTTGACATTATAGCACGAGTCATCGGTGTGGACAAAATACTGAGACATCCAACTACAGGAGCTTCATGCATGCAAAAAGTTATAGTAAGTACATCGTATCTACATGACACAGCCAGTTAGCATTACTTATCAGTGTGGAACTTGTGAGTTTTACAAATGACATACTTCTTATGAAAGTCTAATTCTTATGAAAGCTAAATGCACAAAAAACAACAACTTATCATCAATTGCATAAGGCATTTTGATGATTATATAAATATCAGTATACAACTTCTCATGGGTTAGGTGGACAAGACATTATGTTAATCTGTTCTGAGAGAGACTTACCAAAAAACATCATTATAGTTGAATTGACAAAGGCTAGATAGATGTTTTCCACTACACTTTGAACTCGAGCTATAACACATATCCAGGCCTCAGAGAGCACCCTTCTCAGGAGCAAAGTTGCAATGAGGGTTGTGACACACCTAAATGCCATGCTTGAAGATCCAAAATATCCAATTAATACTGAATCCCAACATAATGGGCTGTTCATCTCATACAAGGTCATGACCCCACGAGCAGTGATGATGCTAGCCAGAACATAGGAAGCCAGTAGTATATTCAGTTTCCACCTCCTTCCGGTACCATTATCTTTTAGGTAGATGAGGAAACCATGCTTTATCTGCTTACATGAGAACTTAGCCTTGGCAGATGGAGATGATGAGGAAGACATTTTTACTGTAGTAACTTGTACCTTTTCATGCCCAATTGTCTCAGGTATGAAGAAAATAGCATATATGAGTGTGATTATTTTACCCACCATGACAAAGTAAAGAGGGGGCAAGTACCCAGCTGCATGAATCCATTTTCCAACAAAGAGCTCTGTTATCGATGCACATATCATAAAGAGGACATCTAGGATAGTCATTGGCACAGAGCGTTTTTCAGGAGGAACCGTGTCAGCAATGTAGGCAAAGGCACCCATGAACATGGTGAACATACCTGAAAATGTACAATGAAAAGAGCTGTGATTTAGCACCTTTATGTGAGCCTATAATAAAGAGGTCCACACCATAGCTTGCAGGGAATGATTTTCCTAGACCCCAACGCATTTGACCATTAATTGTCCTCAAGCTTTCTTAATTCTTCCAGCACTTCCAAATATTCACACGTTGGATGAATGTAATGAAAACTCTATTCTAAATTCTATCATGAAATGACAGTTATAATGCATGGTTATAACTCAAAACGGCAGGTAAGTTTGGGATGTATAGGAGGCAAAGTGTTTCCCTCTGATACTAATTTTTCTGAACACTAATATGAATAGCACCTATTAAATTGAAGAGCCTGTACATGTTTTTAATCACATAAGTAGTATATAGGGGTAAACTCAGTGCATAATACAGCAACTGAAATCCGTTTGACGTACTCATGAAACAGAAGTGACCTTTTGACCTCGACCCCTTAGCCAATCAGAAGCCAGCATTTGACCGGAAGCCACGCCCATGCCCATATAGACATGTGACCTTGTTTCTTGATCTCTGATTGGTTAAGAGGTGGTTGCCATGGCAACTGTTAAAAATAAACAAACTGTGTTGTCATGACAACACCTAACGGATATTATTGGAAAAGTTTATAGCTGGGTTTAGTGGAGACCTCTTATGGTTAAAAACTAGTGGGGACACCTAGTGGATATCATTGGAACTGCTCATAGCTGGGTTTAGAAGAGCCCCCTTGTGGTTAAAAAAAGTAGTGATGTTTTATGCCTGACACGTAGTGGATATTATCAGAACTACTTATAGCTGGGTTTAGTGGAGTCCCCTTGTGGTTAGGACATGACATAAACTTGTTTTTCCCATATTGATGCATATCGATGCAATTTAATCGTTACGACAATGAAATGTGTAAATAACACAACACTTTTTTTAATTTTACAGACAACCTCGACTTACGAATGAAATTTTACCATTAGAAGTTTTGTACATACGCGACAGAAAGAGCTGTTTGGGGTTAGTGATTTAGCTCTTGTCCGATGCATTGACTTTAAGCTTTCTTTCCATGTATTAAAATAACACATGCTACCGATTCTGCCTATTTTTTTAATAGCGGGTTCAAACAATGCCTGAGCCAGAAAGTAGTCGGAGTTGTTTTTCACCGAAGCTAAAAGTCCTAAAAGGTAGCCTTCCATGATATTAGGTCGAATGAAAAATGACTTTTTACCCCAACCAAGTTTAAAGATGAAAGTTCCAAGGTGCATTGTAGACAGGTGAAACATATGGTTTCACATATTTTGCCAATGTTTAGAGCACTTTTACAATGACATAATACACCCACTTTGGGTAAATTTCTAGTTTCTGAAGGTATGCTGCAAAATGTCGCACGCTGCTTAGTATGTACCTAGTATAATGCGTGGACATGTCTCTTTAGGCTCGTTCTCACCAACGTGATGCAACTTTTTCGGGGAGGTTTCTGACCGAGGTTTCTGACCGAGGTTTCTGACCGAGGTTTCTGACCGAGGTTTCTGACCGAGGTTTCTGACCGAGGTTTCTGCCCGTTGACCAAAGTGCTCCAAACAGAAAAATTCTTTCGACTTAGGTGACAAGAAGTTTTCTAATATCTGTTTCAGAAGAAAAAAAAACTGAAACGCTTTTCTCTCCCCCTTTTTACCTACAGTTAAGCAAGCAATCCTAAGCTGTGTGAGGTTTCTGACCGGCAAATTAAAAACGTCCTAAAAAGCGGGTAATTTAAGTATTTAAGAGACAACAGAAAACAAACAGACTTTTTGTTAGTCCTTTCAGTCACTCACTTCTTCATGTGGTTTTAATTATATTATTTCTTTTATTTTTAAGTCCTTGAAGACTCCCGAAAGCTCCAGTATCGCACAGAAAAAATTTCCCTCTTTTTCTTGTTTCTGTCACGGTCCTGCTTTCAGTAGATAACTTGAACTTCTCTTTCCTCCTGTCAGAGTCATATCTGAAGAACGCCCTTGTGCTTTTGTTTCAGAAAAAAAACTTTCCTTTTTCTCTGTGAACGCTAAAAACCCCCGAGCAGAAACCTCGTCGGTCAGAAACCTTACAGCAGTCCTTCGGTCAGAAACCTCGTCGGTCAGAAACCTCGTCGGTCAGAAACCTCCTCTCCCGGGCAGAAACCTTGGCGTAACTGGATACATGTATGCTTGCACACACGTATGAACATGGACACAAACTTGCACTTAGTCTTTCATTTGTAGGGGGCATTGGCCTAGATCTATGAACTTTGGTGGATAACCAGATTCCCCCCCCCCTTGGAACAATGAATCAACATGTGTATACATTTGACTTCCCCATGTTAATTCCCTCCCCCCGAGTCGAGTTTTGAAGGTTTTGGTGTAGGTCCCACAACCGAGACGCTCTTCTTAAAAAAGGGCCTAGCCTCCCCTTACTTCTAAGAAGGTCCTCCACCTAGGAAAAAATGTTTTGGCCCATAAAAAAAGTTTCAAAGCTGTCACTTTTCCAAGAAACTGTCAACCAGTTGTTCATTATCCTTTTATTCATAGATCCTCTTATCGTTCTATATATACCTTCACTTTGGATCAGAAGAGGAGTACATACAACTTCACAGAGTAGTCTACGAGGCTGAAACGAGTGAGATGCTCAGTCATACATTATAATTTCTTAACCTTTGTATGTCAGCTTCACAACTTTCATATGGAGTTAGACGGAGTTGCAGTTTCAATGCTCCTTAATCAGGACCCGTATACTACATATAAAGATTCAGGAAATTTTTTTTTTTAACTTCTCTTTGTCCTTTACTCACAACTACAGTTACAGCACTGTACACGTACAGGTAACTGAAGTTCTGTATACAGAAAGAGGTTCATGGCACAAACCACTTGTCAAAACCCAGCTGTCAATGTCAGTGTCACAAAACATAACGCTATTTCTCACCACTCTGAAGCATAAATCTGAATGTCAAGGTTTATGACTGGGAGGTTTCTTGTCGGTGTACGACCAGGCATGAAACAGTTGGATGAAGGTGAATCCTATAAGAAACTGACAGAAGATATTGTCCTGCACATGTTAAAAGGAAAATGAAATCTGACATAATCTAAGTATGTGTTGTTAGCCGTTATCTGTCCAGAAAAGAAGGTTTCTCACACGCTGTTGTTAAGTTGCGTGCTCCAGATTAGGCATATCATGTTTCAACAATTTTGCATTGATTTTTAACCGTAATAGGTTGCAAAGTCCATCTTTTTCTCTGAATAAGGATAGCTAATTAATAAAATTGGGGTAGCAATGGGAAGACATATATTTATGACCGGGTAGAAACCTTCTCTTCTAAATTTATGAGATTCCCTCTGGCATGCACAGTACACAACCTTATGTAACTAATCTTTGTCACAGATCTGTTAAAGAACTATGATATCATACAGTAACTGAAAGCGAAAACATGATTTTATGACAGCCTTTTTGAAACCTCCGGTCAGAAATCCTTCTTTGTGGACAGATAACAGCCAATTACACCCTCACATGCATAGATTATACCGTATCGTCATGTTTAAGCTCCTGGATTTGAAAGAGCGTCTGTCTCAAATAAGCCCCTTTGGTAGAAGGGTCAATAAAAATCTCTAAACCAGTAAAACTGCATTCTGAACGACCGCCTGTGTCGTTCCAGCGTGGGAGGTGTTAGGGCCGACAAATGAAAGAGCGCCGGGCCACTTGAACGTGACGGTATGGTATGTAAGATTTAATTTAACTTGAAACATGTGACCTAGGATAACATGTTGTCTCTGTTACAAATGGAATTCACTGTTATCTTGCTGTTTCATGGCCGGTCAGACACCGATGAGGAAAGTCCCTTTCAGAAACCTTGACCTTGAAATTAGCTTGAGAGAGGTGAGACATAGCTGTAAGGTGTACCGCGTGCTGAACCCTGCATTTGACTGCAACATTTTCAAGAATGTTCACTGTCATTTGAATTTAATTTGTTTGCAAATTTGAGGTTCACAACGAGAATAAGTGACAATATATTTAAAAATACAGTGGATCATGGCATCAAAGCTTACCATAAGAAACATGATTCAACAACTTACAAGAATACTTTCTTTCATGAAACACTGACCGAGTACATTATTCACATGACATATAATAACTGTATTCATGAAACTTATTTTCTATCAGTCTTCTAGTACACTTTGAAGTAACCTTCAAGGAACTCTTTGTGTAGTCTTTTGTTAAATATTACAGAAACACTTTCAATTTCCGTCCATAGTTTTCTTAGAAGTTTGGCCTTGAACATTTACACTGTAGTTCCGCATCTTTGTGACCATGCCAGGGTGGGCAAAACACTTTTGTTTCTTTGGTCACTTCAGGGGTCCT
This sequence comes from Acholoe squamosa, assembly GCA_949317995.1. Taxonomy (NCBI): domain Eukaryota; kingdom Metazoa; phylum Annelida; class Polychaeta; order Phyllodocida; family Polynoidae; genus Acholoe; species Acholoe squamosa. The sequence continues at coordinate 50,333,456 of OX439039.1, forward strand.
AGAGGGCCATTGCATCACACACACTATAGGTGTCATCTGGGTGTCATACGTCATAATGGGATAAACATACATTCTGCTTTTCTTTAGGTCATAACCCTTCTCAATGAATCAGTCTTTCTCAATGAATCAGCGCTGCTTGGACTTGTTCGATTGATGATTCCTAGTACAGATGCAGTCTTGCATTTCCCCCCCTCCCCAAGGAGGGAAATCAAGCCTGTTTCCTTCGGGTGTTATCTGACGTGATGGTCAGAAGCTTCATAGGTCAGAAAAGTTGCCGGTCAGAAACCTCTTCGTTTTCGGACTAGAAACTTGTTAATATTTCCTGGCCATATATTGTGTTCCTGTTCTGTCAGTCAGATAACATGGATGAATCAATGTTAACAGTTTGTCTTGCGTAAGCATCACAGGTTCTCCTGTTCTCTCTAGCACATATATTTGACGATCAGAAAGCTCGCCGGTCAGAAACCTCTCCAGTCAGAAACCTCGTCGGTCAGAAACCTCCTCGTCGACATCATAACAGATCTCTGTGTTCTCTCTGTGCATGCACATTCCATTCCAAGTGTGTCTCGTACTCTTAGAGGCCTTACGGTGTACTATAAATTTATCTCTACGCTTTTCTTAAGTCTGTGATCAGGGATAGTGGAATGTTCGTGTCAACCTACTTTCATTACAAGCACTTCTCTCTTTTCTCCCTCACAGGTAAAAGAAAAGTAGGAACATTTGTCTCCTCTCTCCTTCTGCCCTCTGGACACTTCTTTCCTTACACAATTGCTTCATTTTCATCTGATTTTGGGCATTCAGAGAAGCATAGGAAACATCGGCCTGTCCATGCTCTCTTCCTGTAGTCTGTTGTGATATATAATATATGAGAAATTTGGTCTCCCACTGTTCCACTGTACTAGTAGTTCCGCGTCACAGCAGCCGTCCCAAAGTGGGTGACACACTTTTTTTCATTCGTGACTTTTTTGCCGAAAGAGGTCAAAGCCATGACAATTGATTTATTCATTTGTTTCCGCAGGTTATCAAAGGCATAACAAAACCAACATATATATATCATATGGCACTGATGTCAGCACAGCATAAAAATATGTACACATAGATATATAAACTGCTTGTCAGTCGGTCTGAAAACTTCTTCTTCTTTCAGCCCATGTTCACTCAGTCCTTTCTTGAGACATGACTTTCTCCTATAGATGTCAGTTGCAGTTGAGCTGTTGCTTCATCCATGACATTCATGAAGTATCTGTCTTTAGTTTTGCCTCTCTCTCCTCCTCCCCCCCGCCCCTCATACTGACGAAGGAAGAGTTTTATTCTTGGCCATGTCAGACGACATACAGAAACCTTCACGGTTGACATTCAAATTACTTTTCTTTTGGTCACAAACGTCCTGTCTCCCTTATACTGTGTTAACAGGGTTCTTAGCTGAAAGACAATGACTTCTCCCCTTCTCTTTTAACTTGTGCTCTGGCTCAATCGATTATATTTATTGCAGCAACAGTCTTGCCTATCTTCTTGCCCACCTGAACCATGACGGACGGAAACCTCTGCACGAAGGTATATATATAAAACTATGACACTTGTTATTTTTCTTCTGTCTGTCAGGAACCTCCTTGATGAAATATTTAGTCCAAAGTTCATATGGTGCTTATCTCAGAGACAATCAGTTCTCCTCTTGTATTTCAACGTTTGCTCAGGCTCGATCGATAATATCGACTGCAGCAACAGTCTTGCCTTTCTTCTTCCTCCCTACATGTCACGGTCAGAAACCTTGCTGGTCAGGAACCTCGGCACAAAGGTATAGCGGCGACTCCGGAGTGGACCGGTTCCTGAGGACACACCGTACACCCTGACATCACCGACTTCCCGCTCAAGTGCATCAATTTTGCTGGGTTCAGGCAGCCGTTGATTTGTTGGTGTCTGGTACCTACATTATCTCGTTAGATATTCCGTGGACAGAGCCAAACATGGCTGCGCACTCAGCACAAACAACAGTTGGCGCTATATAGCAGTATCTGAATGCTTACAAGTAAGTTCAGTTCTGTCGGTCAGAAATGTTGTAAGTTCAGTTCTGTTGGTCAGAAATGTCCTACATGAAATCTTTTATCTACAGTTAATATGTTGCTTAGCTCAGAGACAAACAGCTCGCCTCTGGTCTTTGAACTTCTTCTCAGGCTTGATCGATAATGTCCACTCAGCAACAGTCTTGCCTTTCTTTCCCCGACCCCTACATGTCACGGTCATAAACCTTGCTGGTCAGAAACCTCTTCTCAAAGGTATGAATATATAAAGCAGTTTAGCATGTGAACGTTTATAACTTCAGTTCTCGCGGTCATAAACCTCCTTAATGAAATCTTTAGTCCACATTTCATATATGGTTATTAACTCAGATCAAACAGTTCTCCTCCTCTTTCAACTTGTTCTCAGGCTTGATCGATTATGTCCACTACAGCAACTGTCTTGCCTTTCTTTCCTCCCCCCTACATCTCACGGTCAGAAACCTTGCCGGTCAGAAACCTTGCCGGTCAGAAACCTTCTCTAAAAGGTATATACATAGCAGTTTACGATCTTAACATTTATCACTTCACTTCTCTTGGTCAGAAACCTCCTTGATGGAATCTTTAGTCCACACTTCATATATGGTTATCAACTGAGATCAAACAGTTCTCCTCTTGTCTTTCAACTTGTGCTCATGCTTGATCTATTACATCGATGATAGTGACAGTCTTGCCTTTCTTATTCCCTCCTACATACCACGGTCAGAAACCTTGTCGGTCAGAAACCTTGTCGGTCAGAAACCTTGTCGGTCAGGAACCTCGGCACAAAGGATAGATCATTAGAACTGTCTACATGTGAATGGCAACTTGTACTCTGAGACCTTCCTTTGTTTTTTTTTTCTTTTCTTCCTCTGAGGTAAATTTATGTCTGAGGCAGAGACACGTATTAAAAGAACACTAGCTGTCCTCCGGTAAGAGCTTCATGTGGCAGACACGGGTCATGAAAGAACACTAGCTGTCCTCCGGTAAGAGCTTCATCTGGTAGACACGGGTCATAAAAGAACACTAGCTGTCCTCAGGAAAGAGGTGGAGGAGTCAGAGACTGGTTATAAAAGAACACTTGCTCTTCTCAGAGAAGACATCTGTCAGGCAGACACATGTTTTTTTTCACAAACCATGGTCCATTCTTAAATTGAAAGATAAATCTGGGTTTCCTAAGGTCTGACGTCATGGTTGAATCCCCAGTCCACATATTTCCTGAGAGATATTGTATCTGTGACAGCCCAGTCGTCGCTCGATGTCTCTCCGTCCAACAGCTCATTGACAAATTCTCCTTGTCGACGGGCTGCGGCTATTCTGTCGAAGTGGGCCCTCTCAGTGTCACTTAGGTATTTATCAGGATAATAGTCAGAATCGGAGTCACAGGAGGAGGAGGAGGAGTTCTCCGAAGAGTAACCCTCAGACTGAACGTTGTCGTTGTCACAATCGCTGTCGCCAGGTGTAGGTGTAGGAGCAGGTGTAGTAGCAGGTGTAGGAGTACCTGTTGGAGCAGCTGTACGAGCAGACTGTGCAGCAGAAGGAGCAGGTGTACGAGGAGGTGTACAAGCAGACTCTGTAGCAGTAGGAACAGGTGTCGGAGCAGACCCTGTAGCAGCAGAGGCACTCCTTTTCCTTCGCTTCGCTGACCTGCGTTTCCCTCTTTCTGCAGCACGACGTATGTTGAAAACATAGTCTTCCAGATGGCCGTACTCCTCATCACTGCTGAAGACCTCCTCTGTGATGCCGGGAACGTTGAAGCCTGCTGCGTCCTCGACTATGTCATCTTCTGGCTCAACTTCCGGTTCAACAGGAGCATCCTGGACAGTAACCAAGGGCATCTCTGTACCTTCATCTTCGGGTTCCCCCGTCGATCTGACTGTGCGCCTTTTCTTCCTCACGGAAGTAGCCTTTCGTTTTTCACAGGCTTTGCGTCCCAGGCGTCACATGTTGGCCGCAGGTCCCCGTCTCCCATGCAACACTCCTGCTAGCACGAAGTTCCTCTCAGGTAGAGCTTCTCCGCGAACACAGTAGCATGGTGGTAGTAAAGTATGTCCTTGACAGGGGGAGATTTCCACGACTTGACGAGATTCCTGGCAGATTCTACCTCTGCTGACTTTGTCCTTAGGAGGGAAAGCTTCACTGTCTCAGGTTGTACCTGCTCTATAAACTCGTCAGCGTTTTGAATATGACCTGTCTTCTTTACTATGCGGTCAGCCATACCCTTCACAGCTCCCCCGATGCCATCACACGGACCTTTTCCGTGGCCCGCCTCTAGCCAATTCCATGTGATGCGTACGCCAAACAACCCAAACGCCCTCCGCAGCAGCTCGCAGGAGTACCTGTTTCTGTACTGTGACGTCGGGGAGTCGGTGACAAGGTGGATGTGCTTGAGGTTCGGTTCCACTTTCCTGATCTGATCAACAAGCTGTGTGATGAAAGTCAGTGTGGTCGGGAACGAGTGAGAAGTCACCTCACTGACACCTACATAGTTGACATTTTTCAGCTTCTCACTGTCTGGTACTCGGTGGTAAACTACCATAGGGTGTAGAGTGATCTGGTCCTTGGCGAAGAAGGCGGAGGAAATCTCTCTCATAAAAGAAGTCGCCCAGTTCTCCGCGTAGTCCATTTGACAGATGACATGCTGCTCAGGAAGATTTTCCTTCAGTTGGCGGATGTTCTCGTACTGAGCGACCACACAGGCTTGATGTTCCCGGAAAGGTTCCAGCTCAGCCAAGAAGTGCAGCTTGAACTGGTCCGACGTGAGCTTCTTCTTCACCAGGACGGTATGGTACACAGTCCTACCTTTGTATTTTCTCTCCTCTGTCTCCCAACGCTTAAAGCTGATTATAGAGGAAGGAATCAACTGCAGACGAGAAGTGACTTCACCGTCTGTCAACTCCAGGAGTTGTGAGGTGCGGTTTGGCAAAGCGTCCACAGCCTCCAGCAGCATCCCCATGTTAGCGTGCGGCTTACAGAGACAGATGGCTCTCTTTAGGAACACAGAGGTGCGCACTGTCCTTTTGTCTCGCGCCTTGCAGAAACTAGGGAATGAGATAGTGAGTGCCGTCTCGACGACAAACTTCTTGTGAAGATTCCTGAGAGAGTCGACAAGAGCTACTACTGGGACAAAGTCTCCTGTTATTTTGCGGTAGTATTTCTTGTCGGGAAGCACATAACTGTTATCCTCTCGTCGCAGGAACTCGTTCACTGCCTTCTGCTTACTCTGGGAGATGTCCTTCCTAGACGTGGCCTTTCTTCTGACTTTAGTAGGAAACACGGAGTTCCGGCAAAGGCGAAGGGCTTTGGCTATAGCAGATTTCTGGCCGTACCTTTTCCTAGAACCGCCAGACCGAGCACTGAAAACTCTTTTCTTGGTGTCAGTATCTATGTGTTTTAACTGCTCTTTAATTTCTACTAGGTGAATCAGCTTCTTCAGTTTCGATTCCTGACTGCCAGCTTCATCCAATTCCCTGAGCAGATGCAACGTCTGAGTTCTAACAGAGGTTTCCAGAGGGTCAATTTCCATCTGAGAACAGTCAGGATCAGGTTCATTTCTTGGAGGGGTGTCAGAAGGCTGCTGGTCGTCACTGGGACAAGGTGACGCCTGCACGGGGCCGACTGACACAGCCTGTTCCTCGTCGTCCGTGGACTGGCCAAACTGGTGGGTATAAGGGTCTACCCAATGGGGACACAGTTCAACTTCCGGGTAAGGGGTGTCAGAAGGCTGCTGGTCGTCACTGGGACAAGGTGACGCCTGCATGGGGCCGACTGACACAGCCTGTTCCTCGTCGTCCGTGGACTGGCCAAACTGGTGGGTACTAGGGTCTACCCAATGGGGACACAGTTCAACTTCCGGGTAAGGGGTGTCAGAAGGCTGCTGGTCGTCACTGGGACAAGGTGACGCCTGCACGGGGCCGACTGACACAGCCTGTTCCTCGTCGTCTGTGGACTGGCCAAACTGGTGGGTACTAGGGTCTACCCAATGGGGACACAGTTCAACTTCCGGGTAAGGGGTGTCAGAAGGCTGCTGGTTGTCACTGGGACAAGGTGACGCCTGCACGGGGCCGACTGACACAGCCTGTTCCTCGTCGTCCGTGGACTGGCCAAACTGGTGGGTACTAGGGTCTACCCAATGGGGACACAGTTCAACTTCCGGGTAAGGGGTGTCAGAAGGTTGCTGATTGTCACTGGGACAAGGTGACGCCTGCACCGTGTATATCGAGAGATCCTCTCCGTCCTCTTCATGGGGGGGCTCACCAGAGGAGTCTCTTGTGGTACCAAACCAATGCCGAGACTGTTCCTGTTGTGAGTCAGGCGTATCAGATTCCTGCTGGTTGTCGGTGAGACAAGGCGACGCCTGCACCGTGTATATAGAGAGGTCCTCTCCTTCGTCGTCATTGGGGGGGTCGCCAGAGCAGTCACTTGTGCCACCTACCCAATGCCGAGACTGTTTCTGTTGTGAGTCAGGCGTATCAGATTCCTGCTGGTTGTCGGTGAGACAAGGCGACGCCTGCACCGTGTATATAGAGAGGTCCTCTCCTTCGTCATCATTGGGGGGGTGGTCAGAGCAGTCACTTGTGCCACCTACCCAATGCCGAGACTCTTTCTGTTGTGAGTCTGGCGTATTAGATTCCTGCTGCTTGTCGCTGGGACAAGGGGACGCCTTCACAGACGTACATGACAGTTCCTGTAGGGACTCACTAGAGGGCTCATTTCTGCTATGAACCGAAAGGGGAGACACATGGGCAGGACTAAATGACTGTTCCTCTCGTTCGTCTTCAGAGTTGTCTGACTTGACAGAGGCAGCTGACACAGGGCCTTGGGGGAATATCTCACCCTGTCTTAAATCAGAGGAACCTTCGCTGTCTGAAGGTAAGAAGACTGGGTCTTCAGGGAATGACCCTTCTTCCCAGTTCACCGCTTTTCATGCCTGAGTAGGAGTTTCCTCCTTGTCTGATGTGGAATCATAGTCAGATACATCCACAGGGAGAGACCTGTCAGGTTGGGTGAACAACCGAGGCTCTGAAGCAGGTACATGTTCCTGGGTACAGGCATCCTGGTCACCCTCATTTTTCCTGTCTTCTGGCGAAAGAGGAGAGGCCAGCGGACTATCAGTGTCTACAGAGTACTCTATGCAGGGGGTACACAGAGGTACTGGTTCACCGACAGGAGTTGAAGTGAGAGGGCCAAAGAAGGTCACACCCTTGGGAGTACAGGGAGACTTCTTCGGTTGCACTGTTGATTTCTCCTGAGAGCCAGAAGGGAGACAAGGACTGTCCTGTTTGTCATGAGATGACTGTGAAGTGTTCTGTAGAGGACAGCTATCTGCCTGGTCTGTGAAGTTCACTGAAGTGTTCCACTCATCTTCAGATATGCCATCCAGAAGCCTATCTAAACTGTCTTTAGAGTCTGCTTTAGCAGGTGAAGCGGCGTTCAGCTCCGCTTCAGGATTGCATGGTTCTCCTTTATCCGTAGGCTTTGATGCATGATCTGCTTCACCATCTCGAGGGACAACCTGTCCAGAAGCTGCAGGTTTCTTGGGTACCGGCCACACCATTCGACCTATGGTAGTTACTACTTGGTCTGTGCTCCCAGATGTAGCTGATTCCTGTAAAAAAACTACCGGTTTTGGCGGTAGCTTGAACTCCACAGAGTCAGCTGTTTTGGGGGTTTTGGACGACTTGCCTCGGTCGAGTTTAGACTTCCTCTTCCGTGGGACAGACGTCTTTCCTTTCTTCTTTATTGTCAGCACGAGAGGTCTGCAGAATAAATAATGTGACATAAATATAACTTTTCAAAGTCATCTGGGGTTGGATTTTAATTCTTTGAGAGGAAGAGATGTTCTTGTGTAAGCAGAGTAAAATCATGAATGTCTTTTATAACTTGACTAAAGAAAGAAGGCACTGTTTTTCTAAGATTTTATTTTCTGTTTTTCCTTTCACATGTCGGATTGATGTGCGGTCCACCTTCTAGCACACTGTGTCTATGCATGGCATCTTCTGTACTGCTTGTTTGCCTTTTCACTCAACTTAATTCACATCTTTTAGGACCCCCCTTCAACCAAGACAGAAAGCCGAGCAGAAACCTTGCCGGTCAGAAACCTCGTCGGAGAGAATCCTCGCTGGTCAGAAACCTCCTGGAAGAAGTTGAAGAGGACACGCTTTTCGTCTATACACTTTGCTTTCATTGGGTTAGAAGAAAGAAATTTAGAGCATACCAGACGCAGGTTGGGAATGCTTTCTGTTTGACTTGTGAACCGAAGTTAAGGTATGCCTCCACGCTTAGAAACTTCTTTAAGAGAAGGTTTCTGACCGGTCAGAAACCTTCTCTTAAAGAGAAAATGACATTTATAAATGTTACAACAGCCTACAGCACCCTGGTCCATCTTTTCGAAGAATTTCTTGTTTGGTGTAACTTGCAACGTGTGCAGAAATAATGGTTCTATCAGTTGAAGATGGTTACCACCTTTTCTTCAGAAATTTAACTGGCACACAGACACCGGGCAGAAACCTCCCGGTCAGAAACCTTCTCTGTCTTACTTGTACTGCACTGAGCTTCACATATCTTGAACACAACAAATTTATTCATGAAAGGGCTAACTGTTCTTTTATTGAAGCCTCACTCTTAAGTCTTTTGGGGAATATCCTCACTCTCACCACTTAAATCACCGACAGGTACATCTTATCACAGAATCAAGTATCACATTTGAATGTCACTTTTATTTTAATACAGCGAAGAACACATTCAATCAAAGTATATATATATGTGTAACGTCATGCAAGTTTGTTTCTCCTGTCAGAAATTTACATGAAGTATTGTACTCTTATCACATATATATGAGGCATGAAAGAACCCTGACATCATAGAAGACATAATAAAGATGAAGCATGTGCTGCCTTAACAATTTAACTCCTGTCACACGTACATTTTCCTTATGCATAGATCTGGACGTTTATCTGTCAGTGCGTGTCAGATTACAACTTAACGGGAAAGTCTTTTATGAACAATTGGACAGGAAAATGGTAAGAATCTGTATCCATATATCGATTAAAATGTGTACTGACAATTTAATGGGACGCAGGTGTGTCGAAATTGTGCGTTTCTTTCCAACAAAATCATTATCAGAGATTCCCTTTTCTCTAGTTCCATGGACTAAAATTTTCTGAGCATGAACACCTTATAATCCAAAGAAGTCACAGAGTCCCAAGGAAAATGCTCTTCTATATTTTGTGTCGTCTTAATGGAAAACATATACGCTTTTCATATGTATATCAGTTAAACATAAATGGCACAGGTAACAACGCTTTATAATCACAGACAAATTAGCACCAATCATTGTATATGACGTGAAGAAACACAGAACGGTTCCCATTTATTATTAAAATTTCCAGAAAAAATTCACCTCCTACAAGAAGTAAGGTAACATTTTTTTTCTGCTTCTGGTTTTTCGATGCTTGGTTGAATAAGCTATGACTTTTTTCTGCTACTACGACTTCCCTCTGATGCCATGTGTAACAGCGTAATACAACTATGTTTATCAGGTAAATATAATAATCCCCCCTCCACTGAGAACCGTCTCATGTATGGATGAACATCTGCAAAATTCCTCTCTGTCTATATGTACCATGACAAAATCTCTGCTACAGGAAGCATTTGAAAGATGGACAGAAGGGGAGGCAAACTCGTGTGGCATAAGAAATGTATCTTGCAGAAGCTTTGTCCAAAAGATGTATCGCTCTAACAGAGCAAATAACACGCTCAACATAGCACAAGAGGTATGACACCGAGGTTTCTGACCGGGCAGAAACCTTGGTCAGAAACCTGGTACTCCCTGTCTGACAGCGTGCTTACAGAAAACAGTACAGTTCAGTCAAGAGGTATGACACCGAGGTTTCTGACCGAGCAGAAACCTCGGTCAGAAACCTCGTCGGCCCTTTTAAAATTGCTCATGAAGTCTAAACCATACAGATAACTGAACCATTTAAAGCAGGTTTCTGACCGAGCAGAAACCTCGGTCAGAAAGCTGGTACTCCCTGTCTGACAGCGTGCTTACAGTAAACAGAACATAGTAGTCAAGTGTAACAAGGAGGTTTCTGACCGAGGTCAGAAACCTCGACACTCCTTCATAAATTGTTCTGAAAGTAAACCATACAGTTCACTGAAGGATATGAAGAAGGTTTCTCACCGAGCAGAAACCAAGGTCAGAAAGCATTTTCGTTAATAGTTTGCCACAGACGTACACACGCACAAAGAATTTATTCCTGTTTTTGTTTTTTTTTAATTTCAAAAAGTAGCTCTGTTGCTCTCCTCTCATGACAGGGAGTATGACAATGGTTTAATAGGACACTTTTACGCTGTACAACTACGGGTGTTCCGTCTCTCCACAAAACCAAAAGTGAAGATTTCCTGTATACATGCGGGTCAGTCTACCGACAGATCGACGGGAGACTGGGGTCAGGGAACCCCTATACACAATAAAATTCAGTCATATTTTTTTCTTTATTGGGAGGGGGGCCAATACCTATATATTGCTGAAAAACAAGTCGCCATCCAATTCAAAGAGATTCTTCTTTAGCTCAAAGGGGGTACTTAAAATGTAATCAGCAAAACAATGGCCAGGCTCCCGTTGATCCGTCGGTAGACTGACCCACATACAGACACGAACATGTATACATGTAAGTTAGTGGTGTTTTTCTACAAACTTGTTAACTTGATAACAATTGAACTTGAACCTTCAAATCAGATGAAACGTCAGCGGGATGACGCATTTCAGCAGAATAACCTCGGTCAGTTTAGTCGCTAAGAAGCTATATGATGACCGATTGTTACATGAACCAATATATCCTTACATGAGAAAAACAGTTCTTCAGGAAAACTCTTTAACATTGAAAGTTTAACATTTGAAGACATCCAACGGATAATGCTCCTACAGTCTGAGACGGATGGCAGTTGACTGTAGCATCCTAAGGCTCAGGACGGACGGGACAAACGACACCATGCAGCTCAGGTCCTATGACTGTAAACAAGGTTGCATTATGTTAGTGTTAAGCCAATTAATTATATTGTAACATGTTAAAAAACAATTAACCGGAGACAGCCGTTTCAAACGGCATGAGTCATAGGTCAACCTATAGACCAGGGACGTCCATCATCCGCCTGATTTGGGAATTTAAGGCATACATGTCATGTAAGTTAAAAGTTAGTGTTCAACTGTCAACGGGGTTTTTCTTTGAACAAACAGAACTTTGAAACTCTGAACGCCATTTATTCATACACACCGTTCTGGGTCTCTTGAGACCTGCATAGTTGTTCCTGATGGGGTGCAAAAAGTAAAGACATTGAAGGACTGAAATTTGTTTATCATTTCACACAACACGGTGTCAGCGGAAAGGAAAATTTGAAGGGGATCTGCCGTTTCCTGAGACTACTGTTAAATTAGACTAAGCAAATGAAGAGAAATAGTTGATAACCTTACCTGACACAGAGTTATTGGTGGCCAGGGGTGCTTGTTCATCTGCAGGTGCCACAAGTGTCTTATCCACCTGTACCCTGCTGACCTGTTGTGAGGTGTCGCCAGTTTGAACAGGGAGGGCTGTCACCAGAGTCTTTTCCTCCTCCTGCCCGGTCCTCACCCGAGGGGAGGTGGCCTCAGAGTGAGTGGTGACGCTTTCACCCTGAAGGGGGGTGATAACAGTGTTCTCCTCCTCCTGCCCGGTCCTCACCCGAGGGGAGGTGGCCTCAGAGTGAGTGGTGACGCTTTCACCCTGAAGGGGGGTGACAACAGTGTTCTCCTCCTCCTGCCCGGTCCTCACCCGAGGGGAGGTGGCCTCAGAGTGAGTGGTGACGCTTTCACCCTGAAGGGGGGTGACAACAGTGTTCTCCTCCTCCTGCCCGGTCCTCACCCGAGGGGAGGTGGCCTCAGAGTGAGTGGTGACGCTTTCACCCTGAAGGGGGGTGACAACAGTGTTCTCCTCCTCCTGCCCGGTCCTCACCCGAGGGGAGGTGGCCTCAGAGTGAGTGGTGACGCTTTCACCCTGAAGGAGGGTGACAACAGTGTTCTCCTCCTCCTGCCCGGTGCTCACCTGAGGGGAGGTGGCCTCAGAGTGAGTGGTGACGCTTTCACCCTGAAGGGGGGTGACAACAGTGTTCTCCTCCTCCTGCCCGGTCCTCACCCGAGGGGAGGTGGCCTCAGAGTGAGTGGTGACGCTTTCACCCTGTAGTTGAACGTTGCTGACCTGTGGTGAGGAGTCATCGGTGGTGTCGGGGAGGCCTTGAACCTGAACACCAGCCACCACGGTCTTGTCCAGTACGGTGCTCGCCTGTTCGGAGGTGTCCTGACAGTGGGTAGGGAGGTGTGCTGGAGTTTTACCTGAAGAATCAATGTAACATAAGTCATGCTGAAGGAAGGACAAGGACGGAAGGCAGCCTAAACTTCAGAAAGTTAGTATAACTTAGCCGGACATGGCGGTCAGAAACCTCTTTGGACAACTTGGAGAGCTTGACAGTTACATTGTTCAAGACAAACAGCACGAGGATTTCTGACCGAGCAGAAACCTCGGTCAAAAACCTCGTTGGCCCTTTCAACATTGTTCTTAAAGTGTACCACGCGTTAGTCAAGTACTCGACGGAGGTTTCTGACCGAGCAGAAACCTCGGTCACAAACCTCGTGTGACTGGCGGACAGGTTAAGACATATAACGACACAAAGAGCAATGAGGTATGTACATGGAGGTTCAAGAAGCACTTCTGACAAATAAAATGTCTGATATCACTGCTCACCTGATGGACCGTCATCCTCTTCCATCACGAAGGACCGCTCGCTATAGCTGTGGTCCAAGGAAACGGCACATGCTCGACCTGAACCGACAAAATAAATGAGATGAATTAAACATGCTTCAGTAAATGGCAGTAAGAAAAAAAAGGGGGAAATATGCCTGTCTTGTCGCAGTCGTTCACAGAGGTCAAGTCACTGTCAGGAAACTAATTATAGACTCTTAGGCAGGATAACAACTTTGACTGGAGATTGATACAGTACTCTGTCTGAAAGTAAATTGACGGTGGGACTTAGAAGACTAGTAAAAATTTCTGTGCTTTTGTTGACTTAAGGTGTGTTGGATGACCCTGGTTCATCTAAGTGTGGCAGACTGTCCGATAGCAGATGAAAGAGACGCAACTGTACTTACTCGACGCCGGGCCTTCTTTGGCTCCGGAGAAGAGGAGCGAGACGAAGAGGGGGAACCACCACCTTCCATAAAACGGGATACCTCGAGAGATGGAGTATAGTCCGGGGACAAGCTCCCTTCATCCGTAAAGGGTATAGGCATGTACTGGGGTCTCTCCTCGTCTGAGGAGGCAGGAACAATCTCGGTCTCTGAAGAACAGTAGGAAAGAGGACATGTTGTTTATTTCATGCAGAAAAAAATAAGCAGGTACAAATTATCTTTGTCCACCTGAAGAAATTTAACAGATATTTACACTTTTCAAGGGGGAACAGTGAAGTCTGGACATATATCGGTCTTCAATGGCTCGGTTCATGGAGCAATGAGTCACCTGTTCCACCTTACACATCTGATAACAACCAGAACTATTCAATAGTTTTAATGATTCAGGAAATAAACAGATCAAAGAACATGCCAAAATCTATCTGAAACACTGGTGGGCGGTTCATAGAGACAAAATTAACTGTCATGCATACCTTCCGAGGAATCGTGTTCTGCTTCTGTCTTAATGTTAAATACCGTCTCATCTGGCTTCTCTAGAAAAATAAAAAAAAAATTGACAATCAGAGGGAGGGCAAAGAAAAACCTACTGGCTGAAAAGCAAAGAAGATGTTATGTCTTGTCATGTACACAAATATGTTTAATACAGACGTCTTTCTATAGTTGGTTGTTGACGTCGGTCAGAAACCTCGGTCAGAATCCTCGGTCAGAAACCTGATGCATACAGAGAACAGATAATAATATGACGGAGGTTTCTGCCCGAGCAGAAACCTCCGTCAGCAACCTAAGTCGAACCATTCAAACAGACTAGGAACTGTAGTACCTGCGCGAGCAGAAACCTCCGTCAGAAACCTCGCAAGATAGATGAAGGAATAGCATAAAACTTACCACGCTCAGCTGCCGATGACTTTGCCATCTTCGTCGGAGTAAGGGAGGCCAGCTCCTCTGGGGCCAAATCCTCTGGAGGCCATCTGAAGACTGCGGCGGTGCGACTCCTTCGGGTGGACACTCGACGCTGTTGATGCTGGCTGACACTCGGACTGCCTGCAGAAGATGACACAGACTTTACCACGTCCCTGCTGGCGGCTGTACTTTGGTTTCGATTCAAGGCGGCTGAGGAAGAGCCAGGAGACGTACGTTTGCTCGTGCTTTGTGGTGTTGCCTTTTGTGCTGTTGAATGTGAGGCGGGGGAGGAAGATACAAGACATGTTGTCTGTTTAGTCGTTCTGGGTGTTGCCTTGGCAGCACTAGAACCTGTAGACTTGACTACGATACTCGTAGCTGTGGTAGTTTTGTCACTGTTGGAGGCAGGTGTGGCACTAGGTCGACCAGCTTTTGCTCCTGTGGGATGAGAGGATGTGGACTTGACATGAACTGTAGTACTTTGTTCACGATTCGAGGTGCCGGAGGAAGTCCCCGGGGACATCTTCGTCTTCCTCATGGCGGGTGTTGAAGTTGGTTGAGCACCTTTGGCTGCTGTGGGGTTAGTGGATGTGGACTTGACATGAACTGTCCTAGCTGTATTACTTTGTTCACGATTCGAGGTGCCGGAGGAAGTCCCCGGTGACGCCATTGTCTTCCTCATGGCGGGTGTTGAAGTAGGTTGAGTACCTTTGGCTCCTGTGGGGTTAGTGGATGTGGACTTGACATGAACTGTCCTAGCTGTATTACTTTGTTCACGATTCGAGGTGCCGGAGGAAGTCCCCGGTGACGCCATTGTCTTCCTCATGGCGGGTGTTGAAGTAGGTTGAGTACCTTTGGCTCCTGTGGGGTCAGAGGATGTGGACTTGACATGAACTGTCCTAGCTGTAGTACTTTGTTCACGATTCGAGGAGCCAGAGGAAGTCCCCGGTGACGTCATCGTCTTCCTCATGGCGGGTGTTGTAGTTGGTCGAGTACCTTTGGCTCCTCTGGGGTCCGAGGTCGACTTTGCGAGACGACCGGCTGTAGTTACGTTACGATTCCTATCAGATGAAGTCCCAGAACATGTCGTCCCTTTGCTCGAGCTTGGTCTGCTCGTTTTTGGTGTCGCACAGGGTGAAGCAGAGGATGAGGAAGATCTTTGGTCTCGATGGGAGGCAGCGGACGACCGCGTCACAGCTCTTGTAGTCCGATCATGACCTGTCACAGGTGTCGACTCTGGTCCTGAAGAGAAAGAAGTCCAAAAATTTGCAGTTCTGAGAGGAAACATTTAGCTCTCTGATAGGCACAAAGTGCACGAAACTATGGAGAATTCTCGTCTAGTCCACCTCAGATCCTACAGCAGGCAAGGCAACACGATTAAGTACCACACGCAGCAAGAGTAAACTGATTACGTCACCTTGCAGTTCATCTGCCTCCAGTCGGGACGGAAGAACAGCCGCACGAAACTATGGCTTTAAGTTTAAAATTGCACTTACTAAATATTTAAGCATGACAGCCTTTGGTCATTAGGGCAAAAATGAGGACTGAAGGCTTTTTAGTCATAAGGTCATTAATAACAGTAGTAAAAGATTTTTGATTTGAAGGTTTGCTTGTATGGGTGACAGAAAGTAGTACATCATCTATGTCAGTGCAATAACTTGAAGAGAAACATATAGGAGGTGGCAGCAGGACACCATCAAATTTCATACACAAGACAAGAAAGATGTACTCACTTGGAACTTTGTTGTCTTCATCGGAAGACGAATCGCGATGAGAGGGGACAAAGAAAGGGCTTTTACGGGAAACCACTGAAGGAAGAAAAGAGAAGAGGAAATAAACGTCTGACTGATGTTTATGATTTCATTTTCATAAGGCTGCATAAAATCGATAATCAGCTTTCCGGACACTTTTTGAAATAGTACAGTGAGGGAGGGAGGCTTTTTATTTTATTTGTTATATGATATTTTGACAGTGAGGGAGGTAACATTTTCTTTTTCACCTTATTTTAAATGATGAGGGAGGCGGCTTTTTATTTTTTCCACAATTAAGTATACTCCACAGACATAATTCATAGGTTTACAGATATATCTGCCCCTTCAATTGCTGCTTTTTTTTCCTTTTCTTATAGAACACTTTAAGTAGAATATAAACAACAACTCTGTGTTGCAAAGTACAAAATCTCTTGTCTCTATTCTTGTCTGGCTGTTGTGACTGATGTATACCCCACTACCCTGGGAAATTTGTTTCCTATTCTATCATCTATAACTATTCACATAATCAATCTGGTAATTTTAGGATGAGAAAGAATACATGTTGGGGTTTTCAAAACTGTTTAAATTGTAAAAATTGATCAAGTAGAAGGACCACAATGGAAGTGAGGGTTCTGAAAGAATATTTTTGCCATTTTGTCAATGGATGCAGATTTTTTGGGCTACTTTTTTGTAGAATGGTGATAAAAAGGTGAGATGCGGCCCTTTTTAGAGAGTGCGGGCGCTGTCCGCAAAGCTGATTATCAATTTTATGCAGCCTAAGTCATGCTGAAGGGTGGACATGTAAGACAACAGACGTGAAAAGGCTCACTTATTTACCAGGTCAGGGTCTGTCATTAATAAGGTTACAGTGCTTCTGGCTGATCTGTATTCTGTTTTTTCGAAAAGGGCTCAAGAAATCAGGTTGGAGACTGTGTGGCCACTTCACACCAAGGCAAAGAGAAATTGTGCCCAGCAGGCAAGCCCTGTCCTCCCCACCTTCAAATTGTCCTATGAAAATTACGCGTTCAGATGAAGTGAAACACATAGTTTAAAAGAGAGAAAATGATTCTATTTCAATCTAAAATTTTATTAAGTACTGCACCCTGATCTTTTCCGAACCAGAATAAAATACAACATAGGTCAACGAAAAATGGAAATTAACTTTTGGACAGCTGTGCCCAGTTGATTTATTTTGAAGGACGGGTATAGGGGAGAAACATTTGGTGACCCAAGTTGAAGTGTAGGGACTGAAATAAACTCACCGGGGTCTGATTTTCTTCGGCGTTTCTGGTCAGGGAGAGGGCCGGGAGCACACACATCTGCTGAACGCCGGCGAGTCACTCGTCCGCCGGATGCTTCTGCCTCCGTTCCTTGCGCCCGCCTTAGCGCAGCAGATGCCCTGTTGAATTCTTTCTTCCTCTCCCACTGAGGAGTACCAACTGCAGCACGGTGTTGCTGAAAAGGGAAACATTTTTATTTCTCATGAATTTTGTGTGACTTCAAGGACAAGTACTGTGATAAAAAAGTCTGATGTTGAGTTTGGGAAAGAAAGAAGACAGGTCCGGGTGATCTCTCCACAGATGTAGGATATCAGTTGAATGTATGGGGTAGTAATTTTCAATTTGAGATGACAGGCAGAAAGGGTACATGTCTAGGATCGCTTCTAAGGAACGAGGTTTCTGCCCGAGCAGAAACCTCGGTCAGAAAGAGGGTGGGCAAAAATTACAGGGTTTGAGCAAAGACATTATAAATACAGGGATGTAAGTGGGGTCTTGAGAAAAACCCTGAAAAAACTTGGTTCCGAAAGTATGCACACATTGGGGGGGGGGGTCTGGATGCCCACAGACCCCCCCCCCCAAGGAAATCGTTGATATTCTTAAAAATGTCTGGTGCATTTTAGAGATTTTCATCTACTTTGGCTGATAGCGATATATTTTTTTTCAAATAACATATATTTTTCCTTTAATGGAAAAGTGTCAAAAGCAAATACATTTTATAAATCCATACATCACAACCCAGCAGACTGAGGGGGTCAGTGACAGACACCCATAGGGTGGGCCAGTAGGCCTCACACCCCCTGGTTACTCCCTGTGGTTACTCAGTGAGAGTGCCACATCTTTGTGTACATGTTGATGTGGGGGGGGGGCAGGGTCATCTATACCCATTATAGAACAAACATGAATATACCATTTTTAGGCATTTAAATGCATAGAACAACATCTTATCCTTCATGTAAAATGTGTAATGTGTCATTGTAGTATACAATGTATACAAGAGATGACAGCTGTATGTTTTGGTCCACACACCTCCAGTGTCTGGTCTGTGACCACTGCCCCCTGTGGTGCTGACATGTGGTGCTGACACAGGGGAGAGGTCCCACATGTGGCATCCAACCCAGATCAGCTTACATCAGCCTCTACTCTCCAACAAGTAAAACAGTTCCGATGGTTCGGTGTTGCGAAATAGGGATTCCCCCACCTCCTTTTTGAGCTTACAGCATTTCCCTCTTTTCCTCAAAATTAACAGTAACAATGACACCAAAAACATTTTAAAAAGATCAAAGCCAAGTGTTTTTCATGTGCCCCTGCACAACTTTGTAAAACATGGACATTTGCAGATCAAAAAATTTATTCAAAGTTAAAGTTCCCCATAATAGGCCGAACGGTGAAGGATGAAATAGTTGGTGGGCCAACCACGGGGGGGCCGCTGACGCATGCTGTCGAGCGGGCGCACGTAGGAATTCGCTTCTGGGTAGTTTTTATTTTTCTGTGGTCTTAGTCTTCCCAAAGTAATAGAGGACGGAGTTTTCTGACCGAGCAGAAACCTCGGTCAGAAACCTCGGTCAGAAACCTCGGTCAGAAACCTCGGTCAGAAACCTCGGCTGACTATCGTCTACAGCCTTTCGCTGTTCAAATGCAGACTGAGGTCACAGAATAAAATCCACCCAGAAGCGCAACTCTACGGTCACCACCCCCACGCCATTGGGGAGTGGCCCCCTGGTGGTCGGCCCACCAACTACCGCACACTTCAACGTTCCGCCTATGGCAGCTCACTTCGAGATTCAATTTTGATGTGTAAATGTCCACATTTCACTATCTTGTGGAAATATGGCTTAAACACATATATATCCGATTGATTATTTGAAAGCACTTTCAGCGGCATTGTTATGGTTACTTATGAGGAACAGAGGGGAATCCTGCAAGTTTAAAAAGGAGGTCGGGGAACCCCTGTCTTGCAGCACTCACTTTTCGCTCTTAACTTTATTCTCTTGTAACAAAACTTTAACTTTTGAACGTATATATGACATTTGCGGACCTTCTGAAGTAGGATTTAGTTGCCGTGAATGCTATAACAAATTATTCCTTCTGATCCAAAACATGAAAAGATATTAAGAACACAAAAAAGAAATCCTTGTTCACCTGACTTGTATTGGTACATAAGGGTGCATTACATTGATTATCGTTTCAGTGGAAACTTTTTTAAAAAGTAGTGGGAGGGAGGGAGGCTGCTTTTTTATTTAATTTGTTGTGTCATGATTTGGGAACGAGGGAGGTAACTTTTTCTTTTCTCGCCAGTATGATTGTTATCAAAAAATGATTTCTCCCTTACTTGTCTTCCCAAGCAGCCTTATAACCTTGAACAAAAGAATAATATATGAATAAATTAAAATATGACAACTAATAATATAGTTCAAGAAGTAAGGGAAAGAGAAAGATGTAATTTTTACCTGTGCTCTCTCCCGATACTCCTGTCTCTTTTCCTCCGCCTTCTCCTTGTCGTCACCATGTACCGTTGATTTATAACTCGTCCTGCTGTTCCTTGCGCTGCGGGCGTTTTGGTATATCCTGGCGTCAGCTGCATTGAACAGATGGAGGTAACCTGCCCACAATTTGACGACTTCGTCTAGCTCCGGGAACGGCATCCGAGGTCTGGGTGGTGCCAAAGGTACATGAAACGGAAACTGGGCTTGGTAATCCTGCTCTCGGTCTTCATTCGCCATGGTGAACCTGGAGAAGAAAAAAATTAATAGAGCAAGACAGGCAACACATACATGACAAAATATACTAGATATAAGACACTATAAGATGTCATTTAAAAAGGGAGGAGTAAAAAAGGGTATGGAGGAAGGCAATTTTTTTTTTATCCCCCCCTTTTGAAGGACTGAAAGGCTGTTTGGATTAAAGAGAACAAAATACCCCCCCTATGTTTTACCCCCTCCTGCCCGTCCCGTGAAGAAACATTTCTTATAAACTTTAGTGAAGGTAAAACTTCTCAGTCAGAAACATGGCAGAAAGGAAGGAGAAGCCACACATGGCTTCTTCTTGCAGCAGGAAGGAGAGGGAGAGAGGGTGACCAAAAAAGAGAGGCAAAGTCCTATGAAGACCTCTTTTGAAAAAGGGAGAGCCACATGGGGGGGGGGGTCTCAAATAATTGGGGGGGGGGCATGGGGGTCAAAAATATGGCTATTTCAAGATGACTTGACTTAAGTTTATACTGTGTTTAGAAATATACTGAAGGGGGGTCCCCAGGGAAAATTTTAGAAGTGACATGGTGCATTCTGAGCCCACAACAGGCCTATTTTTCTCAATATTTAGCACACAGGATACCTTAAAATGTATGAAGAAGTTTTATCAGTTTCATTTTGTCTTTTGACCATCATCTAATAAGCAGAAGAAAGTCCCCCAAAATGTTGGGGGGGCCTAAACATAGTCTGGCCCCCCCAACTTTGATTTCGGGGGGCCGTGGCCCCCCTGGCCCCCACCCCCCCGTTCCGCCGCCCCTGATTTCATCATCGATCACAAAGCTTTCGAGCAGAAACCTCGCGACGAGGTTTCTGACCGGCTTCTGACCGGGCGCCTCGACGGCGGGGGAAGAGGGGACCGCGGCGTTAGAACGACGAAAAAAGCTTCTAAAGAGACAAACAACCATAAATCTACGTGTAATATGTGTCCCCCTACCTCTGTCCACCCTATAAGCAAGTTTTACTTATAGTTGCACTCCTAAGTTAGAGGAAATTTGGCTTCGTCGAGCAGAAACTTGAGAAAGGCATCCTCCCTTGCCGCCAAAATGTCTCCAGAGTGCCAGAAAGAGGCCAGGCTTGGAGCTGGTTACCTGCGGGTGGGGGGTTAGTTCCAAAGAAGGACTGTAGGGGGCTTTTTCGCGCGCTATCTGCCCGAGCAGAAACCTCGTCCGACTCGACCTGGAACACAAAGGGTGGGGGCTGAGGGAAGGGAGGGGCCCCTAAAATTAAGAACATGACTTGGGAAGATGCAAAAAAAAAAGGACTTACGAGAGGACCCCTACCCCACAGTTAAATACTCCCAGGAAAGGCCCCCCGGGCAGCCCAAAGATGGAAAAAAGGACCCGTTCAGAAACCTTGTCAGGAGGGCAGAATAAGAGTTTCCCCCCCCCCAAGTGTCTCCTTCAGTCTCGAGGTGAATAAAAGTGAGACAGAGGGACAGATGAATAAGGAGGGCTGCGTGTAGGACAGTGACCCCCATAGAAAAATATGGACACGCCCTTCTACAGGGTGTTTTAGGTTCCCGGTCAGAAACCTCTTCAAGGAAAAAATTTAGGAAAGGGGGGGAATGCATGGAAAAAATTGGGGATAATGCATGAAAAAAAAAAAAAAACACAGGCTGTTATGTTTACTCACCTTTCCATCTGAGAAGAAGACACAGGAAGTCCTGCAGTCATTTTCTCCAGTCGTATTGCCACGAAAACCCGCTGTCTGAGGGACAAGGCAAAAAAAAAGGAAGCCCTCTTCCGAAAAAACAGCACGGCCTCCCCTCACCTGACACAGGAAAACTTCACTTTCTGCTTAAGGAAAGTGGGGGTCAAGAAAAAAGTGTGCCTTTCAGTCACCAAATTTGAACTGGAGCATGAAATAACTTTTCTCCAACGGTCGGTCAGAAACCTCGGTCAGAAACCTCGGTCAGAAACCTCGGTCAGAAACCTCGGTCAGAAACCTCCCCGAAAAAGTTGCATCACGTTGGTGAGAACGAGCCTTTAGTGTGTAATTGATATACTCCAATACACCAATCCTTTGTCTGTAATGTAATGTTGTTACGTTTACAGTAGTCAATGCAAACGGTAAAGCATCCCGAAAAGCCTCATTAAAGAATGTGCATATATCAATGCTAGATAAACAGTGGTCAACAGTGTCTGGTTCAGCTCCTCTAAAATATTGAATGTTATCTACAGGAATTGCTTCCCAGAAAAAGTTTTCTTCACATCCACATAACACACTACTTTTATTATTGCCTGGAGTAATTGCAGAAGGTTAACAGTATGTTGTGCTCGACTGTAAATGAGGTCGCATGTAGATTTCAACAGGAGAATTAGATATTATGGTGTCTGCTTAGCTAAATTACTAATCTGAACTATTTTACACAATCACTTTTCTTTTTGTTTTTGCACCTAGTTTTTTTTTTACATAGTATACACACGACAGAATTTTACACAGGATACCTGAGAGAATACAACCTTAACATCTTTTAGTAATTTTACTTTTACTTTTTACTTTTTTCACACAGGATAAATGAATAAAAGAACACAACCTTTTACACAGTATACACATGACAGAATAATCCTTTTTTTTACTTTTACACAGGATACATGATAGAACACAACCTTAACCTTAATTTTAATAAAACTTTTACAAAAAATGCTTATACGCCGACTTGCTTGCCCTCTGAATCCCTTTTTGTAAAGGTAAATCTTACATTGTAAACGCTTTTACATCATTTTCTGAAGTTGTCATCATAGTTTTTTTTTGCTTCTATTTTCAGACACAAAAAGTAAATTTTGTTATTTTTTCATCAGCCATGCTACACTATAGTTTCTATGCATTAAGATGATACACTATAACGCTTTAATGATTGTGTCACACATGAGCACCAGTTGAACTGGTACATAATATACGACGCTACAATTTGACACGAGAGGAGCAGTGACCAGATTTAAACAAAAAAGGTCGTTGACTACTGACCCTTTTTTTTCACTGGTAGAAACTCTTGTAGTCTTGTTCCAGAAGTGGTCCCACACGTTTTTGAAGAGTTTTCAGCACTTGTGGCGTAACGGTGTGGCCACAGTGTGAGCGGCAGGTGGGAAGGTTTGTGGCAGAATCCACAGAACGCTTCATTTCATTTATGTAGGACCGAGTGCCAATGTGGATATTACATGCACCCTTGTAAAGGTTTACCAGAACCGAAACAGGGAATGAAGCAGGCACATCATCCAAATCACTGTGCAATTCCTCTATGAGGTAAGGAACGGATGTCGCTCCCTGGCAGGCTTGGAGTAAAATATTGCGGTAGTACTTTAGGAGAGCTGGACATTTGCTGATGAATCGTCTGACGTGGGGAGGTGAAAGGTTAATCCACCTTTCAAAGGGTTCGCCTATGTAGGAGCGAATGGTCAGACCTTTCACATTGGGTTTCTTCTACACCTCTATGTGTGTGTGTTTTCGTCACCTTCGGGGTAGAAAAATTGGAAAGGAGCGGGATACGCAATATTTTGACCATTCACTTCTTCCATAGCCGGTCTTTTGGAAGTTAATTTGATGCTCTCATTTTCACATACAGACCAAAGATGTAGTGGCCTCGTTTGTGGCCTTGGTGGTGTTTTTCTCCTCCTCCTCCTTCTCCTTCTCCTCCTCCTTCTCCTTTTTCTCCTCCACTGCCTCCTCTTTGGTTGATGTGTGTGTGTTGCCAATGATGTCTCCAGGTGATGGTGGTGACGATGACGGAGACGCTGCCCATGGCGGCACTGTTGTCACAACTCCAGTTAGGTCTGTGAGGGCTTTAGTGCACTTGAAGCGCTAAAGAAACTCGCGTACGTCGTCAAATCCCTCTGTGAAAGAGATCTGTGGTTTAAGGGGTGGTACCCTTTTACCTCTCATTTTCACTTTGCTCGACATAACTGTGGAGATGTCGGTGGTGGTGTAGTGAAGCTGTGGTAGGTGTGGATGCATCAGCAGCAGTAGCGCTAAAAGAGCTTGTGTGACGGACAGTGAGCCGCTCACCACTCTTTATGAACCCTTACTTTTCCCCTTTTTTCCCTCCCTCCCTCCAGCAGCAGCCTAATAAGCCTGTATATGCAACCCTGTTTTTGTTTACATGTATGTTAGACTGACCACCAAGTTGCCACCGTGTGCAGTGTGTGCAGCAACTTTTTCCCCCCTCCTCCTTTTCCCCAGTGGGTTCATTACCAACCCCCACCCTCTGTCAAACTGACCACCGAGTTGCCACTGTGGCCATTGATGGTACAAGGTTCACTCACATTAGACAAGAGCTACTCAGCTAATCATGACTCCTGCTTCACTACCTCTGAGCTTATCCACTTCTCACAAAAGAGAAACGGACGTTTTTATTTTAGACATAAGGGGTGGTGTAGAACAAGATAAGCTGTTTCAACTGTGGCGGTATTGTCCTGAACATCATCCTTCAGATGCATTCATTCCCCCCAATTTAAAATTCAGAGAGTGTTTCCTTCAAAACAACACTACATCTTTGATAAAGAACAGTAAACACTCCTTTTGTCCATCCATAAAAAAGTTGATTACAAAAAGCAAAAATTGGCAGGTAGCAGGAATTGAGCTCACTCATAATGTTGTAATGCACATTATGAGACGTCATGCCATACCCTGCGCATCCTCAATTTCTTTAACGCGCGAAAGGCAGAAAACTTTGTTTCTAAAAAAAAGTCCAAAGGGTGGAAATTCAGTTTTTATTGATCCCACTTTGGTAGAAGTGTTGATGAAAACAACGCTATTTCAGGCGGACAAAATTACATCATCCCCCCTTGTCCCAAACAGAATCGTTTACAAAAGGGTGTTCAGAACTGAAATTGGCCACTCCTCACTAGGCAGTTGTCATATAGTGAGGGTGGTAACTCAAATATTGGCTGAAGGTTGCAAAGTTGTCACAGATTATCCAGTAAACCATTTTACCCCTTACTGAAGAAAAAAGCCTCTTGGGTTATAATTTTTACCTGTTTGTTTGAAAAAAAAAGCGAGTTTAACCGCACAGTTTCTTCAAAAATATCACGTGGGGTTCTAAACGCTAGCTTTCCACATGCTCCATGGCTCTTTTTTTTTTAAATTGACTATTTTCCATGTGAGTGAAAAGCACTTTTCCGCAGGTTAAATTTACATTTTTTTTGCTCACTGTTTTTTTGGGTTTTTTTTGAAAAAAAAAGAAAAAAATCTCTTTGTTACTGAAACGGCGTTTTACATGGCACACAATTTAAAAATATGTTTCCATTAGCATGTTAGTAGTCTACACCTGCCCTGATTGCATGCTGCACCACTGCCATTGCCAGCTGTCCTCCAGGATCAAGACAAGTGTGGATTTCATCCTTACCTCTAGTCCCACCATAACCTCACAACAACAACCACTGCACACGGGTCTGTGCTTGTATAATAAACGTTTCTTTTGCTTTTATGTTTGAGCTAACATGAAGGGTAGTAAAAGCAGGCACACACCTAAGCAGGCGTGATACGGCATCATTTCAGACCATCCTTGCTACATGCTCTAGGAGATCAAAAGACAGCTGCACACCCAATGGTATCCGTGTTCCAGGATCAGAGCCAGTCGTCGGATTTTATTCCCCATACCTTTTAGTCCTACTCAATCATAACATTTCTTCCACCACAACCTCTTTGCAAGTCTATGGTGCGCACTGCATATTTTGCCGCTATGTTAACTCTATGCCGACCCCTCCGTGTATGTCACCTTTATGGTGTCGACTCCGTACTGCATACTATGGTTATGGTAAGGTTATTAAAAAACGTTTTCCATCAATATGTTGAAAACAAGTAGTTAGTTTTCATCCTGTTTGCATACTGCACCACTGGTGTAGCATTGACACCTTCTCCGCCAGGAACAATAAAAAAGACACAGAGAGAGAGAGACAATGATTTTTTTTTTACCAAACTACAAGCATTAAAAAGTGATGGGTTTTGCCACCTCCTTCCCAGCTCACTCATTATTGACCTTATCCCACCACACCATCACACTGTTAAGCTCCCATAGCAACATGTTCCAATTAACCTTTTACATCGTGTACCCTACCATGGCACGCGTAACCCTCATCATGAAATTTTCCCCACCACCACCGCCGCCGGCACCACACACCATTGCTGGTCACTGGTTCGTGGACAAATAACAAACAAGTTTCTTTTGATGTTTTCAAGGTAGAATGAAGAAGGTGGAAAAAATTAGGTAGAGTAGGTAGGTGTAAAAGAGGTGGGGTAGGTGTAGGGTAGGGTAGGGTGGGATAGAGGTAAAATATGGGGTGGGGGGCATCCCTTAAGTAACAGGGGGAACAAGGTGAAACATATGCACACCCCCTACCTTACTTTTCCCTATATAACCCTACCTACCTACCTACATAGTACATACCTACCACCATAACAGGAATCATTGAAAGCGGATGTTAAAAGAGGAGGTCAAATGTCACCCATTTTGTTTGACTATAGCACAGGATGAAGGCTGGATGAATGCAGGATGAAGGCAGAATAAAGGCAGGATACTGAGCATGACACAGGAGCAGGGCCAGTTAGATACTGGTTACAATGTCTTCACACATTTGCAGCACTGGAATGGAACTACACTGGAAACGCACTGATCACCAAGCGCACATGTGCGCAGAGAGAGAGAGAGAGAGAGAGAGAGAGAGAGAGAGAGAGAGAGAGAGAGAGAGAGAAAGAAAATTGGAGAAGTGATTTTAGTGCTTTAGTGAGTTTATTTTTAGTGCTTTCAGTGATTTAGGAGAACTACACTCCAGAGAGACACTTTCTGCTGATCTCACAATTGAACCCACTGTGGCGACATGCTTGTATGTGACAATGAGTCTTGCACTCAGACCGTAACAGTTGGGGTACTGAGCTCCTCAATAGCTATTAGGACGAAGCATACTTATATACCCATTGGTTATGTAGAACCCACAATCAAGGTTTGGACTAAAGTAAAAAAATAGAAAGCGAATGTTCTACATCATCTATTTTATCTTGTCCAATTTATTCTATTGCTAAAAGCTGTGATTTTTAATTTTCAAATAAAATAGGGCCTATAAACCTTTTTTTCCAACATAAACGTAATACTATGTACTTAGGTGGTTAGTGTTTCTGAAAAAAGCGCAAAGTGGTGGCACCTAGTGAAAAGCAGACGGGTTACACACACAGGTGGCGCACCACTCGCTAAGTTGCTATACCGCCTAACCCACCTACCACCGCCGCTGCGCCTACCCTATATAACACGCTTGTAATGTTTCCCGTCCCATCATAACATACCTACCATCATGGAAAATTACCTTCCGGATAATTTGTTATTGGAAGTAAGCAACAGACTGCCTATGGCAGAGTACACTCAGCTTGGCGTTTATTTAGGACTGATAATGTATCTCATGGAGTACATGAAAAGTGAAACTAGCATTGCTTCAATAACCAGAGAAATGCTAACTTGTTAGTACAGGAAAAATGTGTGTTGTAAGTGGACGGAGTTAAGAGATGCACTAAGTGAGATAGGATGTAACGATTTGGAGGAATACTGCAGACAGTTGACGGCATATCACAACATGGCGGATGATAGTGAAATACCTGCAGAGGCATGGAAAGTAAAAAACTTTGTTTGTTAACCTTGCACAGAAGTTGGCACAAGATTGGAAAAAATTGGTTTTTAGTGGCATTAAATTTAAGTTTTTCTGAGCTTAACCTCTGCTTTACACCAGTTCACTCCAACAGAAGTGTACAAAACCCTGTCCTTGAAGTTCTTAAGGTGTGGAAATATAAGAAGATATCTCATCCCAACAGTTGAAATGTGGCATTAAACAACATGGGTCGTGCCGACATAGCTCTTTACATAGAAAGTTTAACAAAGGTTTCAGCTAACTTAAAAAACATCACTACTGTTGAGGTTTAAGCTTTCATTCACCATGGATCAACAAGAGCTAACACCTCTTTCTGTCGCATATGTATCAAAATGAAATACAAGTGGAAAAAAAACCTATGTTGTGTTGTGTTTTGTTAATTACACCTTTCATTTCTTGATGGCAAAAAGGAAAGTAGCATGTTACATGGTGTACAATACAATAGCTATAAGTAGTTCCCATAATACCCACTAGGTGTCGGGTGTAAAGACGCCACTAGCATTTTTGCTAGTAGCGCTAGTTTTTTTTAACTGCAAGAGGGCTCCACTAAAACCCAGCTATAAGCAGTTCCAATAATATCCACTAGGTGTCAGGTGATTACGAGACGGTTGCCATGACCACCTCTCAGCCAATCAGAGCTCGACAAACCATGTCACATGCCCATATATGGTCATGGACATGGCTTCCGGTGAAATGCTGGCTTCTGATTGGTTGAGAGCTCAAGGTCAAAAGGTCACTTCTGGTTAGTAAGTAGGTCAAACAGACTTCAGTAGCTGTAGCTTTGCGCTGAGTTTACCCCTATATACTACTCACATACTATTAAACATTACCCACTTACCCCCAAACATATATTCTACAACGTCTGCATAGAAGAATTGGATTGGGAGATCAAATGTGAGCATGGCCATGGTCAAGAGGCAGGACAACATTGAGCCAATAGGAGGCAGGATGAAGGTGATACGTCTCCCCAGGTGGTCGCTGTATATGCCAAAGAAGACAGTCATAATAAGGGAGGGCATGAAGTGTGCAAGTTGGACATTCATGTTTCAGTTTGCTGATTCTGCCTGAACCTGTTGCTGGAGGATGTAATTAGGGTCTGAGTCATTAACAGTGCAGTTGGTGGGAGTCTGATCAAGAGTGACATTCATGTATTCCTGAACCTTAGTGTACAAATACTGACTGCGCACTGTACCAAGTGGTGATCCCGCAATGATGTAAAAACACAGGAGTGGTGCCACCCGCAGCCATTTGTACGTTGAATATGGAGAAGGGTGCTTGTCAATCTTGGTCTGCTTGCCACTGCCACCTCGACACTCAGCTTCCTTTAGCAGACACTCCTCGTCACTGCCTTCATGGTTCCTTTGAGACTTCACATCCATGGTTATCACAGCTGTGCTTGTAATCACTTTAGATGGTACTGCTAGACTGATTCTGAAAGTTCAAATAGAATCCCTTGCATTGCTTTGCTGTTTTGTGTTATTATGAAGCATTGTTTTTTAAATATTTCAGCGTTAGCCTTTGGTGTTACTATAAAGCATTGACTCTAAAATTATTTCAGAGTTAGCCTTAACTGTTGTTTAATAGTTCCGACGTTCACCCAAACCAAGTTGGTCCGAGTAATTGTTCAGATCTTGTCAGTGTGGACTCTCATCGGGCTTATTTCAAATAAACAGATCATGCTTCATTGTGTGTCACAAACATATATGTTTAGTCTATCATACATCTGTTTAGTTTATCATACATTAGGTTGGCTGTAATTACGGGGGTACTTTCAGATCGATTCCACTTCAGACTTCTGGGACCCTTTGGAAACTGAATGGACTATAACATCATCTATTTAGCTTCTTTTAATTTCAACAGCAATATGGGTCAAAAATGATTGTTGATCACTGTCCATAATGCTGTTCAAATGAAAAGAACCCCCCCCCCCGAATATAGATAAGATTTCCGTTCATGTATACTCATTAGATCATATCAAGATTGCATAAAGTCATTTGAAAGAAGCATCAAGTACGGTCATGCTGATGTGTCATAGTCTAAACATAATATTGTATGTGCCGAATAATGAGCAAAATGATTGCAATGTTTGCATATCAATAGTTGATTCAGGATTGAAATATGTTTGAATTTGAAAGTTGACACAGCATAATCAAATCAACTGTGATTCAACATGCAAACATTAGTGCTAAATCAATGTTTGTATTTCTATGTTGATTCAATGCTGTCTCAACATTGTTTCAATGTTGATAGTTGTGAGGTGATTCTAAGGTGACATGTCAACATTGAATCAACATTTAAATTGACATTGATGATTCAATGGTTACAAATCAATATTGAATTGGAAACAATATTTCAACGTTGATATGGCAATTGTTGATCTGCTGATGAAATTATGGTGGAGGTTAACAAAATTGAAATGGAATAATTGAAAAGGTGTTGAAGACAGGTTGATCAACACTATCAACACATATTAACCAGTTATCAACGTTGATTCACTGTTCTATGCCCGCTGGGCCGTGGTATAACCATACATGTTAACTGAATCACTTCAGTTGGCAAACTATCCAAGTTTTCTAAAAATATATCATACCTATACCAGGGACGCTGGCCCGAGGACCCTCTAGAAGATCATGGAGGCTTCCTTCTCTTTAAATTACCAGCAACCCCTCATGATCTCTACGAAGATGTTCTTTTAGGGGTGTAGATCACATGGATGCGTGTGTGATAGGACACTTGAACGATCTACCCTAGTCAGGTGTCTGTCAATCAATCCCCAAGGACCAGTCACAAGCTTCTGCTGCAGAGTCATGTGTTTGTGTTAAGATACTAGGCACAACATAAACTCAGTTTCTGAACATAGATAAGGGTTATCACTGATGATATTGAGTGACTGCCATCCTAATATGAGGAGTTATCAGTTGCTTTTTGGGGTTGTTTTTTTGTTAACAAAAAAAAAAGGTTTCATTGGGTCTATAAACCAACTGTATACATGTATGTTAGAGGAGGATCAATCCAATAAAATGGTGGTACCACGTGATGGGTTGGGGATGGGGGAGGTGACGAAGTATTGATGTAAATTCTAAAGACGAGTTAGAGAATAGCTGTGTTGTATAATGTATAAGCAACCCAGCAAATTGTCGTGAGTTCTTGTCAACCTGTGTGAAGTGGCTCACACATGTCGCTAGATGGAACACGATGTTGTTATAGCACAAGATCACCAGGAATAGCAATTGCTATACCATGTTAGTCTAACACACCGTGGCGAAAGATGATGGAATGAGTTATCACTCAGGAAGGAGTCACCATTGATGACCAATCATGGCGACAGATGACAACAATTTGCTGGGAAGCAATATAGAGGTATATGATAACCCTTCAATCAGTCGTTTACTTAACAATACTTGTACTGTTTACATTATATGCCACCGCGATGTGGGCCCTATTGATCTGTAAGGTTCTAAATTCTAGAGTTGAGCTTTAATGCTTTGGGAGAACTTTGACTGAAGGTTCATCGGGAGGATCATGCCGAGTAAGAGATGTTTTGGGTCAGACATAGTATGTGCCTCTATTATCATCCAATGCAAAAATGTAATACCCTATACCAAGTGTTCTTACCTCTTTCTCATAGATGATTTTCCTATTCTTGCCAGAGCAAGACCTATCAAGGCCTAAATACATTTGTACGATGTAAATTGTTCATAATTTCAATTCAGTGTTAAAAACCTTTAGACGAAAAGAAAAACACTCTTATTTGTGTCTTAGTATTTTTTATGCCTCCTCTACACAGCAGAACATAATCAAACTTTCGAGTTTCCTTAGTCTGTTAAAGATAGCATATCGCTAAAAGAAAACAATGTTTAAATTATTAATTATATTGTTCCAATCCCTGCCTGCCCAAAGTGCCTCGAAATGATGCGTCTAATCACAACACAATGCACTTCACTGGATAGCACTTGACATTCCTGCCCACCCCAGTGCCACCTGTTGGCTAGTAGGACAGGCTTTGAATAGTGTTTAGTACACCTTAAAAGTTTGGACTGGCCATTCCATACTGGTCCCAGAGTTAAGTACTAGCGTCCTAGACTCTGGTCTTCTGCCCTATGTCTGATGGGAAGGGACAGGAAAGTAGTCCTTGTTGGTATGGGTGAAACACTAGAGGGGGCTGTGGTTCTGAGGAGTGGGTAAGGACTTATCTTGGTATTGTAAATGAGGTGAGGACTTTACACCCTGTATGCAACCTGTCCACAATAGGGTAGTGGTTAGAAGCTGGAATCATAATGCAGGGTAACTGAGTTCTAGTCTTACCAGATTTTTTTTCATTGAACCAAAAGGGTTTTTTGTGCTGCCAATTTTTAGGTTTTCATTTCATTTTGCTCTGCTGCTCTTACCAGGCATGTATAACTGCTCAAAGAAACTAAGATATACATAGCAGAGGTGATGTTTTTGGTTATGTCATAATAGATCTATACATTTCTTACAAAAAATCATAGCATTGACTTGGTGGGCCTATGGTGACTTGAACCCACTGCCCTCACATTGGGAGTCCAACCCTCTACTGCATGAGCTAGTGGGACTGTTGTTGATTTGTGGTAGACAATCTCCTTATATTCCCACATTGGTCTTCAGCTCAAGTTCTATTTAGCTGAATGCCTAGTCACAGGGTGATTGGGTGTGGTATAATTATGTTGTTGTCACGTAAGTATACTAGGTGAAACCTCTATACTGCTGGGACAGTGCACACCTGTACCACTGCACCTACTAGTGTATGCAGGTATGACACAATACATGTATTGGGCTGTAATAAAAATAGGGTCTACTTCTTGTGTTGCCCAATGATATGTGCATCTAATTAGCCAGTACAGGCTCTATCCCACAATGCAGGGTGCAGAAGATCAGGGGTTACTAGGAGTGAGCTAATGACACCTGGTATCAGGTTGCTGGCCATTCATCTGCAGCATAAAGGCTCCCTCTATAGGAATTCAGACATACTTGATTTATTATTAGGATAGGAATAAATACAGGTTATGATGTTTTCTTTGTTTTGGAACAGAAACATTTCATACAATCATTAAATGTTTGAAGACATGGTTTAGAATGTTGTCTGGTGATTGATGAAAACCCTAAAATTGATCCTATTTTAGCGGACATCATTACTCTAACCATTTCACCACTGGAGCCCTGAGAGTAGATCGTGATTCGGGACAGATTCATCCTTATTGGAGTGAAAGGGATAAGTGTCATGCATTTGTTTTGGTGTCATTATCCATTAGTCTCAATGGGCCTTCTTTTAGACAACATGCTAACCCGGTTTGTATTTTCACACCTTATGGATAGAGAACTACCTTCAGACACCAGAGTAAATGAGTTCTAGTCCCCCTCTGCCTAGGGGGGATTCTAACTTTGGCTAAATCTTCTATTCGCTATCTGATCATGAATCTAGATGGCTTGATTCAGTCTGCATGCCTCCAGCTGTCCCTTTCTCTGACACCTGCTTTCAATAGACAAGAGACTAGAAGACAGTGAGCAAATGAGGAAAAAGGGTCCTTCAAAGTAAAATATAACATTAAAAGCTGAAATCATCAGCTTTAAAATGAAGTATAACACGTGCAGTCTTTCAGATATTGCTTTATGAACATGGGATGATGCAATCATAACCCTACAGCCAATAAGCTCTCTCATTGTTTCAAGTAAAGCATGCGTCTAATTCACATACTGATGTGAATCATCATAAATAAATTATCAACCTTTTTCATGGTTCTTTGGATGTAGGCACTGTATTAATACACTGTTTTCAGCACAATCCTTGTGAATCATTTTATATCAATTTATATATGTTTCCTTCTAATTGGATAGTAAATTCTATTGCCATGGCAACACATGTTTATGAAAACCCTTATCCAAGCCTTGTTTGGGATTTCAAATGTTCCATTTACATTCCAAATAGGCTCCCATATAGAAGAAATGCAAGAAAATAGAATGTTTTGGATGGAAGCATCCTTCCTTTTTTATGTGAAAAAGTACCAAAAAAAAAAAAATTTGGCCCATTTTCTGGCCATTGTGCCCCCCCCCCCCTGGGAAGGTGACTTTTTACCCATCTGCCCATAATATAAGCTGACTTGTAGACTGCAAACAGAGCACTATGTGGGCTACGGGTAACCCTATAGAGCAGACTCACGATTAGTCGACCTTTCCTCTCCAGAATATTTGCAACCAACCTTTAAACTTTTAATTCTCTATCTCCTCTTGTCCCATCAACATGAGTAAAATATCGAATTTGTAGAAATTTGTCTGAACCTTCAGAATAACATACCAGGAGGTTAATTCAAAAGATCCTGGGATTTCTACCCCTGCGATCTTAGTGTAGGCACATATCATAAGACCTGGCCAGTCTACCCTATCTAATCCTACAGTATGAAGCTCTATTGGCGTCGCAATAGCTTTAAAAATATAAAAAATTATAAATCGTGGGAGAAACCTACCCTGCAAAAATGGTGATTAGGTTTAAACATAAAGAGCCAATAGACTGGTGGCTATTATATCTAAACATGTTTAGGAATTTAATGTGACTACAAATACATTGCAAAAATATGTATTTAGGATCTAAACACCATTTTTGCAGTGTATATGAGGTAGAGTTACTGCGTGTGTGAAGCTGTAATAAGAACTCCCAACAAGAAAAAAACATGAAAAAACATGCATGTACAAACATGTCCTTTATTTCAATGGTTTCACATTCCTTCAATACAAAACTGTTCAATTGGTAATCTCAAGAGAAAACAACATATTGTATTTGACCTCATTAGTGTGAATCACGTTGTCATCAACAGATACCTCGCACGCAAATTATGGCTTATGCACGAGTATGGATTCCTGGCCTGGTGTGCCTCACAGAAGTAGCAAAAGTTGGGCCTATGCCATAAGGCCTTATTCCAATTAAGTCAGTAAAAGTTAAAGTCCAGATAAGTCGACTGAAAAGGTTTGACTGAATAAGTGGTCGCTGATTCCATTGTGAAGTTGCCTTTTTCAGTCAATTCATTTGGACTTTTTCAGTCGATTTTCAGACTTTTCCAGTCAGTTTTCAGACTTTTCCAGTCAGTTCTCAAACATTTTCAGTCCACTTCTGGCTTAAGGTCAGTACACCTGATTCCACTTGCCATCAGTCAATGAAAAAGTTGACTGGAAAAGTCTGACTTGACTGAAAAAGTGAAAAGTCAGACCTGAACTGACAAAATCTAAATGGATTGACGTTTTGAAATATTAAAAAAAAAATATTTGGATAAAAGTCAAAAACTCACTGGAAAAGTTTGACTTTGACTGGAAAACTGCTTCCACTGACCATCAGTATGCTAAAAAGTTTGGAAAGACGTTTCAGTCAACTTTGACTGAAAAGGTCTAAATGGAATCATGAAAAAAAAAGAAAAGTCTGAAAGTGGGAGACAGCTGACTGGAAAAGTCAGGATTTCACTTTTTAGTGACAGATAGTGGGAAAAAATAAATCAAAGTTGACTTTTTCAGTCAACTTTTTGTGACATTTTGCAAACTTGACTGAAGTGGAATAAGGTTTTATAGTTTTGGAAAGTTATGTTAGATTAGTTTAAAATGTTCAGAATCACAACCCCGGTGTATGATAAGTTCATTTTGGTTACCATAATAATGATGGATAATTATTTCCTTTCCAACTAAGCAGTCTGTTAGATTGCATAAAAAGATGTCATACCTCGAAAAGGGGAGTAAGCCTGTGCAGGAATTCTCCAGAAGATGATTCCTTCCCTAGAAAATTCAACCCTTCACGATCTACAGGAAGATTTTTTCACCTGGTTTTGAAGGCGGTAAGTTACAAGGATGTATCCATAACAGTCAGGTGTCTATCAATCAATGTCTAATGCCTGTCACAGACTTCTAAAACAGAGTCATGAGTCTCAACAAATGTGCATGTGTAAGTAGATTATAATATAGATACAGATCTGAACTCAGTTTACTAGTTATCACATGATATTGAGTAAATGCATTCTAAATTTAGGAATACATCAATTGTCGAGATAAATAAACGCTAGCATACACTGATAAACATGCCCTAGAATTCCTTTTTTTAATGTACCACGACTGCACACAGGCACTACAATTTGACAACCTAAAGGTTAGTGCCAGTGATCGTAGGTAATGACCCATGATTGCTCTGTATGATCAGTACTATAATCTAGCTGTCACATAAAGTTTGGTAGGGCAGTCGTAGTGCTACAGGTACATGAACAATACGACTTTATAACCTCCAATCTGTAATACATTCCACTATCCCCTTATAAATGTCCAGTGGTGGTTAGCAATTGAAAATAAAATGAGAGTATTGGTGGAAAATGTTGGCCCAGGCTCTATACATTCAGCCTATCCTCCAGGAGGCCATTTCTCAATGTAGTACGACTGCACACAGCCACTACTATTTAAGAATGCCAAGAATAAGCCAGGCTATCGTAGGAACTGCCCTACGACTGCTCACTACGATTAGCAGCTATGCAGTAATTACATAAGGTTTAATAGGGCAGTCGTACTGGTGCAGACATTAGGGACTACTAGTGCACGGTACTGTTATGGCCAAATTATTAGGTTTTCACTACGATTTAAAGGACAGCAGTCGTAGTGTGTTAAGAAATGGCCTCCAGAGGGCACCCTCTGCCCATAGTCAACACATGCATCCTACATTGTATATGGTCGGTTAATATGAGCATCTTGAGGAGCCCCTTCAACAAAGACCACATTTACCACATTAAACAAACACTATAGGTCGAATCCCACAATGCAATCTAACCCTGGAAAGTTCTTGCAATTTGGGAACTCTTGCAGAGAGGGGGACTTGCCTTTACTGCAAATTGCAAGGCTTCTAACATGCCATTGCATTTTACAAATCCGACTGTTGCAATTAAACTGACCCCTCATCCTTGCATTGTAGATCTGTAAGCTACGTTAAATTGTAATGCCATTCTCCTTGATATTGAATTTGCAAGTTGTTGTAAGTAAGCACAGTGCAGAATAAGACTGGAATTGAACTCTGTGTGTAATTTATACAGACATTTTGCATACAAATTGCAGGGTATGGGGCAAGTTTAGATTGCATAGTGAGATTTGGGTTGCAAGTTGAAGTGAACACACATCCCTATTTGTCAATAACTTTATCCACATTTCTGTAAATTGCAAGCGAATTCTGTAAATTGCAGAAACTTTTCAATTAAGCGATGGAAAATATCTGAATATAAAAATCTTAACTTTAGTGCAAATCTACAAGGGATTCCTTGCAATTAAAGCCCCCCATAGCCGTTATATGTCTTGCAATATAAAGAGAGAGCCCCAAATTGCAACAGATGACTAAATTGCAGAAACTTTTCAGCCAAAATTGCATCGTGGGATTTGACCTTAAAGGTATTTGCTGTTCATCAGCTTAGATAATTGTGATAGGTCATTTCGATCAGTGCCCTTGGTACTCTCTTTTGCTTATGTGCAACAGTCTCCTGGCCTGTTTATATAGTGTTTGCTAAATTCAGCAGCAGCATTGAGTTGTGAAGAGCTGTCAACCATCCAATGATACTAAGGCACAAATCCAAACTTCTGATAATGTCTTGCATCAGAGAAAATCTAATCTAGAGATTAATCGATACAGGAAGTCAAATCTTCGACATGGATTAAGTATAACATAACATAGCTCTAACCTCATATGATTTCACCACATGAAGTTGTGAGCAAACTATTTTACTCCACGACCCTCCTCCTGGCTCCATTCCTCTTTGGTAGGTCTTGATGGGTATGATGCTACCATTTGTAGCTTTAAAAGTCTATGCTTTAAGAGCTTTCAAATTCGCCCAATTTAATCAATTGATTTTAATCTTAGAGTTCACATGTCTTTATAATGTTACAGTATCGTATAAAATTCATTTAGTGTCATTAAAGAGGAGACCTGTAGTATATTGAGGTGACAACTGCATGACAATGTTTTAACGAGAGATGTGTTACAAACACGGAAAGCGTTGAATCCAATACATTAATAAAATTACTTTATTCGGCTGCAATGTCTGAGTTCCACACTGATATCAAACTGCTCGTTACAGTGTGTGGTAGAGGAGAGCATAATGCACCTTGATAGTCTTTACCGGTACCCTTCTTACAGAGGAGCTAGAGGACGCAGCGA
The DNA here is from genome assembly GCA_949317995.1 of Acholoe squamosa. NCBI lineage: Eukaryota > Metazoa > Annelida > Polychaeta > Phyllodocida > Polynoidae > Acholoe > Acholoe squamosa. The sequence goes on from OX439039.1 coordinate 50,371,187, forward strand.
TGTGATAAATGTGAGGCTGGTACACATTCTGAAGGCTCGGGAGAAACAGGTCTCTAATATATAGTTCAAACCGGAGGACCTTCAAAGTTGCAGCCCCCAAGAAAAAACAAATAAATAAATAAACTAAAAACAGAACCTTCCAGAGTCTCCTCCTCGTATTCTTCCAGGACCCTCTGAAATGACCGTTGGTCAGCCCAATACACACTCATGCCATGTTAACATGCATGATAGATACACTTATATAAAAATGCAAATTTTCTTTACCATGATTACATAATTTTCTGTCTGTTTTATAACTGCTTGAACGAAGAACATGTCATACTTGAATGCTCACAGATCCATTTTGCGAAATGGCATCCTTCCTTTCCTTATTAGAATACCATATGAAGAACCTGGAAATATAAGTAAACAATATTTATTAAATCGTGTATTTCATCCGGGCCAGACAACCTAAAATGTGACAAAACTTGGGAAAACGTAACATTAAGGGAAAATCCCTTTTTTCAAATTCACGTCTTCAGCTACATTTTAGTACTTTGCATGATAAAATACTCCAAATAGCTACATAAATATGATTGCTCAAACATTCATTGTTAGCAGCATGGAGAAATTTAGGATAGCCCTTAACTCAATTGCATATTGAAATATTGTGGCATAATGCATAAAAAATGCCATTATTGGAAAAAATAACAATTTTTAAACATAATCATCCATAATTTTGGATCTAGAAGGGATAATTTAATTCTGTTTTGAGTTATGAAAACCTTATGGACAGGTTAATACAATCAAGTACCGTTTTATTCAAAAAGAACAAAATTATGGTTTCCATGGCAACCAAATGTCAACAAATGTGCTAAATTTAGGGAAAAACATTCTTTTTGGATTCTAAATAAGGTAATTTTAGAATGAAATCAGAGCTTTGGCTATAGCATGAACAGATTCCTCAGAAAAAGTTACCTTAGACTTGTTTTCACCTAACTTTTTACTCTTTTGGTCATATCTCCTTAAATATTGTATTTAGAGCATTAGTGTGTATTTCCCTTAATGTTATCATTTTCCCTGTTTCGTCACAAATATTTAAAACATAGGCAAACAAACATTGCTGAAACCAGATTACTTTCATAACATGAACATGGAATCTATGATATTCGAGGATAACCTTTAGGCTCTACATGCTACAAGTATACCCATGAAATGGCAATTCACAATATCTCTCATTACTAACATTGATGTCATTTTTGACAGTTTTTGTCAAAGATTGATACCGTTCTCCTTATATCCTGGAGCCTATTTCTCAACAGGTTACGATTGCACCCTCCTAGTCGTACCAACATTCCAATAGGATTAGCATTGGCATCTTGCAGTCGTAGTGCTGTGAGCAATCGTAGTGGCTTGAGAAATGGCCTCAAGATGAAACCTAAAATTCCTTGTCACCCCCAGTTATCAATTAGTAGTAATAATTTTACATTTGTACAAAAAAAAGCGAGAGTAAAAATGAAATCTTACAACACACATCCCAAGCTCACGAGGGCAAATAGGGCACCACAGAGAAAGATGAACCCCTCCATAAAGAAGAGAGTACTGGCATAAATCTTATTCACACTGAGGGTACCGACGAGACTGGCAAAGCTCTCTGCACATGTCATCACAGCAAACATAGAACCTGCAGTGGACATTGGTTGTGATGGTATGGTTATTATAATTATGGCATTTTGGTTTTACACAGTGACAGGCTTGCATGGTACAAAGTAGTTTCGACAAGTGATGCATTATTCGAGTTGTATTTGAAAATTAAAATTGAAACAAAATAAAGGATATAGAACTGAGAAGTCGTGCAAGATTGAGCATTTTTCACTGTGAATAGCCTGATATCTATCAACATTTTTTAGTTTGAGTATAGCTGCTAGAGCATTTCACAATAAGCTCATAATCTTGAGTAGACAGTCTTCTTTTAATTGATCAGTCCTCCTGATGAGAGTATGAGCAATCCCGTTTATATTTCACGTATACAAATACGTTTATCACTTATGTCGGTAGCAACATAAAAGAAAATACCTTGTTCTCTTTTATCCACTAGTTTTGACATGATAGCCCGAGTCATCGGTATGGCCAGGAAATACAGACATCCAATGATAGGAGCTGAATGCATAAAACATAGTATCAAGTAAATTATACCAAGGCAAACAATAACCAGAATTATCAGTGTAAAGCATACAACTTTGAAATAAATATACTCTGAGACTAATCCAAATGTTTTTTTTCTCCTTACACCTAAAGTCCACTTGGCCCCCTTCCCACGATTGAGCCATACTTGTACTATCTGCGATCTTGGCGGAGGTTATGGGAGATAATCTCACGATACCGGGCTCCATTGTGCTTTTTTGGTCATAACCCCATTCGGTTATGGGGTGTAACTGCACTGAGACCTTTGAATCTTCAAAAACTATTTAGTTCAAATTTGGACATGTTAATAGTCCATTTGAAACCATTCAGGTCTTATGGGGAAGTAAACCACAGCCGCGCTGGTAAAAGAAAAACACCCTCACTGGGCCGCCACGCCTACACCTTTGCACACAAATTTTCCATATAATCTAAGCTTGAGATGTTAATTCCTTCAGGCTATAGCAAATATAGCGTCTATAGATGATGTTCGCATAGTGCTTTTATCCATAACATTCCAAATATAGAAGGATTCAATGAATCAATGAAGCCAGCCCGCCATGGCCATGCATCGCCTTGCTCAAAAGCTTGAGCCAGTTCTCTCGCCGAAAAGTATGTCATGCACCGACTTCCGGTCTATTTACGTAATAGCAACCTGGACCACCATGCCTCCAGCTTTGCACACAGATTTTCCATATAATCAAAGCTTGGCATGTTAATTCCTCCAGGTTCCAGCAACTATAGGATCCATAAATGATGTTCGTGTAGTGGTTAACATTCGAAATATCCTAAGATTCAATGATTTTTGCAAGTGGACTGGATTCCTCTCATCGAAAGTGTGTCACGCACCGACTTCCAATCTATTTACGGGGTACCAACATGGCGAAGTAAACAGGGTTGCTTGCACTTAGAAAATGACTTTGTTAGTGCAATAAATGCATTAATTAATTCATAACCCAGCACTCCTGCTGGGTTATGAATCGATTAATAGCTTATGACTGTGATGGAAAACCTCCGGGGAGGTCTTCTCACTTACACTCCGTCCATCATTGATAAGAGGGTATAAAACTCATTTTTGGGCACTATTTTTGAAATTTAAAAATTCGTTTTCACCAGTGTCATCATTGGCATTCGAACATCCACATTCCAGGTTGGTAAAGAGCACAATGAGAATGTACGTAGTGTCTTAAATTACTGGTTTTCACCAACTGCTCCTGTAGTGTAATGGTGATGATACTGGCTTTAGATTCTGACATTGTGAGTTTGAACCCCTCCCCTTCTAACCTTGGAGGTTTTACTCACTTATATACCAAAAATAATCACTACACTGTAAGAAAAATGTCGTCAAAATAACGATGGATGTCCCCAAAAAGGCACCGTAATAACTGGGCCCTCGAGCCTGCATCATTTACTACAGGTGATATCAAGGCGATGTGATGTAATATGCTACCCGCGTCAGCAAATCCAATAGTGTAATGGTTAGCAGGTTTGCCTTTAAGTCAGAAGTTGTGGTTTCAAACCCTGTGTTGGAGAAAAGTTTTTATCCACTCAATAGATAATATATATCATGAGCCATCACATCTACTGTCAACCCTTGATATTGGCATTTTCTTTTTACTTTTAACTATTATCATCGTACTTTCTAACTGTCAAACATTAGATATTCACATTTGAATAATCTAATCGTGCATTGACGATATATGGTACTGGTGATAATTTTGAACCAAGTTGTACCAGGGAGCCTCCATAGCCAAATTGTTATGATGATGGCCTCAAAGTAACATGCTTTACTCATGTTAGGGTTCGAATCCCACTCTTGCAAAGCAGGGTTATAACTTGGAACTATCTCCCCCATAACCTCCCAGTATTTACCAATACCCATAACCTCCTCCCAGATGTCCCATATCCTCCTCCCAGATGCCACATAGTAGAATGTGAAATTAGACCTGCAGGAAGAACAATAGGAGGGACAGCCAGGCGCAGTATAACATGATACTGTGGGTGTTAGAACATCTACTGAATTCTGATGTCCTACTACTATGACTGAGTAATCAATTATAGGTGGTGTGATTTTATATTTATTCTCAGTTGGCCACTGTTGCAACAAATTCTAAAAATAATGTATTATAATGAACATCCCCTGAATGCCAATAGGATAAAAGGGGCTTTGTGTATGTTAAAAAGGGTGTCCCCATGCAGTCTTGAACCCACGTTCTGTGATTCAAAGTCAGACCTGCTAACCAATTTACTATTGAGATTGCTGGCGATTGTAGCCTGGAACACCATATATTTATCATAGCTTCGCCTCAGAGGTTTTGTGGCAAATCCTCCAGCTCCGCAGAGGTTTTCCATTACATAACTTCCTGAAGGTTGTGGAGATTTTCTTCCCTTCAAGACCTGTCTTTGAGTGGGATCCAAACTCAGCTGTCATTACAACTACCTACAAATGACTCTACGAGTATCTGAATGTGTATAGGTTGTTGGCCTCTACATGCGCTTGTCTATAATATAGTGGAAAATTGAATCCCAAGAATGAAAGTTTTAATCCCACCCTGTCAATTTTCTGACGCGATGGGATTCAACATGTTTTATATGGTTAAATTTATGGGTTTTTTTAAATTGCATTGTCCCTGAAAGAACACCCAGGTTTGCACAAGTTCGAATCCCACATCTTTTCAATGAGAACGAAATTTGGTAAATATATATTGTTGTAGAATAATGTCTGCATAACACCCTGAAAGTCTATTGTTGAATCTTCCGCGAAGCTTTTCCATCACAAAACCTATATAAAATCTGGTGACAGAGGCTTTGTGGATTATGGATATCCCCAAACTAGATGAATTTGACCTTTAATGGAATACACAAGTCAATGCTTTTTAGATATGTATTACAAATATAGTAGTATAAAGGCTTACCAAAAAACATCGTCACAGTTGAGTTGACAAATGCAAGGTACCGTAATCTCCCGCGTATAAGGCGCGTCTTATACGCGAATCAGATCGTGAGTGGGTCTTATACGCGGGAGGGTAATTGCCTTGAGTTGGGGGTGCGCCTTATACGCGGGGTACCTCCACTTTCCAAACCAGAAAGATGTACACAGGGTCATGTATTTTCTTTAACCAAAGATAAGGTGTAGTCTATACCATGGTGCTCTAAATACCCTTAAACTGCTGAATGAAACATGCCATTCTGCTCACCATAAAAGTGTTTGGAAATGTGTGTACACCTGACTCACTGAGAGCTTTGTTAATTACACTATTGACCTTTTATTCAAGAGAATTCATGCAGCATTATAATCAATAATCCTGTCATAGTGTGTGCTGCCACCTGGTGTTCTTCTAGGAATCATTTAACTCATTAACTACTATTGATGCCAATTGTCTCCATATGGCCCACAACTGATGTTATTTGGCATCATTTTGAAAGGTACAATACTGTTCATTTTTTGAAAGAAATAATCCTCTGATTTGCATTATTTGTTAACAAGTTATAGATAAGACAGGTTCAAACCAAATTTGTTATTTGTTCATATCATACCCTCCCATTGATTATCTAGGCCCACACTGTTATAACAGGGAAATAGGCCTGTCTTCTAGAGACATGGCATGCTGGGATACCAGTAGTTTGTAATGTAGAGAATAGAGAATGACATACAGCTCATACAACACCAGGTGGCAGCACACACTATGGCAGGATTTTTGATTATAATGCTGCATGGATTCTTTTGATTAAAAGGTCAATAGGGTAATTAACAAAGCTCTCAGTGAATAGGGTGTACACACATTTCCAAACACTTTTATGGTGAGCAGAATGGCATGTTTCATTCAGCAGTTTAAGGGTATTTAGAGCACCATGGTATAGACTACACCTTTTCTTTGGTTAAAGAAAATACATGACCAGTTGGGGTATTGATAGTTGCAGACAATATTTGAAATGCCCCTTTGGGTTGGGTCCTTTATATGGACCATGCTCCTTGAGTTAGGGGTGCGCCTTATACGCGGGTTTTTCAAATATTAGACTCAGAAGCAGCAGATGCGCCTTCTACGCGGATCTGCCTTCCCTAAGTTGGGGGTGCGCCTTCTACGCGGGCTGCGCCTTCTACGCGAGAGATTACGGTAGATGTTTTCAACAATACTCTGCCCACGGGCTATAACACAGATCCAGGCCTCAGAAAGAACCCTCTTCAACAGCAAAGCACCAATGAGAGTTGCAATGCATCTTACTGCCATACTTGCAGATCCAAAATAGCCAATTAAGGCTGAATCCCAGCACAATGGGCTGTTCATTTCAAACAGAGTCATGATTTGATATGTAGATACTATGTTTGCCAGGAAGTATGAGACCAGCAATATGTTTAGTTTCCATCTTCTTCCTGTACCATTATCTTTTAGATAAAGTAAGAACCCATGTTTAATCTGCTTAAATGAGAACTTTGATTTTGTTGAATAGGATGATGGACCAGAGTCCTTGGTTGATGCGGAAACCTGTACCTTCTGATGTCCAATTGTCTCAGGGATAAAGAAAATAGCATAGATCAATGTGATCATTTTACAAATCATCACAAAGTAAAGTGGCGGTAGAAACCCAGATGTTTGGATCCATCTGCCAACAAAGAGCTCTGCCACTGACATGCCTATCAAGATCAGAGCATCTAATACTGTCATTGGCATGGAACGTTTTTCCGGAGGAACTGTGTCAGCAACATAAGCAAAGGCCCCCATCAGCATAGTGAAAAAGCCTGAAAATACATAAAATTGAAGTAAGAAAAAGACTATAGGCCTATCTGAATGATACAGTGACAATTATAAAGGAGTCACTTTTTCGAATGATGAAACAAACATCGTGCATGGTCATAAACTCCCACATATAAGCTGCAGTGGGAGAAGTAGTAAATCTTGAAAATCATTTATCTTATTCAATATGTAAATTCCTACTTACCCCCAAACATGTACTCTATAACCTCTCCAAAAAATAATTGGATAGGGAGATCAAAGGTAAGCATAGCCATAGTCAGGAGAGTGCTGAGCATGGAACCAATGGGTGGTAGGATGAAGGTAATACGACGTCCCAGATGGTCACTGTATATGCCATAGAAGACTGTCATGATAAGGGAGGGTACAAAGTGTGTAAGACGGAGATACATGTTCCAGTTGGCTGATTCTGCCTGAACCTGTTGCTGGAGGATGTAATTAGGGTCTGAGTCATTAACGCTGCAGCTGGAGGGAGTCTGAACAAGGGTAACATTCATGTACTGCTGCACCTTTTTGTACAGGTACTGACTGCGTACTGTCATCAGAGGTGCCGCAGCAATGATATAAAAACACAGTACTGGTAATACCCTGAGCCATCTATACTTGGAATATGGAGGAGCGAGCTGCTCATTCTCAGGCTTTGGGCTGCTGACTTCACCAGCATTGTCTTCCCGTAAGAGGCACTCCTCATCACTGTCTCCAGGGTTCCTTTGTGACCTCACATCCATGGTTATCACCACTTCCCTTGTAACCACTTCATGCAGTGTATTTCACTAAATCTGCAACAACATTTAACAACAACATTCTACAAGTGCTTACATTACGGTTTATGCTTCCTTTGTTTGTTTATACCACGATTTCGGGACTTCCGGTGGGTTTATATGCAGTTTAGCTGTGCATTATTCTTACATATGTAAATGATAAAAAAAAGGAGAGGGAAAATACTGCAATCCTTTTAAGAGGTACAACAATAATACAGTACAATATCTGCAAGTAGTGGATCGATGGAAAATCTTCTTCATTATCTCATATTGAACATACCTTGTATAGATAGTCACAGGTCGATTTTTCGCGGAACTGAATGGTAGCAGGTTTCTTCACTGCACAGCACCAACCCCTCAGGAGAATGGAACAAGCAGATAGCCAGGTCACATGGATGTGTTTGAAGGAGGTGGGGTGCTTCATCCCTCCTGTATTCTATGAACAATGGTCAGATATCTGTTAATCAATACCCCAGGTACTGTTCCACTGTCATGAGTTCTCTACTACATATGTATAGCCTAGTATAAGGAGAGTGGACACAGCATACACTCAGTTTCTGAACTCAGATAGGAGTTATCACTGATAGTATAAAGCGATAGGCATCCCGTGCAGAGGAAGGCATAGATCTTTAGTTTAGATAGATAAGGGTATGATAGAAGGGTACTCGGAATATCTGAGTTAGCAGGTTGTCCCATGGGCGCCGCCATTACTGGAGCTTGTTATCAGCAAGTTCTACTGATAACACCTATCAAAAGGGTACCAGTTGGCTCCCGAGAGGACCGCAGTGAATAGTTGGTGTCATTTCATTGGCTGATAATCAAACCAGCTAAGTCCTTCGATCTTGTCCTAGGTCTAGTCCCTAACAGTTTCCCATATTTTTCAGTGTGCTCAAAACTGGACATAATTTCATTTCCATGTTAATCCTAGTTCGTGATGACTTTTTGATAATGGATATTAACTGATCATCTCCAATATGCCACAACACAGAGGGGGTCTATCTATATACACATCCCGATACACATACATGTATACAATATACTAGGGTTGGGTAAGGTGCACACAGCAGACAAACATGTGTACCTTATCACTGCCCTGATTACAAGGCCAATGTTTATCCTCATCACATGAGCTCTACGCTATAGCTACATTGATGTAAAATGGTACTTACCGTGTTTATGTCCATGTGGGTACCCAGCAAAAACGCACTTACATAATATCTTTTAATATAAGAGGATGACTGCAGATCGTGATCACTATCGACGATGGTGGTCAATTTACGTCGTACATGTATTTAGCAGGCATGAATAACAGTGTAGTTGTAGTTGTATTAGTCACTTTAGCAAATGTAATGCACTTGAAATTTATCTTTTATTTATCAACGCATTCATCCTACATTGCAGTGCAAGTATGTTGTTGAGACACTTAATATTCAAACCGCTATGATGGTGGTCTGTATATACAATGCTTTTAAAAGCAGCATGACTTTAAGAGATACGCGCGTGCTAGTTTTAAAAAAAGGACTAAACTATTTAGTTAAGTTTTAAGAAATTAGCACGTGCATGCTTGATGTGCTTCTCATTATAATTATTATGATTTAAGTATTTTTCTATTGGCTGAACAATCATGCAAGAAGCTTTTCATGGAAAGCCAACTGCTAAAGGAACCCGACACCCTACTGATGGAACATGCCTTCTCACAAACATATGGCTGTGAAATGCTACAGTAGATACACCTAGTGAGTAATACTTGTACCAAAGCATGTTAACAGGTCCATGAGGTAAGATTGACTTGTCACACTAGAGGTTACATGGACGTAAATGCTGCCCTCTCGTGAGTCATATGGTATTCAGGCCTGCACTGAAGGTGATCTGGGTGCTGATTGGCTTAGAAATCATATGCAAGAAATATTGGTAAAATTATGAAAAAAATCACAAGTGACCCCAAATAGTTCCTAAATGGAACAGTAGATGAGTTTTTATATTTTGCTAAGGTTTGGGGATTTTATCAGGTCTGCAAATGTTCATCTGGCCAATGGAGGTTTTGAGGCCCAAAATAGGGTAGAATGGCACTTGCTGTACGTATCGCTCCCTTAGTTAAGATTTTCAGGGTTAAGCCTATCCTATATTCTAACACATTGTGTGTGAGAGATGGTTTAATCTTGCTACGGTCGAAAATATTACCAACGAACATTACGGGGGGCTGTTTTTATGTGTTATGCTATATAGAAACATAGAGGAAATGGAATTAGTTCCACGTAACCTATAGGATGATTGGACATTTGACCTGCCTATTTCAAATGCCCTCTTAATGTCATTTTTCTGTTACAGCAAGGATGGTTTTACAGGAATCTGGCCAAATTAGTCACAGAAATGGTGTGTAAATAAAAAAAAATAGGAAAACCTTGCTTGCTGAGGTAGGGTAATTCACTAAATATTGCAGTTTCTATGAATCTCCCAAAACATAACTTTTTCTGGACATAAACCACCTACAGGGTGAAATTTTCAGCAGAAAATGACATTTTAGCCTCATTTTAATCTTCCTAGGGTTATTGATGCACAGATATCCATGTAGGGCCTACCATAGGGTCCATTGGAAGTTTGGTCGGGTTTGCGGTGTTTCGTCAAAGTTTCAGTGAGAGCGCAACTATCTAATTAACCAGTAGTAATTTATCCCCCAGTGCAAATATTAGTACAATATTGATAACAGGTATTCTTGATGCATGTAACAGAAAAGGCATGCCTTAAAAAATGATCCCCTGGTAAGATATGATCTGTAAAAAGTGGGATTAATTATAGGCCTAATATTAATCATTTTTCACCAGTTTTATCATGTTTTTTCATGATTTTGTGAGTTTTTCTGGCAAAATCCTAACAATATTTTGCAAAATCAATGCCCCCTTCATCATCAGGTGACTGAATTCAATGCAAATATGCAATTTGACAGCTCTAGAACTGCTGCTTGTGCAGTGCATAGATCTTTGATGATAAAAGTCGCTGCTCGGAAATCACATTGAAAACTGGTAGGAATTTCAGTGTGAATTGCACACATCAATCCCCTCATATCATAACATTGAGAAAGGCTGTTGCCACCAAACTTTAGGATTTTATAGGACAGACCCTAAGGTTTGATAGGAAAAACATTTTAGTTTTATCTGAAGACCCTACCCCTAATTAAGGTTACATGGACGTAAATGCTGCCCTCTCGTGAGTCATATGGTATTCAGGCCTGCACTGAAGGTGATCTGGGTGCTGATTGGCTTAGAAATCATATGCAAGAAATATTGGTAAAATTATGAAAAAAATCACAAGTGACCCCAAATAGTTCCTAAATGGAACAGTAGATGAGTTTATATATTTTGCTAAGGTTTGGGGATTTTATCAGGTCTGCAAATGTTCATCTGGCCAATGGAGGTTTTGAGGCCCAAAATAGGGTAGAATGGCACTTGCTGTACGTATCGCTCCCTTAGTTAAGATTTTCAGGGTTAAGCCTATCCTATATTCTAACACATTGTGTGTGAGAGATGGTTTAATCTTGCTACGGTCGAAAATATTACCAACGAACATTACGGGGGGCTGTTTTTATGTGTTATGCTATATAGAAACATAGAGGAAATGGAATTAGTTCCACGTAACCTAGATGCAGCCACAACTGCCATAACCAACTAAGGATAGTTTAACTTTGAAGCCCCCGACCACAAAATGCCTATGGAAATGGTTTTGCTACCAAGTCAGCAATACCACTCTATTGGGTCAGTGCTCCTCAATGGTTCTACGATGTTGATTCAGAACCAAATAATTTTTATGGCTATTTTGTGGGATGGAAGTATTGTGGTGGGCTAACTGGGGTGTGCCGTGTTGTAAATCAAGGGGGTAGAAGTACACTTTTATGTATAAGTTTGAAAAACACATTGAAGGAGCATGCTGCCGATGAGGGCAACCAATTAATACCAAGACGTAAAATGTTCCTTTGTCTATACAGACATAGGCCAAGATCTACGCGGGGTCTTTGATGTATGTTGTCCTAAGAGATGCAAAGCATGTGGCAGTGTGGTGCACCGTCCAAATCTAGAATGCACTGGTCAGACTTGCTTGCAAGTGATTGATGTTAAAAGAATGAAAAATATTTTAAAGAGGGAAAAATACACACGAAATGAAATATTTACAAAAGAAAAGTTGATCATCAGTTTGAAAGCAAGCATTCTACTCTAATTATTGGCAGTTGGTAGGCATACTTCCGAAAGCAATAGACATACCTGTCTTATTGCTCATCCACCTGATCTCTGTAAAGTTACTTTCTACAATCTATTTAGCTAAAACAACTACGATATGTCCTCAAAAATCACTAATGGACACCATAATATCATGTCAGCCTGTTTAAACAACAATACTCATTTCCAAACAAACCTTTCTACTGCAATACTGGTTTCCCACTTTTATGCTAGGACCAACATAATTATACTTACTCCAAAAACACTGAGGGATTCCTTATTAACTTTGTCACTCAGAAGATCAAGTGGTGAGTTACATATGCATCAATCTATGCTGACAGGTGCGGGTGGGATGGGTATTATAATAAGGCAGCGAGCAAGAGTGCAGGGAAAGAGGGAATCTGGAAACTATGGCAACACCTGTACAATGTACAAGCTATTGTGCTGCATAGGCTCTCCCTCGCCTAGTTCTTTTGGGTCCAATAGGGCCAAGCATTAAGCAAACAACTACTAAAAGTGATTAGCACTGTAAACTAATCATCTGGTGATTAGGTTAATCATAATTTACCCACCTCCCTCCGAATGAGTACACAAAGCCTTTTATGCAATCATAATAGGCTATGGCTCCCTTGTGGGGAACCCAACTTTCCAATGACTCTATGCAATATGAATTATGTCAGGATTTGGACCAATGTAATGCATAAGGAATGTGGTGAATAGTTTGTATTTGTCCATGACTGCATTATATATGAGTTATCCCTCTAATCTGAACTAACCCCTCATATCACCTGTTAGCCTCCGATATGGATTACATGCATTAGACAATCAGATATCCTGACTTATCAGCCTCGGTATCTGTGCTGGTAGAAGGGTAATGTTACTCACATGGGGTACAAAGGATTAGAGATAGACAGGCCGCTACATGCCTGACAATACCCACAAGGGCGGGGGTATTACGCGAGTAAGACCTACAAGTAAATATGGCTGATTTGGCTATATGTAACACTGGAACGGCTGACTCTTGTAGAGCCTAGAGGTATTAACATTCTGGGTGGGGACCACACAGGAGAGGGAGGGAGGTGTACTGATTGCCTCACTGCTAGCACCTTATGTGAAGCCTTAACATTGTGTGGCACACCTGGAGGACCCACTCACCCCCCCATCCCCCCACCCATACACATACAGGTTCGCACAGCAGGCATTGCATGGTATAGCTGCTGGATTCCTGAACAGAATGGCACGGTGGAGACTGATATGGTTCTAAAGCTCATCAGGCAATTCCGTATTCATCTAAAGATACACCATTTTGAGGAGAGATCCTGGGAGGGCACTTACAAGGAATCCCTTCACTCCCACCCTGGAGGTGCAGGTGTAATAGGTGGTGTGTATATTGGTGTTTAATGGGCGCCACTCCATGTTCGCACAGGGGAGCAGGAGGAGGTGTGGAGTCTACCTTTAGCCCTCTCCGTGTGGGGCAGAATGTACCTTGGCACCTGTTGTATTTATTCTAAGCTGGCCGTGCTCTTCATACCTGCATGACCCTGGGTTGGTGTGAGGAGGGCAGGTATGGCAATAAGGGCCCAGCTACACACCCTCTGATTCCTCCAGGGTCCAGTGTATATATAACCACATTGGGTCTGTGAAGATCACAATCTACGATTAACCCCCAGTGATCAGAAGGTGCCGCTGACTACTCCTCCATGGCCATTGACCATCAAACAACCTAAAGGTGTTGGATCCAAACTATCCTCTGATCGCTTGCCCCACAACTCAGTGAATTACAGCCACTGCTTCTTCAGCAAAGACTTGCAGATTAATTGCTGGTCCCTGGGGGTTAATCCCCAGTGGTATTTGGAACCACCCTTCCCACTTTAAATTACAGACTTTCTGCCTCCAGCTTCAAGCAGTTCGCTGACCATGGACATTGGCCGCATTGGCGGTGGTAGTGGTGGTGTGGTAGCCAGAGACGGCTTCAGGGACAGTGTGAATACTGCAGGAGGCTTATACCACCACGGCACCCTGGAGGCCTGCGGGCGGGCTACTTCTACCTCAGCCAGCAGTGACAAGTGTAACAGTGACCTCAGTGTGGGACTCTCTGTCTCACAGAGAGGATTCATGGCTAATACTACATCATCTCCACCATCTTCATCATGTGCATTAAGGAACCTGGGCTTCTCCAGCCTCTCCAGGACGGGCGGCGTGAGCTCTGGGAGTCTGGGTGCACAGGCCTTCTCCAGGGCGCTAGCAGACTCAGCATCACCTAGCCCTACCTTCATAGGCACGGCTCAAATTTACCTGAGTGCTTCCCCACTCAGACATGCGGTGTCTCTCACAAATCTAGCTGCTGTGGACAGCAAACATTCCTTCATGGTGAGTATATTTTTTCCCATACTCCTGCACCTACTCGATGAAATCACCCTGGCTTTTGGTTGTCTGCCTTTATTGACCAGCTCACGGTGGCTCACCAGTTATGGCGCACATTCACAAGCGCATCATTCATTGCTTAGTACAAATGTGAATGGAATTGTACATACTTTCAATCTTCCTAATCTTCGATTTATTACATTGTGTCATTCATAGAAATACTGTAAAGGTTATCCATAAGGCAAAGAAAAACACCAAGTGAAAGTAAAATATTTGCTAGGAGGCCTGCCTTCAGTCAAATCTTAAGACATATTCCATGTATAAGGGGAGTAGTACTCATTTCTTCTTCTCTTATTTAATCACACAATTCACAACATAAACATGACACGGCATAAAGTCTCCTATCATGATAATGTACCAGGAGGCCATTTCTTAACCCACTACGACTGCTGTTCTTTAAATCGTAGCGAGAACCTAACAATTTGGCCATAACAGTACCATGCACTAGTAGTCCCTATTATCTGCACCAGTACGACTGCCCTACCTAACCTTATGTAATTACTGCATAGCTGCTAATCGTAGTGAGCAGTCATAGGGCAGTTCCTACGATAGCCTGGCTTATTCTTGGCATTTTTAAATAGTAGCGACTGTGTGTAGTCATAGTACATTAAGAAATGGCCTCCTGGCCTGCTATCCTAGATAGCAAGGATACATTGGAACAAAGTTGGGTTTTCTTTTATTGACCCTAGTGTAATCGTTGTGCTGAATTTGGTTAGACCAACATATAGGTTGGAAATTCTGATAGGGATAATACATTTTGAAAACTGTCCTGGTGCTGGATCACGTTTGCAGGGGTTGATGTTGATGTTGACCCCATTCTAGGCCAACATTCGGTAACATAGACCAGATGTAGGACCCATCATAATCTTGATATCCTATATTGGGTATATTACTATTTTGCACACTGCCGGCTATGCGATCACCCAAATGGTGTCAATGTTGCGCAAAGACTTTTTGACACAGAGATTTCGAATATTTTCCCATCTCTAGTGCATATGTCTGTTGCAAAACAATGGTTCACATCACTTGTGTACAAAATGCATCACAGGAGTGTGTTTCAATATAGCTGTCTCACCTGTAACTAACTCACCTTCCAGTTCCCCATTCTTCTCCGCCCTGACATGCGACTTCCCATCTAATACTTTAATGGAATTGACTTCCTCTGAATTAGACAGTGGTGCAAAAAGTTGGGAAAGTGGCCCCATGATTGGTCAGACCTGAAAGCTTCAGGGTTCAAATTATACATTACTGTGGTCAGGGAATAGGAGGAAATAGCCAGGAATTGGGTCTTACTTGGCAAGTATATACACTCCAATACACTCCCTAAGGTGAATCAGTTGGGTTTTGGGAATGGCACCTCAGACAGAACCCATATCCAATCTATTAGAAACACCCTCCTGATCATGCAATGCATAAGGCCCAATATTGTCCCCGTTCAAGGTCATGATAACAAGCATGGTTCAACAGTCAAACTAGTGATGGGTTAATATTAGAATCCCAGCATATTGAACTATTTTGAATTGGTCACACCATGGCCCAATACCCCTTTGCTACCTGGGATATGAATCAAAATCTATTGAAAGCAGTCCTGACTTACATAGAACAACATTACCATATAAGTAAAACATAATTCTGTAGGCCTGCACCTAATACATGTACCTTACAGTACCTACACGACTGATGAACGTACTATAGCTGTGAAGCTTAACTTGGTCGGAGGAAAGACAGTTGTATTTGGTTTTAAACGCTGGGATCATCGGGGAGAGGGACACAGAATTTTAATATTAGCATAGAGCCGTCTGCCAATGGTGCTTGTTTCACGTCTTTCCTGCACCCAACTGATAGTTTTTTGTACCCATATTCTACTTGCTGTGGAATATTTAAAGAATGGATTCAGAAATCAATAGATATATCAATGACCATGCACAGAGGGAGCTTTGAAATCAAGATTATATCAAAGTTTAATACAGACTTGAATCCTGACCTTCAAACTTTGATACCCTGATTTCCCCATTATATATAAGAATGTACCCTTCGGGTATATTTCTCCTCCCCATGTATATTTTCACTAGATTCATAACGCCTGACTAAACCTGAATTGGAAAATCATGTTCCGGCAATAACACGCCCAAGCCTGAATAATATTACCAGAACAGTTACTGAAGCCAAACTTTTCTTAGATACTAACTGTGAAAGGGAAACCCAGACGAATGCTGGGGTGTCAACATTGGGTCATGTTTGTCGGTTGTACCCAAAGACTTTAACTGTTTACCAGTCACGTGGGTTGCGTACGAGAAAACACGAGTGTTTGCCAATACGCCCTGAAGACGGCGCTGTCAGAGGTGTAGAGGGTAAAGCAGGTCCATACTTCAAATACATGTGGGTGTGCCCATTGGTCAACATGGTCAACATGTATGTTTATATGGCCGGAATAGACCCGGATGACCCTTTTCTTTGCTGTGAAACAGCATTTAATGGAAAGTGGTGCAAATACTATTAACAGCTGCTCGCCATGAGAGGTAACCAACTAATCAATTTCCCTCCTATTGGCTTAGCTGGAGGGTAAGTTAAGTGACTTTTAGAAGAGCCCTCAGGCTCCTGAACTTAGGTCACCATTGTATGTCCGTCTTAAGTTCAATTGATTGCATAACCTGCAGTATAGATCTACATTATATTACCCTGAATATTTTGGGAACTTTACACTTTGTGAATAATGTAAATTTGGAGGACAATGATGGTTTGATGCTGCGATTTTGTAGCAAACCACCTGGTATCAGAGATATTAAACAGAAGGCTACACTATTTTAATTGAGACTAATCTTAATGTAAGTCTTGTTTTAATAGACCTTATGCCAATATACAATTTTATTATCCCGACATCCAAAGTAAAGTATACTCTGATACAAAGTCGAGCAGTTTAGGCTTTTCTGATATATTGTAATTTGATGCAGATGTTGCATTGGTTAAGCATGGAGGCATTTAAAAAAACCTTTTATGAAATACATTGCATATTGCCATGTATCCCCTATATTATAGACTGATTACAAAGACCATCAAATAAGTCAACCTGATAATAAGGTGGTCCTTTTTCAATGGAGGGAGTAAAATTCTATTGACCCTTTGCATGATTATAGAGATGTTATTCCCTTTTTTGAGATAGTATATGCAGTGACCACTCTGCTTCTTTGCAATCGGACACTCGTATTTCATCTCAATGAATTGGGGATTTGGCTCTGAAACAACGCGAGAGGGGGCAGAGCAGCCAGTTGCAGTCAGTTTTCCTTAGACAGGCCAGATGGCGCCACGAGTTTACTTTTGAAACACTGCCTGCACCAAAATTATCCCCTCCCCTTCCCCAATCCTAAATGTATCTAGTGAGATTCATCGAATGTCCACGACTTTGGCTCTCGACCGTACTGCAGGAGACAACTCAATATATCGATGTAGTATACATTATGGGGAATTCTAATCCTATTAAAACGCCGTGCATGTCATGTAGGAGTGACCGATGAGATGGAATGATTCCCACCTTTCCCTCCCCCATGTGCAGCACAGCTTTCCTTTAATATACAACTACTAATTCAATGACACTTATAAACTGGCTTATATGAAGAACCAAATGAGGATGTGGCTTGGATCCATGTATTATACAAGGAGCCTTCGCCTCCTGCCTCCATTTCCCAGGTTCTCTCCTCCATAACTTTAACTCACAATACTTCCTCACTGTCTGAACATTATTTGCTCTACAGATACGTGCACATATATGCGTAGTGCAATGTTTACCAAACTGATAAGTCTCATAACTATGTCTCATAATGCATTTGTGCATCTTTAGTACAACAATTTAGGGATTAACAGCCATGTATTGAGGGATCCATATATACCCAAGGTGGACAATACCACAAACTGACCTCGTCAATAACCCTGGAATTTGTAGTCATCAGCAAACATTGTCCCTATACATGTGTTGACATACATGTTTTGATCCCCACCTTGCTGCAGTGAATAAGGCATGGACTTATTTACCTTTGAGATCTGACCGGGTGCGGCAAACCTCTGCCCAGACTTGTCGATACAATAGCAGCGCCCATGGCAGGCATATAGAGATTTATAGAAACAGAACATATAATGTATGTCAATATAGCATTATCTCCTATTTATTTAAGAAAGAATTTTTCTGTCGATACGTTTTATCCAAAAGGGAGGTATATGGTGATAGTAAGTCCATCCCGTATTATATTTGCATAGAAATACAGGTAAATCCATGCAGGTACAGTTTGATCAAAAAATGCAAATAAGTTAAGGATATAATTATCTTATAACAATCATGGTAACTATTTATTGATTTGATGCGTAATACTTTCGATAGTCGACAATTCGGAGCATAAAACTATCTAATGGTAATGATTATTATTTTCTTATTGACACCCTTATTAGTATCTGGATTTACCAATGGTCCGGCCTACCTTCACAAATTACTACATCATATATACACATATGTATGTGTAGGTCTATATAGGGCATGCCGCCACCAGCTTTATTAAATACCATACCTTTTGTGCATTGTTATCGACTGTGACTTAGAGTTACACACCAGGCTGTGGCCTATTACCACAATCGCCACCTGTAGAGCCTAATACAATAGGGTATAGCTGTAACAAAATCCAACCACAGAGATTAAGCACAGCAGTAGAACCCAACCATCCCCTCTGGGTCTCTCAGAGTTTGGTAACATTAGAACGCCATATAGCATCATTCTGTGAAGAGGCTATATTGTTAAGGATGGATTGAATCCTTGAGTGAGGGACACTGGAGAACTGGTTGACACCTGTGAACCACCAGGTCCTTATCAGTGATTAGCAGGTATCTCTAGAGGTGGCCCCTGATAGGGCGGCGTATGTAAGTTACAGGGATGAGTGTGGCACCTGAGATTAAGTACTCTTATATTAGTGACAACAAATGTGCCAACCCGACAAGGACTAAAACTGTCTACTGGGGGATGACAAGTTTTTGTGAGGTGAGTGGATGTTATGCATTGAGTGAGGAGTGTGAAATAATGCTATCAGTGGTTTGTTTCATCTGATTGAATTGCCAATGTGTAAAGGAGAGCATAAAGGTGTAGATTGAGTGTCCATTGCACTTGTTGAGTATACTTGAATGCTCTGGTATCTAATCTAATACAGTTTTGAAAGCATCATTTGATACACGCTTAGGGGTTTATTTCCCGGCCATGAGACCTTGGTGTAAAGGAGATGGCCATTATGGCATACTCTATATTATTTGGTTGCAACATCACCAACAAAAAAAGATAACTCTGTATTGACTAAACTGTATTGACGACAGCAAAGTACAATTGATGAAATGGCCGTTGTGCACCAATCAAGCTGGTTAGTTGATGGATATTGCTATTGTTCACAATAATGGTGTATTTATGCGAATTAAGGTAGGGCAGCTCTAATAAGCACAGAGCGTTTAACATCCATGGTATATTTTGTGTTATGCGAATTAAATGTAAGTCATCCCATTCCACTCAACATCACATAGGTTTCCACACGCCTGGGCATGATTGTTTTGGGGATCTGAGGCAATGCGTGTGATTTAGAGGACATGTACATGATATGATAATACGTGCCGCTATACGTTCATTGGTACCATTTTAGTTTAGTATAATGTATGTATTATACAATGTGAACAGAGGGGAGGGTAAAATAGGAGTTGATATTTGCTGAACTTTTGGATAGAATATGAGTTCCCATAAAGTGGAAGGGTCCGTTTTAAAACTAATTGATTGAAGTGGCGCCCCTCTGAATCCTGAGCTTTTACACAGTGCTATATTATGCCATTGTACAAGATGAAATCAGAAAACTAAAATTACATGATATTGTCACATGTTAAATTGCCAATTGGACTTTATAAGACCTTGATCCAAAAACAGATCTTGGGATGTATGAATTGAAAATACGATTACCAACCCTTTAAATTGACTCGGGCGTGACTGTATGACGTTGGTAAACTGGTTGGGAGGGTTTTAGGAAGAGTTCTAGATGGCAACCTTAAAATTGAAAATAATCATCTTATGTTCGGGTTGGAGAAATACCCAAAAGTCAGCGTGATGCATCTTGGCGTCACGTAATGACAAGTTGTGTGCAATATTAAATCTGAAAATTAGAGTGTCCTATAGGTCGAATCCCACTTGGCGAAAAATGGCTGAAAAATCTCTGCGATTTGGAATCTGTTGCGTTTATAGTCCCTACCCCAAATTCACAAGGGCACTGTTGCATTTTATTATCCACCCCTTGGGATGTTTCGCCTTTGTTGATGTTCATATCTTTGTAAATTATATATTTTCTAGCCTAAAATCGCAAGAGAGTGCTTGTGTTCTATGCTCCCTACTGTACTTATAACTCTTGTGAATTTGGAGTAGGCCCCAAAAACGCAACAGATTTAAAATCACAGAGATATTTCAGCCATTTTTTGCCAAGCGGGATTCGACCTATAGTTAGCTCTTAAGGACAAGAGATACACTAGCTGACTTCCACAAGTCAAAGGTGCTGAGTGTATGGAAATTAGAAACCACAGTGAATGCCCAATGTAACTGCTATAAAATACAGTAATTTAAATTTACATGTATCATATGTAAAATGCATCTCTCACTGAGAGTACAAACCACTTCATTGCATTTTCACCCTGAATATAACCTAATAGGTCGAATCCCACATAGCGAAAATTCAAAATCGCAGAGATATTTCTGCCATTTTTCGCCATGTGGGATTCGACCTTAATAAATAAATAAATTAATGTGACCGAAAATGGTGCATTTTAAATCAGACCATTGAATTCTGCATCAAAAGTTAGCTTGATATATTTTTATATTGATTTTAGAGTAATTTTGTCCCTTCAATGCCCCCTGGTGGCCAAATGGGGAATTAAATATTCCCCGCGGAGGGGTGTTCTCCCTTGATGGGTCACTAATGTACATGTTGAGCTTTATGTCAAATAAAGATTTCAACTCTGTATAAACCCTTGCATCGGGATAGATAATTTAACTTCTATATATACGAGAATTCGTCAGATTCAACTCCTCTATGAGGAAGAGTTAAAGGCACTTTGGTGCTTAATTACTAGAGAGTCAGATGATTTCAAAATGAGCAGCCTTACATGCAACAAATAAATTATTTGAGGATAAAAAGAAAACAACATAGGCATACCAGATTAGGTTGGTTTTATTAGCTTCCGCCACTGAATTATGCACCAATATCCCTTTGTGATGGGAAATCACTATTTAATCAAGAACTCATTTATCTCATGGTTTTGGTTGTTAAGACCTATTCTCCCATCGTTCATGTAATCCGTTTTGAATAGCTTCCATAGGAAAACCACCAAGTAATGATACTGCTACTCCATAGTCGATTAGAATATTCATTGCAGCTCCAGCAAGCTCTGGGTAAAGGGGCTGATGGGTTTTGATTATGTCAACAGTATAAACAGGCCCCAAACAGGAGAGCACAAGTGGCAACCTTGATCAGCCATTATGAAGGTGTGTTTGATTTTTCTCCTGTCGTGCACTCTCTATATTGATCCAAGCCCTCCTGGGGACGTTCACAAGCTAGGCTTTAGATGTCTGGAACAATGTTAGCTACTAATGTTCACCTATACTTAAACATCACATAACCAAGACAAACAGTTGCCTATTTCCATGATGCTTAAGTTTGGACTAAGGTGGTAGGGGTATGTTCATATTGGCCTAGAGCCACACCCTCAGTGCCAATACTTGAGGTTGATCTTGAGGTCAGAAGGCAACTGGAGGAGGGCCTGGAACCTGAACTCTGAATGTAAAGGTTATGAACACCTTCAACATGCACTCATTCCTACTGTTATAAAATTCCTCAAACGTTGAGTGACCCTTTCAGATACTTGACAATTTCTTTTTCATTGCCGCATCCCCAAATTTTCAGGCAAAGAGAAGTTACTTAATAGGGTCCAAAATATTACTGGTACAATTCATAGATGAAAATCAGCTATTCATTTAATTACCATAGACGTATTCTGATCGTTTTCAATTTGATGGAAAGATCATCTCAGAATGATATCGTGATGTGATTTCGCGACTGGCGTTCCTTTCCCCTACTATAGGTGAGGCTCCACTATGCGATTTTTGCAGAGAATCGCAGCTATTCTCACAAATTGGGACACAAAAACAGAGTATAGAGTAGTGTTTGTTATCATTGCAAGGTATAAATGGTATGTTGGGGGAGCTATTTGTTTATCTGGGGATGTGAATGTGTGTGATCTCAGGCATGCTTGTGTTGTTAAAAAGATGTTTTTTGTTTACTAAATCAAACTGATGTTATGTAAATATTGCAACTTTTCACATTGAGAAGTCTCAATGGTTTGATATCAGACAGGTTTGATTTTTACAGGACTGGTTGTTGTTGGACTGCTGTATTGTTATTTATTATGGTACTGTGTTATTGTTTATACAGTGTGAGGGCAGCTAGCCCTACCTGATCAGTGTGACAACTCAGTCACAGGTTTGGAGTAGATATAAACAGACCTATAGGAAAAGACACTCCCTGTGATTACAAATGACCCCTCATATCCCATGTTTATAACTTTTGATCTCATGTTTACAGTTTAGGACTGTCAACAGCCTATACCTTAGACACTGACATATGAGAATGTTCCAAAAAATCGCGTAGTGGAGCCTCCACTTAAGATTCCCGTGGTTATCACCTGGTGTGAGTCCTTCGGGTTGTTCTTGGAATAATATAATAATAGTCTTGTATAGAGTTTAATAAGCGAGGTCTTATATATATATATATATATATATATATATATATATATATATATATATATATATATATATAATACATCTGCAATAAGTATAGAAGTAATTAATGTCTTAGATCCATTGTTTTCTGCTTTCAATAGGAGGGATTTGGAAATAGGCCCTACCTATAAGCACAATGAATCCTCCCATTACGATCATACAATTTTTGCATTCATTCCACTCAGTATGATTCAGCTAATTCGGGTTCAGTCTGATCTCTTAGTTAAGATTATTGGACAAAGTCTACATGCTTTTCAGGCTGGGCTGATGGCTGTTTCCCCAAGTCAGGGCTCAATACGGCAATCAGTCAGGCTAACTGAGCTGAGCCTTTTATTTTTGTCAATGGATTTCAGGCTGGAAATAACAAGGATCACAAATTCTTTAGCTATGGAGAGAAATATGTGTTTAAAAAATGTTAGCACTGGTTTCTTGGTGTGTTGCCCATTTTAGCCTGAGAGGTGTCTTTACCATGCAGGGCAAAATTCGCATGTACTGGCATAAGGGTAAACTATCTCTAGCCTTGGGAGAGAGGGTAGACCCATCCATTGTGACACTATGTTATGGGAAAGAGGAACAATTTGATCCCACTGAGAACCCTAACCGAGACCGAATGGGTTGGCCCACTTTGAAGCTACCATTTGCCTCAATTGGGGCGGAGACCAGAGACGCCAATATTTTTAATCCCATATATGATTTTGGTTTAACCAAAAATCATGGCATTATGCTCATTTTGGTTGACCTAGTGTAAGCAACGACAGGATCCTATGACACATGCAGCGAAATGTCTCGTATAAAGAACTAAAAAAATGTATGAGGATATATAGGCATTATAGCTGGTCAATTCTTCAAAAGCTTTTAAATGAAAAGCTGAGCTTGTTAGTTGCAGCCTTCAAAGTATATAGGCATGATTTGCTGCATATATATGCGGTCGTCATCATTGCTCCCCATACAGGAAGGTAATAGCTTCGTGATGATTAGGATGTTAGTAGTTGGTTTGTATGACACTTGTGTTAGGCTAACATTTGACCAGAGTGACGCTGAGGGACAGTTGAGTGCATGTTTAGACCGGTCATGTTACAACAGCTAAGTTACAGTAGTTGATAGTCCTGTGGGTGGGGGGGGGGCACTCTAACACATTTACAATTCTAACCATCATGCACTAATATATTCCCAGTTGGTGATATCTTACTGTTGATCCTTTGATCAGTAAATGCACCAAAGCATCTGTCAATCAGTATTTACATAAAGAGTGAAATTACACATGTGCATAAAGCTGCTACAAGATCTCAAATATATGGATCTTCCACTTTCTACATGTCTATCATCACAGTACCTGTTACAGTGTTCTGTTGAAATCTTAATCTATTTCGTAAGTTCTAACCATGCTAAACTTAAGCATATATCTGTGTGGAAATAAAATGCATCATGCATTTTATCCAGTCTTGATTGCACCAGCACAGTGGCACCATCTGAAGCCATAAAGCAAAGTTGTATTCCCTACTGGTGTGACTTTGCTTTGGATGTGTGGCAAGGGAGCAGGCCAATCAGTGCTGCTACCAGGAGACTGTGACCATTACTAATTAACCAAGTGGATTCCCTCCCCACCAAAGGGCCAAAATGATGTCTGTATTGTGCATATAATGGGTCAGCTATTACCAGAATAGATCGCACCCTATTACATAGGGAGGGGTATACAATTCTATGAAATACAAATCAGAAAAGCCTATACCAGATTTTATACCAGCTTTAAAGGGTGGCCATTTTGCATTGAGGGGTGATAATTTTTAACAAGGGGGGGGTGAGTGTTTTCAGTCAAAAACAAAAAAAAAAAAAGAAAGAAAAGAAAGAAACTCACCCTCCCGGTCAAAGGGGGGGGGGAGCTCTGTTGGTTTGAATCTTTCCATTCTTCCTTTTTAATCCATCCATTTCTTACGTCAGTGTTCAACGTCTCTTTTGAAGTCCATGCTTAGTATCATTGATAACCACCCCCAAGTAGATTTCAAAGGTCATTTTTACTTTTAACACGATTTCCACCATGAGAATTAAAGCAGAGTGCCCTCCCCTACCCTACAGCATAGACCTATTTGATTACCTCACCTATATAGAATAGGTAGTAGCCGTTGTATGCAGCACCCACTGGGCCCTGTTGTGATAATTGTGACCTATGACTTCGAAGTAGATACCCCTATCCCACTCCCCTGTGCCACCCACCTCAACACTCACGTTCACCACATACACATGCCAATACACATGCCAATGTCCCCAGAATCAGAGGAATCTCTGCTCCTGGACCCAACGACAGTCAATATCCTCCCCCTTGACAGATCACCTTTAATCCGGATTATCATTCTAAAGCTCCCTCCTGGAGGAATGCTGCTTACTCTAGCGTAGACTACAATAAGTGCTGGCTTTGATTGCCACACAGGACACAGGAGCACTTGGCACTGGAAAGCTGCAGACATGCTACACGTGTAGACTGACTAGACCAGGTATCAACCCAGCTCTAGTTGATCACTACAGATCAAACCCTGAAGGAAGGGGAAGTTGACTTCTCGTTAAGCCTGGATACTTAGTTTTTATGAATGTCTGTGGCTGGGGTGAGCGCCATGGGGAGGTTGCTGGACCTGGTCCGCCTGGAAGAGGGCAGTGAGTCCGGCTCCCCACGCAGGAGGAGATCCTCCAGGTCCTACCTGCACCAGGTGAGTATGGACCAGTTCATAGACTAGTCATGACGGTATTACCCTATGTCTGCAGAACTTATCAGGTTCAGACTGATCTAGGATACTATATAATGTAATGCATGTGGCCCTGTACGATGATATCATACTAGATTTAGAGCGACTATCCCTTGTGTACGATCCAATGGAAGAATGAGAAAGCACCTTAACTAGTATCTTGGTACCAAACACTTCATGTTCTACATTCATTTGATAAATAGACGTCAGGTGCTGCCAGAAGAGTGTCATATGTAAGGAAGATGCTCTGAACACATTTGAGTGCAATTGATATCCCGGATCTTGAATATGATATTTCATATACACTATAAATAGCTCATTGAGTGTTCAGTTGTGAGTCAGGGGGTATTCATAATCTATGTGAAGTACGAATACCAGGTGGGATTCTCTAGCCCCTATAACTATTCATGATATGCACACGTAGGGAAACCAATTAGCCAAACAATGGCAAAGGGATCCAAAGGGAACAGGGTAGTTCAGGGTTACGATCAGGGTTTCAGCATGCCATGAACTCAACCCCTTCAGAGCTACATTTTGCATGAAGAAACAATGGAAGAGAGGGCATAGCTTGGGAGTCACTACACTCGTACCTAGCGCCATATGATGACACTAATGACCACCAGAATGACCCTGAACTTGACACTTTTCAAGCACATGTTTCAGACTAGAAAAATGCAACCTATGCTTGATGTGTGAGCAGTTTTTCCAGTTCCTGCATACTAAGGAGTCACGGTTTGACCGGCCTGTGCTCGGAGAGTGACAGTAGAGTATTATAACAGTACAGGGAGAGAAACTAAATCCTTAGCTGGCAACCTGCTGCAACTCTCATACTCGGGACAGGCTTGTGTCAGTCTAATTTCCCATCCTCTAGATGGTGCAACATACAGTATTTCTATGTAGACATCAGATGGCAGTGAAAGCTGACAAACATATTACAACAATAAAGGGCTGAGTCATTTATTACCAGTGAGGGGGGGGATTTGGAAAAGAACCCCTTTCAGTGGGGCAAAATCCCAAAGAGGATGCGATACCGATACTGCCTGTTGGCAAACCAAAACTGCAGCTTCAGGATTTGCTAACATGAAACGCGTAATTGATGCGGGCACCCTTGTTTTTCTATACAGTACCAGCTAGTACCCGGTAGCAGTAGACCTATATTTTAAAGGGGGCTTTGAAAATTGCCATGCTAGCCCTCCTTCAGTAGTAAACTAAAAGTCATATATTTTGTGTTCCTCACATGTCATAGCTTTTGTAGGCAAAAGTCCCCCCCCCCTCCCACTTGTGCAGGTCAGTCACGATAAAAACTACTGTAGACTGGTCCAACCCATAACCTATGTTTTGGATGGGGGGGGGGCTCATCTTGAAAATCAGTTCTAGTGAGCGGTGGTAAAAGAATCTGAAAGCTGTTAGGTCGTTTTCAAACATCCGAGAAAACCCCCCACCTCCCCTCTTGTACATATAATGACCACTCTGTTACTCACAACACAACAGCCAAGTGCTTTTGTGTGGACAAAGGAGAGTGGGGACTAAAAACTTTTTTTTTCAATAGCAGAAACGTTCAACTCGTGGCCCAATGTTATGATATTCTGGTCTAAAATAACCGATCCAAACTTTATTTTGTAATAGTATATTTATTTCTGGGTGGACAAAGGAGAGTTGGGACTAAATTAGTTCACCCTTCACACGCTCTTACTCACTACCCCCTTTCCCCTTCTGGCGGGAACCGGAAACAGCGCATGTAAGGAGTGAGGCGATAAGTACAGTTAGCTCCCACAATGCTTTGCTTCTTCCTGTACAGTGGTGCCCTGAGGGATTATACCTTAAGGCACCAGAGTAGGGAGTCACTTGCCTACAAATATCACTAATATGGCAGTGTCTAACCCACTGCATAGTTATGTAGAGCACACTTTCAGTTTTGTGAAATATATACAGGCAGCTCAATCCTCTCAGTAGAAGATGGCATCTTAGGTTAAAGCATTATCCAAATACCATCTAATATGGCTAAAGGGACCGTGAACATGACTTCTCAGGATCTCTAAAATGAAAGCTGTCTTGTAAAAGTGAAACCACTCCCAACAAGTTACGATGCCCTGTGATTGAATTGTTAAAAATCGTTGCTAAGGATACGGCACATCTCAGCCACCATACTCAGAAAAAAAAAAAAACATTTTAAAAGAGAATTCAAGATCAATCAGGATATGAATACCCTTCCATTCGATAATTGCTAGCAAAGGATATTGTGATGGGATAAAGATTATATGCATCTTATTTATTCCTACGCATTGCATATAAACATTGTTCTTAAACACGCATGTTCGTTTAACCTATGGTTTAGCCATGGTCTTGTTACGGTGATATTTTGAATGCCTGAAGTCGTCATAGCAGTAGTACATTCTTATATCAGTGCGCTTGAATTCAACATAGGACATTTAGATTAGACACAAGTGCATTATGTTGAGAACAGAATGATTTTGAAAAGGGTAATGCATTTGGTTTTAGGATTGGAATAATGTATAGCGTTGCAGCACCAGCTACAAATGCAAATGGCAAAACGGGATATCTGAGAGAAAGGGTTTGGTGATTTAAATTTTATGTCGAAATTATAAAAGTGAGAGATCATGAATCATTTTAATTGGTTTCGGGATCCTCTGTATCCAGAGTCATCCAACTGGCAAATGATGAGTCATCATCATTTTCCATAATCATCAAATTGACTTTTTTTCAAGATTCTGAAACAAAGTCAGTGTTCTAGATGAATAATGCAGAGTACTAAAAGCCTCACACACTGGAGTTGGTTTACAGCTTATTCGACTGCCCAAGTTTGGTATGAGGTGACTTTTCCAAACGGCAGGCTCTGTTGTAGGTATAGGTCTAACACTATTCAGGGTTATATCTCAGAAAGCCCCCTTTCACATGGAACTGCCTCACAATATTGGTCTTACCAATGGACACCCGGTCTGCAATAGTAGTAGGAGCATTAATACTATAGGTGGGTGGGGGCGCAGTCTTTCAGAAGTTACAGCTACCATTGACCAAGAACTGTTTCATGCAACTCCCCCAAGCATGAGCTTTAGTTACCTAAAGCCTTTCGCCTGCATTGAATCTATTAGATAATCTCTTTCTTTGATGTAAGACTCCAGATGGTAAAATCCTTTGTAACATATGCCATGTCGTCGCTTTGGTATAAAAAAAATGATAGAAACATCAATGGTTGGCACTTATGACCATAGAATGAAAATCAAATGTAGGTCATTCTCTTTTGATCTACCTTGCTAATAATGATAGAAATAAGTAGACCCTAAGGTATGGTTTCATATTCAAGCTACTCTATGTTGTTTTGGTTACAGTGGCATGCTGTAGTATTACAACCATGCACCCATACCAATGTAACCACACACTGAAACAATTACACTCACTATAGAAAGGCTAGGCCACCAATCACTGCTCACTATGACTGCCAATATCAGGTCCCCTTTCTTCGTGAATAATTCATTTAATTTCCATTCAGCTGCAGAAAACCCAATAACTTAAAGTGGTCAGCTGGTAGACTGCATGGTTAACCCCCAGGCAAAGTGACATGGTCACTTGATAGCACGAAAATCCAGTAGGAGGCTCTGGGTGGAAAGGGGTGCTTGGGTGTTTGGAGCAGATGACAAAATCAGACAATGAAAGTCCCAGCTATAAAGTGCAAAAAAGATCAATACATATTGATAGAGTTCATGCACTCTCACCGACACCAAGGTAAAGCCAATAATGCTGAGGGAAACACAGTTATGGCTCTCAAAGTGACAACGTCGATTGATAAATCTATTATGGCAAGCCTTTTAGGGAAGATGATCAATAAACTGAGAATATAATACTTTACTATAGAGGTTTCTTTAACCTTCTCACCCCCGGATTCCCCGCACTCTCCCCCGCCAGACCCCGGGAGAGGGTTAAGTTAAATTACATGTATACATAATATTTGATAGTTCCTTTGTTCACTCTTCGATAGTTCCTTTGTTCACGGGGCAAAAGGACAAAAAAGGGTTAAAATTGTAGATCTATACGATGGCCAAGTTAGTAGGTACATTTATGTCTATCCGACACCCATCGCCACATGCCACAAAAGGCGTACGCCCTTTACGCCGCACGTGTCCATCGATCCCTAGGCGTGCACACCACTGTCCCTAAAACTCACACAAACCAAACACAGACACATCAACAGTTGACTTGTCTGCACAGAGTAGTGCACTCACACTGATACACTGGACCCTATACACACACAGGGATCCACGTCAGGTTAGTACACACTAACTGGGCTCGGATTATTACAGCTGTTACATCTATACCTGGGATTTAGAGAACTGCTCTCACTGTTTCATGTTCATGTGCAGCTTATCGGAAAGAGTTACGCTTTAAGGCTCACAGGAATCGTTCTAGCACAGCCTAGTGTATACACCTACACGCAGGCATTCCAAAAGTGAATGGAAAGTTTGCAAGGATTTGATCGCTGAGTGAGTGGATATTCTACGATTAGTAGACTTACCTAAAGTCATGCAAGTTTAGTGTTTAGGAGCATAGCAAGTGGGATCTACGTGAATGAGGAATGAGTCAGGGTATAGGGAGAAGTAAGCATCAACAGCCATTGTATTCAGTGCACAATCCATGAAAATATATGTGTCCTCATAGAAGAACTACATTTATACATATGCAATTGATTTTGAAAGTAGTAGAATGGATACATGGTAGTCGGCAGGTAATGTTATATGCACTAACACAATAGTTGCTGAATATGCTTTATCTGATCCTAATATATTACATTTGAAACAATTGTCAGTACAAAGGGGTCGCGGGAAATGTACCGATTTTACAATGAGGATTTCTTTTTTATAGCCGAATACCACTAGACGACCTATGAAAACTGTGTTCAATAGTCTGGTTTGGAAGGAGATGTGTTCCCTGAGGTAAGGCAAGAAGGAGACATTCACTGATGTTGCCGTCATAGTAGACAAATCTCTAACTGCATTTACACATAAGGGGTACCTAATATAATCATGTCTCTTTTACATCATATGATACTGAGACACAGATGAGCATTAGCCAGAAATACACATACCTGAAAATAATACAAAAGGAACAGTTTGCAGCATTATAATATTGATACTGCTTAAAATAGTTAAGTTTTGTATAATGCACTGCATATGTTCTAGGCCATGGCCTGTGTAGAAAGTTAGGCTCCGACCTGTTGGCTTTATGGATATTTAGATATTGATCCCGTGATTCATCCAGTAGTTATTTCCCACAGTAACGTTTATCTCAATTGGGGGTTCCCACTTCAGCTGTCAGTCAGTGAATCCAAGCCCCGCCCACTCACCTACGGAATCAGCTGCCTATCTAATCGACCCAATGACTTTTTCCTTTTTGAATGACACAATGCGAGCAACTATATATTTGCTACAGGTCACTAGTTTTTATGGAGACATTATGATACCGGCTACAATGGAGACATTAAAATTACACCCAAAATAATACATTAGATATAATTGGTCATGACGGAGATATAATTGATCATGACGGAGATTATCAATGGGTGTTATAATATTACATTCCTTCACCATGTCGGAATTATTTCATATAAAGTAAGTAGATCGTCAGTATGTAGATAAACGTGGAAAATGATAGCACTGAGGGAAATACCCAGTAATGCTTTAAATGTAATATTCAACAAGGTATGGTAATAAACCCAGAAATCACGAGTTAACAAATCTAGGGGAATTTCATTTCTCTGAAGACTCTGATTATTACAGGGTTCTCTTTTCTTTCTAAGTGGTCATTTTAGAATGCAAAAAGAATGTTTTCACCATAATTTAGCATGTTTTTCTTTTCAAATAAAACTAGACCATTTATATTCTCACCCGATAAGTTTATAAAACTGAAAACAGAAGAGAGTTTTCCTTCAAAACTGTGGAAAATGGTTTCCATTTATTATGTAAACATATGTAAACATGCAAGGTACCGAATAAGACAAAAACCTAAATAATATAGGGATTTAGCCTTAAATTTGCTTTCCAATCATAACTCCGCTCCTAATTTGCAGTTAATACAAACCCCCGAAAAAATGATTCTGATTGAAACATCATATCTAACGTCGCACAATAGAAGGGTCTGGCAATAGTTTATTTGGTGCAATAACGTCTTATGCATGCATATAACTATATCATATATGACCCACGACTCGCATAACATGTGAATCTAAAGACTGCAAATGACGTCTTTACGGGGTGCTTCGCAGTACCGAAAATAAAATCCAAATCTGTAAAACGTTCTGTAAACATGAACTGTATGATAAGTTCACGACCATTACAAGGCATGCTAGAAAAACATTTTAGGGTAATGCCATCTAACGAAAGTACCTGTCACATCTTCATCAGTTGAATTGGATATAGTTGTCTGCATTGTGAGCCATCTGGTCAATATGGCAAAAGAAAATACTAGGGCTTTCAACATTCGTCTATGTGTATACAGACAAATCCAGTTTCCATAAGGGGTATTTTACTGAAAGTGTCGATCTAAGAAAGGCAATGTATATAGACCCTTATAGCTATCCTCTCATACCGTTTAATGGTTAGAGAGCTTGAGGTATTCTAGGAAGATGAAATGGTGAACCGTTTGCTCAGGATGGCAGTTAATGCAACAGTAAATATGATCGCCGAGTCTCCATACATTATACATGTGTGGGGATCGTGTACAAGGATGTGTGATTGACATTATACTAATACTAATCACACATACCTTCTTTATTTGGGTACTTGTGTAAAAGGGCCGTGGCCTCAACTGACTGAACAAGAGCCTTAAAAATGGTCGAAGCATGTATTTGCACTTTTCCCATGTCAACAGGCCAATGCGTATAACAAAGGGACATTTGGCCCCTGCCTTGTGTCAGTTGCTCATTATTTCTTGTACCAGAGGAAAATTAGGGTAGCTCATGTTAACCGAAAGTTAATGATACATGATACATAAATTTGTATTTAATTTGAATTATCTAACCAATCGTATACTCACATTCACAGCTGGGAGATTATGTTCCTACTCATGATAGTTTGATCCGGAGGCCATTCCTTAACGGGAAAACGGCTGCACCTTCAAAATCGTACCAAAATGCCTGTAGGAATAGCATCGGGATTTTAAGTCGCAGTTCTATGTGCGATCGCAGTGCATTAAGTGATGACCTCCTCACCTCAGAACTAAAGGAATGATTTAAGGAGCCTACTGCCATTTTCACATGCCTCAATAAGGATACAAGAATACGGAATTCCCAAAGAGCGTTTGAAATTCTTTAGTGGCAAATCCGTTATCAGACTTAGAAGGACCTCTTGAGATAATGACATGAATCAGACGGTATCTCATAATTTGATCAATCGTTTCCATGTTATAGAAACTGATAAAGGTATATTACGATGGAAAACTTGGAAAGTTGAATGTCCATATCGATCCTATACATGTATATGCAGAGTAAAACAACAGCGGATTTTCGGTGAACTTTGATTAAGCAAGATACAATATAAAGCATTGTACCTCTCTCTCTTTCTTCTTACACGGAGGAGTGAATCACCTTACAATTGTAACACAATTATATAATTTATGTATTGATTCTTTTCATTTCACAGAATGATGATTTCATGAAGCCGACTCGGGATCTGCCCGACCCGTCGGACATGTATCACCATCCCACGCTACACCCGACCCTGTCAGGGGGATCACCGGTCAGGGATCGGTCGTCCTACTCCAGTAGGAGCTCCCCCTTACGGGCCTCCCATGACCTAGGTCTGACCAGCCTCCATGCAGACACAGACAGTGGCATCAGGTAATGAAATGATTGTCTTTTTGTGCAAATATCTTCTTGTTGGATAAATATCTTGAAAAAATGATACCTAAATCAAAAGAAATTTTATTTTTCACAAGATGACTCCAAAACTGCCAGGGAAAGGTCCAGGGGTTTCGCACCCTTGTTGTTCATTAGTGTAGCAACTGAATGTATTGTTTCTACAAACTTGAGGGGCCCTGCATTTTGGACGGATTTTAGCTATTTCATTTCGTAGTACTCACTTATTCCAATCGGTGTACCTGAATGATCTCTGCAGTGTACTCACTTTAGTTCTTCATCTCATTTATAAACCTTATTGTCTAATGAATACAAATGCACCTTAGTAATATTGTAAAACGCAAATACCCTCATTTCTTTCTTACATGAAAATGTCTGAATGATTAGGTGCCAGCCACCATCACCCCACAATCGCCATTCTGCATTACTACATGTATATCAGACTGTTTCTCTAAACATTTTAGCATTGTGTGATTTGACATAAAGAGACATGGTGCAATATAGCACTATGCTGCCACAAGTATGTAAATTATGCTTTGTTCACATTCTGAGATTCCCGAAAATCGCCTGGGGATTTTGTCACAATATGAATGGAACGATCGACACCGTTATGGACAGCTGGGGCTGGGTACTTTTCATTCCAACCCTAGTCACTATCCCAGTCTCTCGTTATCTTCACTCAACTAATCCTAGTATTAGTATAGTAGTGGCTGTAGTTGTAGTAAAAATGCATGTTAAAGCATATGGCATTGTATTATCATGAAAGATCACAAATAAGCTGCATACCGTGTACAAGCCATGGCCAGTGGCTTCTGTAAGCCCTCTCCCCTCCAGGGGTTTGGATACCATTTTAGAAGATTTGTTCATATATAGAAGCTAATCCCTGGCTTTTGGGACATTCTATAAAGAAGCCTCCGATTGGCGTATATATGTGCATGTTTTATGGTGGAAGTACGCAATATTGTGTGCTAGTAGTAGTAGTGTTGCATGCGTAGTCGTAGTGCATGTGTAGTCGTAGTGCATGTGTAGTCGTAGTGCATATGTAGTAGTAGTGCATGTGTAGTAGTAGTGCATGTGTAGTAGTAGTAGTGCATGTGTAGTAGTAGTAGTGCATGTGTAGTAGTAGTGCATGTGTAGTAGTAGTGCATGTGTAGTAGTAGTGCATGGAATTAAGTAGAAGAACCGTAAATCCTCGCGTATAAGGCGTGGCTTATAGACCCTTCCAGACCCAAGTGAAGGGACGGAGGTGACGGAACCTGGTCATCCTAACCCCCCCCCCCTCCTCTCCCGTGCCTGTTGGTTTCGGAATTTGAAACTGTAACTTGTTGAGCAAATCTCGAAATCTTTACAAAGCCCACGGCGGTAAGGGTGCGTCTTAGATGCCAAGATTTACGGTAGCGTGTGCAGTAGTAGTAGTAGTAGTAGTAGTAGTAGTAGTAGTAGTAGTAGTAGTAGTAGTAGTAGTAGCATAGTAGTAGTGCATGAAGTAGTGTAGTTGTTATAGTAGTGCATGATCTTATAATAGTACATTGTATTACATGTAATAGCTGTCGGTTGATTCTCACGAGTAAGGTCAAAATTTATCGATAAAAATGTTTGAAGTGTAATTTACTTTCTAATCATTTGCTGTACTATATATTTACTTTCGCCCCAGAGAATGGTGTCACAGAGTAATGAAACAGTGTTGTAGTGTTCATGAATTTGGGCCAAAGTCATGAGAATCAACTCACAGCAACCGTCGAAGTATTAGTACCGTAATACCTCGCGTATAAGGCAAGGACAACTCTAGTTGTGACATATACAATGTTCAAAAACTGTGCATTATAGGCAGAGTTCCATTTCTATAGAACAGTCCTTAAACCCCAAAAATTAAGTACCAAATTGATGAGCTTTAAACAGCCTTATCTAAATGTCTTGGTTTGGCTTATACGCAAAGTACTACGGTAGTAGTACATGTAGAAGTAATAGTTGTAGTAGTAATACCACCATAAAACCTCGCATATATATATATATATATATATATATATATATATATATATATATATATATATATATATATAAGCTGTAGCGTTGGCATGAAACAGAAAGCATGGTGTGTGTTGTATATGTATTTCACACAATGTGCACAGATTATGATAAAGATAGAATAGATAACTGGTATTCAAACACCGACCTGACCTCGGGGAGAAGCTTATGGGTGTGGTGCGGCTGATAGGAGTGGCTTCATGGTAGTAGTAAATGTTACAGTAGTGGTGGAGTATTTTACCCGTAATATCGCACTTACGGCAAGCTGGGTAACTAAACTGACATCATAGACCTCCGCAGTATATTGTGTGGGTCTGTGCTGGCATTAATAAGGAGTATCACCAAACCAGTCCTTATAGTTTATCGTTGTCAACAAACTGTCAAGACGATAGTCATAATGATACAACTTCAGTTATGTTTACCAATTCTCTGAAAGTGATAGAATTGAAAAAAAAAATGAAATAGGAAGAAAATGAAAATACCAATATAATGTCTAAAGTGAACACTAATTCTATCAAGTCTTATTATCACCTCTGTTAGCTCTCAGCTCGTGCAAATCAACTTGTGACAGATATCTTTTAGCAGAGTCAAGGAGTATACATTTATATGTGACAGTCGCTGGAATACATCGGGCCACTCTACAATTGTATGTATTATAGCAGTAAAGGGCCGCATTAATTAAAGGTTAAACCTTAAGTGGAAGTGACGTTTTCGCTATGATATCATAAACTGAGGTTTGGTTTCCAGTGCCACTGCATTTGAGAAATTCACATAGTAAAAGAATTTTGTTTTTCATTAGTTGAATGAATTTTGTTTTTCATTAGTTTTATCTCATCCTCACCCGGCGTGACTTGTTATACAGTTTTCTTTGTGTTTCTGTGCATTGTTGAGTATTTGGAGATACTATATTATATGCCGAAGGAAGACTGGCCTAGAACTTTGTATATTCCCTTTTCTGGTTTACTGTCATTTTGTTAAATGTAAACACTGCACTGACTCCATCATGATTCAATGATTGAGGAGTATGCCTTTTACCCCAGAAACAACGACATATTTGTTTTGAGTGCATTTATTTTTATATTAAGTGTATTTTACTGAACACACCCAATGGATCATGTATATTTACTCATGGTTTCGCCTCCCTTAAGTTAAACTAACATAAGTAAGTGAAATAGGTTTTTGAAAAGAATAGATTATGAATTTGATTGACTTTAGTTGTGTGAGTGAGACTAACAACAGTGCTGCTAACCCTTGGCTTTGTAGCACACGGCTGCGCCCTTCCTTCAGCAGTCTCTCACCCCGCACCCATAATACTCAGGATGGTCTCTGCTCATCAAGGTCATATGACCTTCCTTCCCCAAGGTCATCCAGGTCAATGTTGAGGTCAAGTGGGTCAAGGGGCTCACACGAGTCCTTGCAAAGCCCGCCGTCTTCAACGTTAAGGTCTTCGAGTCCGACCAGGACGCCATCTGCCGAGCGGAAAGTGAGCGACCTTCAAGTGGCCTTGGATGAGAGTGAACAGAGGAGGGTACTTCTAACACAGAAATTAAGGGAAGCCCAAGACACAATAGAGGTAAGCAAGAATGGGAAAGATTTTTTCTTCTTCTTTAGATTCAACCTTGGGTTGTTATCAAATTCCAATAGTACATTGTCCTTTTGAGTTTCTAAAAGCTATGGATGTGGCTTATGGAAGTCTTATGGCCAACACAAAGAAAGAGCTCTATGCATTTATGGACTCTTACCAGCTTACATTAATAGAATGTAATGTTCTAATGCAATAAACGGTGTCACTGGCAGAGGGAAGCACTGAGCCGTAGAAATATTGACTGTCAAAGAAGCGACCATGTGGAAGCATTGAACTGTGATCCCAAAAATTCAGCAAAGAGGCAAACCAGGGTGGAACACCCATGTTGCAGAATGTCATCAGATTGCCAGAGATGCCTTTGTATTATGGAGGGAGGCTGGGAAACCTAAACAAGGTCTGATTTTTAATACAAAGAAATTGACCAATGCCAGGTTTAAATATGCTCTTAGATATATCAAGAGACATAAAGACACTATGCGCAAGGACTCTCTAGCTAATAGCTTGATGCAGAATAATGTAACCACTTTCTGGAAGGAAGTGAAATCCTTAAATAACAGCAAAACTCCACTCCCTACAAATATTGATGGGATGGTAGGAGAACAGATAATTTCAGACTTATGGAAAAAAGCATTATGAATGCTTGTTCAATACCATTAAGAGTAATGCTCAAAATGTAAACTACTCACTTGTTTACTCTGATAAGATTATGATTTCTGATGATGAGATATACACATGTATCAAACAATTGGACAAAAACAAATCATGTGGTGCTGATGGCATTTATGCAGAACATTTAAAATATTCTAGTCAGAGGTTATTAGAGATGCTGTCCTCATGTTTTTTACTACACAGATGACTACCCGCTAGCATGTTGGCTGTGATACTAGTCCCGGTGATAAAAAACGAAACAGGGAAAATAAGCAGTAAGGATAATTATAGACCTATTGCATTAGCAAGTATAATATCTAAAATACTAGTAATTGTCCTTCTGACTAGGATAGAGAACTATGTTATCACTTGTGATAAACAGTTTGGCTTTAAGAAGAAACATTGCACTGATATGTATATTTATGCTCTAAAAGAATTGATTCTTAAATACAGATCGCTTAATGCTTCTATGTTCATGTGTTCTCTTGATGCATCAAAAGCGTTTGGTAGGGTCAACCACGCAAAATTATTTAGTAAGCTAGTTGACCATGGAGTGTCTGGGTACATTGTAAGAATTCTTGTCTACTAGTATTCCTGTCAGAATGTATCTATAAGATGGGGCAGTGCTTTATCTGCAGAATTTAAAGTTGGAAATGGGGTTAGACAGGGCAGTATACTCTCACCTCCCTTAATTAATATATATATGGATGACCTGTCAGGTAAATTGAATGCTTGTAAAACAGGCCGTGTTAGTGGGGTAACTATTGTCAATCATTTGATGTATGCTGATGACTTGGTAACATTCACACCGGCTAGTCATGGGTTAGCCCGCTTGTTGGCTGTTTTTGGACAGTATGGGATTGACAATGACATAAAATGCAACCCCCTCAAGAGTGTATTGATGGTAGTTTGATCCCCAATGGACAAATATCTGAGGGTTCCCAGGTTTACCCTAAATGATACAGAATTGGTTGAATGTGACCAGGTTAAATACCTGGGTCACTTGATAACCAACACGCTCAAGGATGATGAAGACATGAAATGGCAGCGAAGAGTGCTTTATGCAAAAGGCAAAACAGTTTCATATGTGCAGTGTTGAGGTTAAAATACAGCTGTTCAGACCATACTCTCCACCTTTGTATACAGCACAATTATGGTGTAATCACACCAAAGCTTCATTGCGCAAGCTAACTCTGGCATATAGTGATGCCCTGCGAGTCCTAATATGTATACCCAGATATACTAGTGCTGGAGAGAGGTCTTCGCAGTGTGTGGTCTACCAACCTGTGGTGCTACCATTAGAAAACTAGAGAATAATTTCATATGTCGACTCAGGGACTCTGACAATGATCTAATAAAAGGGTTGGTAGATCACACAGCAAGTGATGTCCTGTTCACCTCCTATATATGGAGAAGCTGGTATCAAGAACTGTATGTTCACTTTACTGTTACATAACTATAGTTTAAGTAGTCTTATCATATACATAAATGTCATATACTATGAACCTTTGTATTGCAATTGAGTCTGAAATAAAGAATTTAATTGAATATAGGGAGGCTTGGTAGATCTAACTTCCTCATGCAAATACAGTATTCTTTACGCTTTAAATAAATGAAGAGAAAGCACTCATGGAGAACTCTTATGGCTTATATGAAGACTTATTAATTTCCTGTGGATTCCACAAGGGACTTAGGGAGTGATCATTTTTTAACAACAGGAGGGGGCTGGTGGGTTTGCGCGCGGACGCACGAAAAAAAATTCGACCCCCCCTCTCGAGGGGGTAAAATTTTTTCGACCCCCCCATTAGGGACAAAAATCGCACGCGAACGTCCCCTTTTAGCCTACAGTAACGAGCGGGGTTTTCCACTGAAAACAGGTGAAATTATTTTGACCCCCCCATCAGAGGTATTGAAAAAATTCTGACCCCCCCGGTCAAGGGGTTGAAAAAATTCTGGCCCCCCCTCAAACCCACCGGCCCCCCCCCTGTTGTTAAAAAATGATCACTCCCTTAAATGCTCTCACAAGAAATGCACCCCGAGACATGAAGTAGTTTCACCCTATTCAAATGCATCTTTCCATATACTACTTACCCTCCAGCATCAGTCCGGGCGGCTGAAGACGGTCGAGTCATCTGCAAGGGACACATCCTCCACGGTGGAAGAGCTCCGTAACCGGGAGAAGGAGCTGCAGAGGCGGTTAGCAGCCTCTGACCGGGACCGGGACGAACAGCAGAGACGCCGCCTGGAGGAGGCCCGGGGCAGTAAACGGCTACAGGACAAGTGAGTCACCAGAGCAACTATTATGTATGAGTTTCTGTTTTTTACAGTGGGGGTGGTGAATTTTCACATGCGTCAAAGAAATTTAGGGTCCCCCATTCGGTGGATATTTATATCTTATTTGAAACTCATTGCTAACCTGGTAAAGCGCTGAATTGGTAGTTCTGTACAACGCAAAATTACTAGATTGTTTTGCTTTTCTTTTCCAGGATGGACAACTTAGAGAAAACTCTATCTTCACTACAATTACAAAAGAACCACATGGAATCAGAAGCCACAAAGAAAAAAGATGTGATGGACTCTGTGACCTCGACATTGACGCTACTCGAACAAGAAAATGACAAACTTTCCAAGGTAAATTCATATGTTAT
Organism: Acholoe squamosa; assembly: GCA_949317995.1. Lineage (NCBI taxonomy): Eukaryota > Metazoa > Annelida > Polychaeta > Phyllodocida > Polynoidae > Acholoe > Acholoe squamosa. Next base: position 50,411,826 of record OX439039.1, read on the forward strand.
AATAGTAGTATATTAGTACAACTATGTAGGCACTCTGTCCGATAATTATTGATGCTATCCAGAAATAATATTGTTCACTTCAAGCTTTTGATATTGTAGTTTCGATGTTGTGACTTTACACTCTTTTGCAAAAAGAATCAGTAGTAGAAAGAGAATAAATTAACTTTAAACACTTGAAGAAGACAAATGAATGTGTAATTGAAATAAGGTACATGCAATACATTTATCTGTACATGGATAATTATTTGCAAATCACAATAATTCAAAGCACTGGTATATATATCTATCTGTAGAATAGTTTTTCACTGAATCATAACTAACGAAAGAATGTGAGATAAGATATGCATGCTCTTATGTTTCGTGTTACTAACTGTCACCTGTTGGCTTTGCACAAAATACAAAATAGAGGCTTAAGTCATATTCTACACATCCACCACGAAGTGCACCACAAGAAGTTGAAATCAATGCACCAATCATTCCATATGCACCAACCATTCCTAATGGCACAACACATTTTAAGTATTTCTACACCACATACATTCTTTCAACTTTTGTGCATGATATATTCATTTGGGCACAAGTGTGAATTAGTACAAGAACGCTGGGTCACTTGTAGAGACATTGACAAAGTATTTGAGACAGGGGAAAAAAGATTACCAATTGTACACAGTTGAAGCAGTTGAACCCTCTTGAGGGAAAGTACACAATGTCATATTTTTTTTTTAATGAAACGGTGTGGGTAAAAGTCCACTATCCTGTGTATTCATGTATTTAGAGACATGTCCAATTCCTTGTGTGTTTCGGGCTTCCCTAGCCCACTTAAAAGGGTCTATTTCTCATATTTCCTATCCCCTCAGGATGTGTGTGGTGCACATATGCGCTGGCACTGACACATTCCTCTGTGAAATTGTGTAATCTAGTTCTTGCCATGAATATGACCTAAGTTGTCGAAATGGCGTTAAACATCTATTGCTCACTCACTCACTCCTTGTGTGTTCAATGACAGTGTCAACAAAATTTAAACATCAAACATTAGCCCAATGCATTTTTATATTGATTTTAGAGTTATTTTGCCCCTCCAATGCCCCTAGTGACAAAATAGGGAATTAAAAATCCCCCGCGAAGGAGATGTTTTCACTTGTTGAGTCAATGCCGGTCCATTTTACATACATTTGCAGCATTAAAGAGGAGGGAAGGTCACTGTCTAGCCAAATATAATTATCTAAATGAACAACCCCTGGGAATGTGTTTAGGAATATTCTTATAGACATTTTGTCCATCGAACAGGTTGGCACGATGAATCTCAGCATCTTAACTTTAATTTTGTAATGAGCCTTGAATATTCAAGGCTTTGTCTCTACAGGTGACCCTATTTGTTATCAAAACTTTATATCGAGTTTGTTTTAGTTGTTTTCTCCCCACCTGAACAATGGTTTGTCCTGTTTGGTAAAATAATTAAGGTTTGACGCTTGCCCTCAAATACAATGCACAACATGAAAAGAATAATCACTTGGTTCCCTCTAGGCCAAAGAGTCCTTTACAAAAGAACTTTCTGCGCTAAGGGAGTCCCTCGACATAGCGAGGAGCAGGAATTCGTGGTTAGAAAACCATAGCAAAGACACTAAAGGAGAGGTAGAGAAACTGAGACAGGTTAGTTGTATTTAACATGGAGCCGGATTGTCCTGCTTACTCCCAGTTTGAGTTTGCGTGCCCTATCATTTACATTAAAAAACATTGTGAACAATACAACACATAAGCTACTGTAAAGCAAGTTTTTTCCTAGTGACAAAATATGTTGGTTCCAACACTGAGATGAATTTGCAACCACTTTTGTCATCATGTTTAAAAGGTTATTGTCCGATGACCTATATCGAATGATTACAAAATTAATATCATGAGGCCAAAAAGAACTCAAAGCTATGCTTTAAGTAATATAGCCGACTGTACAGGGCCAACAAGGGTCAAATTAAAGTTGGAGCAAAGAGTTGACTTTCACAAAAAAAGTTAAAGTCCAAAACCCGAAATCAATGTTCAAAGTCAGCAGCTACTTGGTATGGGATCCAGTGCCAGTAGCGGATAGGTGTGGAACCACAGTTACAGGATGCTGGAACCAGCAACTACTTGGTGTGGAACCATCAGTTATTGTGTGAGGGAACCGATAGCTACCCAGTAGTTGCTGGTATAAACTTTGTTCATATAGAAAGACATAGAGTGCACCATGCAATGCTAAAAGTCACAAGTTGGTTTTCATTAGTTGACACCTTGACAGTTTGATAGCAATGAAATGAAATTGACTTTGAACATTGATTTTGGTTTTGGACTCTAACTTTTTTGTGAAAGTCAACTCTTTGCTTCAACTACTTCAATTTGACCCTTGTGAGCCACTGTAGTACGTGCCCTAGAAATTGCCAGCTTACTTTGAAAGAAAGCTTCAATTTAGGCCATTTTTGAATGAGTCACAGGTCAACAACGCACGTTCGAGAGTTATCTTACGCCTAATCCAAAAATAAAACCCAATTAACCTATTGTACCGGGGTAATGAATTTCCGGCTATGATATCCCAAACGAATATTTCATTTTCAGCTGATTTTCGGTCTAATCAGACAAATAAGAGATGTTAACCGTTCATGAATTCTCTATAAGGCCTTTTCAGAAGATGTGCTCATTGATTTGGCAATAGTTTATATTATTCTAAAATAAAAGTGTCATTAACACAAGTTATGATGAGAAAACTATAAAACCTTTCCAAAAAAGGAGGCGATGGTTTATAACAACTGGTTCTTGTCACAGCAGAGATGGCAGTTTCGATATGAGTTCCCGGTATGTAAAAATATACCCTAGGCAAATGGCTCCTGAGTGTATATGTAGTCATACTCCCAAATTTCCGCTTTTAGCTTTATACCTAAGTCCACTATTATTTTGCTGCGAGCAGGAGAATACTTGCTTTGCAGTGTCTTCCTTTTTTTTAAATCTTTTATTGATTTTCCCCTGGATGATTAGTTACAGTTGTGTTTGATGCTGCTTAAGGTAAAATGTCATGTGCTTCACCTGTTTTGTTTTAATGTGTCCAAGTGTTTTGTCATCCCATCCCTAAAATGGGATTTTGTATATACAAACATCCTTGGTACTTTCATCATAGAACTTAAGGATATCACAGTCAAGTCGGTGATAAGGTTTATATCAATGGGAACCCTTTGGAAATATTTAAATATGAATTTAAGATCCCATTTCTTTATCCCATGCGTAGCATCTACATGAGTATACTATTTCAAGATAACTATCGAGGTTAAGCGTAAGACTTCTCTCTGCATTTCCACAAATTGATGTACTATCCCATTTATAAATGCGAATGAATATATACACATTTGTGACCAAATGCATTCTACAATACAGGAAAACCTAAAGCTAGCAGAGGAAAAGAGAAGTCTGGGTTCACAGTTGACAGAAATTAAGAAGAATAATTTGATGTTGAAAGAAGAGTCTAGCTCCATGTCATCCACCATGCAAGGACTAAAAGATGTGAGTGTGATTAATCTTTGTTCACTTTGATTGCTTACATAATAAAAATCAGTAGTACCAGGGTGTATCTCTGATATTAATCAGATAAGGCGACATCATTATAGACGACATAAAGAACATGGCTATACACACAAAAACCAATAATCCATATATGTATATTACAGAAAATGGAATCTCATGTCCCATAAACCATGACATACCTCATTTCATAAACCCGTTATTTCAATGAGCATATAATTCCAGTGATGGTACGGGGCGCCAATATCTGGAGAGAAAAAAAGCGCGTATATACTTTATGGAAGCCCTTTGCATTAAAGAGTCCCAAATTGTCAGTCCCTTTTATTTGATGTCCCCTCTATGTCCATAGGAGAAGTTCCGGGTAGATCATGAGATGGGCCGGCTACGTGCTGCCCTAGCCGACATCCAGGCCTCACTAGCGTCGACAACGGCCGATAAGGAGCGGTACTTCCGGGAGAAACTGGACCTTCACCAAAGGGTACAACAGGTGTCTCACGACAGGGACGCCCTCCTCAAGGTAATCACTACAATTGCTAATTTTGGATCTGTCTTTCCGCTTGTTCATACATCTCTCATTATCAATTTTATAATCGGAGCCTGGTAGAAAAAAAATTTCTTTGGACGCATATATAAATTTTCTGAAGATGAAACTTGATATCCCTTTATTGCTCTACAGCCTGCCTCTCGAAGTGAGGAGAGTGACAAAGAGTCAAAATATTCAGGATGAGACGGATAATTTCTGTGAGAGCCATCATCTATTTGCTCCATGTGTGTATGATTTTCATACGTTATTTTGCCTGTTAACAGTCTAAGACGTCCGTGGAGGAGCAGCTCAATGAGTTACAGGAGCAGGTGACGGACGCACGGCACGGCATGGACAGAATGCGGACCGAGCGGGCAGCCGTGGAGGAGGAGTTTGCTGCTGTTAAAAAGGTGATAACTCTATTTCATAATGACCAACTTTTTCTTAAAAATCAAAACCCACACGCTAACTGTTCAGAAGTTCTATCATGATATTTTTTTCGATAGGAAGATCTTACATGTGCCAGTGATGCATGCACCCATCTGATACACCAGCTTCATTAACGTTGTCATCTAAGATAATAGTTAACTTATGTTCTATGCGCCTTTTTTTCAATGTTAACACGATTCATACTGACACACATCATTATCAGGTAGGGGAGGTGCTCTCTACAGAGCTCAGCAGCACGCGGACACGCCTGGAGAAGGCTCTGGAGGAAGTGGCAGCCCTGGATCAAACACAGCAACTCACCCGTCAGCAGGAGAAACTCTCCCAACAGGAGACTCACAGCCTGGAGAAACAAGTGGACACACTCAAAAAGGTGAAGGGACATAATTGTTTAAATCTTATTCTATGCTTCAACCAAAATAAGGGTGTTTTGTCCCCTATATGCACAAGTGATACATAACCAATTCATAGGTTCTGGGGTAAGAAGTGCAAGGGCCATAACATTCTTCCTCCTTTTAAAAATGATATTTCATGCATATTTTGTACATTAAATTTTTATCATGAATCTGGATTATGAGCACATAATTCACCATCGGATTTTCAGTATAATATCAAATGGATCACCCTTTTCAGTCGATGGAAAATCTTCGTAAGGACAATACAAAGGAGAAGGAAATCCACGAGTCGCAACAGCTGAAACTTAAGGTAAGACATCTTCTCATTTGCCTATTTCATTGAATAGGCCAACACCCTTTTTAAAACAAACTTGAATAACCCAAGTGTGTCAGATAATGATTTCTTGTTTCTTATCATATATTATCTAAAAATCTATAATACAATCTCTATTGGTATATAGATTTGAAAATGAGTGCATAAATGTATTTGTATTTTACAGGAAGAATTACGGCACTTAAAGTCTGAGAGGAACCAACTTGAGCTCAAGGTCCACGAATTAGAAGCAGTAAGTAACTACACTAGTTAATGATGGACGCAGCTTTGCACATTAATGATACATTTATTAATTCCAAAACCATGTCTCCTATATAACCTACATTATTCTTTCGACCCTCTCTCCCCACTCGGTGTTTTATAAAAAAAAAACAAAAAAAAAAACAAAAAAAAAACATTTTCTTATTCAGTTCACTATCACTTTTCTCAAATCAACTGGAAAATTGATGTAAGTTACATGAAGCATTCACCATATCAATCACAAGTAGTGGTTTTTAACCATGTTGGCCTTAGTCCCTTTGTCTTAATTCATTTAATTCCACGATGAATGAGTTATTTGACTGTCTTTATGTAGGAACTTAGAAAATATTGCAAACTCTACAACTCCTACGTCAAAATGACAGAAGCCTTCGGGGTAATAAGATGTTCCTTTATAAATGGGAAGGTTGATAATCACTTTTCTAGAACATTAATCTTTGTGTATATTAGTCTGTTTATGGTATTGATATGCCAGTAAAATGGAAATGAGCATGTGAAATCAGGATGACAATCGATTGAAATGACTTTGATACTAATGATTGGGAAGAATCCATCTTTAAAATCTTGGTGCTCTGTGGTAATTTTGTCTTTATTTTTGGTCATTTTCCCCTTTTCTCTGATGTAGCTCATTATGATACCATGTAAATATACTTCAGCTTTTCTTTGCATGTTTTGAAAAAGAAAATATCTTCACAAATTAGACTTCTCTGGAATATATCGTCTGTATTGTTTGTAAATATATATACTACCGGGGTATACATTGATGAAGGCGTGATGTGGTCAATGTAATACGTTAGGGTTATGATGTTATGGTGGGTGTGGACATATCTGTCCGATTACCTAATTTCAAAACCATTTATCATTGGATTCATTTTGCAAGTAAAGAGAGTCATTGAACAATGCAAAAAAAAAGGAAAGAAAAAAATACAATATTCTCTGCAATGGTTATATGGAGCTAGATTATACCAGAAGGTATTGAATGCTGGATACTTGTGCCTGCAGTCATGCTTCTAGGTATTTTTTTACCGTACAATTCATTTTCACTTCGTTCTTTCTGTTTGCCTTTTCTAATCATATCTTTTTTCTTCATTTTCGATCTTTGCCATCGCCCCATTAGCCATCTATGCCCAAGTATGACGTTATCTTACCTGATTAAACAAATCTATCAGCAAAGCCTACCCGACCACTAATATCAAAACCGCTGGCACTATCCATTTATCCCCTTAGCGTACCAAGCAGTCTGACTCCCAGTTACGGGAGCAGTCGGAGGTGGCACGGCGGGAGGTGGACACCTGGAGAAAGAACACGGAAAAGGCAGCAGCCAGCTTAGGTAGACGGGACGCCGAGATAGGGGAACTCCAGGGTAAGATAAGGGACCTGGAGGAGGAACTCACAGACCTGAGGGAGGCGCGTGATAACCACCAGTCACAGTATGATGAGCTACTAGAATCTAGGGAGGAGCTCATGAGGTAATGACATTTTATCAGTATTTTATTTTTTTCAAAAAAAAAAGTTTTAAAAATCTGCTCCAGGATCTCCAATGCCCACAGGCGATAACGACATGCTGAATTGTCCTGCACTGCACTATTAAAAAGTTCTAATTAATGCACCATTATTTTTTCATACTAAATGTATTTCTGTGATCTCAGGTTAAGGGAGGAGAACAGACGGTTGGTGCAAGAGCGTGGTGAGAATCAACAGGTCATCCAGCTCTTGGAGATGCAGAAAAACATCCTCTCAAAAACAGTGAGCAGACGACATTCCACATTACGCACATTTTATTAGCAGACGACTTTCATCTCGTATTCTGACAGGCGATTGTCAGAATCTGACATGCAGTATCTAAACTGAACAGAAGGCCTTTTTTCTTATTTACAAATCAGAATCATCTACATTATATTCATTCAGATTTGATCTGCTATTACAGAACAAACTTGGCTCATAACATGGACCTACTTATTTGTAATTTAAATTATGAATATTATGAATGCATAATTTTTGATTTAATAAAAAAAAAAAAAAAAGGTGAATTGGGAGTTCTAAGCTCATGTTGGATAGCCAGTACCAACACAAGTATTTTAGTAAAGATATCTTTTCTCATATCAATGTCGGTTACTCTATAATCATAATTAGATTAAATATGCACATGGCAGACAGGACTCATACAGTGGAGGTGCTTTGGGGATGGGAGTTTCAGGGAACCTGAGGTATGCAACTTGTACTATTAGGGCTGGTCTTCCTCTATCGTAGAAGCTAAGTTGGTACATCAATAGTATTCCATACCGGGCTGAGGGCATCTGAACAGTTGATGTATTGGTGTACATAGATTATAGCTCTATAGGCGGCGGGTCGAGGGGGGTGCAGTTATATAACCTCTTGAAGCGCTTAATTAATATATGACATTCTGACTCCTACTAATTGATATCCTAACTATTATGACAGCATCATTTATGGGTAACTAAAAAATGCGACATTTAGAAAGATTAATCAGATGGGCAATATAACGAGTCAGCAGGCATTCCATCTCAAAATGAAACTCTGAATAACCTGAAATTACAACTAAGGATCGCTGTCCATTGCATTTAAGCAACATCTTAATTATATTATTGTTTTATCAGGGAAAGAGTCCATTACCAATGTTGATAACGTATAACATCTTCTGTGTTTCCTTTCTTCAGTCTGAAAGTAATATGGACAAGGCATATGATGCAGAACAGCTTAAATGTAAAGTGGACCAATTGACAGCTGAAAATAATTTACTACAGTAAGTGGCTTTATATATTCCTGGGTCTATGTTGATATGTCTAGATAAATACCCTAGGCTATTGGGCTATTCAGAGAAATAATTTCTATGAGTCTGTGCATAAGAAATGTTACATAGGTAATAAAGTAAAACAGAATCTACGAGATGTTCTCCTACACTGGAACATGTTGTATTGTTTGTTGTCTACTTCTATAAATCAATTGCATTGGATATTTAAGCCTAATATCCACATTTTTACTAACATTGAGATTTTTTTTACCAGAGACAAAGTACAAGAAGCAGAACATGCCAGAGACTTGTTAGCGAAGGAAAAGGAAGAGAGATTGGTTAGTAATTTCTTTTTCGTAAATAGAAAGGCAAATATTTAAAGAAAAAGTTATTTCTTGTAGACATTATAAGTTATAGAATTGAGAGATATTAGTCTTGATAACTGTTAAGGTCTTAGGTTACCTTGATGGTCATTTCTCATGAGTTTATAATCATTGATTATGTATTTGTTGATCATGTTAGCTACAAACGTTGGGACTGCGTCGTAAGGTATGTCTCATGTGTGCTGGTGGTTGAAAGGTTTATATGACTACTGCTGGGTACAGGTATATAAATTTTGTAGTTTCAAATCTCAAGTAAAGAATTTTGTCCATCATTTTTGTTGTGGGAAGACGTTGCTTATGGGAAATTGTATTAAGGAGTGTGTGCTGGGTTCTTTTTGGTTTTTTCATGGACCCTGCAAATTTTAATTGAGTAAGTTCGACTTTTAATATTCATAAAGTAAATTATTACTGCATAGAGTTTGCCACATTCAATTCTCTATCATTTTTAGAAATAACGCTTATGGATACATATATCATATTTGCCGCATATTTTGCAATTATGCTTTATGTGGTACGACAACCTTGCACTCAACGCCCTTTCTAGAAAATACCAAAAATTGATTTCAGAATTGCTTGCATTCTCTTTGGATTTTAAAATATTTGAGAAAACATTATGGATGGACCCTCTTTTAACCTATCCTCACATTTTGATTAATTCATTTTTAATAGATGACCAGATTTCACTGTTGAAATTGTGTATCAATAAAACTAGCAGGGTAACTTATATGTCCTAATACCCCGGTCCTAAATGATTGAAGGATAATGGTAAATATGGGTGTGTTTCACTGTGCAGCATCTGGCTACGTACGTCAACCTGAATATTTTAGATATTGCACAATACTAGATTAGATTTCTCTTTATATCATGGACTACCAATGTAAGATAGCAGGCCACTCTGGCAATTTTTTCATCGAGATAAACGTGTTGCCAGTGATAAACCAGAGTAGCCTACAATTTTGAGTTTAAACAATTAGTATCAGTAGTTGAGCTATCATTAGAAGGAAAAAAACATAAGAAGACTCATTTGGGCACTGGGGGTATCTTTTTCAGACTAATTTTTAAGATATTACATGCTGCTTAATGATTGCATAGAGAGTTTTGCTTCTTATCCGCAGTCAAATTTTGATAATTTTGTTTCTATTTTTCTAGTGGAACAGTTCAGACGACGAAAGTCCGCGGTCAGGTCGGAGAGGTCGCGGGGGACGACGTCAGGCCATCATAGAGGACCTAGAGCAGCAGAACGAGCAACTCCAGGAGATAAATGTCAAGGTCACCGAGCAGCTCACCAAGCTGGAACAGGTAGGTTAAGGTTGAGACTGATGAGGAGTGATGTAGAATTTGTAAGATGCATTAATAACGGTAATAGTTTAGACCTGAAACAATGAATTGGGAAAAAATCTCAATATACCAGCCATTCAATAAGATGTTATTTGTAATTGATTGTGTCATGCTTTTCGTTAAAAATTATAGATTATAATAATTATGGCTTTAGATTTAACTTATCTGTTTGTTGTTTTTCTTTTCTTCAGGAAAATGTGTCTATGAAAAGCAAAGCAGCAGAGCTTCTTCCAAAATCCGATTTCCAGAGGTGAGTTTTTTAATCATTTCAATTCCAAGATATTCGGTAAATGAAGTTAATGAACCATAAATATATACAACTTTCTTTGAAGGTGATGTGATATTAGGGTCAATGAGGTGGGTGGGAGCTGGTAAATTACGGAATTGGGAGTGGTATAAATTGTGTTGTATATGACTACATAGTGGCCATTGAGAGAGATTGATGACAACTTTTGTGAGAGTGAGTGGCTCTGACAAGAGCCATTTTGGACACAATATTGTGCCTGGTGACTGTAGAGATGTGTTCAGGCAGAGGGCGCCTGTTGTCCCTGTACAGCTTGTGCCTGTGTGAGTGCAGTCTCTACCAGGGCCAGCTGGTGGGCCTGTTTAGCTGTGTAGGTATAGAAGGTGGCATAGAGTCCTTGATAGACGTCCAACTGCAGCTGGATGGCCTGACGGAAGGTCTGCTGACCACGCTGTGATGCCCTCTGGTGACGAACACGAAGGTCACTGATCTTCCTGTTCAGCATCTGCAGCTGGTCACATGACTTGTGGACACGGCCCTCCAGGAAGCTGTACTTGGCAGTCAGCATCTTCCTGGGCTCCTTCACCTTCAGGGAGGAAACCTTGCTAGATGAGACCTTCATGGTTGGTTGTTGGTAGTGGGGTAGGAGGTGGTGGTAGAAGTGGTTGTCTGTGAGTCCAGTAGAACACTGATGCCGAGTCCAACCTTCCCTGCCGCTAATATACTGGAGGAGGTTGACATAACCCTCTCTCTCCAGTGGCACCTGTTCACACCTGACAGGTATGGCAGTGAGCAGGTCGCGCTACCTGTGCCGCGGCGGTCGGCGGCGGCAAGGTGTTAGGATGGTCGGCCGCTGTCAGTGGGAGAGGGCAGGGTGCAATGCAGCGGTCTTAATCAAGGTGTGAAGCAGGCAGCTTTCACCTTACCTCGTTACATCTGCTCATGCCGTACCTCCTTGGCAGTAGGGACTCATGACTGTACAAAGTAAGAAACCACATCGTCAGTGTGGCCAGGTGATCGAGCGAATTAATCACGTCGTCTCGAGGCTCAATTTGAAATGGTTATGATAATTGCCAATATTGATCTGGTTAATTGACCACATCCCATATTTAGATAACATGGGTTTTCCACAGCAGTCACAAATTGCTGTTATCGACCAGATGATCATCAATCAGAGTTATACAAGATGTCATTTTGTTCATAGTTGTCTCTTGGAGAATGTTTAGTTAACTGTTATCAAAATTCTATTTAACGGAATTAGTTTAACTTTAAGTTATAAATTCGTTTCTCCCTGGTTATCACCAACCCCTATAAAAAAAGCTACATGAGTCTCTTTCTATAAAATAAACCAATAAACTCGTATTCATTTAGTATGATTAGCAATTATCATTCTGTTTGACATCCATAAACAAAGCTGTTGAGATCTGGGGGTTTTATGATGATGAGACTTAAAGTTTTTCAAAGTTTGATTGATTATTTACAAAATAATCAAATATCTGTGGTCTTAGGTTTTAACATACTTTTGGGGCGGTGCACGCTGCCCATCGTGGGACGCACCAAGCTGACAGGTGTAAGATGAGTCATTGTTTCTGACACCTGTGCGCCGTCCGCCGTTCACACCTGGCGGTGTGATTTGGGCAGATGGGGTAGAGCGCGCTCCTCGTTCCCCAAGGCACACTCAAGTCGACATATAGGATGCCGTGAGCTGATCAGATGAAAATATATCATCCATATGCCAACTATGAAATTAGAAAAGGCCATGAGGAAGACTAAGAAGAAAAAAAAATATGCTGATCTGAAATGTAACAGGGGTGGGCAGATCGGAAAGTGCTGGAGCAAATGTACTAACCATTGTAGCAATGCATTTTCAGTGGTATTGGTAGGCAAATTGCTCTAAGAAAATTGTCAGCTTCTATTTATCAAACTTGGTATATTCTGGGGGTTTGGGGATGTACAGTCCCCAGTACCCCCCCCCCTAATGTTTCATGCTTTACCTCTAAAGTTTGTGTTCTAGAGGATTTAAGGGGCAAATTACTTTGAGGACATTTTCAGATTCAGCCTAAAAAAATAGTGTGTTTTGGGGATTTATGTAGCAAATTGCTGCAAGAAAATTTTCAAATTTAACCTTTAAAACAGGTGTGTTTAGAAGATATAGGGAAATATACACCACGAAAATTTCCAGATTTGACCTTAAAACATTGGTGCTTTAGAGGGATGGGTTGAGAAGATTTTCAAAGTTTACATTCAAAATTAATGGGTTTGCAGCATTTTTTGGGGCAATTGCTCCAAGAAAAATTACAGATTCTATAGGTTTATGTAAATCAAAATTGGTGTGTTCTATTTTATAGACAAATATCTCAAAATTGCTCCAAGAAATCTTTAGATTCTACTTCAAAGCATTAATGTGTTCAATGGATAGGTGGCAAAATGCTGCAACAAATTCTTCAGATTCTGTTTTTAAAATTGATGTGATCTTAAGGTATTTGGAGGCATGTTGCTCCAAGAAAATCTACCGATTGTGCCTTCAAATTCGATATGATCTTGATTTTTTGAGGCATATTGCTCCAAGAAAATTTTTAGATTCTTCCTTTTATGATCTGAACAGGTAGACCTATCAATTCCAAAAGAGGAGTATAATATCCCCCCAATGTAACAGTGAGAATTCAATCAAGGAGAAAGGGTGCTCCATGCTAAAAGTCAACATTAAAATTCAGATCACTAGCTTTCCAGTGATATATTGCAAGAGAAGATGCTCCTGTTAGTTTCAGCTTGCTAAATATGGGTAGACCATTTCTGAATGTCAATAAGCTCTACGCCTAATTGGTTGTGAGATAGACCTCAAGTTGAAAACACAGTCAGGAGTATTTACATTCTTTGGTTCTAGTTGGAACAATTACAAAATTCTTTCAGATTTGGCATGTATTGAAAAGGTCATAACTTTGGTTCTAATTGGGATATTGACAAAATTCTTTCAGACTTAGAAAGCCCAGAACATCCTCGATGTCACTGTCGCATTTCCCAAGCTCTCTGTCACACATTTTTGCGACATTGCGACAGCTGCCCACCCCTGATGTAAATAAAGAAAGTTACCAGGATATGCTAGTAGACCCCCGCATATTATAGGGCCACACCATAGGTATAGTTATTTTCACACTCTAGTTGCGGGCTGCTTTTACATTGATGCATAGCTTACCCATAGGTTATCGTGGTGCAAGGGCTGCATGCATAGCTTAGCCATAGGTTATCGTGGTGCAAGGGCTGCATTCATAGCTTACCCATAGGTTATCGTGGTGCAAGGGCTGCATTCATAGCTTAGCCATAGGTTATCGTGGTGCAAGGGCTGCATTCATAGCTTACCCATAGGTTATCGTGGTGCAAGGGCTGCATTCATAGCTTACCCATAGGTTATCGTGGTGCAAGGGCTGCATGCATAGCTTAGCCATAGGTTATCGTGGTGCAAGGGCTGCATTCATAGCTTACCCATAGGTTATCGTGGTGCAAGGGCTGCATTCATAGCTTACCCATAGGTTATCGTGGTGCAAGGGCTGCATGCATAGCTTAGCCATAGGTTATCGTGGTGCAAGGGCTGCATTCATAGCTTACCCATAGGTTATCGTGGTGCAAGGGCTGCATGCATAGCTTAACCAGAATACATGTATATAAACAAATACCAATGGGAATCTTATACATTATGCTTGTCTGTTTGCTCTTATGTGTTATGGTTTCATCCTGCAGGGTGGAGGTGGAGAGGGCAACCCTGGAACAGGACCTGTCCAGGGTTCGGATACAGTACGAACAACTAGAACAAAGACATCACGAGGTCATCGCAGAACGTCAAATAGCACAGTCTGGTACGTAATATCAATTACTCTGTACATGACTACTTGATGCCGAGCTTAAAGTTATTTGGTAGTCATGATCCACCCATATACTCGAGCTACCAAGTAGCTCCCCTGCAATAAGTATACCCTATTATTTGAAGACCTTCCTTACGTTGGACCATTAGATACATGCTTGCAATTGGTTTAGGGGTTACACTGTGGACATGTGAGTGCTCCACTATTCTGACATAGCGGGATACATTATTGACCAATGAGAAAATTCCTTTCATTCAGTGCAGACTTTTTAGGGTGCATTACGTAACACCTGGGACCCATCAGCTGGCTGTTATCAGTCCTTATCTCGGAAGGTATCATTTTCAGTAGGGGTCGGCCCACTAAGGAATACGCTAACGGGGAAAACATTGTACTCGCACCGCATGCGCCCGGGGACGAGGTTAAACAGGAGGCTGTTGCAAAAACATTGAGTGTTGCTTTCCCGGGTAGGAACCTCACTTCCCACATCCCTCTTCTACTTAACCACTCAGTATCACTTCCAACACTGTAGTCCAGAAGTAGTCACTTTCCCACAAATCAAACTGTGTTGTGAAAAGTGGTTACACCTGAGTGTTTCCCAGACTGCCCACACCTACATACTTATGTGACAGAGTGTAGGAAGCAACTTCCAGTTGGGGCTTGTTAGTAACCACTTCTTGACCACTTCTGGACCACTTCTGTTGGGAAGTGCCATTTGGTAATGCAATAGAGAAGAGACTCCCAAAGATGAGTGCCTTCCGTTTTTGGAAGTACACCTCCAGAAGTGACTTCCAAGGGTTTAGCAACAGCCACCAGGAGTCAACGACAGTGTCCAGAGGGCGCAGTCATTACTGAAGCTGATACTGGCGAGATAAGCACTGATAGCAGCTATCACGATCGGTAGCAGTTGGACCCTAGAATTCAACAGTAAATGCTGGGGATCGTTCATTGGTCTAAAGTCCACCCCGCCTGACCCCCCAATTTGAAACGTCCCACAATCACCGACATTCCCATATACTACTTACAGAGTACGTCCATCTGTCTTCATCGTTCTCCTCATTGGGGGGGGGGGGCTGATCGAAGAAATGCCCTATGTTCTCCCTTAATTTACATATATAAAATTATGGTTAGCTATTCCTATTCATTGGTCCACCACAGAGGAGGTCACGGCGGTCAGGAAGGACCGGGAGGCAGCCGAGGCACGCCTAGCACTGGTCAAAGGGGACCTGGTGCTAGCCGAGAACACCAAACTCCGCCTAGAGGAACGCGTCTCCGCCCTGGAGAGACAGCTGGAACAGGCCACCTCCAGGGCTGTCTCCATGTGAGTTTGTCACACCTATTACTGTATGAACAAAATGACTTCATTGGCGTTGCTTTACGTCATTTTCCTTTAGAATGTATAATGTATAGGCATTTAGAAGCAATTACCTTTATCAAAAATGAAGTAGGCTCTGCCTTACAGGCTGTTCTGTGAATGTGTTTTTTTTAAATAATACTTATAGTTTAACTGAATAAGATCATCTTACATCACTATTTAAACAGTCACATCATTCTTTCCCTTTATCGGCTTAGGTCCAGAGATCGAGAGCAGATGGCAGCACTGGAGTTGAAGTGTAACCAACTAAAGTCAGACCTAGAGGGCGCCCGCAACATCCAGACCAAGCAGGAGACGCTCATCACTTCTCTCCGTGAGGTGAGCAGCTCACTGGAAGATTACTGAACCTCATCATATTTCCATAATGAGCTCATTAGTTTGCAAACTAACTAAGAATGTATAAGAGAATACACATATCGACAATGAGACTCATTTTATCTGATTAAAAAAAACATCTGAAATGAGGTCATTGAAAATTAGAAGAAAGAAAAATCCCAACAAAGTCCCGCTCATCACGTTCACCATTATTTATAAAGGTGCTCTATAAATAATTAAACTCGCTCCATTAAGAGAGGGAATACTCATACATGAGATGTCTCTCAAATATTTCAAGCAAAAATGTACGATTTGTTGAAATTTCTTCATTAAAGCGATGCATTTATTTCAACTATGAATTTGTAAGACATCTGCGCCTTCTATCTTAGTAGTAAACTCCATTAGCTGATAAGTTTTGGTATATCGCAAGTACCCACATACCCAGCACAGCCACTATATCATTTATTCCCCCTTCACCACCCCCTCCAGGAGCTTGAGGATGAGAAAACCAAGAAGCCCTCTAAGATCCGGGTAAGATCCACGTAGCCTACCTCCTGTTGGTGTGTGACCTGTACCTCCTTACCTCTTCTTGGTACAACTCTGACCTTGGGATGCCTCCTGGTGAACTAAAGGCACAGTAAATCAAATGAGTGTGCCTATGCATGTGCTCTCCAGTTTTGATGAGCCAGGGCTTTTCGTTCTGTGCATACTTTGACATTGGTCACTGGTTACAAAGGCTGAGTCAGTCTGCCTACGGCCATGTTGGATTTACCGTGCCTTTAGTATTGCCATCAGTTAATGTGTATAGAAACTATTGGTGTATATGGTTTCTTTTGACATTTTCTCATATCAAAGGTGTCTCTATAGTTAACTATAGAGGTAGATATTTCTCCTGTTTCCCATTTGCTCTGTTCCACGCAAGGGAATACAGCTAGTGTATTCTGTTCTTACAACTCACTCATCTATTGTGATTTTGCTAAGATTGGACGTATTACGATAATATTAGCCTCTATGTGTATATACATACTATTTCAGTGTGAACGTAGAAAGATATCTATCTCTCAATACAACTCAAGGAGATATTGGCACCAAAGAAGACATTTTTCCATTACATTGCAATAATAGCACAAATCACTATATTTAACATCTTGTTCAACAATGACCTATCAGGGAGTCAGCAGAACTGTAAGGTTTTACCATAGATCAGATCCTGCTATGTATTTTTTTATTTATTTTAATCATTCTTTTTTTTCTACTAACTTTACTCTTCTTAGTCATGAAGTCTGCATCTAAATGTTTGTTGTTAATGTCTTATCTTCCTAAAATTATAGAAAGTGTTTCTATAACTCCTCTCAAATCATCTAGAAACTCGTTTTCATCCTGTTTGTTATAGAATAAGTCGTTTGTCCACCTGACTATTTATGTTACTATTATTGCAGTTTAATTCAGTTGAAGTGCAGTCAAGTGTATTTCCAATAGTTTATGTTTAATCGGCAATTATCTATTAGTTCATTTGAACAGCACCATACAAACTTTTGATGTTATATAGCACATCTACTTCAAGGCATGTCAGTTGTCATAGAGAAGAGAGGATATCAGGGTGACATATCCCTTCTAGAGGAATCAACCATTACCTAAATATCTTACTTAAGAAAGCCTTTATGCAAGGGTGTGTCTCTGAGAAGTATTGGTTTCAAATGGATCTAACTTCCTAATGTTAGCTTTATAACATATGGGATGGGGAATTATCAAAACAAAACAAAAAGAAGAGAAAATCTAGAAAAGAGGATATTCACAACAACCTAAAACTCATTGAGTCATTTCTTGCAGCAATCTTGCCTGCTGTAGTTTTTTTCTTCATAATGGAAATGACCTAAGCTTTAAACAACCACCCATTAACTGTTGCAGCAATCTCTGGATGATGTCGGCAATGAGCTGACTAATATGAGGACAGAGCTGCAGAAGCTACTGGAGGTAATCCAGGTGAAGGATCAGGCTATAGAGGACCTGGAGCAGCAACTAAAGGTCACAAAACGAGAGGTGTCAGACAGGTGAGAGAACGAGACTAATAGATACCAGTCTTTTTATCAACTCATAGCTTGTCGAATTCATGTTTTCAATATGGCAAAAATGAATCCTGTAAATTGGCCATTGTAAATTACCAGTATCTTCATTTAACCTTTAAAGTATCACCAAAAGGACAAAGGGGCAATCAATGGTTGTAGCAAAGCTCCAAAAAGAGCATTAAACTATTACTAATCACGGTCATCTGTTTGTTTTTCTCTGTAAACAACAAGGCCAATGTGACACAAGTTTCAGCTATTCCTTGATTGCCCACACGGGCCACCAATATGGATCATTTGTTTTTGGCAATGCATATATGCCAATCAATATGAAATCAATATGATGGTATTCAGACCATTCATGCAAATAAGAGTCGATGATTTCATTGTCTGCATGTACTTTCTGTGGCAGTGACCGAACTTTTGCGAGTGATTCATGCATTTTGCAGCCGAGCCCCTAAAAGAATTATGCAATCAATCTAAGAGGTTCAGGTAGTTATGGTGACAGACAAGAAATAAGTTGAGATTTCTTCCTCATTAAAATATAAATATACTAAACACTACTCATTAAAACCACTATTCTACTATAAGGCCTATTTTGTTTCATGCTCGTCATAACTTAAAGTATGTGTGTCTGCTATCACAGTATGAAACTTGGGGGTTCTCTTCAATCGCCATCTAGACAACATTCTGCTAAAATGTCTGAAATAGTTCTGCTCCGAAACAAATAAAACCCATGTCCTGTATTTATCCCTATCCTAGTAAGAAATCAGGTGTGTCTGATTTCCTATAGAGGGAGCCTGTGTTCTGTGGATGAATAGGTAATCCTATTTCTCAAGGTGTTCTAAACACTACTTAAAGCCTGTCAGACTAGCCATCAGGTGGTACTGTGGTAATCAGGAATGTCAAGGGCCATCCAGTGAAGTGTATTGTGTTGTGATTTAGACACATCATTTTGAGGCATGTTGGGCAAGAAGTGATTGGAACAATATATGCATAGCACAACAGATGAGCATTTACAAACTATCTAGACAAGTTTCCACAAATTTTCAAATCTGTCTTTTTAGTGGATATGCCAACTTTAATACATGTTCAATGGATTGTATTTTGATGGTCATTTGAGTCTGTGTGTGGTTACTTTACAAGCTGGTTCAGTTAATCAAATTCATATCACCAGGGTAAGTTGATTTCGTGTCAAGGATAGGGTATGGTACATTAAAAAGCACAATGGTTACCTGATTGGATGGTTAATTGGAAATGTGTGGTACCCCTTGCATATCATTTCTTCTTTTCTCAAATTCATTTCTGTTCCCTCTGGTGAATTGAAGCCATAATTTTATTTTTATTTAATTCATTTGTATATTTGTCCAGATATTTCAAGAATTAAAGATTTCTGACTTCAGTTTTTAACTAGTATTTTATTTCTACAGGAGAAATTCCCAAAGGGAAGCTGCATGGCGAATTAAAGTGCTTAGTTCTGCTGTAACTAGCGCAAAATACTCCCGCAACATTCGAGACCGGTATACCTATAACTAGACATAAGTGGAGTCTCTAACCTGCATGTTTATCTACCCTAAGGAACTTACAGTGTGAATATATACATACAATGATGGCGGAGCACTGCACCTGTGTGAGTGCAGCAGTATTTAGTGTAGCACTGCATTTGTGTGAGTGCAGCACTACTTAGTGTAGCATGCGACTTAGTGTAGCACTGCATTTGTGTGAGTGCAGCGCTACTTAGTGTAGCACTGCATTTGTGTGAGTGCAGCGCTACTTAGTGTAGCACTGCATTTGTGTGAGTGCAGTGCTACTTAGTGTAGCACTGCATTTGTGTAAGTGCAGCACTACTTAATGTAGCACTGCATTTGTGTGAGTGCAGCACTACTTAATGTTGCACTGCATTTGTGTAAGTGCAGCACTTCTTAATATAGCACTGCATTTGTGTAAGTGCAGCACTACTTAATGTAGCACTGCATTTGTGTAAGTGCAGCACTACTTAGTGTAGCACTGCATTTGTGTGAGTGCAGCACTACTTAGTGTAGCACTGCATTTGTGTGAGTGCAGCACTACTTAATGTAGCACTGCATTTGTGTGAGTGCAGCACTACTTAATGTAGCACTACATTTGTCTAAGTGCAGCACTACTTAATGTAGCACTGCATTTGTGTGAGTGCAGCACTACTTAATGTAGCACTGCATTTGTGTGAGTGCAGCACTACTTAATGTAGCACTGCATTTGTGTAAGTGCAGCACTACTTAATGTAGCACTGCATTTGTGTGTTGCAGCATTACTTAGTGTAGCACATGTATCTCATATGGCTGCAGCACAATAGTATAGTACTGCAATAGTTTGTGTAAAGCACTACTTAGTGTACTACATATACTGCCCTTTTATGGGTCCAACAATATTTAGTGAAGCATTGTTTTATCTGGGTGCAGCACTACATTATATGCATTTATATACCATTTTGTCTTGTAAAACTGAATTGAACAATATGTGAAATATGTGTGCAGGTTTAGGGGATGTTTGAAAAGGATTGTGATCATTTTCGCGTGGACTTTGATGTCTTTTTCTTCCTTAAGGTGTACTGTGACTTTGTTTTTACTTTTGCTTTGTCCAATCAATTTATTATTTTTCATTTTTACCAATATGATTCCATATGTTTTGATTTTGATGGTACTTGGAATTTATAAGATAACGAGCTCTACAAGTACCAAAAATATCAAGAGCATGGAACATTCATTCATATAGATGGGTATCATATTTTATACATTCCTTATTCACATGGACGAAAACATTACTCAGTGCTTCGTTTGACAAGCATATGATGCTTAACTCATCAAGAATTCATAATTTCAATCTTATTCAGAGAAAGAACGATTGAAGCTTTAACATCATCAGTTCGATCAAATGGGGAGCTGGAGGCAAGTGAACGGACAGACAATGACGCCAGTGTCCTTTGTGACGACTTACAAAACTGGTGAGTGGTGCACAAAGGGAGGACCTTTGAGCTTAAATTAAACAGGAAAATTGTTTAAACTGCATTAAAGCTTAATGTAACTAAAAGGATTGTGCGTGCAGGGCATAAGGTTCAGTTCACAATTATTTTAGTGGCAGGCTGGGTTATCCTTTATTGCTGGAGATGAGTAGTGTTATGGCAGCGCAATTCTATAGATGATGCATATAAACTGTGGTGCATTAGCTCCGTGTAATTCAATGCACTGTGAAAATTCAGTTTATTCCCAGGCACATTGCCAATCGTCCTTACAGCCTTTGAAATACAATAATACTTTAGCATGACTAGCATTTCAAACATAATGTTTCAATGCTAAATGAACAGTGGACAACAACTCATCAAGGATCAGCTTTAGGGAATGTTATCGATATTGAAGATAGCGATTTAAAGAAGGTCTTTCTAAAGTACACTGCTTTGATATTAGGCCAGCTGGTATTCTCCTAACCCGGAGGCTAAGATCCAGTTTGAGGAGGGTAAGATTTAAAAGTACGGTAGATAGACTTAGTATGCATGTGTAGTTAGTCTATTTTAATTGATATTGCATTTTATCTTCAGGCACTTTTACCAGGGTTCACTGCTCTTGAGTTGATATTTAGATTTTTTATTGCTTTTCATCATCATAGCACATTAAACACTTCATTTATTAGTATACCATTCTAAACATTGAAGTAATCCATGATTCAAAAACATGATTTGCATCCAACATAGAGAAGCAATAACCAGACCAATACGTATCAACATTGTATTTCTTGATTCCAAATGAGTTGTACATGTACTGATCTTGGAGTTCACATGTGACACCAGGGATCCGCCAGGGATTCAGATGCATTGCTCTGTACATTTATTACTCCCTTCGATGTAATGTACCTATGCATTATCTCTATTGCAGCTCCGGCAGTTCCAGAGCAGAGCTATTGCAGAGAATCAGTGAGCTGGAATCTGAGAGAGATGGTAAGTTCAGCTTTATCATTGCCACTAATCAAGTGTTATACACATGAGAGACCTCCTCAGCTAACAATTCTGAATTACGTTTGGCATGAATGTAAACTATAATAACAGTCATGGTGATTTATTTTTAAGTTGAAAGCGTGAATCCTCAAAGAGAAGACCAGAAGTAATTTTGCTTTATATATTTTGTTATATTTGAATTATGATGTCCATTCCTTGAAACCGAGGCATTTTGATACATATACAAACTTTGTTATTATATTGAATGGGAATTATGATAATTTCCTTTATGATTTTGAGAAAATTTGAGCTATATTATTTATTCCTTGTACCATACCTTTCACGGTGTTTCTAAATCTGATGCACAGGTGCACTCTATGTATAGGCCTGAACGATTCACACACGATCTATTCCAAAAGTCACACAATATTACTCAAGACTATTGTGTGTTGTTTGATTTTGAATTGCATTAATTAACCTTCTAAGATCAATGTTCTTGACGCAACAGTTTCCACCTTGTGACCACGGATTTCATTAAATTGAATAATGTCAAAATTAGAAAGGGGCCTACTGTTTTCATTTGAAATAAATAGTGGTTATCTGTGCATCAGATTGTGAGACTTGATCTGGGACCATACTATTTTTATGTGTACTTCCTGGGAAATCACTATCGTCCGTAATTTTTGCCTTACTAGATTAGCTAAAGTACCCCAATCTCCCCCTTGCCTATTAGGAGTAATGCTACGTCTAGCTACCTCCCTTTTTCTAAAGTGTCTTCCTTCTTGACCTACCATAAACCTCCCCCACTCCCCATTCCACCTGTCACTATCCCCATCAGACCCATTGCAAACGTCCATGGACATTTTAGCACTTTTCATGTACACATCCCTAAATTATATCTTTTATTATTTCATTCGTATCAAGAAAAATAAATCACTGAAATACCATAGCAAAAATGAACCGGCCAAGTTACATTCTAGACATGACACGTCCCATTTCTCAACAAATTAGCAGTCACAGAATTTCAACACTACACACATATCCTTCTTTGGATTACAGTGTCATTTTGAACCCAACCACTTGACGCCATTGTAGGCCTGCCTAGGCCACTGAGCAATCATATTTCATTGATTCACAAAAAAAAAATGAAAAAAAAAGGATGGATTCCACCTTATATATAACCCATACCGAATGCAAACTCATCACAAAGCTATGGTACATATTCCCTCCTACTTGTCCAGCCGTGGTCCTGTGTGGTCTGCTTGCACCTATTGTGTTGTTGCTCATGTTGTGTTGACGTGTGCACGTGGTGTGTCTAGTGTTAAACTTAACCTGCCCCCACCCCACCACACACGCAGACCTCCAGCAGCAGATGGACGACCTGGTCAGGGAGCGGGACCTGGCCCTCCAGGACGCCGCCGACCTCAGGGACGGCCTCGACGACCTCCAGCAGATGTTCGACGACGACCGCGCCAAGCTACAGGAGAAGTTCAAGCGGGAGATCCGCGCCAAGGAGCGCCAGATTGAGTGTCTGGAGGAGCAGCTCCGGTCCTCCACCAACAACGAGCTCAGGAAGCTCAAACGAGGTACTCAAAAATCTCCCCAACAGATGTGCTGCGTCTTCCAGGCCGTGCCCAAGATGGCGCCGCCGCCGTCGCCAACGCCCAAACTGCCCCCATCACCACTTCCACTTCCGCTACCGCCGCCGCCGCCACTTCCGCCATCAGCGACATCGACTTTGCAGTCGTCGGTGTCACATCCGAGGGTGACGTGGGCTCGCGGTGTGACGTTTCGGTCATGACGTCACGGCGTTGTGACGTACATGGCGGGGGCTGTCAAGAATACAAGTAGAACTATGTTAGGCTGGTATAATTACACTATGGTTGCGCACCTCTCATGGCAGCACGTGCACGTTAACGCGATAACGCACGCCAATATCTAATAACTGTCAATAAGATTGATGTAGTATATATCATATAACCAACCTGTAACCTACTCATGTGCTGTCGTTTTATGATGGCGTACTCTCCGAGGGGGAACATACTTGTATCAAATGCTTAAATAGTTCAGATAAAATGCTAAATGGGGAAACTGTTAGGTACTCTATGAAATGCCTTTAATCGTCGTCCAATCAATAGGATACTGCCCCTTTAATTTTAACATCATGCTCTTCGACATACCAGGAAACCCAAATATGAACTTCATGTTTCGGCCATCTTCTCTTTCTTGCGAATTTTAAAGGTATCCTCTTCGACATACTAGGAAATCCAAATATGAACCTAATTTTCAGTCATTTCTTTTCCTCGCGAAGTACAAACTATTAGAATAACAAATGGGTATCTTATATTGATTGCCTAGCAGAATTTTTTAAATGTCAGGTATTTATTTATCCAATATGGGCATATGCCCAGTGTTATAAACGCTGTATTCAAAGTAGGTCTGTAAAATATTTTTTTGGCAATCTTTACATTCAGTCAGTTATCATATGACCCTTTTTAGTAGCACTGGTTGTCTGTGTTCTTTCAGTGGAGATATGGAATGACGAATAGACTAGCACTCTCTGCATCACTTCCGTTTATCGGTGGTGTAGACGCACATGTAGGTCACGTGTATTGTTCCCTCGCGCTGATTGGTTGATAAGAGTCAACATGGCTGCCTTACCTTCTCTAGTGATTCTCAATCGGAGCTATCTAGTGTAGTCAAGTAGCAATCGGTGCTGGAACTAAAATGCTGTTTAGATATCATTAATGCCAATCATAATCAATATTGAATACTGTACAGAAGATTTGAGGAGCCTATCTTAATATTGTTGTAAGATGCTCATGAGTTGAGAAATTATACAGTGCATCCTGTAAAAATGGATTTGTTGGAAAAGGATTTGGTGGTAAATTTCCAACATTACAATCACCAGGGACCGATCAACCACACGTGACACTTGTATAGGGTCCATATAATATCTACTAACCACCCAGGCAACAACACCCATACAACATCATGCAATATTCTAACAATGCTTCTCAAACAGAAAGGCTATACCTAACCCTGGAGACTGCATCACCCAATATCACAATGAAACATCTATGATAATTATTTGTATGATATACTATTCTACTAACGGAGACTGGTTGCACGAGGGTTTATATAGAGTGATACAGAGAGTTTCAGTGTGTAGGGTTACAGGCATTGTGTGCATTTTGATCTTGTGTTAAATCATGCCTATGAAACAATGGGTAAAAGACTGGATAATAACAATCACTGAGCCTAATTTTTGGTAATTGTAACTTATCATGTGGTTATGGAAATGGTAATGAGACTATTGTTATATATGGGCGAGTGGGCTGTGGTATGTTTTATCAAAGTGTCAAAATTAAAAATAACTAATACTAAAAATCATATATATAGGCGTCTCGTCAGCTTTTCATATGTATCTACATGATAACTGTACTTAATATTATGAATATCTAAGATGTATTGGACGCCTTACTGTATAGAAATGAATGTAGTATCAATTGTTTTCAACAATGAAGGAAGCTGACAAGTATATTTATACTCTGTATTTACCTTGGACAGATGCTGGAAGGATGGAGTTACTACGTACGGAGAACAGGATCCTTCAGAACCAGCTGAACCAGAGCCCCCGAAACAGCGTTCTGCTGACCTCCACTGCCGATAAGGAACACCCAGCTTTCATCCCACCCCTGGAGGACGCCCCCTCACCCCCACCCCACCTCAAGCAGCCCAATGCCCCCCTACCCCTACCCCCAGAACCAACCTTCGCCCCAGCTATCCTTAATGAGAGTTTCGACGACACAGAGGAGAGCGTCAGTCCGACCCACTCCCTCTCCGGCAATGTAGCCAGAGAGATCTTCGAAGCACAGAAAGAGACTTTCGAGACCATCACCACAGAGAAAGACGTCAGTGAGGCTGTCGCCCTCCTTGGCGGCATCTCCCTAGCAGATCTTGACCCTCCCTCTTCCGGCAAGTATCAAAATGACACTAAGCCTTCGTCCATCCATCAAAATGGGCGATCAGAAGTGAACGGTAGCAGGCCGGATGTGAGTTCTGATGCCCACCCTGAGGAGAATGGAAATGCCCACAGTGGCGAGCTGACTTTGGCCGACCTTGAGAGCGATATCGAATCTTCTGACATGCGCAGAACTCCCACCAAACCTACCTCCGGTCATGTGACCCGCGCCCTGCGTCTCGCCGACCTAGATCATAAGGCAACTGAGAAGCGTGGTGCATCCGACTACAGGTAAGGCTCTCAGATTGATAACATCATAGAGATGTCTTCTAGCCCCTAATAACATTTAAAAAATATGACTTTTCAATAAGCTGCTGGAATAACCTTTTACCAGAAAGAAGACAGTCATAGCCCTATTTGGACCATGTAATTTGTAAAACACTGTCTTTGTCGCAATTCACCTATTTACCATCTATTTGATCAAGAAGGAAAGTCTCATTTGGCTTCCGACCCACTGAATGAGTAATTGATTTGAATATACATGTATAATGTTATCGTGATCAAGGCTATTTGGATACAATACAAGTGCTACTATCTCGATATAAGATAACATCGCATGTCCTTGTTGTCAATTGTCTCCTATCTTTTCATAAGCCTTCTAAACCATCATCTCTTTATTTTGTAAACCACATTTTTGTATTGTAATGCTGCAAAAGTTCAGAGGACAATCTTGAAGACAGATCCCATCAATGTTGTACATAATTCATTGAAATCCATTCTGTTTCATTGAGCCTGCTATTAAAGCCCCAAGAGTATGTAGAACTACTTTTGAATATAACTTCCTCTCCTATCATACGTAGATTCTGCTCTCCATTTTACTGTCTATTTTTAAGAAGAACAATTATTCACCCAAGGAAAACCCCCCAAATCTTTGCTAATTTTTGCTTTAACAATTCTTGTTTGCAGCTCCTCCATCTTTTCTCTGACATCTAGTGAATCAGAACCGGAGGAGGATCCTGGTGATCCTCTGATCATTTGTGACCTTTGACCTCATCTTTGAGAATAATGTGAGCAATTCGTAGTAGAAAGGTTTTCTTAGTAACTCCCTGGTTCATTTTTAACCTCTCCTCCCATTCATCTAGGCCTAAGTTTGTGTATTTTTGTGTTTTTAATTTTAGATGTTTTCCTTAGACCTTGCTTAGCTGCATCTTTTAGTTTAGTTTAGCTTCCTTAGGGCGAATCCTATAATGCTTTTTATGTTTATCACCAGCATGCATGTTTTCATTTTTGACATTGTTTTTGCATTATTTTAACCCAAATATCTTTAACATAGATCTACTGGGCCGTCGGTTCTTGTATAGGGTTGTTTCATTTCTATGAAGGTGAAGGTATTCTAATCAACTAAAGATGTGCATTTCTCACTAATTTTTAGGATGGAATACCTGTAATGAAATTCATCAGTTTCCTGAGGTAAAATCAAATTTTCTCCCATATGCCTTATATATAGTTACGTTATGTAGTCATTATACATATAGCAGTGGAAATAGGTTTATTACACCCTGTAACACGCATGCACAAATTCCGCTATCTAGCAAATTCCTGCCGTTACGGTAATTATGAAGAACAACTACATACACCCAGTGAGCACCCATTCATCGAATGAATTCAGTTGATCTACGCCTATTGTTAAAAAAAAAATATTTTGACAGAAATAATTATATATCAATGGACACGGCTGAAATGTGCTATGATTAGAACTATTCCATCTCCACTGAAAATATTCACATAGAAAATGGGCAGATAAGGCAATTTCTGGTTGTCATGGAAACCACTCCACAATTCCAAATGGGATCTTTTGCCACAATGTTTTTTAAATCCTTTCAGGAACCCAGAAACGAAAACAGAGTTCAGAAATTCCCTCTAGAACCAATTTTATGATGAAAACATCGCATTTCTTAAGTTATTTTTCCACGAAAGTGCTTTTTTTTTTTGCATTATTATCATCTGTGATAGGATATAATGCATTTAGAGCTTATTTGCCATTTTCAGTTGTAAACACCTACCTAGGTTTGACAAGCAATTACAGCAAAACTACCAGGGATATTTTAGCTGAAGATATCTCATTTTAGAGCCTATGACTTAAATTTCAAAAAGCTATTCCCCCCAGGAGGCATGTTTTAATATATTATTCTCTACTCTAGAAAACCTAAACGTATAAATTTGCAGGGAAACATTGAAAGAGTGTTCATTTATCACCCCTATGCCCACTGGGGAGGGGGGGTAAAGAAGCATGTTTTACATTAAAAAAAAGCATTTCAAGCCTACTATGTTTAAGTAATTTCCCACTTAATCATGTCTACTTGCTAGATAATAAATGAAATCTAATAGGCAGTCACCATAGGTATATATAAGTGCATTCTAGATTCCGCATGCGTAGTTATTATTGTGTTCAATGTTCACGAAAATAAAATGTAGACAACCCTCACTGTTGCATGCTTTTGTACCATACTTGTTTATTATTTGTCCTATCCAAACTGTGCATTTAATCATATTTGTGAAGTGGGAATAGGTAACTAAAGGAATGTCAAATTAGTAAAATGGCAAGATTGTCGGCCTGTTGCCTGTATTGCTCTGTTTACACTAACGGGAACAGAAAACTAAATGGGAGTTTGATAATGTGGCATGCAGATTTAAACTCAATATGGTGGACAAAGAGATAAATACTCTAATTCTCTCGGTGCTGTCTGGGGGCAGCATGTGGCTAGATAAAGATCCCTTGCAACAATCCAACTAACATGTGTCGACATTTCGACCAAATTGTTTATCTGACTCCTGTCAACCGGTTGGAGCTCCTTCCAGTGGTGCTCACTTGTTTTTGGTACCTTTCTAGGTTGAGTAAACTTCCACTGAGGGCGGATATTCAAAAGGCCGAGGAGAGATTACAAGTTCTGGCCCGTGAGACGCGCGCAGCTTTTCGACTTCCGTTTCAGGTAGAAATCCGGAAGTCAAACCTCAGACCTGCGCAGTCTTACAGGAACATTCCCTCGGCTGTTTCCCCAGTCAGCAGTCCCCGTGCTCGCTGTGACGTCAAAGTCTCACTTGGAAGGGGCTCGGGGTCACCTGCTGACAGGTCAAGGTCAAGGTCGGGCAGCCCAAAGCGTCCCCTGGTGGGTAGTCATATCCCACTTCCGGTGCGTAGTGGAAGCAGCCCCCGCCGCTCGGAGTCAGACCGACCACCTTGGAGGTTTTAATTGTTAATACTATTAATGAATAAAAAAAAAAACGTGTGATAAGTTCTACCCATTGATTGCGCAAAAGAGTAATGGCAGATGGAAGTTTTTATATGACAATGGTCTTTGCTGGGATTGATTACTTCTTGGGCGACGTGCGTTCTCTTTCGCCTGGTCCTTGGTCAATCTAATTGAAATGTGTTTCAGTGGCTCAATATCTGTGATACAATATTGTAATATATGTAGAAGGATTAGTCTGATAGAGCTAGTAAAACAAAATTCTTTCTGTATAAGTTTATGCTCTGGTGGGCAATAATTTTGAATTCCAACTACCTCCATATACATGTAATACCCCTGCTGTAAAATTCCCCGCCACAGTTGATGCTATACCGGTTTCGTGGCACCGTATTAATAAAGGGTTTTTCGTGGGTCATGGATATCTAATTCCATGTAACAACATGCACTTGCTTCACCGTATATTTCTATAAATGAGGAGGTCTGGGTGTCCTACCCCGTCCCTAGTGAGAACAGTTCAGCAATGGTTCAGAGGACCCCGGTCTCTGTGGCTGTAATCGTATCCATATCGTAGCTGTATGATACACGGATATAAATGTATTAAACACTGCATGGCAGATTGAATGGTATAAGGTAGGCCAATGATATACATATCAAGGTGGCTGGCGGGGATGGCAAAGTTGTTCAGTGAGCAGTTTTCTGCGCAGGTATAGACTTCCAATAACCAGAAACAAAGGGCATGTAGGCCTATATAGGTAGATGACCATCTGACTAAAACAAAACGGATCATATATCAGTTTTGCATATACATGTACTGCAAAGGTATGCTTTTAATCTAAGTGCTGGGGAAGTTATAAATAAATCTAATTACTTTTGGATATGAATCTGGGTATTTATGTGATAAATCACTATATGATCCTATATGTGGTTGAAGGTTCTGTAGCCCAGAAATATGCCTGGAACCCCCATACTTTTTTTCACATATTTGAAAAGTGCATATAATTCTTTGGGCTAGGGTGAGAATATGGCGAAAATCTAATTACTCTTAGTCTATCCCCGCCAGCCACATTAAGGTGGATATGTCATATGAGACGATTGCATGGTATACGGTAGGCCAATAATATACATATTGAAGAATGATGTCATATGAGACGATTGCATGGTATACGGTAGGCCAATAATATACATATTGAAAATGATATGTCATATGAGACGATTGCATGGTATAAGGTAGGCCAATAATATACATATTGAAGATGGGTATGAACCATATGAGACATTAGCCAAATAATGATGGTGCTCAATAATTTATGTAGCCTTTATGTTAACCGTTTGTATACCATAGTATCATAAAAGATTGACATGCGTATACCGTCAGCACTTTGTATAGTTCTGTTGTTATCCTTTTGTAAAATGGTTGTTTTATATGGTTAAAATCCTTAATTACTTACATATTCATGAGGACTATCATTTAGTACAGGATACTCTCATTCATCATGTTGGTCATGAATGCAAACATTTTGTACTTCAGCTCTGTTTTTTTTGTTGTTATTCAGTGATATAGAGAAGCTTCCCATAGGTCCCAGACCATAGGTCCCAGACCATACATGTGGTTAAATTTGTGGATGTTATGCTGAGTCGTCCCTTTTGAAGGGCTCAGTTTTATATCTACACAAAACTGTAGCTAGAAGGTGAAAGCAGACAATGTGGTGGGCTGGTGGATTAGTGTTTATTTATGCTGTGATGTCTTGTTTGTTTAAGGTTGTGCCTCTCAGTCTTCCTACTGTGATCCGTGTCTAACGACAATGGACACTTTTTGGATAACAGCAGTAAGAGAGGCACATAACCGACTTCTTAATCTAAGAATTCAACAATGTATATTTGTATATTTATTCCAATGGGAGAAAAAAAAACTAGAGGATATCATGTTTATGACAGCCCGCTGGTGCATTGTATGAAATGAATAACACTGTGATACCTATAGCGAAGACATTCAAAGATCAGATTTCGTCCATATTTGCATTCTAAGTTGTATTATTTTTTTTATACAATGGTGGTATATCATTTCCCTATATCGGTGTAAAGTACAAGCCGGTTTTATGTACAAAATTAAATGAAATAATTTGTAAACACTGTGCAATCCTCTTTCATCTGTCCACATCAGCCTAAGAGTCAGCAAAATTTTATAGAGTTGAGTACTTGATCGCTGTTTTGCACATATTTGACATTTTTGCAGGTAGTATATTTGGTGTAAGCGTGAGTGGAGCTGGTTCTGGCGAATGCACTGATAAGCTGATAAGATGGCAACCAGCATGTCCCTGGATAGTATCTACTTACAGGGACAAGGTACCCATCATAATGTTCAATGCCTTATAAGTGTGTTTTGCCACCTTTGGTATAACCAGCAAAATTCAAAATGGTTGACCCATTAGGTCTAGGCTCCTATACATACGAGTGGATAAGCTCGTAGTCTATTTGCTTTATACGAGGTAAATACTCAGGGGCTACTATGAATATGCCCTCTACGATACAATATCAACCTCATCCATATTCAAAGCATAAAGTAGATACCCACCAAACCTTTTGCACAAAGTGTCCATTAGTCTGCTTAAAATCACACTCTCCGTATACTACTCACAATCAAAATCGCCCATTGTCCTGAAAATGGGGACACTTTGTGTATGCTACTTTCATCTCCTATGGTATTAAATTAAGAGAACCTCACCCCACCCATCGGTGTAGCGATTTTGGCTTGTGTCACGGACATTATTATTCCCATGTGTTACTCTACAAGTATGTAGAATACCGTCTTGGGAAATGCATAATATATACATGTATAGCTCGGAGGTGTCCACGTCATGTCAAGGCACCTTACGTCACCCAGCTCAAACGAGATGTATGTCGGCGGGTCTTGCGATAGCCTGGCACCTACCGTAACACGTGGTCCCGTTATGGAGGGCGTTCCCCATCCATCACGTGGACGCCGACAAGGGTCGCTGTGGTGGCAGGCGGCGCTGAGAGCGCTGCACGGCGGTGGGTACATGAACTAGTGGTGACGCTGTAGCGACTTCCTCCTCCTCCATCCAGTTGTCCTAAAGGTTCTCCTGCTCAGTCTGCCCAGCACTGCGGTGCGGGAGGGAGAAGAGAGGCAGTAGACTAAGGTAGTGCTCAGTGGTACGGTAGCAGCAGGTGCAGTCTACCGTCACAACACTCCGCCCTGCACAGTGAGCTCATGTCTGCGGGGCGGGTGTCAGGAGGAGGAGGACGGAGGACACGGCCAGCAGGGCCCGGGAGGTGTAGCAGGAGCAGGAGGAGGGGCAGCAGCCCCGGGCAGGTGCTGGATGAGCCATGGAGGCCACCTCCAGTCTGTACATAGACCTGGAGAAGCCGGACGCAGTCCACAGCGGTGGCCACACCCTCAAGGGAGTGGTGAGGCTGGAACTAACGCGTGCCGTGGACATGATAGGTGAGTGGATCAGTCTGAGCTGCTCGTGGGGGAGCTGCTCACACTTGGTCAGTGTCAGTAGGAGCAGCTCCCCGTGTGGGCCTAGTGATTGGTGAGTGAGCGGGTCACTGGACATGGCTTGTGAACCGATCACAGATCATGTCCCAAACGGGCTTAGGAATGAAGTAACTATTTTGAACAACAGGTTATTTCAATGTATGATTTAGTCTGTGGCTGAAAATTGCCCACGTGTACGTGTACACACCTAGATCTTCACCCTAGTCTATTTGTGAAGTACCAATACTGTCAGACTGCGTCAAGCTATTTACAGTAGATCGCTTTTAATTTTGGAAAACAGTACGAGCTGCTGTTAGTATGAGTGAGTGAGTGAGTAATAGAGGTTTAACGCCATTTCGACAGCTAAGGTCATATTCATGGCGAGAACTACATTACACAATTTCACAGAGGAATGTGTCAGTGCCCGCGCATATGTGCACCACACACATCCTGAGGGGATAGGAAAGAGGAGAAATAGACCCTTTTAAGTGGGCTAGGGAGGCCCTAACTGTTAGTATAAATCTAATGACCCAACCTTATGTTGCCCTGTACGCAGTACAGTGGTCTTTATAGCTCATTTACTACATTTTTCTGAACGTGGTGTTTAACCCTCAGCCCACTAAAGCAACCTGTAACCCAAGGTAAATTTACCAAGAAACATCCGAGTATGCTCCCTTGTACGTGGTTATGAGTATCGCATACCTAGGCGCTTCTGGCTCTTGGGTAGTACAAAGGTATACATAGGGCCACCCTGAGTTTTTATTTCAATGTGACGGCATGTAATTTACCGATAAAGTAGTAGTAGGAGCAATTGCAAACAGAGTGGTGAATAAAAGTACAAAAAATGTAGATGCAATATGCACATATCAACATGAAAACAGAAGTCTGCCATATGACGAAGAATTACATGGCATATAGAATGGATGTGGACCACTAACTTCGACATGGTGACATGGCCATTTCTTAAAATCGACATGTGACATGGGGCAAAAGAGTTAGTGACATGACACAGGGACTTTCTTAAAATCGACATGTGACAGGGACCCCCATCCACACCCCCTATTCCGAGTTAGCAGGTTTTCCCATGGGCGCGGCCATTGCTGGAGCTTGTTACCAGCGAGTTCTACTGATAAGACCTATCAGATGGGTACCAGTTGGCCCCCGAGAGGACCGCAGTGAATAATTGGGATTACCTCATTGGCTAATAATTAGTCCTGCTAAGTCCGTATAGAGACTGATCAAAATGTACTTCGGACCAGGCGAGTGCCATCGTTCACTCCTCTAGGGAGGTGCTGGTCAGTGTGATAGACGGAAGTCCAAAATGATTTATAGGCAGTCTAGATGGTCATTCCATGGGTGACCTGCTGCTGTCTGATCAGGGGAATAGCATAGCAATATTATCATACACTATCGACCATATGAGTGAATCCAGCGAGCTGTTCCATACATGTATTTCTCCAACAGACAGACACAAGCAGTAGCAGGGCTAATGTCCTGTATTTTCCATAGATTATATTCACAAGCGCTCACAATTCTCAATAAGCAGCTGCCACTAGGAGGTTAAATTTAAGATTTCCTGAGACAAGTAATATAGCTACTTGAGTCTGAGAAAAAATGTGCCAGCGTAGCAGACAATCAGGGTCTACATGACAGAATGACAGGTGGAGTCCATAATTGCTGTTCATGGAATGCTTCGCCTGAAATATATTAGGATACCCAGTGTTTGGACCACACCCAAGTCTCTATCAGGTGCATTTAATTGAGATTATTCGGCTCATGTAGCAACACTGACACACACACCTGAACAATAAGGGGCCCCTGGTCACTATACTACAGATTACTACTGAGTCACAGACAAAAACCAATAAATGTGACTCTATTGCTAGGCCCTGCTGCTCTGCTTGAACCATTAGCTACTATTCTGTTCAATCAAAGCTTTGGCAACCAATCCCTAGTAGTGCCGGTGGTGTTGGCCAATGGTTGGTCCGTCTCACTATAGCTGCTGTTCAGTAATAAGTACCGAAAACGAAAGTGATAGAGTTTTCTGACAGAGGCTTTCATGGATCATGTCTATCTATAGTAGCTATAGAATGCCTATGGTAGAATCATGACAACTCGTCAATATGCCACATTATCTTCAGACCAGTTCCTAGCAGTTGGTTAAGACTTAATCTTGCCAAGATTTGGTGAGGTGAAATGGTCAGTTTTGTGAGGGCTACTGCCCTATTGACCTATTGCTGACCGTGATCTGATGCCTACAGCTAGGTCTCATGCCTTAAACACAGATGCTACAATCTACATTTTTATGCTATGTATGCGCACAAGAGGTTCAATCTTACTTGGCAGTCATGAGATGTTTCTGTGTGTGTGGGAACTGTGGGAGTGATTCTGGTGTGAAAGAGAGCAAATAAAATATGCAATCCCCTAGGGACGGTACCGGAAGCTTTGGATATCGTGCTTGCTCATGCAATGAATACAGATTTCACATTTGGAAATCCGATGCGGTTAGACCTTGCCTTCATTTGTGTCTGACTAGTTCCAAATATAAATGTACATGATAAGGTGTGAACATTAACTGAAATAGAAGAGGTTATGAGATTGTTTCAGTTCAAACCTATATTTTCCTGGACACTACTTAGACGTATCCAGATTTTGGTTTCATCAATAATACTGGAATGGTCACTGGGATTCTAGATCCTATATAATGTGGACGGACGCACATGATCTAACAGAGAAAGATATAAGTTAAAATGATCGAGGAGTTTGGTAGACTTATGGGACCCCTCCATCCTAATTAACCTGTTGGTAATCCCACTTGATCCCAACAGATCCAATATTGTTTTACTACCCAAGAGACCGATCAATCACCCCTGCCTGGTGGCAATTTACACAATGTACTTTGTCATAAGCACTAATTATAATTGGGTGAACTAATTCATCAAGAGAACGATAATTTGGGAAAGGTTACCAGTCATAAATAAATACAACCATTAGCATAAATTATGGTAAACTAACCTCCTATGTTTATCATTTTGACAGTTTATTATTAACAATAAGCTAATTATACGATCGTAGCTTTGTCAGTTTACTATACATACGTTTATATTATAGCAGAGAAACTGTGGTGCTTGTTTGAAATACAATTCAACCATTTCTCCGGTCCCCATTTTGAACCATTCCCAAAACTACCATTGCAATTGTGAAGACAAAGTAGCAGCCGCCAAATGTTAGAGTGATACTGTCTTTATATCAGTGCAATATTTTTCTTGGAGGAAGCCAATTTTCCTCTTGGGCCAGGAATCGGCAGAAGATGCCGGTGAGTGTCTCTGAAGATTAAGAGTGGGCGGGAACGGGAGGAGAGAGTTGATAAGGAGAGCTATTCATGAGCTGCTCGATGTATACCAAATGATGTGATGTTACTGGTCATACCAAGATGCGTGTTCACATTGTCCCCTTACTCCACTGAAATCCTTTTGATTTCTAGGATATCCCCATAGTGCAACAGGATTTGCAGTGGTAGCGTATGTGGTTGCTCTTCTCGTAAGAACTGATACTGTTTCCTGCAGGTTGTACGGCTCCACGGTGTTTCTTTTATCAGTACCACAACCCCTACCTCTACAACACCACCCACCAACTACATGTACCACATCTACCTACCATTCCTGTCACTACCTGCACGTTTTCACACCCCCCCCCTCCTCGGTACCACATCATGATGTTCCTATATAGAAATCATGGTCCAATAACAATTTAAAGCTGAATTAATAGCCAAATTATACTACCCCCCCCCCTTCCCTACATCCCCTGCACAATGATTCACCACAAGGGTGAACATAGCATAAGTGATGGTTAGTAGGGTCTAGGCTAGGAGAGCACAGTCAACACATGGCCTTCTCCATCATCCTCCTTATTATGACTGTACTCCAGTACCCTGGGCAGGTTCTCTGACACCCAGCAGCACTGGAGGAATACGTCAGCTGCACACAAACACCAGGAGGGTGTTGCTCCTATGGTAAATAAAGCTGTCAGTATGTGCACTCTGCAGTGGCGGATCCAGGGTTGTCTAGAAGGGGGGAGGCAAGACTTGGTGAGAGCTGACGTACTTTATATGGTCGAAAATCATAGAAGGTTTGCATATGACGAATTTGGAGGTATTCCAGCCCCTACTCTTTGA
Source organism: Acholoe squamosa (assembly GCA_949317995.1). Classification (NCBI taxonomy): domain Eukaryota; kingdom Metazoa; phylum Annelida; class Polychaeta; order Phyllodocida; family Polynoidae; genus Acholoe; species Acholoe squamosa. The sequence continues at coordinate 50,448,493 of OX439039.1, forward strand.
ATTTTAGTTTCCCCCTCTATTTTTTTGGCTCAAATATTTAGGCTGGATGAGATCTTTGTGTTACATATGGGTTTTGATGGTCCCATATGAATATTTTGGGCTCCAGGGGGGTAAAATGGGCCCAAAATTGTCTGGGCGAAATTGTGTCTGGGCGAATGACATTTAGGGGCCTAAGTTACAAGCCATGTTGGGGGCTTCATTTCCTACAGAAACAATCATCATACCTCCATGAAAATCTCAGGTCCAGACTATTTTGACCTGTAGATTAAGAAAATCACATTATCATTTATGTCAGATGTGTCCTTGCTATCATAAAAGAAGCACACTTATAAGAATTATTTTTCATGATTCTGGGCACATGTCTGGGCGAATGACATGTGAGGCCCCATATGCACACTTTCTATGATTTGTGACCATATGTGGCCGAGCACCGCAAGCCCATCTGGAGCCCCCTCTACACTTTTCTTTTCCCTCATTTTTGCCCTCTTTCTCCTTTTTCCCTATCCTTTTTTCTTTTTTTTTGTGGAGGGGGACAGCCCCCCTGGGCCACCCCCTGGACCCGTCACTGACTCTTTTCAAAACAAGTCATGCTCTGCTTCACCATTCAACTTGCAAAGCCAGTTCTGCAGAAGAGGCACTTCTTAGCCAGTACTACCCTTTCCCCTAGGAGCAACATCCCCTAGTAGTGTCCCTGCTGGTCGCCAATTGATGCTTTTCCTGACTTTGTTGCAGTAACCCGATAGCAGGTACTTAATAATAGAAGCACGTGTGTACGGATCTATCACCTGTCTTTTTGGTTGTTTTTGCTGTTTGTTAGTTTTTCTCATTTCTCTTCCATTGGTGATTTCTTTTCCTGTAATATGATCCACAGTCTGATCACCAAAAAGGGTGTGCGTTCTTAGAAAAAAGGAAGTGACAGAAATCGTTTTATTTTATTTGTAAGATGAAGAAGCAATGTCTGAAAAAGATATTGGTATTTAAGAGGGGGTAAAAAGAGGACCCTTGAATAAACAAAAATGTAGCTTGATACAGAACGGAAGGTTACTGGTGTGTCTCTATACCACCTTGAAACAATGGAAGAAATATATATTTTCTATATCCCTGCCGCGGTCGCATCATCCAGTACCATTGTCATTTTCTAGTCCCTCTAACCAGGATTATAAGGTTCTGTGAATATTGGCTTCTCTCCACGTCGTCTGGTTTATGACCTGCTGTTACCAAACAAATAAAAAGTGAATTCTTGACCTATAGTCAAATAGTAATCCACTTATACACTAATCGGTGCAGACCCTGCATGCCCTTAATTGCCATCTATAAGGGGGACCTCAGTTGGAGATAACGCCCTGATAACGTCTGAGCAGCTGAGCAGATTACCAGGAGAAATGAAGAAACTGACAAGAAAAATGAGCCAGATGTTGCTGCGTCTGTGGGTGTGGTTGTCACGCATCCTCTGTCGTGTTCTACCAACTGTGTCACCATGTGTGCCTGGTCGTCCATCCAGTTTGCCCTGTTTGTAAAGGATGGTTGCTGTCCTCCTGCTGGAAGCTAAAGATGGAGAGGGATGGTTGCCTGTCCTCTTAGTCTAACCATGTTTACCTTGTACCGTGTTAGGGGGAAGTCAGCCGGAAGGAGGAGGCACACCCTACCATTTGCCCCTGTCATGTGAAGACGCCCTGCTAATGGTCTCAACTGTTCTGCATTGATTTCCAGGCAACATACCTAGAGTCCGCCCTGGCATTAAATTGAATAACCTACCACTTTGTGGTAGAAGCATGGTCATGGTAACGCAGGCCAATTCCCTGATCTGCCCCCCCCCCCATTCCAGTTGTCCTCGTATTTGCCTCATCTTCATCCAGCTGCCACGAGATAGATTGCTCTCCTCTCTCCGTCTGCCATTCCTTTATACTCAGCCAACCTACATATCCTAGATAATCAAACAATTTACTAGTTTTCTTTTTGTCATTTTAGTGTTGTTCTATAGTGTGCAACCCACGCCTTAAAGGCACACCCTGACTTCGGCAAAATAAGGTTGGATATCCTTGTGTATAAACCGCGCCTTATTTATATGCAGGGTGTTACGGTGATTCCAGCCGGCTTATGCTGTGACAACCATCTCACATTTATCACCCTGCTTACTGTCACCTCAAAGTACATAAGCTGTCTACTGCTCATCCTCTGGTGCACACTGAGGTACCCTGAAGCATGGCCTACAACCCTTTCAAACACTGTGAGCAGCTCATATGGGTCTAGGGGAGCAGCTCCAGTAAAATTAGATTGCAAGGCCATTAACATGGTTTAGGAATAGCAGGTTTAATCGTCTCTGCATAGGCTTTTGCCAGAGATACAAGAGCCCTTGTCAGACAATATATTGCTTCTTGTATTTATGCATTGCTGTTAATAAGAGGCGGTTAGATTGCTGATGCGTATTCAGTTGTAATTCGATACATGCATTAAAAATAAAAACCGTTATTCTGAACGCTTTTGTTGAATCTAATTGACACTCGATAATTTTCTGGGGTTGGGCGGCTTCATCATAGCCTCTATTGTATATTATACACGTATAAAACAATAGCAATGCTTCAAGAACGCTACCAAGGACAGATCCATAAGCTCCACAGAAGCTCGGTGCTCCCTTCATAAGATCAGCTTTATCTGCGATGCTGCCCTAGCCGAGTGTGCAATGCTAAAAATAGATAGAGGTGTAGCTCAGTGCCTGGCCGCCCCTGTGTCAACAGAGAAAGGAGATGCTCTTTGGATTCAATGTAGAATGGACACCTCAGACAAGATAATATCCTTGAGTAGAAGTGACACCTGATATGGATGAGATTCGTGCTCATTGAGCAGAAGGATGAAATGACATGTAGACTTTGTGGATGGTGCCCCTTTTTTACAGTGTAGTTCCACTGTGTACGAAAATACTTTATTCAATATGTCTGGCCTGTGTCTATTTCAATTTACATAGTTCTCGCAATTTACCCTTGAGCTAAACCTGCATTTCTCTTCAGTGTATACATAGCTGTTTTAACATCCACACAATGAGAAAGGCAACGTGCTCGCATTCACTCAAATATAACTCTGCCCTCTTTTATAGATTGCACTCCTATACTACATAGAAACAATGGAATTAATGGAAATAGTAACAGTTCTATCAAAATCATGGTTATGCCCTAATATGAGTATTATATTCCGCCAGCCCAATGCTGACCTGACCCATCTTACATGATAAATCAGGAATTTTCCTATGCATATTTCTAGTGTTTAGCATTATGATATTATGTTTAGATATGTGGTATCCATGGATTACAAACTTATGTAGATCATTCCATTTATTCTACTTTATCTATGTTAGGAAGAGAGAGCTTCATACTCCCAGGGAATACCATCACATATGTTATCCACTGTTGGGGGTGACCCCATGTAGAGTTAGTACACAGAACGGCTAGGAGAGGATACACTGTGACTCTATATTTTCTGTATACAACTCAGCACAGGTGTCTATGGTGTGCATTGCTCATTTACCAAAATGAGATAGGATCCAAGTGACCAATCTCACATGTTGAACTATTTATATTAATGTACTTACACATAGAGTTACTCAACATTGATTTACAAAGTTCCTTTGGCAGATTTTAGATGAGAACAGTGTATGCCTGAAATTAGAATGTATGAACAGAGTGCTGCCACCTAGTGTGGCTTTTATATCTAAACATCTAAACATATATGTGTTTATACCCTAAACACTGGACCATCAGACTGCTTATATGCTAAACATCTAATCATGTTTAGCATTGGTGTTTAGGCATTTAGAATAAACGTGTTTAAATCCTAAACAGATGGCCAATAATGTAACTACCTAGTCTATATGTTTAGTCTTTAAACATATTTAGACCTCAACATGTTCAAAACCTAAGCCCCTTTTTTACAGTGTAGTTCCACAAGTGTAGCAGAGCATTTCAAGGCATATGGCCATACAGATCTGAGTGTCTATTTACAATAACATTCTCTCCATGAAAGCCTATTCATATCGTTTAGAGCTACGCATGGAAATGCATATTTCCGGGCAATAAATAACTACAACAGCCCTATTGCGTTTTACCTCTAACACAGTACCCGCTGCCAACCTGTCCTTCCATGCCAGATGCTGAGGTATATATAGTGCTTGCCACCTGTGAAGAGGGATGCATGTGTTGGCAGTGTTACATTGTTCTATCATTTCAATTCACTCTGCTTGAAACAGGACAAAGGAGGTTGTATTAGATTTTATAAAACAGTAGCCCATACACTACTGCATGATAGAAGTGACCTTGAGTGCATTTTAGGAGTACAGTGCACGCCTGAGCAAGGTCCAGGCTTGTCCATCATACCTGTGGGGTTTCATAGGCTTTAGACCTTTAATCAGTGTTATGCGAATGATGACATGTTTTATAAAGACAATAGACAACTCATTCTTCACATCTTGACTCTATGTTAGACTATAAAACACTCTGGTCTTGGGCCATATGAAAGTCCTCGACCATCGTGCGTTATCAGTGGTTATAGTCCAACAGAGAGTCTCGACGTGAAGAATGTCGTTGTCTATTCTCTAAACAAAGTTACATAATATGGCTACCACCAGAAGTGTCTGTAATGCGGCACCTCATGTAAAGTAGCACTTAGACTTTGAAGTAGGAAACAAATTAAACCCTTATTCATCATCTGCAGTTTATGATTGTCCAACGCATAATAGATAAGGGCATTTTGAAATACTGTTAGATAAGGGCATTTTGAAATACTGTCGTGGCACCAATAATCCATAAGCACAACAATTTACACATAACAATGCCTCAATAGGTTTTTGTGGACCTACTGCATGACCATAGGAATGACTGCCAAATGAAGGCTGAATATGAAAGGAGTAGGTTTATACAAAACAATGGCTCAATGCTGTCTACTAGGAAATAACCTTCTCTAACCTAACCCAGGAGACCCACCTGTATATCAGACCCAAACAAGGCAGGGAAAGGCATTCAGGGAAAACATTCAGGTCAGTATGGGATGGGTGAATGGGTGATATAGACTGCCCTTACAACCCATCCCATCGATCTCTGCACCAACACTACAGGTTTGCTAGGATAGTAGAGGGATGGTGGGACTCTAAAGTAGGTCTGAGCTATACAGAGATGGGTCCACAAGCAGTGACCGATAAACAGCCTTTGGGAAAGACAAGTCCTGGAAGGAATTTCTCAAGATGGTACGACTAGACCCTTCAAATCGTGGTGGGATCCCTCACTCTAATGCCATTACAGCCATTCATCTAGTGGTATCTTATGATTGCACTGGAACGACTGCCCTACCAAACTCTATATATGAAATTTCTACAATAAATGCTGATCATACAGATTGGGCGTTATGCATTACCTATGATCACCCACTGAGGCTTATTGGCTAAAGATCATCATACAAGTAAGATTTTTCAGGTAAGCCAGTTAGACAAGAGAGGAGCATACAGATGATATCATAAACCAACCCTAATGATGAGAGCTCCTCCTTAATTAATTCCGAATTTATATTAATTTTGTTGAATATTAACTGATGAAGCTTTGTCTCTCACCAATATTTCACCGAATAGTTTCAGATAGCTGGTATTTTCGACACTGGTTTTGGTATAAATTATTTTAAGCCCACCGAGGTCAATGAAAAACAAAACATCTACAAGCGAAAGGTCATCCATCTTATATATAGCACAGGCCTGATTGTTGCTGATGGGGCTAATACACATGTGATGTTGCATGTTAGCCTGAATGTAAGGATGTCAACCATGCCACGATCCATAGCTTAGCCAAGTGTCTATCTTGTGTCTCCTTCCTTCCTCTGATACTACTGCTAGATTCAATGTATTTCATCAATTGACGATATCACGGGTATGGCTGTCATACAACCAGCCAGTAACCTTCTGACACTAGTTGATGGAACTGCAATATAATACTCAATAATACACACATGTTAGAATGCTTGATATTCAAATATTACACTCAGCACCCACTGATACAAGCTCCCTCTCAGTCCAGCAGCTCAGGATCGTGTTTCAAAAGTTTCTACCACAGGATGCCCTCAAATCGTAGTGGGAGGTATGAGAAATGACTCCATACCAGTGACTACATAGTGAGCTACAGTACAGGCCTTCAAATAACAGCTGCTATTTATTCAACTATAGTGACTCAATACCCACCATTATGAAGTAATAGCACCCAGTCATACCAGCCACTGTTGGCAACATAGTGACCAGTCAAACCTCTCTCATGGTCTAGTTTGCACTCCTGGGTTCAAACGAGCATAGGGCTGCAGTAACTGTCTATAGGTGATCGCCCATGGGCCCTATAGAGTACAGATACCTTTTTTAAAATATCTTCTCATGTAGCTCAATATAGTGGGTCATTGCCATCCCTCATCCTGAGTGGATAATGAACAAATAGAAATAAAGATCTATGCTTTTTATACTTAAGGGACATGAAAACTTACCATCTACTCACAAAAATACAGTAGTTTGGTAGCAGGTCCCTCAACTTGCACCATGCTATATATGGTAAGGGCCATGAGTGGTATGAGGTCAGGACCTTTTTGATCATTAGTCTATATATATATAGAGTACTTATAAATATTGTTACAAAGAAAAGAACACAGATAGGGTACTTTGATGAAAGGAGTGCAGAGAGAAACAAGGTCCAGAACTGGAATATGCAGCTGTCGTCATAAACTGGTGCAGGCATCTTAACCATATACACATCGGTAAGAACAATAGTGCATTGTGCACTCCGGTGAACTTTTCTGTAGGAAGTATTGCCAAATTCGCCCGAAGGGGCTTTGGCTTGGCTCAGTGCGTTTATGGGGAGTGTCTATCATTGTGGACTAATTAAAAATTGGTCGTAATTTGCCGTGGAGAGTTTCCAGTCCCCCCCTCACAACCGGGACTATATACCTCTCCCTCACTCTCACCAATGCTCTGCTGGACATTACACGTACAAGTGAAGTGAGTACAATTATTTACGGTTTCCCACCCACCCACACCTAAAAACACAGACAATGACAATATACTTAACGAGTGGGGCGAACAAATGTGTGATAATCAAATAATCATTACATGTTGAACTCTTTTATCGTCATTTTACTGTCTATTCATCTGATTAATTCACATGTTTACACAATTCATTGTTTTAACCATGTTCTTATCATAACATTAATTCTCACTCAGGTAATTAATAAATGTTATCCAAATCATAGTCAGCTTCTCTCTCAGTAAATTACCACCATACCGGCACCATTTTATATTGCCTCCAGTTTTGTAGTCTGGGCACCTGTTCCATTCCCGAAGATCTCTAAATCTCTCCATGATCCCCTCCAGGTCTGTATTAACCTGCAGACCCGGAAATAGCCACCACAAGAGCCTCTCTTCACCTGAGATGCCCTTATGCTAAAGCCATACCAGAAAGATGGCATGCATGACTCTAATTGCCTGGAGGACATTTCTCAGTAATGCTTATATATAGACTTATAACACCATTTAGAAAATGCTTTCCTGAGGTACCTGGATATGTTCACGTTATGAGGTCTATACATACATCATTTTTTAATGTCGCATCAATTAAGGAGCTGATACTGATACATTTTTTCCTAACTAGCTTGAGCTCAATAATGTAATGCAAAGCAGTCACTTGACGACACTGTCTCACTGCCACAGTAAATGTCACGTACACATGGGTATATGTATTGGCCTGCCCACGTAAAGCCCTGTCCTCCAGGGCTATAATGATTTACAGTGCGTGCCCCTAACACGGTGAGACCACCTGGAGGTCCTGCTCTACATTAGGTCGTCCATACCATTAGTGAGCTGGAGGGTCTTGCCAAAAGATAACGAGGATGAACCTCTGTAAAAATTATCAGAGAGTGCTGAGGAAAACGTGTATGACCTAACTTGTGTTCATAGTATTGACAAAGAAATTACGGCAGAATGTATGGAAAACTCGGTTTCGCGCACGTTTTCACTAAACACAAACAATTATTTAGCAAGACAAAAATGTGCATATTTTCTTTCTTGGTTCACATTTCCTTTTTTGGCAAGACCCTCCTGAGGCTGTAGAAGTAGTATTGGCATCTTGAGCCATACCTCATCTATTATCCTTCTTTTCCCTGCCCAAGTGTCACCTCTTCTCTCCTATAAGATATTCCATTTAACAATTATTAGAATCCACAGCATGAACTGCTGAAGCCTGTGTTTGGGTGTGGCTTTATTGTCCACCAGAAACTGATGTTTAATCTTGCTGACAAGTCCTACTGCAGGACTGCAGAAAGTTTTATTACTGTCGTCCTGACACCCCTTTCATCTCTGACCTGCCCTCACTTTTATTAAGAGAGGTCTGCACAGAGGGCTGGGACCACGAGATGCCCCTGAAACTAAGTCAGGATAGGTGGCAGTAGGCTAGAGAGCTACCTAGATATGTCCTTATTAATTATATCAACACCTTTTTGCTAACAATAATATTCATGGGTATACAGCGCTGATATCATTTGTGTATAAAATAAATGCACCTTTCGCTATTCCATTATCTTATGCCACTTGACTAGCTACCAATTCCCCCCCCCTCCTCTTTTTCTCGTTACCTCTTTATATTATAAATACAGGAAGAACATCATAAGTGACGCTATGTTATAAATTTATCTACATATTGTTTCATAAGTATTCTTTGGCTTTCCTATGATACCAGATCTTGACCTTGTGCAGGTAAGCTAAGAAGGGTTGCTCCTGGAGAGGCAATTGCTCACAATGTCATGCTGAAAAAAAAAAAACAATTCTATCAGGATCGGGTGATCTCCAAATGTGTAATGTGCTCCATCCAGGTTGCGATCTTTGTATACTGCATACAATGTCATGTCAAAGGACTGACTCAATGCAGACCAGTATCATTGAGAATAAAATTAATAAGGATTCATTGACGCATACTGCGGGCCGTGGTAGAGCTTGAGATCGCGGTGAGTAGCACTGCATGCACGTAGCCATATTTGAGTGCCCAGTTACAATATTTCCATGGTGAGACTCTGCCCAGACAGCATGTGGCTCTATATATGGAAAGGCAAAGTGGCAATTTCCAGCACTTAATTACTACAGGAGCCGAAGGACGTTTTCCTTCTAACAGCCTTTAAGCTTCTTTCATACCAGGTGATGTACCTCTAATTGCTACTTGGGCAGAAGGAGGGCTTCCGAAGGTTGCTACTCTTCTTTCATTTGATTTTTCCCTACTTGATACATGCGAATGAGCTGCAAATTGGAGTTCCTAGAAACATTAAGAGGTTCCTCACTGGCAGTCTGCCATAGGGCACAAATACCCCCACAGGCACATTTCTTAAATAGCAACAAATGGGAACGTCTCCTCTCCTGCTCTTTCTAAATCACCATTTTATAAAAGTAAGGGTACTACGCGGTAAATACAGGGGGGGGGGACTTGGCAGGAATGCCCATACTAGTATTTATAATCATCCATATCAGAAAGCTTCTAGCGTATCTAGATTCGTATCAAAGAGTCAGACTACAGAATGTTATTATGCAGTTTATACCCGAACTTTTGGGTTGTTAATGTTTTCCTATGTTTAAGATTGTCTTATATCCTATTCTATTCATTTCATGTGACATTGGATGGCAACCTTTCGGTAATCCGGACACACGTATGAGTTGATACTCGGGCCAATGTTGTTTATTACAGACAAAAGTGGAACTTTGTGTCAGCAAGAGACCAATGCTATGGCTTAGGAGACCAATGCTATGGCTTATTCTCATCTTATTTTCATCTTGTATCCTTACCCAGCGGACTCACCATTCTCAGCCATAAAGTCTGCCTCAACAAGGAAAGGGAGGTGAGCCACTCAAGGTCAGTCGATAGGACGACACAGACTGCCCTTATATCCTAGCCCATTTATCTCCTGGCCAACACTGCAGGTCTGATAGGACTCTGGAGGTGTGCTGAGGCTCTAAATCGGGAATGAAATGTAAGGAAAAGAGACTGACTGATAGGTAAATTTGTAGTACAAACCTACCGACACCATTTGAGAATTTAAATGAGTGCATCTCATGCGAAATATAGCGTGTTTCCAAAAGGTATGTTGAATCATGTTCAAATGCCCCTAACATGACGGCCAAAATATCAAGTGTTTCTTGTCATTTTATTTCTAGAGTTCTAATTGTCACTGCACTATTATTAGTCAAGTAATGAAGAGCACTTTCGCAGCCTCCAGACATTTCTGTGGTGGCTATTTTACACCTCCTCCCGTATAACATCAATTCATTCAATGTATGAAACCGTCCTACAGTCAAAACACTAGAAGACGCATCAGTTATCCCACTATAGCTCTTATAGGCATTTGGTAATTGGGCTCTAGAAGGAGAATTTACCTTTGTCCTACACCTTCCGAACGACAGATAGACATCTCTCTCCATATCTTGGTCTCTGTCTCTCTCCCTCTTTCTCTCTGTCTATCTCTCTGTCTCTCTGTCTCATTCTTTCTGTCTCTCTGTCTCTGTCTCTCTCTCTGTCTCTCTCTGTCTCTCTCTCTCTCTGTCTCTCTCTCTCCCTCTATCTCTTAGAGGAGGTCGATGACAATGCTTTAAATACATGTACCAATACATGCAGACAATCAAGCTCAAATCTTACGACATGGTGAGAACTGTGGCTTGGATTAGAAAGTAACGTTTTAATCGTATTTAAGTAATAACACCTTGAGACACTCAAATACCTTGAGATGTTAACCCCACCAAAGAGCTTTTAAAATAATCTTGATGTTGCACTAGTTGATTCAATTCTCATCAACCATTTGGAAATATGGATTCAGTAGCGAACCTATTTGTGGGGGTGGACGTCTTAGCTATGTGAACTTCTTCAGCTTTACCTATACCCTAGAATGGCAGTCCAATCAACAATATAGCGCATCGGATGGGTGAGCGGGATAAAGATCTGCTTCAAAAGCATATCCTATTCCCGTTGAGTGTCTCAAAATGCGATGTGAATTCCAATAAAGATAACTGCTAGGTCTGAAAGTCATTTAGGTCACATTTGGAAGTGTTGGGATTATCTGTGTGAACGCAAGATAAGAAAGCAAATTTGCCATTCACTCCTTCATTACAGCAATAAAGAGCTCCCGTGCATTTTCATGTGTCAGTTTCTATTCCTGTAGCTTTAATGGAGAACATTAAAATGGATCTTATTAAATCGAGCCAGCTTGTCCCTTATAGGAAATGGGTACAGGGTTCTTTCTATCCTGTTCTTCAAATTTAGGGAGTGATCATTTTTTAACAACAGTGGGGGCCGGTGGGTTTGCACGCGGACATGCGAAAAAAATTTCAACCCCCCCCTCTTGAGGGGGTAAAATTTTTTCGACCCCCCCATAAGGGACAAAAATCGCGCACCAACGTCCCCTTTTAGCCTATAGTAACGTGCGGGGTTTTCCACTGAAAACAGATAAAATTATTTTGACCCCCCCATCAGAGGTGTTTAAAAAATTCTGACCCCCGCCAGTCAAGGGGTTGAAAAAAGTCTGACCCCCCCTCAAACCCACCAGCCCCCCCCCCCCCCTGTTGTTAAAAAATGATCACTCCCTTAGGTAGACATGTTTGGACAAAGTTCTTATTCAGAGAGCTGTTAGAGAAACCATACAAAAGAATAAAAAAAAAAGATTGCGAAAAACCACCGCCCAACCATTATATTCACCCCTGCTTATGCTTGTTCTTCTCTCTACATATGTGCTTCACGTGATGGGGTTATGCTTAAGATAATTGTCTGTCCAATTTGGTTTCTGTAGTCTTATGTTTTGGTTTCTTCTCACCAAAGATAGATATCATCTATAGCCAACGCTGGAAAGGCAATATACCGAATGCCATGCAATGTCATTATGGCCCAGTCATTACAGGGTATAGCCCAGTAAAGTCTCTTAGTACGTTACCATCCATTCCGTCTTGCAGTCACCCGGAGTGTGGTCTTGGGGCCATAAATTCTGACAGCAAGTCGCATGGTAGGGTCGGTTACAGAATCGATCCTTGTTCCCGGTCTTCTTGTGAAAGCTCTTTATAAAAGTCATGCAGCAAGGCATGGTAAAACTGTGCCGTATTTTGGGCAGTATGTTGTTTTTTTCTTTTGTCACACTGCTTGCAATGTCTTTACAGGACCATGAAATACCCCTCTCCATTCGACAGAGGAACTCCACTTATAAAAACGACTATAATTATCTAAATGAGGGACTCGATATGGTTTATCACAGGTCCAAGCATCCTGGATGCTGGTCAGTGATGCGACTGCATGATAAGACAGGTGGCTCCATGCCAGGTCAGAGATAAGGGTGATTCCTGTTATAAAGTAGCAAACATCCAAGGCCGCTAATGAAGCCACACGGGAAGCCCCATGAATGGTTCAGCCGGCCTCCAATCTCCAGGCCCCTGCGTGGAGATTGGAGGCCCTGTGGTGGAGATTGCTTACAGGGGGGTGTAGGTAGCGCCCCCTGTATTACACATGCAGTGGAGGTCAGGGTATACGGCACATGGCTATTGTATTATTGACCAATGGGAAGCATCCCTGGCATTTACTGCGGAGACGGGGGCTGAAGGTGTTAGTCATAGTGCAGTCGGGGTCTAATGGCGGCCTCCATAGCCTAATGTGCTAATGCCCTATAGAGCGGAACATCTAAGAAGTGGGGCAAAGTCTAGTTTGTAAGAGAACCTTCCCACCACTGAGATCAGAAAGGCAGTGGGGATTGCACAAATGGCTCCTTTAGGTTCAGTGGGTTTTGCCGGGAATGGCAATAGTGAAATGTCACCAGAGACGTTCTTGTTTGTGACTTGTTGCTGGTCTTGCTGTATGAAATCGTTTTTTCCCGAAACAGTAAAAAGATTGATACGTTATTGTACGTCGGTAGCAGACATGGCCAAGCAAAACAGTAAATCTCATCACATGATAACTCCACAAATTTTACGTTCAATATAAAGAACCTGTAGGTCGATCCCACGATGCAATTTTAACTCAAAAGCTTCTGCAAACTAATTACCTGTTCCGATATGGGGCTCTCTCCTCATATTGCAAGACCTATAATGGCTACAGGGGACTTTAATGGCAATGAAACTCTTGCAGATTTTGACACAAGTTAAGATCTTTATTATTTAGATATTTTACCTTGCTTAAGTGAAAAGTTTCTGCAATTTTCAGGATTCTCTTGCAATTTACAGAGAGTTGGATAAAATCCTAGACAGATAGGTATATGTGTTCATCTAAGCTTACAACTCAAGTCCCACTATGCAGTCTGATCTTTTACCAGACATTGCAATTGCACCTATTCTGAGCCCATACACAGAGATCAACATTGGTCTAATTCTACACTCTGTCTGCACACAATAGCTTGCAATTACAATATCAATGATAAAGGCATTGAGATTTAAAATAGCTTACTTTTCTCATAAATTCTACATTGCAAGGCTGTGAAGTCATTTTGAAGGCAACTCTGGGATTTGGAAAATGTAATGGCATGTTAGAAGCCTTGCCATTTAGAGTAAAGGCAAGACCCCCAGAGTTTGCCAGAGTTTCCAAATTGCATGGCCTTTCCAGGGATAAATTGCAATGTGGAATTCGACCTTGTGATAAATCTGCTGAGATTTGCTGTTCGTTATATAGATTATTGTTGCCCGCCGAACAATATTTTCAAGGAATATTGCCGATATAACCCAATGTGAACCACAGTTCCTAAAGATCAGAACATTGATAGCACCCATTGATCTGCAATGATAATCCAGAACCATGCACTCATTAACTTTCCTTAAGGTCGAATCCCACGATGCAATTTTGGCTGAAAAGTTTCTGCAATTTAGTCATCTGTTGCAATCTGGGGCCCTGTCCTTATATTGCAAGACCTATAACAGCTAAGGGGGGCTTTAATGGCAAGGAATCCCTTGTAGATTTGCACTGAAGTTAAGATCTTTATATTTAGATAATTTTCCTTGCTTAAGCGAAAAGTTTCTGCAATTTACAGAATTCCATTGCAATTTACAGAAATGTGGATAAAGTCACTGACGAATAGGGATGTGTGTTCACTTCAACTTGCAACCCAAGTCCCACTATGCAATCTAAACTTGCCCCATACCCTGTAATTTGTATGCAAAATGTCTGTATAAATTACACACAGAGTTCAATTTCAGTCTCATTCTGCACTGTGCTTGCCTACAACAGCTTGTAAATTCAATATCAAGGAGAATGGCATTGTAATTTAATGCAGCTTACAGATCTACATTGCAAGGGTTAGGGGTCAGTTCAATTGCAACAGTCGGATTTGTAAAATGCAATGGCATGTTAGAAGCCTTGCAATTTTCAGTAAAGGCAAGTCCCCCTTTTTGCAATCATCCCCAAATTGCAAGAACTTTCCAGGGTTAGATTGCATCGTGGGATTCGACCTATATACAGGCTCATTAAATAGGCAATACCTGTAGCCAATATCTGCTTCTCACCTGTTACATGTAGGCCTACACAGGTGTACAGTAACGCATTTAAGCTCACCTGTGTATCCCCACCTGACCGAGGCTTCACCCTTCCACCAATTGGTAATGTTGGTTGGAAGCCTGACATAACTCCCGTCTACCTGTAGCTCTGCTTCAGGCCTATTGATGAGCTGCTCGTTGGGCAGTATAGCGCAGCCCACACGTGCGTAATGTGCATAATTTAGTGGGTGTGGCATTTGGCCCTCCATGCCGGACCCTGTGGTATAGTGCCATTCGTGTTATCCAGCTGCCAGTGGTGTCTCTCAACCATTTGGTAAAATAAGCACCATGTTTTATGTGTGTAATACTATTGAGTCAACGTTTGTGAAATGTACATTTTATGAGGCATTGTCATTCAACTTACAAAGGCTCCACATGAGATCTTCCATATGCTGTGATGGCGATCTTCTATAGTACATGTATATAGCTCTACAGATACATGACAGGGTAGATGAATATATTTGGACCTTGTTGATTGAAAGTGAAAAGGGTGGGATAAAACTACCGGAATAAAGTTATTTTTGACAAAGGATACGTCTAGTATTTGAGGGGTGCACACTCCTTGAAATTGTAGTGCCTTTGTCAATGTTGAATGGTACATCTACAATTATTGAGAGGGGCAAAGTGGACCTGTGTGAATTATGTATGGACACCGGTAGCTGTTCCAAAGGTGTATGCCTACTATAGAAAAGGTTTTAAATGTCCATTTGTCAATGTTCTTTGTTGGCTAGTGTATTTGTAAAGGTCAGCAAGCTCTGAAATGTGATTATATGGAAACGAAGCTGGATGGCTTCGCCGCTATAGTTATCAAAATGCGCCCCACTGAAAATGCCGTTTTATGATTGACAATGACTTGATAATCAATCCTGTTCCACGAGCAGAATTTAAGCTTCCCTCCTACTATACACACCAGTCAGTCTGCATTCCACCATCAGTTTAGCAACTGTCTTCAGGTTTGGTGTAGACATAAATGAAATGGGTGGGGGGGGGGCGAAATCTGAATGAATAATCCCACTTTTATTATCGAGATGAGCACCTCTGAAAAAGTTGACTCACACTGCTGTGCTCAAGATGAGCAATAATTACTCTACTTTTATATAATATAACAGCTGTTGAAAGGACTTGTTGCGTTTCTGTCACGGGGAGGTCAGATGTGTATGTAATTTCCAGCATAATCTTGCAGTTACATGTATTCCATATCCAATAACAGCTGTCTACCGCTGTAATTACAAACTCAAGATCGCTCTGGACGATATGGTGTAATCTCCAGTCCTGTCTTCCTAGCTTACACACCATTCTGTAACTACTGCCTTCAGTTCCCCTACCTTGCTGGTGTTTTAATTCCCCCACTTTATGGCCTACTAGACTCCAATTATTTACCCACATAACACACAGAGTGAATGCATAGATGGCCATTTCTGTCGCTTCTGTTCATCTAGCACATCTCTCCCCATGAGGAGGGTAGTCTTACGGTAAAGGGGTAAGGGCTCCCTTGACCTGATTTTTTCCCTGTCGACTAGGGTTTAATTAATGTACATGTGGTGTTATGTAAAGCTTCTACAAGAAAGTATGGTTTTGTTGGAAACTGTGCACCCAGCATCCAGCAGCCTAGGTCTTTTACAGTTATAATCTGGTCATACGCCTAACACAAAGACGACCTTTATATGTTTTCCACTGATGTTCTTTCTCGTGGCATATACCTTTATGGGATAACACGAGAAATACCTAAAAAAATACAGACAGCTAATGGGAAAGTACCGGTAGATCTGCTTTTATTTTAGGCCTTTTAATGTTTTCTGCTGCTTTATAAACATGTCTTTTTTAGAATACTGAAACGACAAGATTATAACTCTAGGCATTAATTAGAAGAGTGAAATACAGAAAACATGGGCAGGAGTATAATCTAGGTTGTCTAACAACTGATATATTGCACTATGGAGAGTTGTCAATATAAAGATTATCACAGTACTCAGCGAGTGTCATGTCATTAAGCCCAGAGCTTTGAGTGGGTTATATCAGTACATGATTGTGCCACCATTCACTATGATGGAGATCACGTCTCCACTTCATCCCCAAATAGACAACTAGATGCCATTTGAGATAAAAGGCTTCAGATAGTAATAAGTCCGTGCTCTAGAATGGTTTCCAACATTCTCTAGGGTTTCCATGGAGGGGCCAACATTTATATGGCATATTGTTTTAAAAGTCAGTCTAGCAGTATTGACATTCAAAATCTTTTAAAAAGAAATAGTCTCTCCATAGAGGAAGGGGTGCAATGTGGCATGTGGCCATCGAATTTTCGCTCAAAATCCTTTCAATAGATAGTGGAAATGACTTTAAGCTTGTTTTAAGCGTGTCCCAAGCAGTGCGTGTAAGAATGAATAATTTGATTTTCTCATTTTTTAATCCTTTCAGGTGTGGAGCTGAGGGTGTATGGAGGAGCCTTTGTAAAGTGGTCAGAGAAACGAGAGGACCCGGAGAAAACAGAGATTGAGCATTCTTCAGAGGAAATCTACTTTAACGATAACTTCGTTCTCTGGGGACAAGGTGAGATCATCTTTCAATACCTCAATGCTCACTTGTCTTCAGATTATGTGATGTGCATGGCAGGTAAAATGATGTAAAATTGCAGAATCGACGATTAAGTAGGGCTGGGTTCTTTTGAATATACATGTGTAGGGGTTGGCGAAAAGGGAAACCGGGAGTTGAACCCGGGACCTCTCAGCCTTCAGACAATTGCTCTACCACTGAGCTACTTCCCCGTACAATGTTTTCTACCTTCCACCCATGCCTGGACTGGGGTGACACAGAGAGGGGACATGTGATTACACGACGACCGGCCCCTGAGAGTCAGCACATCGCGCTCAGGGAAATCACATTCCTCTACACAGCCCCAACCAGCTTCGACCACCGCTGACCAACAACCCGGCTCTCCTCCTAACCAGACGATTGGGCTTTATCAAGCAGTGCAAGGCATTCCCGATTCCCTGGTCAACTGCCAGTACAAGTACCAGGCGGTTGAAGTGCCTGCCGTGTCACACCAGCCCAGGTACTGAGTTCTGTAGCCCCCCTCATGTGGGTCAGGACCACTCGGTTTCCCTACCATTGTAGGGGTCGGCAAAAAACGTTTAGGGAAACCGGGAGTTGAACCCGGGACCTCTCAGCCTTCAGACAATTGCTCTACCACTGAGCTACTTCCCCGTACAATGTTTTCAACCTTCCACCCACGCCTGGACTGGGGTGACACAGAGAGGGGACAGGTGATTACACGACGACCGGCCCCTGAGAGTCAGCACATCGCGCGCGGGGAAATCACATTCCCCTACACATGTATACACAGCATCCCGAGATAGATGGAACCGCTCCCCAAACATGGTGTAGTTTGTGAGAATAAAAGAGGCGAATATGTTTTACTCATTGGGTGCTGAGAGAACTAGGGAGGGGTATAATTTGGTTTTCCGCAGGCTAGTTCCATGCCATTCTCCATTTTACAGAAGAAAGGTATGCACACAGTTTAAAAATAGATATCCAGGTGACTCATACTTAATATGAGTATCATTATGATAAATGAATTTAGCAGTTAGACTGCCTCTTGCTGTTTCTGGATATGTGATTTATCAACAATGTCGCGGGCAGGTGAGCAGTCTAAAGTAATTAGTATCTCCCTGTGCCAGACAACTGGATTGGTTTGAACGTGAATTTAATTGCATTAGACTTGTAGCAATGATGCCAAATTCGAAGTGAGACCACGCTCTGTCATCACGGGTTAGCTTCTAGTCATTTTGTCTAGAGGTCGAAAAGATTGTAAACCTGTGTTCACTTTGCTGTCTAAAGGATCATTAGAAGACGGAATTATCTCTCCATGCAGGCAGGTTATTTATATCTGAATGCAAACAGTATTATACGTAGAGGTATGTAGTCTCTAGGAGGGTTGGGGACTGATATGATTTGATACTTGTTTTGAACATTTCCTATAGTCATTGTTCCGAGCAGACATCGCTGTCTGTAAGTTACAGCATATAGTGACGTTGGGGCTATGACGTTAGGCCTATTGTGCTGATCAGGCAGTTTCGCACTTCGCCAGTAGCTGTACCCATGGAAGTAGCCTTATTCACCACCACACAAGCTAACCCTACTGTAGTAACAGGCCTAGTCTTCATGCTATTATTATCTCGAGGTGGCTGACTACTGAAAGCCCCCTACCTTGCTGTATGCCAGCCTGCCACCTAGTGAGACAGTTTGTGTGATGAGAGGTATGCTAATGAGGGCACTTCCCCACAAAAAGCAGCACTGATATTGGTGAAGTCACCTTTATCTGTATACTCCAGAATAGACAGAGAGAAAGGAATAAACAAAAGTTACATGGTTTTGGATTAGATGATGAATGTCTGTATGAATTTATGTATATCATAATGTTACCCTTATAGAGCACACCATGTTAACAAAAACGAGGAGCACTGATTGATGTTTTGGATGATATCAAATATGAGTTAGATTATATTGGATGTTTACATGCTAACCGATTGGTTAAAACTAGATATTTCAAACGTTCCCCATAGGGGCACGGTTTCTATTTATTATGCCCTGTTTTTAATAATGGTCCATTGTGGCCTCAGTCTATGATTTGTGATCTTCATGAATACTTTCTCTACTGTAGTGCCCGTGTGGGTCATTTACTCTTATATCGTAGAACCCATGCAGCGTGGCAATGTTTCCAAGCAGTTTCAGTCAAGCCAATTAGAATAATCTCGATCTTTAACAAATACATCATAAATTATTTTATGTGCCCGACTTCATGACCTGGCACCTTCGATGCAATCTACCCATTTCACAGGACGTTACGTAATTGGATTCTTGGAATTCCAGGGATTTAAGTTAAAAAAAGACTTTCTGACCATTAATCTTTCTGCCCTTGATATTAATCCAACGTCCTCAGCCTGAGATTAAAAGGATTTATTAATCAGCCATCTGGCTCGCTTTGATATCTGCTGGGATATCTGTAATCCCACATTCACATCAACCCCCACCTCCCCCGTCTAACACCCACCCGATCCTAGTGCCCAGGATGAAATAGCTATAAGACATCTACGGTGGATTTAGGAACTTAAATCCTTGCTGGATGACACAACTTTATAATAGGCCCAGGAAAAGATGGCTTATGGCGTTTCAATAGGGAAATGCAAATGTAAAAGAAAGAAGATAAACTTTGTCCTTACACCCTTCGACTTGATTGAAAATGGGTGTGTCTATTGGCTCAGGCAGAAACAATGTACCTCGTTTTACTCTTCCGAGACCCCTTCAGTAGTATATGGAAATCGGGTTCTTCTTCGGGAGGGTAGGTTTACCAAAATCTGCCCGTGTTTATGCTGTTACATGTGCGTGTAATTGACCGCTTGCGATGCATTTGTATAAAGCTATGAATATGGCCTTGACCGTCTATGTCTATCCTAAGACCAAGGGGAAAGGGAAACATAATTTCTAGCCTTTGCCAGTTCTAACATTCACTATCCACGGTCCACACTGATATGGATAACATGCAGAAAGTCCTGTATATGACACTGTATTGCCGACTGGTATTGGTGTACCCCACTGTAGTACATACTGGCTCCATCACTATGCGACTGTTGAATGAAACTTATTGGGTCCAAATCCATGAGGTCTTTATATCTATGTGTGTCACCATGGAGATGTAAAGGAACAATAAAAAAGGTTATTCGTTTTCCATCTAAGAATTTAGTAAATTTACTTCCAAGCAGAAATTTATCACTCTCGCTTTTTGTTTAGCTTTATTCGCCTTTTTCACAAACAAATACATCTAATGATGTGCAGCTAACTTTCATCACAATCTTATAAATGTGCGTTGCAATAATACAATAATATTTCGTACCCATGCTTACATTCCAACGTTAAATACTTCTGAGACTTAAGTTACTGCAGATTCCGGTGTTCTTAAGTAGGCTCATATCCGCAAGCCAATCGACATTGATTGCCTAGGAACTGCCAACAGGAGCTTTTCCATTTTAAATTTCCATATTTGGGGAGTGATCATTTCTTAACAACAGGGGGGCTGGTGGGTTTGAGGGGGGGGTCAGAATTTTTTCAACCCCTTGATCAGGGGGGTCAAAATAATTTCACCTGTTTTCAGCCAAAAAGCCCGCACATTATTATATATATATATAGGTTAAAAGGGCGCATTCACGCACGATTTTTGGCCCCTGATGGGAGGGTCAAAAAGATTTTGACCCATCAAGAGGGGGACCGATATTTTTTTTGCGTGTCCGCGCGCAAACCCACCAGCCCCCCCTGTTGTTAAAGAAATGATCACTCCCTTACTTTCCAAGGGGAATTGTCAATATTCCAAAAAGAAACGTGCAGCTAGCCTAATTATCAACGGTCAAAAACCAAGATAAAGACCAAAGTAAACGCTTTAGCTGCTAGGGTAGCAGAAGTGATCTTGAATCCTCCAAATAAACATGGTTCAGGAGGGTGTTGCTCCTATAGTAAAAGGAAGAGCTGGCTAAAAATGCCCTCATTTCCAGTCCTTTCTTTCCATGTAGCTATAACTTGTCCCTTTTGTTGCTCAAAAGTGGTCATTCAAGTATGGTGCTAAAAAAGTGTGATTTGGGTAGGTACCTAGTTGGGAGAAGTCAGTCAGTATAGTATAGTATAGAGTGTGTCATACATGTAGGTACCTGATAGTGCAGCTCTCTCTATTTTAAACAAGGCAGGTGACTTTTAATACCGATGTGGCGAGTGCAAGTTGAATGGTGAAGCAGAGCATGACTTGTTTTGAAAAGAGGGCACACCCTGACAGCTCTATTTACCATAGGAGCAACACCTTTCTGAGCAGATAACCGATTTAGCCTGTTAGCAGTAATTGCAGTACTTATGGTAGCACATGTGTTCCAATGGTAACAAAACCATTTTAAAAGTAGCACATATCAGCCGTTACCCTTATCTTTCATAATGTAGTAGCAGCGACAGGCAATAGTAGGGGAAAGTTGCCTAATTTGGACCCCCTAAGAACTTTTACCTGTCCAGTGATTATTTCTGTGAATTTGAATGTAAAATGTATACATTTTGTGATGGTACCTTACAGCTTTATGGTCATAGCATAGAAATCTAGGAATTTGAATTTCTCTAGTCAGTGTGTGCAATTAAAAATGAAAGCCTAATGGTCCAATTTAGGCACCTGGTTGCCTAAATTGGACCAGTTGGTATTCTAATTTGGACCAATATGCACTATTGTTCTGTATTTCCTTATACTTTCATTATATTGAAAATTATATAAAACTAAGGAACTTTTGATATATAATATCAGATGTCCTCTTAGTGTTTCTATCAATATCCTGTGAATTTGCTCTGTATTGGAGTAAGAAAAATGTAGTAACAGGCCTAGTCTTCATGCTATTATTATCTCGAGGTGGCTGACTACTGAAAGCCCCCTACCTTGCTGTATGCCAGCCTGCCACCTAGTGAGACAGTTTGTGTGATGAGAGGTATGCTAATGAGGGCACTTCCCCACAAAAAGCAGCACTGATATTGGTGAAGTCACCTTTATCTGTATACTCCAGAATAGACAGAGAGAAAGGAATAAACAAAAGTTACATGGTTTTGGATTAGATGATGAATGTCTGTATGAATTTATGTATATCATAATGTTACCCTTATAGAGCACACCATGTTAACAAAAACGAGGAGCACTGATTGATGTTTTGGATGATATCAAATATGAGTTAGATTATATTGGATGTTTACATGCTAACCGATTGGTTAAAACTAGATATTTCAAACGTTCCCCATAGGGGCACGGTTTCTATTTATTATGCCCTGTTTTTAATAATGGTCCATTGTGGCCTCAGTCTATGATTTGTGATCTTCATGAATACTTTCTCTACTGTAGTGCCCGTGTGGGTCATTTACTCTTATATCGTAGAACCCATGCAGCGTGGCAATGTTTCCAAGCAGTTTCAGTCAAGCCAATTAGAATAATCTCGATCTTTAACAAATACATCATAAATTATTTTATGTGCCCGACTTCATGACCTGGCACCTTCGATGCAATCTACCCATTTCACAGGACGTTACGTAATTGGATTCTTGGAATTCCAGGGATTTAAGTTAAAAAAAGACTTTCTGACCATTAATCTTTCTGCCCTTGATATTAATCCAACGTCCTCAGCCTGAGATTAAAAGGATTTATTAATCAGCCATCTGGCTCGCTTTGATATCTGCTGGGATATCTGTAATCCCACATTCACATCAACCCCCACCTCCCCCGTCTAACACCCACCCGATCCTAGTGCCCAGGATGAAATAGCTATAAGACATCTACGGTGGATTTAGGAACTTAAATCCTTGCTGGATGACACAACTTTATAATAGGCCCAGGAAAAGATGGCTTATGGCGTTTCAATAGGGAAATGCAAATGTAAAAGAAAGAAGATAAACTTTGTCCTTACACCCTTCGACTTGGTTGAAAATGGGTGTGTCTATTGGCTCAGGCAGAAACAATGTACCTCGTTTTACTCTTCCGAGACCCCTTCAGTAGTATATGGAAATCGGGTTCTTCTTCGGGAGGGTAGGTTTACCAAAATCTGCCCGTGTTTATGCTGTTACATGTGCGTGTAATTGACCGCTTGCGATGCATTTGTATAAAGCTATGAATATGGCCTTGACCGTCTATGTCTATCCTAAGACCAAGGGGAAAGGGAAACATAATTTCTAGCCTTTGCCAGTTCTAACATTCACTATCCACGGTCCACACTGATATGGATAACATGCAGAAAGTCCTGTATATGACACTGTATTGCCGACTGGTATTGGTGTACCCCACTGTAGTACATACTGGCTCCATCACTATGCGACTGTTGAATGAAACTTATTGGGTCCAAATCCATGAGGTCTTTATATCTATGTGTGTCACCATGGAGATGTAAAGGAACAATAAAAAAGGTTATTCGTTTTCCATCTAAGAATTTAGTAAATTTACTTCCAAGCAGAAATTTATCACTCTCGCTTTTTGTTTAGCTTTATTCGCCTTTTTCACAAACAAATACATCTAATGATGTGCAGCTAACTTTCATCACAATCTTATAAATGTGCGTTGCAATAATACAATAATATTTCGTACCCATGCTTACATTCCAACGTTAAATACTTCTGAGACTTAAGTTACTGCAGATTCCGGTGTTCTTAAGTAGGCTCATATCCGCAAGCCAATCGACATTGATTGCCTAGGAACTGCCAACAGGAGCTTTTCCATTTTAAATTTCCATATTTGGGGAGTGATCATTTCTTAACAACAGGGGGGCTGGTGGGTTTGAGGGGGGGGTCAGAATTTTTTCAACCCCTTGATCAGGGGGGTCAAAATAATTTCACCTGTTTTCAGCCAAAAAGCCCGCACATTATTATATATATATAGGTTAAAAGGGCGCATTCACGCACGATTTTTGGCCCCTGATGGGAGGGTCAAAAAGATTTTGACCCATCAAGAGGGGGACCGATATTTTTTTTGCGTGTCCGCGCGCAAACCCACCAGCCCCCCCTGTTGTTAAAGAAATGATCACTCCCTTACTTTCCAAGGGGAATTGTCAATATTCCAAAAAGAAACGTGCAGCTAGCCTAATTATCAACGGTCAAAAACCAAGATAAAGACCAAAGTAAACGCTTTAGCTGCTAGGGTAGCAGAAGTGATCTTGAATCCTCCAAATAAACATGGTTCAGGAGGGTGTTGCTCCTATAGTAAAAGGAAGAGCTGGCTAAAAATGCCCTCATTTCCAGTCCTTTCTTTCCATGTAGCTATAACTTGTCCCTTTTGTTGCTCAAAAGTGGTCATTCAAGTATGGTGCTAAAAAAGTGTGATTTGGGTAGGTACCTAGTTGGGAGAAGTCAGTCAGTATAGTATAGTATAGAGTGTGTCATACATGTAGGTACCTGATAGTGCAGCTCTCTCTATTTTAAACAAGGCAGGTGACTTTTAATACCGATGTGGCGAGTGCAAGTTGAATGGTGAAGCAGAGCATGACTTGTTTTGAAAAGAGGGCACACCCTGACAGCTCTATTTACCATAGGAGCAACACCTTTCTGAGCAGATAACCGATTTAGCCTGTTAGCAGTAATTGCAGTACTTATGGTAGCACATGTGTTCCAATGGTAACAAAACCATTTTAAAAGTAGCACGTATCAGCCGTTACCCTAATCTTTCATAATGTAGTAGCAGCGACAGGCAATAGTAGGGGAAAGTTGCCTAATTTGGACCCCCTAAGAACTTTTACCTGTCCAGTGATTATTTCTGTGAATTTGAATGTAAAATGTATACATTTTGTGATGGTACCTTACAGCTTTATGGTCATAGCATAGAAATCTAGGAATTTGAATTTCTCTAGTCAGTGTGTGCAATTAAAAATGAAAGCCTAATGGTCCAATTTAGGCACCTGGTTGCCTAAATTGGACCAGTTGGTATTCTAATTTGGACCAATATGCACTATTGTTCTGTATTTCCTTATACTTTCATTATATTGAAAATTATATAAAACTAAGGAACTTTTGATATATAATATCAGATGTCCTCTTAGTGTTTCTATCAATATCCTGTGAATTTGCTCTGTATTGGAGTAAGAAAAATGTTACACGTTGATCCAACTAAGAAAACTAGGCATAGGCCCCACTGGGTGGTCCAATTTAGGCAACTAAATTGGATCCAATATTACAACTATGGTCCAATTTAGGCAACTCAAGCTGGTCCAATTTAGGCAACTTTTCATCTTTCTCATTGATAATTTGTTTTCTAAAACTTGACAATGGTTTTTATCAAATTTCATTTTAGTCTAAAAGTATAATATGACATCTAAAAATTTTAAAGGATTTTGAACAAAAAAAAATGTCGCCTAGCAACCAGGAGGGCTTAAGTATGTGGTGACGCAAATAAGATCAAGAGGTCCAAAAACCATTTTCCACGAAAAATGTGTATAAAATTACAGAAAAATTACATTTTTGGAAGTTAATAAGGAACTTTAGTGATCTTGACTAAAAAATGACAGCATTGGAACCTAGTTCCTATTACTGCCACTAGGGGAAACAAGGGTGGTCCAATTTAGGAGCCGGTCCAAATTAGGCAACCTTCCCCTACTACCGAGTAGTTGCTCCTTTAAAAACAGCGGTGTTCACACTATTCTGTGACGTGTAAGCAGTAGCAATGTTAGTAGTTGCAATACAGACACTGTTGCATTGCCCCAGGGCTCCTTCCCTCCACACACACTGGCCTCATTGAAGCCCGCCTGGAGGAGGCTATTTATAGCCCAATCCAGTGTGAGAGCTACTGCCTGCCCTGCTCCTATATAATTATAGGAGGTGCAACATGTCAGCATTAGGAGCCTCCAGCTCTCAGTCCTCCTGCAGGAGCTTCCGGGGGCAATGATTGGGGGACTGCAGCATTGATCTAAGCTTAACTGCTTCCATTCCTGATTATAATGTCACTTTAGGTATTAGGTATGCAACTACAAATCTTGAAAATCTCTTACTGGATTAAGCCCTGTATCAGACAGTTGTATCCCCGGTTCTATCCCATGACGAGTAAGGGAATGTGGGAAATGTGGGGGGAGGTAGTGGATGTGTTGGTGTGTGTGTGGAGGGGGGGGGATGTTGGGGCTCGGTCTTTCTGTATACGGGACACGAAGACCCATTAATACGGAAGCTGTTTTAACATTCCGTTTTAACATTCTTTTGTAAGTGTAAGGTGTTTAAAGTGGGTGTTGCGTTCATATGCAGCTTCCATTAGAAATGCAGGGTGCGTCCAGAAATATCCGTCCTCAAGTGCCGCCACTATGACTTCCACCTCAAACGGATCTATGGTTGTCATAGGAAGATTTATTCAAATTAAATTTAATTTGATTTTAATCAGACATTCCCCTATGAGAATGGTAAATGAGTTCAAACTTAATTGCGAAAGATCCAGTGCTATGATGAAAACACGTGAAGTCCCCTTGATAGACATGGGAATTGAGAAAACTACTGGCCTTACTTCCCAATCTGACAGCCCCGCCTCAGGACACCAAAGTAGGCTAGAATGAAGTAAAACTTAACTGGGGGCTACCACCTGATAGATTTAATCAATCTTGATAGCACCAAGGCCACTGTTAACCTTTTTCGCTCAAGACGATTTGGCTGAATGTGTCCGCGGAGGAGAATTTAACAAAAAAGAAAAGCAGATCTCGTCCGAAAGTTACTGTCAGCAGATATAAGATAATACCAATAACATTGCTCAACTGGTCCACAGAAAAAAAAGAACTCCTCTATTGAGGAGCTTCTAGCCTGTGTCGCAGGCATTGAGGAATACAACATAGCTCAATACATAAGTAAGAAAGTACAACCCACTGCCATTGCCGTCATGACCTTTCTCTCGGGAGAGGTGACATCCAATACGTTGTTCATGAATTACTAGACGAACAGTACATAATTATGCAGACCACTACTAAAGGGTACAGTGCATACAAAATGTAGGAAGAGCCTGTTGAGAGATATAAATTCGCAGGACAGGACGAACTTTAAAAATGGGGTAAAGCCCACTTAATGTGCCATCTGTAGGCCATATGTAATGAGCGGCTAATGTCTCATATGTTGGTTTATATTACAATGTTTCAGAGCTTCACAGCTAAAAGTAATTTTCCTCAACAACTGATTCAGCTCAATATAATATTGTTCCAATGTCGGTAGGTGTTAAGTTAGGTAATCAATCTAGAGTTGAGATATTAACATTGAATCAAAAGTGAAAATGACAATGTTGATTTAATGGTAACAAAAGCAATGTTCAACATTGAATTGAGAACAACATTTCAATATTGATATGTTTACCATTAATTTTTTGCCATTTATCTGATGTTGAAATGGTGATCATTGACTAAATTGAAATTCTGCCATTTAAAAGATGCTGGAAACACATACCTGCCAGTTGTCATCGTTGATTCAAGGTTTTAGCCCACTGGAATGGTGAACAAAACGCCCCCGGATCTTTATTGTTTGCCACAAAAGCTTTTGTGAAAAGAAAGGGTTTTTGACAGGGTTGTAGTGTCATCTATGGTTCTCAGTGTGGCTTGTGATAATTATCACATCTCACCCTTCAACTGCCGATCTGAAATTTATGTCGTTTTATTATTTCCTAGCGATAGAGGACATAAGCTTATGGCCTTTATCCACGTGGCTTACCTTATATATGACACGGGGACAAATGGGCAAGATCCATAAACTTATCCCCCATATGAGTATAGGGCCCAGTTTATGGTGCACTATAATATCCATTCACTCCAAGCGATGTTTTTGGGCATCTATA
The DNA here is from genome assembly GCA_949317995.1 of Acholoe squamosa. Taxonomy (NCBI): domain Eukaryota; kingdom Metazoa; phylum Annelida; class Polychaeta; order Phyllodocida; family Polynoidae; genus Acholoe; species Acholoe squamosa. Next base: position 50,476,353 of record OX439039.1, read on the forward strand.
GTGGAAAGTAAAAAGCACAATGTTATAATTATATATTTTCTACATATGGTGGAAAATAACTGATCGATCCTCATCTGTATATTATGCTTCATTGAAATACTCCGTAGACGCTCTGAGGGAACCTCAGAGACCAAGTGTGTCTGTTGTAGTCTGTTTGGTCAGCCAGATTGGCTGAGTGCCCAGTTCTCACAGAAGTACTTACTGTCAGGTCCAATGCTTCCACCAACACTTCCCTCAATGTATATCCAAAGATTCACAATACACAAAGCACTTGAAATACTTGTAATAATTAATAATCCAGGTGATTTTCAAATCTCCCTCCCTAACTCCAAATCATTGTCGGCCATCTTGAAGCCAGGTGTAGCCACCTAGTGCCAAAAAGACTACACTATTCTTGGTTGGTTAGCCCTATGTTTCAAGAGCAGTCTAACACCAGGTAGCACCACATCATGTTGACAATGGAGGCCATTGAGGTAGTGATATCTAAGCTCAAGATAAACATGTCAGATTTATTGGATATACCTCATGTTTCAGTCAATATAAGCTGATGTACATGAAAACTACATGTTTGTGAATAGGAGGGACAATTTCCAGGAACTGAAAGTGAGTACTTAGTTCAGGCTAGCCATTTGTTTGTGCCACTATAGGCTTGTATACATCTTGGATCCTGCCTGTGAGCAGGCAGGTATTTCGGCCTACATTGAAATGGCATGGTATCAGGAAAATATGCTGCCATTTTGTAAGAATGCATGCCTTGTAAACGGGGGTCTTTATCTCTATTTAGGAAAAATGTATGGTTGAATCCCACGATGCCCTTTGGGCTAAAAGATTTCTGCAATCTATTGTACTATGTACTATTGTACTATCTCTTGTACTATGGGGACTTTCTCCTCATATTGCAAGACCTATAACGGCTAAAGGGGACTTAAATGTCAATGAAACTCATGCAGATTTGGACACAAGTTAAGATCTTATAAATGTATTTAGATATTTTTTCTTGAGATGCATTACCAACTGACCTGGGTCGATTTTTCAATTCTATTCTATTTACATGGACTACCGTTTTGGCCAGTATAAGCGCCGGTTCTTTGAATAAGCACCGGTCTTGAATAAGCGCTGGGGGTACAAGGGTATTGAAATTTGAAAAAAAAATCTCTATAATTTAAGTCTTGAATAAGCCCCTGGCTGAAATCAGTGAGCGCCCCGGTGCTTACACAGGCCAAGGCGGTACATGTATATAAGCCTGTTTGGAAAATTTGGAAGGCCTTATTGCTTATCTAACATATAAATAGCACCATCTAGTGTGTCAAACAAATAAAACTCGGCATGCAGAAATATTAAAGACAGCAAGGTGTCTATTGTGACCAATCAAAACAGAACTAGGTATAGTGCTGCGGGGAGGGAGTGACAGTCAGTCCGTTGTCTCTAAATTCTTCATTTTCACAACCAAATCAAATTTCCCATAATAATATTCTATATTAAATAATATGAGAATGGGTCATGGATACATACAGTTTTTTTTTCATTGATAAAGGTGGGAATGCATCTTTAAGTGAAATGTTTCTAGGTCGAATCCAACAATGCAATCTAACCATTGAAAGTTCTTGCATTTTGGGAACTCTTGTAGATAGGGGGACTTGCCTTTACTGCAAATTGCAAGGCTTCTAACATGCCATTGCATTTTACAAATCTGACTGTTGCAATTGAACTGACCCCTAACCCTTACAATGTAGATCTGTTAGCTGCATTAGATTGCAATGCCATTCTCTTTGATATTGAATTTGCAAGCTGTTGTAGGAAAGCACAGTGCAGAATGAGACTAAAATTGAACTCTGTGTGTAATTTATACAGACATTTTGCATACGAATTGCAGGGTGTGGGGTCAAGTTTAGGTTGCATAGTGGGACTTGGGTTGCAAGTTGAAGTGAACACACATCCCTATTTGTCAGTGACTTTATCCACATTTCTGTAAATTGCAAGGGAATTCTGTAAATTGCAGAAAGCTTTCGCTTAAGCAAGGAAAAATGTCTAAATATAAAGATCTTAACTTCAGTGCAAATCTACAAGGGATTCCTTGCCATTAAAGCCCCCCGTGGCTGTTATATGTCTTGCAATATAAGGACAGGGCCCCAGATTGCAACAGATGACTAAATTGCAGAAACTTTTCAGCCAAAATTGCATCATGGGAATCGACCTTCTGCAATTTTCAGGATTCTCATGCAATTTACAGAAAGTCGAATAAATCCTGGACAAATAGGTATGTGTGTTCATCTAAACTTGCAACCCAAGTCCCACTATGCAGTCTGATCCTTTACCATACATTGCAATTTGGTCTATTCTGAGCCCATACACAGGGTTCCATTTTGGTCTTGTTCTACACTCTGTTTAGGTCGAATCCCATGATGCAATTATGGCTGAAAAGTTTCTGTAATTTACAGAATTTGCTTGCAATTTACAGAAATGTGGATAAAGTCATTAACAAATTGCAACCCAAGTCCCACTATGCAATCTAAACTTGCCTCATACCCTGCAATTTGTATGCAAAATGTCTGCATAGATCATACACAGACTTCAATTTCGGTCTCATTCTGCACTGTGCTTACCTACAACAGCTTGCAAATTCAATATCAAGGAGAATTGCATTGCAATTTGATGCAGCTCTCAGATCTACATTGCAAGGGTGAGGGGTCAATTTAATTGCAACAGTCAGATTTGTAAAATGCAATGGCATGTTAGGAGCCTTGCAATTTGCAGTAAAGGCAAGTCCCCCTATCTGCAAGAGTTCCCAAATTGCAAGAACTTTCCAGGGTTAGATTGCATCGTGGGATTCGACCTTTAGCACACAATAGCTTGCAAATTCAATATCAATGATAAAGGCATTGCGATCTAAAAGAGCTTACTTTTCTACTTTGCAAGGCTGTGTCTTTTGTATGCAACTGTGGGATTTGGAAAATGTAATGGCATGTTAGAAGCTTGCAATTTCCGGTAAAGGCAAGACCCCTAGTTGCCAGAGTTCCGGAATTGCAAGAACTTTCAAGGGATAGCTTGCAACGTGGAATTTGATCTATAACTCTGTAACTTCTGAACCGATAAGTAATATGCATGCCAACTTTCTAACACACAAAGTCAACATTTTAACGGAACGTTATCACCTAATTAGGTATGGATATCTTCCCAGTCCCAGGCAAATATCCCGGATGATATTTATTAGCAGAAGATAAATTTATGCCTCTCGTCTGCGATGGAATCCCGCAATTTAATAAAAAAAAAAAAAAGGATTGTCTGCCTTTCAAGATATTATGATTAGTGATACCATTTCAATCGCATTGGCTGGGATGAGACATCTTAATCCGATCAAGGTGATTTGATAGTGTAAACCTGTCCAGACAAACGTTATGTCTGTGACCAACTCCAGGGACAATCAATTTAAAGCAGTCTCTCAATGACAAGGGTGCAGTAGCATCGTTGCTTAAAATCTAACTTATTTCGATAAAGGAAGCTCTCTCATCACTAGACCCTATGTACTTGCTATTCTTCTAATCCATCCTATCGTAACCATCCATCGCGTCCAATACGACATATTACGTGAGTATGCATGTGGATATTTAACTGCCTGAGTAAATGGAATCGTAGAAAATTTGGCAATGGAAAGAAACAAACAGAAACATGGAGTAAGCACAAAGTTTATCCATGAGTAGGGTATCATGAGCTTCATTTATATCTCAGCATGAACTTTTTGAACACATTTTACCCTTACTTTAATGGCAGGCAGATAGTTGAGAGGATATGGAAACGGGATCGTGTTAGTAGTGTATGGAAACGGGGCCATTCTCCGGGAGGCCATTCTCCAGGAGGTCGTAAATTTTACTTCTGTTACATTTTGCTGAAATGCTACATCCGTGTAAAGGTTTGAAATAGCATCTATTACTATGAACAAATACCTACATTTACTTTTATGGTGGGAGTATCACCAAGCCTAGTAAATGACAATGGTGCCTGCCAGGACTAGATAGATCCAGAAGGTTATTCCCAGGGGGTCTTTTCTATAAACTGGAGGTCGGTATTGGCCTTCCTCCTCTGTAAATTGTCTGGTAGACGATGCCAAAACCTATGGGAAATCTAGCCCAATAGATCTGTGGCTAGTTTCCGGCAAGAGGTAGATTTAGGAGACTATGTTATGGTGAGATAGCATCAATCGATTGTTTTACATCATCTGCGGGTTCATCAGTGCCGTCAAATTCTTTATGAACATTTAGTCCTTTATCATCGATAGGTATGTAGGAGAGACTATCTGTATTAGGAATGCCACTGCAGCTTTTCTAATGATGCTTATTAACATTGCTGAAACACGCTCCTCCAGCAGGATATGAATTGATAGGGAAAGGAATATTTGGCTTAACCATTAGGTACAGAAAACAGCGGTCGGGTAGTAATTGCCCCGTTTGAAGGCAGTATCAATTCTATTCATGTCGAATCCCACAATGCAATCTAACCCTGGAAAGTTCTTGCAATTTGGGAAATCTTGCAGATAGGGGGACTTGCCTTTGCTGCAAATTGCAAGGCTTTTAACATGCCATTGCATTTTACAAATCTGACTGTTGCAATTAAATTGACCCCTCACCCTTGCAATGTAGATCTGAGAGCTGCATCAAATTGCAATGCAATTCTCCTTGATGTTGAATTTGCAAGCTGTTGTAGGTAAGCACAATGCAGAATGAGACTGAAATTGAAGTCTGTGTATAATCTATACAGACATTTTGCATACGAATTGCAGGGTATGGGGCAAGTTTAGATTGCATAGTGGGTCTTGGTTTGCAAGTTGAAGTGAACACACATCCTTATTTGTCAATGACTTTATCCACATTTCTGTAAATTGCAAGTGGATTCTGTAAATTGCAGAAACTTTTCACTTAAGCAAGGCAAAATATCTAAATATAAAGATCTTAACTTCAGTGCAAATCTACAAGGGATTCCTTGCCATTAAAGCCTCACATAGCCATTATAGGTCTTGCAATATAAGGAGAGAGCCCCAAATTGCAACAGGTGACTAAATTGCAGAAACTTTTCAGCCAAAATTGCATTATGGGATTCGACCTTTCCATGTCTAATCTGCTAGCAATATATAGCTGCAGTACAGATTCAAGCATTCTGTCCAAGAGCTCTCCCCCCCCTACACACATCATACTCATTGATGCCTGTCTTAAGGAGGCTATTTAGAGATCACTCTATAGTGTTGGAACTACCACCTGCCATGCTGCTTTGTGATACAACAGTGGTCCTTTGCACGGATGGTGAGGTATCTTCACTAAAGATAGGTAGAAATCAAGATAACACTGAAGATAGCTCTGTGCATATCTTCAAAATTTCATTTCTATAGATGCTGGCATTATTTGTCATGCATTTGCAATAATATCCTTGAAAAGATAGGTTAGAGATAACTATTCTCAAAATATCTTTAAATTTTTCTAAGATATCTTCAGTTTCCTTGGGAAATGGCATTGACTTATCTTTACCATCTGAAGTTATCTTCACCGTCTGTGCAAAAGACCACTGTTTTAGGTCCCCAGCTCTTCACCACTGTTCACATAGCCCCAGCAGCTTTCAAGGACAGGGCTAGATAGGTCAAATCAATTGTATTGTAGGTATATAACACTACAGGATTGGAGTAGCCCACCACGTTTTAAACATTAGAATAGCAATGTAAGCCCTTGTGACGATGGACCATAAATTGTGAATGAGAGAATAATGTGACAGTAATATGATAAATCTTTTATTTACCAATATGACGAGGAAACTATGATCTGGAAGCATATTACATATTTGACTATCTCTATGCAGATTAGGAGCCAACTATTTGATGTGTTTACTATGCAGTGTCAAATAGAAGGCAAAGCACTTTTTTCAGAATGACTGTATTAAACGTTTGATTTATTCGTTGAAAGAACTAACTCTAGCATAAAACGCATGGAATGAATGGATCTTAATGTCTGCCTCCTAGCCCAGGCCTATTTCTGGTAACTCCTATGAAGTTAGCCCAGAATGGTGTATGTATTTTTAGCACGTCTACGTTATTGTCTTACCTAAATCACCTTGTATGAAATATATTCCCCCTTACACTAAGCCTATCTCTGCCCGATATTCCTCTGTGAGAGTGCTTATCAAGTCTTATCTTCATTACCACCTGGGTCTGAGCCTACTTCGATACTCCAGTGATTGCAGAAGATCTAAGGGCATCCAATATAGCACTTCTTAATGATTACTATGGAGATCAACACGCTTCATATAAAGATGGCACGCTGTTATCCCCTTGAGTCTCAGGCATAGATTTGATTGTAAGATAGATTTGAATAGCCTTGTCTACATCAGGTTTCTGGTGGACGGCTTGGTTAATAAATAGACCAACATCAGAATGGGTACAGAGGTGACCAGCCATTGTAGCTGAAGATCACAAAACGAGAAACCTTTAACGTTCAGCAAACCGAGGTATATGATATGACTGGATGAAGTGATCTTGCTGTTTTGTTAGTTTTTTTTTCTTATTTATTACTGTTGGTAGTTTCACGATATGAGAAGTGATATTGTCAGATTTGGATGAGTTGCCTTTTCCTGGTGCTTCTTTCATTCAACCTTCATAGTTCAGTTACTATTTTCATCTGGCATTTCCACCAATAGGCTGATAATAACGGCATTTAGTAGACGGTGTATGAATACAAGCCCGGCATTTCCGGTTTGAACTGCTCAAAACGCCACCTAGGTCGAGAGGCCAACTTCCTCCCCCCCGTGAGATTTTCCGCGTCTGATACAATATTTTTAGCAATATACCATCAGACCCTAGCGAAGAAGCATGTGGGGAAATGGCAAAAGCCATGGTTCGACTTATGGAGGCTTGGTTTGAGATGGAGGATAAAAAATGGATTCCATTGGTTAGGTATGTCCATCACCGGTTGCCTGCAACGCACCTAGTGCCAGGTGGCTTTTATGAATCATTATGACACCATTACAGAGAATCAAATACCTCCCGATGTTTTAGTTGGTGGATCATCAGGCATAAAACTCCCTTTAAACGCCTGGAGGCAATACAAACTCCCATTAAATAGTGCCCATCTTGGGAAAGCGTGGGTGATTCTTTGAAGGTGTAATATCCAATGCTCATGGTGCGAATGATAATGGGAACTGGCCCTCATGCAGGCTGAATCATTTTGGTTCTAAATGAAGATGTATCTTCGCAGTGGTATTGACAACAATAATATTTCATTTCCAAACAATATAAGTCTCATCCATGTATAAGATGTACCATGACATTCGGGGAATGCTATGAGCCACGTCTGAGGCCTGAAAAGGTTGTCATTCCCTATGATCTACGTATATATGAACACCTGCATATTAATTTAAAAAGATTCTAAAAGACACTGTAAACCTCTAAAATGTTCTATAACCCGAGGTTTTTACAATAAGCCCAGGTGTTGGTGCGGTAGTACACACATGTACAAGGAATCTCTATGGGGAAAGATGACGGATATCTGTCAACTTTGGGATGTGGATTGCGCCATCTTTTTACAGTGCACCTATTGATATGGAGGATACAAGGTAGCAGCGATTCTATGTATGCCTCACAATGGTTATATTTTGTATCTATCATAGATGTGGACATGGCACCAGGGTCATGGTCATCAACTCCTGCATTTGCCCACTATACATTGGAATGGGATAGTTTATGAGTGGTATAGTGATCTGATGTGTCTGCATGATGGGCCATCTGGATCTACTTACTTTTTGTTTATGGGGCAATATTCTCTTCTACTAAGCCCATGCAAATCCCAAGGAAAAAGATACCATTATGGCACAGCATAGGTAGCATATGCTTCCTTCAAATAATGTTCTGTAAAAGTGAGCAAAGACAAATTTTCTATACACCACGATTTGTGAAGCACTATAGGCTGAGCATGTGCCCAGGAACACAAAAGTAAACGGCGTAAGAAGTACCACAACCATACTCAAATGGCTTTAAAAAAGTAAGTATTCCCAACGTATAGCAGCAGTGGGTAGAGTCAGACTCTAGGTAAGCAGAACAACATTGATATTTATTCTAGTGATTTATGTAACAGTCCATTAGACCGGATTGTTTCCACTGGGCCTCTGTTACGTCTCTCTAAGGAGAAATACATCTTCTAGACTGAGCAGGTGCTTACTACGCAAACATAATGGGTGCCATCTGGTTTCAAATGTGGTAAATTATATATGATTTATAGGAAGGACTTTTGAGCTGTTGACTGAAAGGATCCCAGCTAAGGAGCTAAGGAATAAGCCGAATAAAAAGGGAATACGTGTTGGTAATATAGGTTCACTTTCAAAATGCATGAATACTAGTGATATCAGCTTTTTTGTCTATGATTCTGATTGCAATTAATAATTACATGCTGAACTTCCTCAGCCAGTTGACATATCATGTACAGTACATTCTATTTGCTATCAGTTGTGGGCATTTTACCTCAGTCATTGTAAGTGCTGTTTGTAAGGAAAATATACTTCATACTGAAAGTAGGACTTCCGACGTCATAGCATTGCATTGCAAGATTATGCGATTTCAATCCATTGATTTATTTTCTAATTGGTGTGAACAACAGGTCCATTATTTAGAAGAAATTTATGGGGAATATGTACACTGGTAAAATCTAGGTGATCAACACTACAGTACACATTTGAATTGCATAGTAAGAGCAACAACAGCATTTGAGGTATTCATTTGAAGTATAAGCAACAGCAATGTTAGTCGTTACTATATAGGTGCTGTCATTTGGCTCCAGTGCTCCCTCCCTTTACACACACTACCCTCATTGATATCAGCCTGGAGAAGGAATACTTATATCCCATCCCAGTGTGGGAATGGTTGCCTGCCCTAATCCTGTGAGGCACAACATATCAGCACTGGGAGGCCCCCAGCCTTCAGCATTCCTTAAAGAGACTCTAGGAGGAAATAATGATCACCGAATTAAGCTTTAATTGCCTCCACCCATGTTGTTTATGTAAAGGCAGACCTGTTGGAGCACACCCTTAACTAGCATTGCATGTGACCAAGGTACTATATAGGATAACATATATATTCTTGTGTCAGTGTGAAACCGACAATGATTTATATCTTAGCCATTTTAACTTAAGCCTCTATAATATTGTAAACTGGGATTTCTATGTGCCATGTCTGATGGTTATGAAGGACGCACCACAACACCCCCTTTCCCCTCTAATGATAGTCTAGCACTTCCTCTAGTTAGAAGGAATAACACCTAAGAGAAAGGAAACCTCATAGATTTTCCATGGATTGAGTACCCAGGGAAAAAAACTGCCTGTTTGAATTTTCACAACGGAGTCCAATTTTAACAAGTGAACACAAAGTTCAGTAATGAAGACACATGCTTCAATATGCTAATAATCAGATAATGCGGTCTTTTTTCTCGCCGAAGGATGTCTGGGCAGATTTTACCTTCAGTATTTCCGATTTTCACATGAAAATAATCTTACAATGTGGCTATCACAGCCCTAGGAGTTTCTGTGAAAATGGCCTCATCTCATCATGATCACTACCTGGATCAGAACCTCATTGGATGCACCAGTGATCACAGACCATTTAAGACTCTGTGAAGATGTGACAAACCTTAATTAATATGGAAATCCAGACGACACCTCTACTTTCCGTCCTGTTCGTTTTCAGACAATAAAGCAGGTTGTGGTACTTAAGTGTTGCAGAACATTAGCGGAAACTTAAACACGTAGGTTATTATCTATATAATCATGCGATTTTCCTATAAGTCTACCCTTCTTTTAAAATATATGGCATTTTACTGCTATAAGTACATCAGAAAGAGATTACCAAAGATGAGACTAGAAGATTCACTGCCGAAGGTTCTGTGGTACAGCTGGATTTCCTTTTGATTCGGCCACCCAATCAATGCTTGGTTAGAATGCACCCAATGTCCTTGGTTTTAAATGTCTGATTATGACACTAATGCAAAGCCCAACATTCCAGTGAATTTCCAACCCCAGTGTTAGGTTACACCAGTCAGTAAATCCGGGTGATCAAAAAGTGAGTACAACCTGCAATCGGCAACTGGAGCAGCCAGATTAGCCTGAGAAGGGATATAGGTTCGTGGAGAGAACAAAACGAATATCCAATCTGATTACATAATTTCAAGTGAATAGTTATAATGTGGCAGTTAGAGGGACTAACCATGACTAGTAGCTATACACTTTGGTGTGCCATGTCCATAATGCCATGTAACTTGGACACCTTATCCTACCATTATTTTGTCCTGAGGTATATGTGTCTCCTATCTGGTTTCCTGTGTTTAAGTGATACTAAACACATCCCTACACCAATACACCTGTCCAGCTGAAATGGGCTTTTCTTGTTTTGCGCGACCCTCTTGGTGATGTAGGACCCAGGCTAATGGCCTGTGCAGGTGTGGTTTGATAAGGGCCTACATTGCATCTGTTGTTGATACATGGCTTTTATCACAGGGTCAGTGATTGTCTACTCATGTAGTTGTCTGCTGGAAAGGAGTGAGTGCTGGCTAGGGATCCGCTTAGCCGTACAACAAAGAGAAGTAATATTCACACTGGTGTGGATGACTGCTCTATTCAATTACTTGTACACGTTTGCATTGTATAAGGTCGAATCCCACAATGCAATCTAACCCTGGAAAGTTCTTGCAATTTGGGAACTCTTGCAGATAGGGGGAGTTGCCTTTAATGCAAATTGCAAGGCTTCTAACATGCCATTGCATTTTACAAATCCGACTGTTGCAATTAAACTGACCCCTCACCCTTGCAATGTAGATCTGTAAGCTGCATTAGATTGCAATGCCATTCTCCTTGATATTGAATTTGCAAGTTGTTGTAAGTAAGCACAGTGCAGAATGAGACCGATATTGAACTCTGTGTGTAATTTATACACACATTTTGCATACAGATTGCAGGGTATGGGGCAAGTTTAGATTGCATAGTGGGACTTGGGTTGCAAGTTGAAGTGAACACACATCCCTATTTGTCAATGACTTTCTCCACATATCTGTAAATTGCAAGCAAATTCTGTAAATTGCAGAAACTTTTCACTTAAGCGATGGAAAATATCTAAATATAAAGATTGTAACTTCAGTGCAAATCTACAAGGGATTCCTTGCCATTAAAGCCCCCCGTAGCCGTTATAGGTCTTGCAATATAAGGATAGAGCACCAAATTGCAATAGATGACTAAATTGCAGAAACTTTTCAGCCAAAATTGCATCGTGGGATTTGACCTATAGTGCATTGGAGTTTTCCCAATCCTGATATATCAATTTTATGGTGTATACCATCTGGTTTCAAATGTGGTAAATCATATATGATTTAAAGGAAGAACTTTCAAGCAGTTGACTGAGAGAATCCCAGCTAAAGAGCTAAGGAATAAGCCAGATGAAAAGAGATGTACCAGTAATGTAGGTTCTCTTTCTAAATGCATGAAAACTAGTAGTATCAATTATTTTGTCTATGACTCTGATTGCGATTAATAATTGCCTGCTGAACTTCCCCAGCCAGTTGACATATCATGCAGTGCATTCCATTTGCTATTAGTTGTAGGCCTTCTACTAACTCAGTCATTTTAAATGCTGCTTGTGAGGTACATATTAAAAATCCAAAATTAGGCGGTTTCAATCCAATTGATTTATTGTCTAATAGGGGTGAACAACAGAACCATTATTTAGAAGTGATTTATGAGGAATACACAGGTAAGATTTAGGTGATCATCACCACAGGACACAATTGGATTGCATAGTAAGAGCAACAACAGTATTTGAGGTATTATTTGAAGTATAAGCAACAGCTATGTTAGTAGCTACCATATAGATACTGTCATCTTGCCCCAGGAGGGCATTTCAAAACCATAGCTATAGATATCGTTTTGAAATGCCCTGCAGGGCTCCTTCCCTCTACACACACTACCCTCATTGGCACCAGCCTAGAGAAGGCTATTTATAGCCCATCTCAGTGTGGGAATGGCTGCCTGCCCTAATCCTGTGAGGCACAACATGTCCGCACTGGAAGGCCCCCAGCCTTCAGCATTCCTTAAAGAGACTCTAGGAGGAGATAATGATCATCGAATTGAGCTTTAATTGCCACCATCCATGTTGTTTATGTAAGGGCAGACCTGTTGAAGCATGCCCTTAAACAGCATTGCAAGTGACCAAGGTACTGTATAGGATAAAATGTGCTTGTGTCAGTGTGAAGCTGATAATGGTTTATATCCTAGCCATTCTAAGCCTCTATTGTAAACTGATTCTTTTATGTGCCAAGTCAAATGACACATAAAAGAAAGGAAACATCTGTAAATTGAGTGCACAGAAAAATAAACCTGCCTGTTTGGATTCTCACAACGGAGTCAAATTTTAATCAAGTGAACACAAAGTTTAGTGATGAAGACACATGCTTCAATATGCTAATAATCAGAAAATGCATTAGGTCTTTTTTCTTTGAAAGACCTAATGGATGTATGCACAGATTTTACATTCAGTATTTCCCATGAAAATAATCTTACAATGTGGCTATTACAGCCCTAGGGCTGTAAACACCCTGGTGAGCATATTATTTATATAAATATTCATATTCATATGTTCATTTATATTTCAAATTTGTATTTAAAAAGTAATGTACATGGATCACATGAGAGTTTCGATTTTCTTAAATATGATGTCTGGATAAGAGAGCTCACTGTGAGGAAGCTGAGAGCAACTCTATCAGAAAAAAAGGCCAACAGTAAACAGGCAGGCCAAGTGGAATGTCTAAACTGGTTATAGATGTAAGGGTGTATTACAACAGATGCCTTCTGCTGCGTCAGCCATATTGGATGCCCCACCCCAGGGAGAGATAATATAGGCAGTACTTTATTCCCCATAACGATGGGTGTTGCCTGGCCAATATCTACAGAGAATCTAAAGATAACAGCTCTAGAAAGAGGGATGTGAATAAAAAAAAAATGATTGCCTAGAGAAGAATGACTACTCGCGAAGCTCTGCCTCATATATTGATCATCCGTCCTACATACTGAGTTTCATTAGCCAAAGAGATAAGAATGACTTTTATGATGTGAGATAACATGTATATACATTACTGATCAATAGATGCATAGTAATTGAATATGATATGTAAAAGATTGGTCTGCATGTAGATTTCATCGAATCATTTCACACATAACGTGCAGTGAACTATCCTAGATCCAATGATTATTGTCAATCGTCGCGTACAATTATGTTTCTAATATGAAATCTAGATTTGAAGTTTACTCATTTTGATATCTAAAATTTACATAATCATGCAGACAAAACTAATAGCATATCAATATGCCACAACCTCTTTGGTAATATAGATCAGATAATTTATCATCAAAAGAACAGAAGCATTGTTAGGAAAAGTTGTATCTTTGTGTACTGAAATCCTCCAACAAGCTTTAAATGATCCCAGCTTCCTTTAATTTCCCACAGGTCGTGCTCCAGCATCAGCCGAGACTCTGGAGCCAGGTCGGCACCTACTTCCCTTCAATGTGTACCTGGCCCCGGGCATCCCTTCCTCTTATGAGGGCCCCTGTGGCTGGGTGCGTTACCACGTGGAGGCCGTCCTCCGGAGCCTTCAAGAAGACCAGTCCGTCCGTACTAAGACCTATTTTGCTGTCATTAGGGATCTGGATCTCAACAGTATCAACACAGAGAAGGTCAGTTAAGGGTGGACCGTTAAGAGGCGGTAGTATAAGCTAATTCGCATGTACTATGTCCTTTGTCTCCAACCCTTACGTGGACTTGATTGGATTAAAATGAGTCTCAAAGATAATGTAGACTTCCCTGGTAGTTCCACGCATGATGATAATTAGAACACTACAATAATTAGCCAAAAAGTAAATGGTATGTATGATCGTGTAAATGACTTCCTCTTTGCATACCCTACGTCCGATACTTATCAATTGATAGATTTTTAAGGCCCATAAAAAATTAGGGTATGGCCAAAAAATTGTGCATTACCTGACCAAAACACTATTTCTTAGACCGTGTGTGTGTGTGTGTGTGTGTGTGTGTGTGTGTGTGTGTTAGTGTGTGTGTGTGTGTGTGTGTGTAAGGGGGGGTCTTGGTGTGCGCAAGCACGCCCATCTATTGGAAACCCTTGCACGAACATGGTGCACTTGTTTGGGGAATGGGGAACGTGATATATTAAGCTTCAAGCTGTTTGATTTGGTATATTTTGTCATGCAATATGGTTTACCTTTATATCAATTATCTGTACGCGGACAAAAAAAAATAGGGGTTTAGGTTTCAATTGGGGAAGCTAGATCAAGAGTGTGTTTTAACAATTACTCCTTGCCAAGTAAGATTCGCTAGGTCAACTTTTATCTTTGCATAATGGCAGATAACGACCTTAATACAATGTACTTTATACTTCATATGTACATAGGTCACACCGATATTATTCATGTACATGAGGTGTATTTTGTGTAAGATCCGGTAAGCGCATTGTCCTCACCACAATTAACCCTCCACACATTGCACATCTATGTACATACTTGTGGTTCAATTCGAAAACTTGCCAATTAGATATCTACTTTTTAATTTTCTGCATCCCCGCCTGGTTTGCTTCAGATATCTGTTTTGTCCTTCATATGAAAGGACACGAGAAATGGCATTGCCTGGAATAAAAAAAAAACAACATTGAACCGAATGATGCCTCTAATAAAATAGCTCCCCTCGCCCGTTGTTATTCCTGTTGTTGAGCAGGCGCCAAGCCATGTGATCAATATACCCGTTTTGCTATTCCCCTCATTTAGGCTACACTTTGGCACCAACAAGAACCACCTACTTTGCTATTTCAAAGCACATCTTGTCTTTTTCTACCCTAGATTTGTTGGATGCAAAGGCAATAGCAACGTAAAAACATAATGCTACAATGGCAGCCCCCAGTCCCACCAAAGTATCATATTGGAAATCATGTGGAAGGATATATTGATACATGTAGGTTCTATGTAGTAAAGGTGCATTTCAGTTATCATAAGCTGGAGAAAAGGTAGTGATATCTGTGATGTAGCTTACCATCATAAGGCATATATGGCTTTACCAAGGTTGGTGATGTGATTCCTCATTGATATACAAAGTACCTCCAAAAGATTATTGAATGTAAAAAAATCAGATCAGCAAACAATCACCAGCGCTGCTGACTGCTGATCCTTATCTGTACTGACATACCTTATGCAGTGTACTAGTTTCTATAAGCACTGATAACAGTTATCCGATTGAGCACCAGTTGCATCCTAATGGTTCTACAGCATATCGGAATTATTCTTTTGGCTGTGCGTGCATCTCGCTAACACCCCATACTAGGCCTCTGAGTAATCAGAGTTACTATACATGGATCTGTTAGTTGACCACCGATTAGTGGATAGGCTATTGTGAGGCAAGTCAGGTATGTTGAGCTTATTGTCACTTGAACCAGGTCTCTCGTTGGAGACGAGAGCATGCTTGGGTTATCAAGATGCCGGGGCGCAGGCACTCTGGCAGGACCAGACACTGACGCTCCCGGCAGGGGGCCAGGGATACCCGGCCATGCAATGCCTGAGTAACACATGGGGAACCATGGAGCAGCTCAGCTGCCCCCAAGAGGCGGGGACAAGACGTGACCGACCACCAGGCGGCAGCGCACGACATATGGCGGATTCTTAAGACAGATAGCCTCACAGTGTCCCACTTAGGAAATCTGGTGACAAGTGAAAGCGTCAATCACAGAAATGTCTACTGTTCGGCCACGCCCTAATTGAGTCTCATCAGCATGCTAATTGGCTGATTCCACTTCATCCCATGCCTGAGGGTTTGACCCCAGGGGGCTATTTAAGTAGCAACAGGTGTCTGTTGTCAACACACTGCTGAGCAGCTCGCGACAGACATGGAGACTTCTGACCTGAGACCAGTATCACCTACAACACCACCTAGAGGCGACATCTTGAATGAAGCCATATTATTAGCACAGGTGGATGGGCGCACCCCCAGGGACGCCGCAAGCACAGTCAGAGAACTGTTCTCACCAGGTGATACACATTATGACAATGGGTCTATTCAAGATGAGCAATCTCCACCTAGGAGTGAACCAGTGAACCGCTACTCATCATCACCAGACCCACCTTTCATCATGCAGTACTCACCCACCAGACCTGCTGTAAATGGGCCCATAGTGCACACAACTGACCCTTCAACATCAAGTGCGGTGAATGAGAGCAGCTCATCATAAGTACCCAGGTAACAAAATGATGTAATTTCGACGTTAAATTAATATCATTTCCAAGTAGAAAAAAACGTTCAAAGGTGGTTCATCTTAACTCCATTTCATGGACTCAAAACAACATTGAATAAACGTTGATTTAACACCAGAATTCTCATGCAAATAGGCATTAGAATGACTTGGGATTAACCTTGAACCAACCTCCCTATGATGCCTGCTTATTAGCATAGGATATTTACTTTCTCTTTACTTTTCTTATATATTTCATAGAAAAGGAAACATTCCCTCTCATCTCTTGATGCTCCAATGGTACACCAATCCTCTTTTGAAAAAGGATGATGTGGCCCATGTGTGAGAGGAGCAGCATATTGATTCATAAGGGAAGACAGAATGGGAACAGGTTATAGAAATTTTAATTGTTTCAATAAGGGTGTCTACCACACCATGGACCATTATGCATGGACAATTTTTGTTTAATCATGGATATTTTTCCACCAAGATATATCTGGACATGGGATCTTGATAATAAGGTTGATACAACTAGCATATTTTCATCACTCTGCTACATATCAGACAGATACCTGTGTGCAGCATTCAGCCCAGTCCTACCATAACATTCCCTGCCATCTAGTGAGTCATTTGGGAACCATAGAATAACATTCAATCAACGTTTTTTAAACCAGTTAAATCAACGTTGTTTTGAGTCCACATTCTGAACATTGATCAATGTTAATCAAAGGTTATCTGGAAAAACGTTAGCTGCTGAACCTTTTTTAAATGTTAAACCAACATTTATGATAAAACATTTTCTTAAAAATTGAAAATCAATGTTGAAACAATGTTTTTCAACAAATGTTAGTCCAACTAACCATCAGTGAACGTTGATTAACGTTCACCTAATGTTTCTTGTTACCTGGGTAGTTTATCACCCTACACCAATTATGCACAAGCAGAGTGCTCCTTCAGCACCAATGAAGAGGAAGGCAAACCAACCCACTCATACAGCCAAAAAACTGAAACCTAGATGGCTGATACTGATAACGGTAAAGAATGGGCCGTCACATTGTGGTGCTGTATATGACAACTACACATTCACCAGCCCGACCTCAGACCCTAGAGCGGTGCATTCTCAAGACAGAGACATAGGCATAGAAGGGGCAGGGGTGAACCGCCACTAGCCATACCTTTGTATGCCGACCAGCCTGACCACGCCCTAGTGGACAGTGACAGTTACAGGTCAGCAGAGGACAGCGAGGTGGAGCAGGTGTTCCAAAATGCTCAACATGCTCCAAGATGAGCAGCTCACACCATGCCAATACAGTGATCATAGTGCTATGAGTCAAAGCACAGTGATTTACTATCAGGAATCTGGTAGCTCAGGATGGTACTCTGACAACAGCAGACCTGAGTCAGACAGATCCAGGACCAGACCCTCAGTCAGATGAGAGGATGGACCCCCCACCAGGGGAGACCACCCTCCCACAAATTTTGGATCTGCCGTGCAGCCAATGCCCACTCAGCATCCTCCTGCACAACAGCCGCTTGGGTGGCCATGGATGCCGCGCGTATTGATGCACGCCCTGCAGCGACCCACAGTGCAAACATAGAAGCACAACATGGACAGAGTTGTCAATATTGCTCCATGACCCATATAAAAAGTCTGAGCCACACCAAGCCCCATAGCCTTTAATGGAAGCATCCGACACCATGGGTTTATCCAGTTTATCTTTTAGAATTAAAATCTTGCAGTTGAAAACTTCACAAAAATCTTTCCACCATGAGAAATCCTTGATTATACCTGGACTTAATTTGATTACACCTCTACACTTTGCTTTTGCCTTTAAATCAAACACTCGCCTATTGAAAGTACGGCCCCCTCTAACTACCTGGGAGCAAAACGACATGAGGCCACCAATACTCTGTAAAGTTTTCTTGCTGGCAAGTTTCCTACCAATGCAGTCATCTATAGCAAAGGCCAACTTGTCAACTTTCTCTTTTGGCAAAGATAATTCCATTTTATGGGAGTCAATGTTGATACCGAGAAAAATACATCACCTGCTGGGACTAGTGACCTTTTCTCTAGAAATCCTAAAGCTGAGATACTCCATTATTTCTTTTAATAAATGTCTTTGACGCAGGCACTCCTCTTCTGAGTTGGAAATGATGATGAAGTCATCCAAATGATTAACAAGCCTGTCAATGCTATAGAAATTAGCATCTTTTGCCAAAAAAATCAGAAGTTTGGTTGAATATATACGGAGCACACCTAAGACCAAAGGTTAGTCTATTACTCTGGTAAAATCTAGGACCATCACCCATGTCCCATGAAACTTCTGGTGTTCAGCATGAACACTGATTGACCTATAAGCAGATTTGAGGTCGATGACATACATAAAATCATCCTGGTTCAAAATTGCAACACTGGAAAACGTTAATTTTTGAATTACCCTGATAGTTTATGTCAAAAACTAGGTAAAAATCACCAACATTGGGAACACTTTTAGAATAAAACCCATATTTACTTGGGTTTTCACAGCTGGCAAAATTGAATAAGTCCAAATTTAAAGGACTTTTACAACCATCAACAATATTTTGAACTGTAGGCAAATTGCCAGGTGGAAAATCCCCTATAAGAGGGTCTAAACAGACTGCCCGCCCCCCTCGCCAGCCAAAACTGGGGCAGGACCCCCCTCTATTTCTCTGAATCATTTTTTAAACATTTGTCCGCAGAATGACTAGTAGAATCACAAGCACTACAAATATGCCTGTACCGGCATGGATTCAACTTACAACCTTCAGGTTGGTTAAAGGCATAACATGGGTTTTTTGAGGTGGCAACCTTTTTCGTGGTTGACTTGCCGTTTTTTCCAACTTCTGAGCAGTAAAAGTACCATCATAGCTAAGGTGGCGGAGAATATCCGAATTTTCCACTGATTCAAAAGCTTTAATACCTCTCTTATCTGCCCTGTCCTCAACACTATATCCCTTAACTTACTGTGCAAACAGGATGTGACACGCCCTTCAATCAGGGCTGCGGAAGTCGTTATTTCAACAGTGCAACTTTTTATTTAAAACCAATCACGGTCGGCAGCTGTCTGGTTTACACTAGAGCAAATTAAACATCGAGTTCATTTAGGCAACAGTGTACAAAAACAAATACTCCAGCATGTTTATGTATACATGGACAGGAATAGACACCAAGAGTGTTACCGTTGGTTCATGATTTTAAGAGCTTCCCACTAGACCTGGAGGCTATTTCTTAACAGCCTATACGACTGCACCCTCCTATAAGCCCATAAGCTAATAACTTATAAAATTCAATGAGAATATTTATATCTATACCTCAATGCAATGATTAAATTCACAATGTCTCAATGACTGTATCAGTCATTACTTTCTTCTTATTACTATCAATCATATGGTTTATCTAGCAAAGATTGTTGTGGTAAAAATCCCCAAAACATTCTTTAAATCTATGTTAACATAATTATTGTCTCTGCGTATTGTCATCAATCCCAGAACTGTTTGGATTACTTATATCGTGTCTAACATAGATCATCCTGTGTTTGTTTGGCAGCCTCCATTAGCAGGTACAGACCGGGAGTTCCTCCTGCATGCCTCCTGCTGTAAGGCTGGTCGTGTGGACGCCTCAATCAGACTTAATGCCACTCAGTATGTACCTGGACAGCGTATACATGCTGATATGGACGTCTCCAACCTCTCACCACGCAGGGTCAGGACGACTGCACTAGCACTCAGACAGGTGTGTACACTGTACATGGTAGACAGGTAGATGAAACAGGGACGTCAGAATAATACAATGTATGTTAGATAGTATGGCCCACATGTTCCTCTCTCAGTCTGCTTGAAATATCAAACTTAATATTATAATTAAGTCAAACTCCTCGGAAACACGATTGTATGGCTTTTAAGTAGTTATTTTCTGTTTTAAAAATGTCTGCAGATACACCTTTGTATTTGCATTTAGGACACGTATGCATGCATGTCTTTTAGGTAGCGTAGTTTATTCAGCATGCGAGCCCAGGCTGCCACCACCCTTGTTAGTAGTATACGAACAATGCAATATGTATCAAGCACATGCGTTGTACTGGCACCGGGTGGGTAACAAAACACTCATTAAAATGGTATCATTATAATCAACAACACAAAATCAAAGATCTTGAGTTAGAACCATCACATAATGAATTTAACCTCCTCTGTTCTAGGTAGTTACGTATGGTTCTACTTCTGAGAAGTCCCACCAGGTGACACTAGAGTTGAGACGTATCCCTGGAGACTGCCTAAAGCCTGGTAAGAGGCAGTGTTGGACAACCAGGGCCATAGAGGTCCCTGTAGTTACCCCGTCAGGCCTAGAAGGGTGCAAGTTTATAGACATCCGATATGAGGTTGTTGTAAGTATATTATTATTCTCTTTTTTGTATCATGATTTCTTTTAATATTGGATATTCTAAAGTTTACACGGGGATGTGTTATTCTAAAGATAGCGTACGTATACGCCATTTTCAGAGCAAGAGTTTATTCTTGATTAGAGTATTGAGGGAGATAAAGATGTAAGAGGATTAAAAATTATGAGCTCAGAATGTCAGAAGATCTATGCTTTCGGGTACTTATGGTCAGATTTTATTCTCAAATATAGTATACAGGAATGATTAAAAGGTAGTTATTAGCGAGTGAACTGTTTGATTTGTGTTTTCAGTTACTGATAGATATGCCGGGGATGGTTCTATCTCTGTCACAACCTATCATCATTGGCTCCATACCATTATCATCACCTTCACCGTCCTCCCCACCTCCACATGTATATAAAGGTATGTATAAAATCATAATCATAAGTACAATAGTGGTCCCACCAGTGGGGTGTTCAGAAGCTGGACATGATAATGAACATAAGATATCTGTTTCTAAAACTGCAGGCCTCTAAACTTACAACTGCAACTGTTATTATGTCTCTCCAGTTCTATCTCAGTTGTAGACTATAACTTTAGGAGTTTCAGAACAAGATACAACTGAAGTTATAACTACAGTCGTAAATACTTATGACCGATCTTCAACCGGTGGTGACTGTTTCTAGAGGCCGATCTGTGTGGACCTATTTGAACCACATCAATCAAGAAAAATGACTTATTCAGAGGGAAAAAAGGGTCCTATCATTTCTGCATGGTAAGGATATATAATATATCAATTTTCATTAAACTATATATCCTTTTAGACCTTGAAATTGAGTAAATTAAAAATTTCCACTTATGGTACGTAAGAGGTCACTCTTAAGTCAGTCATAACCTTTACAGTCTACAACAGGTCACCGCTATAGCGCAGTGACTGTAGCGTATTGTTATAGTAGGTCATCTAGTGCAGTTGTAGCTAAACTTACAGCTACAGCTAAACTTACAACTACAAATCACTATATATTTTTAGCCCCCTGTGCCTGGGCCCCTGTGCTATACAATCATGTTGCAGTAGTCCGGCCAGACCCGGCACGGTAGCAGAAATGATTGTAAGAGTGAAACTGGAGGAAGTGGGGGGTAGGAGTAAAGAGGGGGCTTAGGGGCTGTTCAGGCAAATAATAATTAGGTGCTCATTATTTGTGCATCTATTTCCTCAATCAAACAAAACCTAACTGTTCAGATACCATGTAGTTATATTTTGGTGAAAGTTTATCTTATATGAGTTCTAGCTGGGCTGGGAAAGTATGGGTATAATCTATATGCATGCATCTCCCAGGATGGATATTTAATGGAGACTCCTGGTAGATGTACCAGTCAGCTTACAGGCACTATGCACTCTATTAGACAGACCTGTTAAGTATGCATTAAACATTACTTTCTATTGTAATGATACTTATTGTTATGTCTGTATACTTTTCCAGACCTATTTTCTTCTGCCATTCAGAAATGCATATTAAGAACAAGCTGTGAAATACATACCAGCACACTGAGTTATAACAGAAGCAAAGCCGTCACTGTCACACACTATAAGTATAACTATACCCTGAACCCACCCCTTGCCAATGACTGAGTGAGTTCTGCCATGTGATTAGGGCTCCTTCCCAACTTCCCTACATCTTGACTGGTATACTGAGTCATTTTTAATGACAGATACTCATTGGGTACACTGAATTACTGATCGGTGACCGGATCATGAGTTGGCAGGACTACTATAGACAAAGATAGTGAAGTTACATTATGCAGGACAAGGTATATAACTATACCCTGAATCCACCCCTTGTCAATGACTGAGTGTGTTCTGCCATGTGATTGGGGCTCCTTCATAACTTCCCTACATCTTGACTGGTATACTGAGTCATTTTAATGACAGATACTCATTGGGTACACTGAATTACTGATCGGTGACCGGATCATGAGTTGGCAGGACTACTATAGACAAAAATAGTGGAGGTACATTGTGCAGGACAAGCTGTGGCTGGATGGTGTAGGGGCCGGAATATCGGCATTTGGACTAGGGTGACGTCACTGTAGTGCCCAACAGCAGCCTGATCCTATCGTGCCGGGTATGAGTGGTCCAATATATCTGCCTCACGGGACTCAGATGGATTTCCCTCTGAACTATGCCATAAGAGGGGGGTTCCCCACGTTATACACTGGTTTCCGGCTGTCTGCGATTGACATTATAATTTATAACCAGAGTTATAGTAGAAGTTACAGTCTGCAACTGGTTCAGTCATAAGTAGGGACTTACAACCACTGTCTGTTTCACAACAACTTTAGCTATAGCACTGATTTTAGGTTATAAACTCGGTAAGATAATAATTATCGTTCAGAAACACCTGCACTTTTAAGCCTATGATCACTATTAAAACTGCAATAATATCTCCCTACAACTGGTTGTAGACATTATTTCCTTCTGAAACACCCTACAAAAGTGGTGGATTCTGCAGCGTGGATTCTCATAGTGGGGTTCTGATGATGGCTCACAGGCGCCATCTATAGTCTTATGAGTAGTACTCTGTGTTTTGCCTTTGGTCCATAGTGGTAAAGGTCGAATCCCACCATGCAATCTAACCCTGGAAAGTTCTTGCAATTTGGGAACTCTTGCAGATAGGGGGACTTGCCTTTACTGCAAATTGCAAGGCTCCTAACATGCCATTGCATTTTACAAATCTGACTGTTGCAATTAAATTGACCCCTCACCCTTGCAATGTAGATTTGAGAGCTGCATCAACTTGCAATGCAATTCTCCTTGATGTTGAATTTGCAAGCTGTTGTAGGTAAGCACAATGCAGAATGAGACCGAAATTGAAGTCTGTGTATAATCTATGCAGACATTTTGCATACAAATTGCAGGGTATGGGGCAAGTTTAGATTGCATAGTGGGACTTGAGTTGCAAGTTGAAGTGAACACACATCCCTATTTGTCAATGACTTTATCCACATTTCTGTAAATTGCAAGCGAATTCTGTAAATTGCAGAAAGTTTTCACTTAAGCAAGGGAAAATATCTAAATATAAAGATCTTAACTTCAGTGCAAATCTACAAGGGATTTCTTGCCATTAAAGCTCCCTGTAGCCATTATATGTATTACAATATAAGGAGAGAGCCTCAAAATGCAACGGATGATTAAATTTCAGAAACTTTTCGACCATAATTGCATTGTGGGATTCGACCTAAATGTAAAGTACCTTATTTGCAAGAGACAACTACTTACCTATAGGGCATTAGCACATTAGGCTATGGAGGCCGCCATTAGACCCCGACTGCACTATGACTAACACCTTCAGCCCCCGTCTCCGCAGTAAATGCCAGGGATGCTTCCCATTGGTCAATAATACAATAGCCATGTGCCGTATATATATTATGTCTTAAGCTACAACATGCTATCAAATACATATTGTTACAATCTGAACATTAGTGATCAGAAGTTTTGATTAAATTTGACCATATCAATACAATTTGCATCCGTTTCTTCTCCCTTTAGCTCAGTTCCTGCCGCCCAACCAGCGGATACGTTGGGACTTGACTCCAGAGGGTGCACAGCCCAATGCTCCGAGTGATAATAACCAGAATGACTTCAGCCCCCGATACAGACTCTACAGTTTCCACTCCTCTATGACCAAAGTCATAGCGTTACAACAAAGTCCACATGCCCGCCGCCGGAGGTATCTAGTATTAGGAGACAGTACTGTACAAGAATCCACTGTCTGAGCTACCATAGGACTAGCCGTGCTCATATGTAATAATGTTTTCTGGAATAAAAGCTAGTATCTAACCTAACTCATTTTGATAGTACACATGGCTCACATGGATCATAGATACTGATATTATGCATGTGACATTAAGTGATTTGATACAAAACTCTGCATAGTATCACACACCTTTTATAAGGACCTTAGTTATACCAACAACGCTATATTATGCAACATCCACCATGGAATTTATGTCTGTAAATGATAATTTATAAGGAACGGGAAGCATTGTGTGGAATCCTACCGAATCCACATGTGACATTTCATACGAGATACTGCAGAAAATTTAATAGAGACTGATATTATGCCATATATATGGCATTGTATGATAAGGTATTGTGCACGATATCAGCTATTCAAAGAACGGTGCTGAATCTCCTTTTGTACTCCAATGGGAGTACTCAAACATCATCATACAAAACCTTTGCTGCAGGACACTTGATCACACTATTGTCATTGCGATATTATTTCCAGAACCTCATGACCTATTTGCTGAAACCAAGAGCAGAGGATATATATATGTTACACTTAATGTGGATACATTTCTTTTCTATGCGAGAGGAGGATGCTATGGTACCTTTACCATTTGGTACATGTATTACAATATTCCATGGATCCGCTTGAAAAGATTGCCGCTATAATCTATGTTGTACTGGTAAACCCTGCAAAATGGCATACCATGAAATTGTAGTTTAAAGTTGAACTCTACGAGATTTATCACATGTCCATTTACAAAGATGACGAAGATGCTCTAATGTATTGCCCTACCGTAGTACCACATATATAAGGCACGGCTTACACTCGAGGATTTCAGTAAGAGGGGCACCAAGACATTTTATTTGATATTATAAATATTATTATGATATATATAAAATAAAGAAAAGAAAGCCCTGGTGGTTCCATAAGGTCCAGGGCACGGTTCCTAGCCGCACAAGGTTTTTGTGCCTTGTTATCTTAATTGAAAGTCCATTTGGTTGAACAGAAGTTGTGTCATTGTATTTGGTAGGGGAGACGTGCAAATCAACATCTCTAGGCGTGCCTTACACATGAAGTGCTACGGTATTTTGTATGGGAGTAGAATGAATAACGAGTCTCTCATTATACAGGCTTATCTAATGGAGATTTTTCTAAAAGATAAATAGATATTACATATTTTTGTGAGATAGTCCAAAGATGTTAGACATAAAAGGACGGTGCCGGTCACCGTTAGTAGTTAGCCTAAACTTCAGGGGTGCACTCGTCCTCTTTGTGTTAAGTAAAATGGAGGGGCCTACTGAGAATTAGACACACCTATGTGTTCATCTTTATCACCGCTACGTCAAACAAGTGCAGAATATTGCTAATGACTGTCGGTCTATCGATTTGGTGCAATTTCTCCTACCCTTATAAATGATAATTTAGTGATGTAGTTTATAGGATGTGCGAATGGTCTTGAATGCTCTGAGAACCCTTTCATGTCAGGGATTTCATAGAATCTTAATTACCCGTGTGATCAGTGTTTTTTTTTATGATGACCTATCCAGTTTTGTTACGTTTGGGTCATAATTGTGTAGTAACTGCTGCGCAATTCTGTTACTATTTCATACTGTTTGTATCGTTTTCTAGTCATTGGGATATTGGGCCGTTGTTGTTATCGTTGATGTTGTTATTGTAAATGGCTGATGATATTATGATTATAGCATACAAACCCCTACCTCAAAACAGAAGTTCAACAAAGAGATCCCCCAATTTGTCTAGAAGTTTCCCTACTAAGAAATGGATTGGAATCACACTGCCCATATGTAAGAATTTTGACGTATCATTAGAACTAAGCTGTTCAATCTATTTACAATGACATTGGTTTGGTAGACTTAGATATTCAATGCCTTTACAATGACGTGCATTTATAGATTTTAAACCCTAGTTTAGTATATTTTTATTATGTCTATATGCTACTTCTGTGAGATTCATTCCATACAACTCTTCTTTCACAATGATACAAACCTGAACCCCAGGGCGATTATTTGGTTTGTAATTGTAGTAATATTTAGTATTACCCGTTATCATTAAGCTGTAAACCAATATATTATCTTTCTGATGATCCGTCCGATTTTAGTGTAATAACCAGTATTGAAAATAAATGCCTCGTCGTTTATGTAGAGTTAATTTCATATTTGAACCTTAAGACCGACCCAGTGCAAGTACAAGTTTTGTCCTGCTTTTAGTGTACGTTATATGTACCATTGTATAAGTAAAACCATCATGGGAACATAGAACCGCATATGCCAATGAATGTTATATGTCCCTGAATTAGTAAGACCCCGACACTTTACACACAAACCTACAAGTAGTTATAAACTAGAAGGCACAATTCTTTTCGTTTCTGGAAATGAACATTTACTCTTCTTTGTTGACTTTATAGATTTTTTTAGTATAATTTTCAATTGTGAGGAGTCACTTGTATTGCTAGCAAACAGGTAATATGCAGTAAAAGAACCAACTCTTTCTATCAAATGTGGGAAATGGTATGTGATATATGAAGTAAAGTCCTCTGAATGTGAATGCTTGGATTGCTTATATTTGTATGGGTGAAGGAACCACCATAATGTTGTATGTATTTTATACTGGTTAAATAAACATTTCCTGTGAGACGTTTATCCAAATCTCTGCCTCGTGTGTCAACCTTAATCATGCAACGTCAGAAAAACATTTTTTTACTACCTTGGGTCCAATAATATCTCAGATTTAAAAGAAAAAAAATCCTACACTATGACGACTAAAGATACAAACTACATCTGCTGCATATTTATGCATTATGAACTTAACGCTTAATCCCTAGTAGTCTAGGAGATATAGCATCAACCTTGGCACTTTTGGCAGAAAGCATGAAAGTTGACCTACAGGGGGTTTTGAATGTGCTGAATCCATTTCTAAGTGGAAACATCATTTTCGAGAAATGTTTCTCCTTCTAAATTGACTTTGAAAAGAAAAAGTAAATAATTCATGAAAAATCACATCAAAATTCATTACAGATTTAATGGGGTGGGAAATAGACAGAAGGACAATAAAAGCCATGTGTTACCCATTGAAATATACTATATTGAGTTTGATATCATGCATACAAATGGTTTTTCTCTGAAATAGGGCCCGAAAAAGATAGCCATTACCAAAATTCCTTATTTTTGCCTTAACTCTGCAGATGATGATGATAGACACTCATTTCAAGTGTCTACTAGCACATTTTCAGGGTCTAGGAACCCATTCGTAACATCCTGATTTTTCTCAGACACACGCCAAGCCTATTATAGGTCTTGTTCAGGTCGCCATTATTGAAATTCCTTATTTTTGCAATAACTCTTCAGGTGGTGATGATAGACACTTATTTCAAGTGTCTACTAGCACATTTTCAGGGTCTAGGAACTCAATGGTATCATCCTGATTTTTCTCAGAAGCACACTAAACCTATTATAGGTCTATTTAAGGTCGCCATTACCAAAATTCATAATTTTTGCAATAACTTTGTTTATTTAAGACAGATAGACATTTGTCTAGTGTGGATATATCCCCATTTCCATGTTCTTCCTCTCCTATATGTACATCTATCAGCCTAACATAAGCCTGGACAAGGAAGCCATTACCAAAATTGACTACTTTTGTCATATTTTGCTACCAAGGCTGATAGTCAACCATCTGATGTGGATCTATATCCACATTCTCAGGGTCTAGGAATATTATAGAGGCCTTTTCCTCAATCCTTTTGACATTGTGTCTACATCCACATTCAGGATCAAAGAATATAATTGAGGAATTCTCTCTATTCTTCTATCTTTATTTGACATCATTCAAGCTCATTAAGTACACTACTAGGTATACCAATCATCCTGTATCTTTTGTTATCTTGGATAAGGCCTAAATAAGGCCATCATAGCATAATCATTAGCTACAATGGAGTCATAATAATCCGGCCTGTGACAATTCAATCCCTCACCTTACAGTCAGGGTCCACTAGGAATGGCTTTTATATCATTACAACTGCCTCTGATAATCAGGTTGTTTGACTCCCAGACCCAGTCAGTGAATTTGGGAAACAGTCTGTCTATTCAACATTAGATTGTGGTAATCCCGTGGAGAGATTTCAGGTTCAGAAATTAGAGACTCAACAGCCTAGAAACTAACAGGGTAAAGCCCCACCCTCATCATCCTTCTTGGGTATTACTACCTCACCTGCCTTGGAAATCAAGTATGGCATGTGTAACATAGAGATATTTGCTTATAAATGTACTCAGTTACTTAGAATAGAGAAACATTTTATTCTCACCCACAAGATGACAATTAGGCATATCTCAAGTTCCTGCACACCATAATACCCTAAACCATGAATTTTTCTGCAAATTGCCAGTGTCTGCCCCCTGTCATGGACTGTGCTAAATCCTGATAGCATTCACATAGACTATGACATCATAGATTTGGGAGTAGTTACACATTTGAAGATAAACCAAGTCATTTCAAGTCCAGCATAAGTGACTAACCATAACTGATGGATAGTTGAAGCATAATGCTGCAGCTATTTCTGTCTCATCCTATCTCTTTCATGACAAATACTGATTAGGTAAAATGGTATCTCAAGTGCCCACACAACACTGGTCAAATGCATCTATCTGCAAATGTTGGGTATGAATTGGCAAAAGCAAGTTAGCCTAAATGCAGCTCAATTTAAAGATTACCTTTAAATATACAAAAGCCTACATAATCTAAGTGAAGGTGTAGTATTTCTAGATTGATTATCATTAGGCCAGAAAAGAGCAAACCTTTACTGCTAGGGCTCAGGTATCCCAGCTTATGGGGAGGGGGAAGCTTTCTTCACAAACACTAGTTTGGGAAGAAATGGAGAAAGCAGTGAGTTTGAATAAGATAGATATGAGTAGGGCCATATTCAGCAAATCATACACAGAATAACAAAAAAGACACCTTAACCCTTTAAGGGCAGAGCAAAAATTGTCGCCCTGGCCATGGGGACGGCCTCTGAAAAAAGTATAGTTCCTAGAGGACGAGCCTATTTTCAATTCCTATACTAATCCTATATTACTGGCATCGACTATAGTCGACGCTAGGCCTGCCATGGTGTCGACTATAGTCGATGCTAGGCCTACCATGGTGTCGACTATAGTCGATGCTAGCCCTCAATGGGTTAACTGTGTTCCTAGGTGGGATAATATGGATATATGGACTTCGAATCTCAATATTGGCTGCCCCTTACATGCCTTTCATACAAAAATAAATACACAAGAGAGGAGAAACAATGCCCTTATAATGTTCCTAGACCCTGAGAATGTGGATATAGAGCCCCATCAGATGGTCGACTATCAGCCTTGGTAGCAAAATATGATAAAATTACAATTTTGAAAATGGCTTCTTTGTCCAGGCTTATTATAGGCTGATAGATGTACATAGTAGAGGAGGAACAATGCTTCTATTGTATTCCTTGACCCTGAAAATGGGGATATAGCCACACTGGAAGAATGTCTGTCTTATTAGCAAAGTTGTTGCAAAAGTTATGAATTTCAGTAATGGCGACCTTAAACAGACCTATAATAGGCTTAGTGTGCGTCTGAGAAAAATCAGGATGTTACCATTGAGTTCCTAGACCCTAAAAATGTGCTAGTAGACATTTGAAATGAGTGTCTATCATCACCACCTGAATAGTCATTGCAAAAATAAGGAATTTCGGTATTGGTGACCTGAAATACACCTATAATAGGCTTAGTGTGTGTCTGAGAAAATTCAGAATGCTACCAATGAATTCCTAGACCCTGAAAATGTGCTAGTAGACACTTGAAATGAGTGTCTATCATCATCACCTGCAGGTATTGCAAAAATAAGGAATTTGCGGTAAGAGCTACCATTTCCAGGCCCTATTTCAGAGAAAAACAATTTGTGTACATAATATTATACTCAATATAACATATTTCCATAGGTAACACATGGCTTTTATTGTCCTTCTGTTCATTTCCCACCCCATTACATCCTCAATGAATTTTGATGTAATTTATTATGAATTATTTACTTTTTCTTTTCAAAGTCAATATAGAAGGGGAAACGTTTCCCGAAAATGATGTTTTCACTTAGAAATGGATTCAGCACATTCAAAAGCCCCTATGTGCAAACTTTCATGCTTTCTGCCATAAGTGGCAAGATCATGTGTGACATGTTCTGGGAATAGGGACGTAAATGCACCTTGCACTGAGGGCCCTTTTTGCAAATCTCATCACATGCTATATCTCCTAGACTATAGGAGGGAAAAGGACAAAGTGTTGTCAATCAAAAATATATCAACTAAAAGTCATTTCGCTTCATCATATTGAAAGAACCTCAAATATCCTTTTGTCTAATGATTTTTTATGCGGTTTTTTTTTTTTTTTGGGGGGGGGGGGTTGGCAATACTTATTTTAGTTTAAGCCTCCCCTGTGTGAGAAAGACAAGTTTGCAAATATCTCACACAGTTCCTAACCCAAGTGGCATTTCTACACTGATGGGGATGGGAAACCTGTGGGTCCCAATCATATGGTCTGAATTTTAAGGCTTACTCCAAGTTTGATTACTAGTACCAAAGTTAGAAGCATTATTATTTGGTTTAATATTTTCTGTCTATCATACATAGAAATTAGAGAATAACATTACCGGCTAATGCTATTCTATAGCATCTTGATGGAAAAGAGAACAAATTCTGAGTTCTTTTATTAGAAATAGTCTTTGATTTTATTGACACCGTGACACTGGTTTAGTGTATCCACTCCCAGTACACCCTGGAGTAAAGTATATGTGTAGATATTACTGCAGTTGTCAGAAGACATCCTGTTCATTTTTTCCGTGAATATACTTTAAGTAAACAACCAAAGATCGTTTGTCTTCCTTGTAATATGACTTGGATCTTCATAGAATTATTGACGGGAGACAAAATTAGGGCACGTTCTGTACCCTAAAATTATTACAATCACTTTATGCTGATTTTGCATCGATTAATATTTCCGATGGTTACAAATCATGCATGTGTCAGATAAAAATCATTATGGCACCAATTCATTCCAGAATAGTTCTTTACTCCTAAGTGTACATCCAGACAACATAGTATTTACACCCACAAAAATATACTCTCACAGAAAGATTGTTAGCATTTAGCACCAAATATATTAATAATGTTGTTATTCTCTGTAACGTATCTTACAAACATGCCCAAACCACCAGCTTCATTGAGTTTAGCTTCAAATGCACCTGAGACTATGAAACAACTGTATGTACAAAATGCATAGTATTAGCTTGAGTTGGATGAGTTTATGAGATTACCGACCTTTTATAATGGTATATCGACGAAAGAGACCAGGGCACCAATTCACTACAAAACGTTGATGCAATTTGCAATAAATACCAAAATTCTAGTAAACCATGAAATGTGAAGGTTTCCAAATGATGTCTATAACTTACTCGAGATTCTCATAGTTATCAACAAAATTTGTTTTAATTCATTGTCATTATTGTCTAAATATAGCAAACTCGAATATACAAGTTATTGGCTTCTTTTACTCCTAGATTACAAAAGAAGAAAACATTAAATAGTTGTATCAATCTTCTAGTAATGCCCTACACCACAGAACCATGTCTGTCAAATATACTAAGGTAAGTTTGAATGCAACAAATAACAGATTTTACTGGATGTATCCAGTAGGATACCTATATTAAGTACTTGCTAAACAGACTTAGTAATCTTGGATAGCGCATTAATAAGTAACCCATAATCATGTTTCAGATTCATCCTCCTCATACAATGCTTCTTCAATACTTAACTCTTGAATACAGTATCCACGATAATATATTATAAATACTTCTGAATATCATAGACAAATAATGTTAAGTCTTTATCCATAATTTGTACATCAAACTTTCTCTATATATACACATACTTCTCAGATAGTCACATAAGCGAGGATAAATACAATTCTTACAGGAAACTGCTTTAGGAAACTCACTGACGGTTCTATGTAATGGCTTGCGCCGCCCAATCATTTACATACATAAACAACATACAACCCTATGTACAACTGTCTGCATTGAAAGTTTGCTTCTTAGACTATGGGGTCTATCTCCTTTCTTTGGCAAAAGATTTTTTTTTGATATAATACAGAAAGACTGACCTTGCAGATAAGTATCTGTACCCTGACTTAAATTTAAAATTAAATGTGTCTAAATTTAAAATTAAATGTGTCTTATTTACATAATTATCTGAAGGAATATGTATTGTGAAGATTATGAAATGGAATTCTTTTGATAGTTCATTAAATTAATGTAGGATGAACTGGACGGTTGACTTGATTGCTCTTTCTAACTTTCTGAACAGTGTATAAACATGCATAATCAAATACAGCTTGCTTGTACTCCAACCAATATAGAAAACAACGACAAATAAATACATGGGGGAATAAATGAGTCATCTCTTTTTAGGATCAACATGAGGTA
The DNA here is from genome assembly GCA_949317995.1 of Acholoe squamosa. Taxonomy (NCBI): domain Eukaryota; kingdom Metazoa; phylum Annelida; class Polychaeta; order Phyllodocida; family Polynoidae; genus Acholoe; species Acholoe squamosa. The sequence continues at coordinate 50,509,338 of OX439039.1, forward strand.
TCCATTTCATTTTTTTGTTAATAAATTATCACGATCACTATACAGGCCATGTACTAGTCATGGCCACTGCCAGCAGGTGGCACTGTCATCGACATACTTTATACCACAGACCGATAGAGACTACCATTCCCTCTACTCCAACTGTTATATCTGGGTTCTATACAACCATGCAACCCTCATAGAAAATGCGCAGTACCACTACGTGAAGTATCTACTGACATGTTCCTTTTCATAGGGAAACATTTAGTTTTGGTAGACACCACAAGGTACCACCAAAGGGCAAAAGCCATCTCCACACTTGGCATACATAATTTTAACAAATATTTCCCTCCATACCCTTTACCTGTGAGGACTTAAGTGTTGACAATGCCTTCAACATGGTCATATGTCGTATAGAGTGGAGTTTATAGGTTCGTGCATGGTATGCCATGGTGGAAAACATTGAAGGGGACTGTATGATGTGTCAATAGGCCACAAGGGGGCGCCATAAGTATCACATTTCCCCCCACTGGTGGCCAGAGGTAGAGACAACACTGTGGGAGAAATCATTTAAAGTGGTTAGTGGGAATGAATTAATTAAAAGGTAAATAAAGGCAAGTATTAGTAATCAAGATAGGGGTTGTCTGAAACGACGGAAGCAGACCACCCTTTTGGTGATCGTGAGTGACCCCTAGTGTATATCTATCACAACAGTCGGAGATCGTTCACCAACTTTACACTGGTGGCGCTTCTGTATCACCTTAAAATCACAACTGTGTGGGATGGTATAAGGAAATCGCCAACGAAGATTATCATCAAAACACTGTATCTTTTTGCACTCCCTTGGCGTATGTTCTCATGAAAAAATGCTTCTCGTCAAAAGAGTTTACAAGTTATCCTTTGATAACAAGAGATGATAAGAAATCCTTCGCTGGCTGCACACATCACAATTTAGCCCTTCCTATCACGTATTACTAACCGTGCATTTTCCTCTTTGTGGTAGCCCATCATTGCATTATGTGTCGTTCTATATCTCAGTCTCCCTTGCACGATTTGATCAGCTAACCCCAATCCAACTAATAAATAACTTTCACTAATTCAGCGTACCTTCTAAGCTAAATAAGATCCCTCCTCAATATTCACGGTTCTTTTAATTAAACAGGGCTTATGTATACCACAGAACCAAGAACACTTTCCCCCACATATGCAGCTTCAGTTTAAGGGTATAATCATTCTTTAAAACCTCAAGGGGACTACTTCCCACGTCAATTAGGATAGAAGTAAATTAATCATAGGGATGGTTAACTATTATTCATGGCTTGTAAAGGTATTTGAGTTCAGGTACAGTTAAGGTAATCTAGGCTTTTGGGGTAATTAATGACTGGCGCTCATAAAGAGCTTTCCTGGGACGTCGAACTTCGTACCATGTTTAACAAAAAAAGTGTCTTAGTCTCAAAGTCATGGTGCTCTCCCTCATTCTGGCATCAACACCATACTCACTGTTTTGGTCATATTTTGAGGTTATTTAAACAAATATACAACAATACCGGTACATGTTAGTAATAGAACAAGGTAGATAAGCACTGGGTTAGGTATCCACCAAGTAAACTAAAATTACAATATATCAAAATCAGATTGATAACAACTATAATACACCTTTGGTCCAAATCTATGCATTTTATACAAAAATATCCTAGTCTCCTTATTCCTCTTTGTCCGCCATTGGCAGTGATCCTGGATAGAACATCTGGGATCCTACGATGAAGGCACTATATAGCTAGTCGGTCCAAATCCTGAGACTACGTTTTTTTAGACTGCCATGATAGCCACGCCCAGCAGCTGATGGTTATAGTTAAGTTGCACGTTTCATGATACCTAAATAAATGTCCGGCATTGCCATGACCATTGGCAAGCTCTATTTAGGAATCATCCTCCATGGTGTGGCCAGGATCCAGAAGTGGTGGTCAGCAGTGTACAGAGAGTAGGGGTATAATGGTCACATGTGTATAGGCCCAGTGGCTTAAGTCAGTGAAGCTGGCACTGAATGGATAGCCAAACTGCCAGCTGCACGGCCACTATTGTTAAAGTCCGAGAGAACAGACTGTGACTGGCACAGCTTGTGTGGCCAGAGGCACTAAAACGTATATCTGTAAAAGAAGTAGGTAAAAACGAGATTAAATACCGCTATTGTTTCAGTCGAGCTACTATTATAAACATATATTTGTATAGTTAACTGTCTACTTTTCCTCTAAATGAATACATATTGTTACATTTTTTACTATTATTTTTTCTACGTGTCTTTCTACAAGATACATTTCCTTGTACATTTTAGTATCCAGCATTCATCTCTATACAAAACCATAGCTCTAAGCCTAAAGGTAGGTGAATACACATTCCACTGACGGAATTATGGGTAGTAGGGCCTACTCAGACTAAACCTGTATACATAGGGCCCTGTAGACGTCCCAGCATTACCTGTTCTATAAGCTCCCCTCACTTTTTACCCTTGTATCAAAGATGCTGCCTCAGCATTTCCCCCCTTCGTCTAGACTATTCAAACGGCAGCTAGGCCCAGACCATCTGGTTAGAATTGCCTCATATACTGAGCGTATTGCACATCGTAATATTTTTCTTTATGGAGCCAAATTACCTTGTTAGACACGACCCAAGTCAATTTGGGGCCCTAATGAATGTTACTGATACTGTGTATTTGCAATAGAATGCATAGGAAATTATGAGATTTTATATCCTGTATGTGGTTCTGTATGCAGAGGAGCTTTTTTCATTACATTTTATATAAGATTTCCCATGATTGCGTGGAAATGTAGAAATAAATGAGCCTGCTTACAATAATAGTGTTTTGGTTCGTCCCCTGGGTTCAGAAATTAATTTAAGATCATGCAAGAGGAAATAACCCCTAGAACCCAATTACGGCTATGAATTTTGCTGAACTTCTATAAAATTTTGAAGTAAATGATCTCTCAAAGCATTTTCTTAATTTCACTTACCTCTAACACATAAAGGTTTTTCATTGCCCGTCCAATAGGACCGGAACTGGTCGTGCGCAAGTTCACATACTTGCGACCGACTTCCGGTTAGTTTGTATCCAGGGAAACAGCGGAAGTGGCATGTCTCCCCGTATGCTGGTTCCCGTGAGCAGGAGTCTATACTTCCGTTAGACAATGGCGGCAGTTTGGGGCAGGGCAAAGCTGGAATGAAGTATATACAGAACTAAGTTAGAGCCTAACAGGTGGAGATATGATATACAGCACGGGCGATGACTGGTTACCAGGTTTAGTCTGTGTAGGTGTTATCTATATATGCTATAGAAGGGTGAGAAACTAAAGGGAACAGTGCTGGCCTCTGGTACTTTTATTTGCTATGCACATACCTTGATTATGGAGGTGAGTGGTGACTTTGGCAAAGTCACCAATCACACATGTACATCTGAATCTGACCAGACATGTCACCTTTGGGATGCAGACTAAACAGGAAGGTAACACCTTCAATAACTGACTGCAGTGGTTAATACTACTACACTTCTACCCCAATCCACACATACCTAATTACTACACTAGCAATAAATACTTAGTACCCTGTGTTTTTTATGTGTATCTTTCCCCTTTTCTGTGGAATCTTATTCATGCCACCTTTCCACCCTCACCGTTCACGTCTCGGCGTGTAATCCATATTCACTTGCAGGCAGCCACTACCGACAGAAAAACACCCTCAGAGAAAACACCTGAAGTGCTTTCCATTTATTTTGTCTCGTTGACTCCTTTCACCACACCCAGTCTACCTGATCCCCTGAGTTCGTGTATTGCGAGTGGGTACCAGCGGGGTGGTGCTTGAACCCTTTGTACAGCCAGGAAAAGGTATATACCTCAAGTAAACCAGGGCCACAGGTGAAATGGGTTAAATAGGGAAGCTGAGAAAAATTGGTCAAATGCAAGATGATATATACCAATACATACCAACTCGAGAGTATACGCGGTCAATCAGTAGGGCAAATATTATTTATAAGTAAGTGGTAAGTTAAGTTTTCTGCTCTCTTATTTTTAGGGGGAGCGGGGTACATTCCATGCCATCCTAAGTTTATTTCTGTTTCAGTACCCCTCATGAGATGGCATACACCACGGCCATATAGACTTATATATGATTATGATGATTCTGGTTATAGCAGGGGATACCTTATGGCATTAAATCCATGTAACCTTCTCTTCTAATAACAGTGCTTTCAGAATAATCCACCATGGAGAAACTGCTCCTAGTTCAATTTTCTCTTTTTCTAAGAAAAGAGATTCTGGATAGGCCGGGAAGTTTTTTAAAGGGGACGACTGTCACTCAATGGCCTCGTGAAAAGGCCGAAGGATGATGGCGATGATAATACACCATAAGATTTACTAATCTGCATATATATTTGTCAACACTTGTCATCTTTTTCTCGAATACCAATGCAAAGTTTTCAGAGTCTGGCTGCAACAAATGGGGTTGGCAACGGGTATAGGAGTGAAACTGCCATGATATTGCAGGGTAGAATCAAAGCTATCATAGCCACAATATAGCCTATTTATTGGCACTTTTATGTTATTGGGTACCTTGAAAATACTATGATAGAATGAGTAAAATATGAACCGTGGTAATGGACATTTAAAGGAACGAAAATAGACTTTCCATCCCTGCAACAGTTTTACCCAATACAGAGGGTCTATATAATTGCGGACATCTTCTGGGCTGGCTCTGCTTGTACCCTAGGAGAATTGTTCAGAAATCTGAACCTCGCCAGGCACCAGCAATGAAATATCTCGGTCCATGTCCCAGGAGCCCCCAGTCGGACCCCTGTTTAGCCCAATACAATCCATTGCAGCCCAACCTGACCTCCAAAGAGCCCCATCACGCTCCAGCCCACACGGACGTCAACGCCGCCTAATACCAAACTTGATCGATGTCTGCTTCTCTGCCCGAGCCTCCCATGACAATCCCCAGTTTTTTCAGCTTTCTCTCTTGTCAACAGAAGGCCCTCACTGGAGGGATCCCTTACCCCACACCCTCACTATTCAGCCCCTTTCAGACTGCTATCAGGCTGGCAGCAGGCCTGGGGTGATGGCAGATTTGTCTGCTTGTAATCCGCCATATTTGCGTAAACAAGCCCGCTGAGTGTGTTTCTTGGCCCTTTTGCCTGTTTTTAATTTGTATTATTCGCACAGACAAAAGAGGTGAAGGACTACGTCTCGTTCTGGGACTGATGGGATAAGTGAGGATTAGAGAGATGAAGGTGAAATAGAGTGTGGAAAAGGAAGAAGATAAAAATAAAACTTACTGGTAACGTTGAATTTTTTAATGCCCTTCAGGGTATAGTCATCCCTAACCACATTGCAATCGTATATTCCCGTGTCTCCTTTCCCTGAAGAGAAGAATATATTTTTATCTTCAATACATGTCATATTCAGATTCATATTTGATATATGAACTTCAGTTGTTGTAAATAAAATCTTTTCAAACTCCAAAAAAACTCAACTCCAGAGGAATTGCGTGAATTTACCAATTACATGCTGCATTGTTGTTTTGTCTTGTGTCTTGGTTGCAGTGCGATCTTAAAGATAATTTCTGATAAAGAGCGAATTCGGCGAACCGGTTCATATAATTTTCGTAAAATGAAAACGTGATTATCTTTTTTAAAAAAAACACGGCTACGGTCATGGTGTAAGAATGAGTCTGCCCTGTGTACCCAAAATGACCACTTATCCTTGGTTCTAGCACTGTTGAGTACCTCCTGGATACTATCCAATACAACCAGATGTATACCCTATATTGTCTCTGTCGAGTGGTGCTCAGAGCAACAAGTACCCCATGAGTTACAACCACTTTACAGGTGGGAGAGTATCTGTATGACCCTTGACACTGAGAATAACAGGGTGATCCCATTGGACCTGAACTTTTTATCTGCTCTTCAGTCTATAGATAGACGTGTGCTTTGTGTGCTAACCGCCCTACAGGCTTCCTCCTGAGTGCGCATTTGGAGGAGTGTAATGTGTCTCTGGTAATTGCACTACACGGAGCATCGAACGCTTTGTGAAGATCTACTGCGCTCTTCATGCCTACCCCCAGTTTGTAATAGGTCTTCTTATAGAAGGTAGGGTCCCTGTGTGTTTATACATGTGTTTCATTTACTTGCTGTACATGGATGTAGCAAATCTATACAGCACGAGTAAAGCTAATTCATAAGCTATCTGTGTTTACCTTTTTTTGTAAGTATGTCATGGAGGATACAGCGTACTCTATGTTTATGCTTATGTTAGCCTATACATTATATATCTATCACATTTATTCATTTAAACCTTTTATATCTTACTATGAAAGCACCTAGAGCTGAGTACTTATTCCCTGCCTACCTGTGTGTTTGATGATGAGAGCATGTTCCTCTATGGTGTACTTGTCTCCATTGACGAGTCGCTCACCACCCTTCATCCAGGATGAGCCGCTATGACATTGCAGCTTGAGGCTGCTCCCTACCCTGAGCAGCACATGACTCAGGGACGTGGGTACGCTGTCCACCAGGTCATCAGGTGTCATGCCTGCCAAGGGAACAAGAGAAGACAGATTAGAGCTACAGATTACACGGCAAAGGACATGATGGGGTTTTTAGTTACAGATTGTGTCACATAGGGTGAGATGACTACATCATGTTCAGCTTTTAATCATTGAATAGGCTGGTACTTTTCCCAGGACGAACTATCTACTATGTTTGGATATAATTATGATTAGCATGGCACTATATATGTCAATACTAACATCACTGAGCACTGGGAATACTGAGGGAAAATATGGTATCGGCCCTAATTTGATGATGTATGCAATTATTCCCTAGAACGTTTCTTAGCATAAGCATATCATAAGATTTGGTACCTTTACACCATGTTGGATTGTAGAGTTGTCTTAGGTGTATACATTAAGTAAAAGAAGAATCACCAGTAGTAGGTCCATATATATATATATATATATATATATATATATATATATATATATATATATATATATATATATATATATATATATATATATATATATATGGACCTACTACTGGTGATTCTTCTTATGTATATATATATATATATATATATATATATACATATATATACATACATATACATATATATACATATATATACATATATATATATATATATATATATATATATATATATATATATATATATATATGACACGATCTACGAAAAAGGCCCTTAGTGCAGGGTGCTTTAAGGTCCCTATTCCCAGTACATGTAACATGTATACAACTGCTGCTACGTATGGAATGCACATGGCCCATATCATAATAAGAACTAGTTAGAAGCATGTCATCCTGACCGTGGAACCCTGTAGTGGTCCAGGAAGGTCCTTCAGAAGTTAACCCCTCCTTCACTATATATACCATACTGTCCATAGGTCTTACACAATCCACCTCTATCCACAGGTCTGGGAGGCGGCTATATAGAAAGGCAGCAAGCAGGTCTATCAGGACCAGACAGAGGTGCAGGCACATGTCAAAATAGCAGTGTCTTCACCACCTCTTCACTACATGTTCTCCACAAGCATGGGGTGGCAGAGGACTGAGTAGGACTCATCTATAACCCTCACTTCTCCATACCACTAAGGTACATTAATCTACTAACTCCCTAAATCAGTCACAACAGTGGCAGACATGTAAGTAGTATATACATGCAAACTGAGCGCAATGGATTAGCTACTAACTAGGTCATGACCTACTGGTAGACCGGAAGTGACCTAGTTTCAGCCAATCAGAGGGCTGGATTTGACAGGAAGTGACGTCATAAGGTCATGACCTAGTTTTTTCGACCAATCAGAGAGCTGGATTCCATTTGACCTAGTGACCTGACCTAGTTACATAAATTAAAAGAATTGCGCAATACCTAGAGCTGACCTACTTGCAAACCGGAAGTGACCTACTAACCTACTTGCAAAAACGTATGACCTACGTATGAGGGTGCATTGCGCAATGCTTGTAAGAATTTACACAATGTTCTGATGCAATACTTTTATGGATTTACGCAATACTTATGACTCATGCATTAAAATAAAACACAACTCATTTATTTCACATAACAGATTATATTTTTTATTAGACACAATATTTACAGATGAAGACAGATTTTCCATTTCCGGGGCGTGCACATATACTACAAAAACATTTGTTGTGTGTGAATTTACTTGCTTGATACCAGCTTTGGCCAGTAAGACTTGTTTTCCATGTGTTGTGGAAACAATAACTGTTAAGTTTGGCTATGTTAGATATAGCATGCTCGAACAAAGCCTGGGCCAGGAAGTAAGTTTGACTGTTTTTGGGTCCAGGTAAAAGACCAGATAAAAAACCATCCTTAAAGTTTACCTCAAAGGAGAAATGATTTTTCACTCCAGGTATACTTAAGGCATGAAGTTCCAGAGAGACCTGCAGACATGTGAAACAAATAGTTTTAGCAATAGCAGATACTTCCAGTTTACAATTACACTGACAAAACACTCCTACTATGGGATTACATTCTAACTCTTGGAGAGTAAGAGCAAACTTTCTTACACTTCCTAAAGTGTACCTTGTGTAGTGTCTTGGGCAGCCAGGTTCAGTGTGCAATTGATATACTCCTATACACCAATCATGCATTATCAAGTTAACTTTTTTCACTCGACAATAGTACATGCAGTTTCTGTAGGCGTCCCAAAAAGCTGAAGAGAAATATTTGTACATTTTAACACTAGTTATACAGTGGTCAACAGTGTCTGGTTCAGCTCCTCTAAAATAACCAATGTTTTCTGCAGGTATTATTTCCCAAAAGAAATTCTCTGAACATCCACATGCTACAGAACTTATATCATTGTCAGGTGTTATAGAAGAAGCTTGATTATATGAAGCAACACTTTGTAAAACTGGACGCATGTAATAGTCATAAGGTGGAGTTTCTGTGGTTTGCTCCACAAGCATAGCTTCTAAACTTTCCATGTTAAAATGGTTGCTTAAATCTAACCAGATACTAATAGTCTGGTGAACGTGACGCTATGAGTTAAGAAATCTGGTACCACTTTTTTTTCTGTTCCAACTTAATTTCTTCAGCGCCGGATTTTTTATTTTTTGTTGTGAACATGTACAGCGTTCACTTTTGTGAAAAGTTTTTTTTATTTTTGGGTGATACAGTTCACTTTTCTTACTTTTTTATTAGTTTTTTTCATGATACAGTACACATTTTTTTATTTGAAAAATGTTCATTTGAACAAAAAATATTTTCCAGTTTAACACTGTTTTGTATGGAAAAAAATGTTCATTTGAACAAATGTTCGTTTAAACAATTGTTCAAATGAACATTTTCCAGTTTAACACTGTTTTCTATGGGAAAAAATGTTCATTTGAACAAATGTTCGTTTGAACAATTGTTCAAATGAACATTTTCCATTTTAACACTGTTTTCTATGGGGAAAAATGTTCATTTGAACAAATGTTCGTTTGAACAATTGTTCAAATGAACATTTTCCATTTTAACACTGTTTTCTATGGGGAAAAATGTTCATTTGAACAAATGTTCGTTTGAACAATTTTTCAAATGAACATTTTCCATTTTAACACTGTTTTCTATGAAGGAAATTTGTTCATTTGAACAATTTGTTTAAAACTTTTTTTTCTTTCAACGAAATGTACAACTGGAAGTGAAACTAGAAAAAGAAACCATTTTTTATATAGAAAGGGGTAGGGTGCTTACACCGTCTTCACATACTTGTCTCTTTATGTACTGATAGGTTAGACCTTGTTTCCTTTGAGAGTAAGTCGTAACGCTGTGGTTTACTACTTTAAATCCTTTGTTGACTACCGTGACAACATTTTCACTGTCCAGTACTTCTTTGTACTTGTTAGTGGTCAGGGGGTTTTGTTTTTGAATTACACCTTTGCAACTCATTTTAACGGGCACATTTACTCCTGTGCCTATGTAACATTTGGAGTTCAAGGCAGTCATTTCGTCACCTTCCCACTCCACTTTGAATAACCCGGGGGTTCTCTTGTCAAACGCCAGACGGCTCTTACAACATGGTTGAGGCAGCCACAGCTCACCCAATACTTTGGTCTGAACATAGGTCTCTCTGTGGTGACTGTTGTCACATGATTCAGAGGGCAACCATTTGTGACGTTCTCTGAAGAAAGCTTCACGTTTTTCAGGAATAATTACGTCTTCTATTTTCTCTGCACTTAAAGCAAAGTAAAAACTGTCAGTGTCCATTTCACACATTTCAAAATCTTTCTCGTCTATGTATTCAAGGAGAAAGTCGTAATAGAAAGCCAACATTTTAAGTTTGGCATATTGGTATACCATGAACCCTATTTGAACTGGGAGATCGTAGGTGATGGAGGTGGGCAAACAGGACAGTTCTACCGTGTTGTCACTTATGTCTTGCACATCTTGCACTGACCAGTGCATGGCCAAACGTCTTGCCTTAGAGGGGTGAAGATACTTTGTTTGAACAAAGTTTTGTTTGTTGCATATGGTTTTTCCGTATGAACCATTTCCCAAAAGTTTGTACAGATCTGACAAAATCTTACAGTCTATATTTTCGTCGCCCTTTCTCCTAGCTTTGGTTACTTCGTCCATGAAGGGTAAAAAAGTCTGTTCTGGAGTGTATTCTACGAGAAGGTGTACTGTCGTAACTACCAAACCTTTTTCCAGGTACCACTTCAAGAGAGGAGTTCCCAACAAAATTCCCTCTGCGTGGTAGCTGCCTATAAGTTGGCGTTGCGGTTGTTTTAGCTTACCTGCTGCTTCCAGGTAACGTTTCATATGTTCACCTACGTCTTTTTTTCCTACTAAACAGTTTTTGAAAATAGGTGTCATTTCACTGAATTTTTCTTTCAAGTGTTCAGGTGTTTCTATGTCTACCTGGATAAGTCCAAAAGTTGTTCCTTTAGAAACCCCTCTCAGTATTTCATCCTGACTTTTTCTGCCTTGGCACAACGGTCTTTTAATTTCCCATTCACTTTTTGTTTCTCTGCACAAGTTTTCAGTTTTTTCTTTCAACCACATACACTCATACTTTTCCTCTACTTGGTAACCTAACGATTGAAGATATAGGGTAGTCAAAATGGTATTTTGGTTTTTTTCTTCTAACCATGCCTTTCCATTGGGGTCTCTCAAAACTGATTTAGTAAGGTGACATATGTGACCATGCCAGTAGCACCCGTGAAACTGGTATACTTTTTTTGAAGCTGGATCATATCCGTCCACTTTTATTTTCCTTGAACCCAATACTACTTCCCCGTAGTTGTATTGGTGTAATATCTTGACTTTGTCTGTCACAGTTTTGTATCGCAACCATTCTGTGGCTGAGTAGCTAATTTGTTGACTGCAAACAGCTTGAAAATCGTTTTCTTTCCTGCGCACCACATAATAACCTGTGCAGTGCTCTTCACCCATGCACTTGAGGTACAAGCTGTTAGCATCTACCCCTACTATGTGTCTGCATACTTTGCTTTGTGACCCGTATTTTTTTTGTCTTATTCTTGTTTCTCCACTTTTGTGATGTCTGTGAAAAATAATAGAGGGACCCCCTACTAAGTTGCGTCTGAGCAAGGAGTGAACATCCTTTTCTTTCTCACCAAAAAGAATGTAAGGAGTGGCATTAGGTGCAGTGTTGTTGAAAAGAAACTTCAAGGTTAAACCTGGCAAAGTTAAACCGTCTTTGAACATGTCTACCCCACGATCTATAAAAAATTTTGTGTGCTCGTTTATGGCTAAAACAAAGGGTTTAACATCCAGGTTGTTGTAATATATCAAGTAGTCCTTCATAGTTTTCATTTTGTTTTCTTTCCAGACCTTCTTACATTTAAGATAATCTTCTTTGCTTATTCCACCACCCGACAAAGAACTGTAGAAGCAGTGGCGTGGAGGAAGAGCTTTGTTGTTCAGTTTTCTTATGTTGTCCATCCACTCGTAGGGAAAAAAACCTTTTTCAGCTTTCCCTTTTAGAAAGGCTTTCAGGTAGTTTGCGTAGGAATAACCTGGTGCCAAATAGTTAAACATGTCAAGGAAAAGAAGATGGTCTGTGTACACTGCTATGTACTTGTTGCATTTTTTTATGGTTTTCATTTCTGTTTTGTCTGTGTCTATAAAAAAAGAATGAAATTCCTTTTTTATCAAATTAATGTCATACTTTCCAGAGTTGAAACCTAGAACAGGGACTCTTTCTATGTAGGTAAGAAGTTTTTCCTTCACTTCAAGAACATGGGAGATTTTTTTTTGGGGATTTTTTTTGTTCTTTGCTGGAAAAACTTTGCTAGCTTTATGTTCTAGTTCCTTTTGTTTTTCTTCTAGAGAGTCTAGTTCGTCTAAAACATCTCTAAAATTCTCTTTCACCTGTTCTCCTATCAACTGCCCCAAGTTGTTTATGTGTTCCAACACATTTTTAACCAAAGGATCGTCGTCCCTGTTGGAATTTCTGACAAAACACACTGGTTCTGTATGCCCAGGAAAATCAGAAGCTACACTGGCAGAAAGGGGTATGTGAGTTTTTTCTATCACAGTGTTAGCATTTTCTGGGGACGAATTTTCAGGTTGGACGAAATAGCTTTCAAAGTCAAAAACAATTTTATAGGGGTATATTTTTTTCTCAGGTGAACAAACTATTCCCAGTTCCTCTAAAACTTGAAAAACTGTTTTGGATGGATTGTATGCTCCACCTTTGTACCTGAAGCTGACTTTGGTGCAATCTTTTTTCACCCCATTGTGTTGTTTCAAAAGGAAGCTACGAGTGAAAACTTTATGACACTTTTCACAGGGGTACATTTTACCATACAGTCCCATGTTAGTTATTAAACTTACATGGTTTCTGTGTAAGTTCAAGTTCATGATTTTCTTGGATGAACACATGTTTGACCTTATAATTTTAGGTCGACCCTTTCTTTTACCAAAAGAGGGAAGGTAAAAGATTCTTATGTTAACTTCAAACATTTTTTCTAACCTGTCTAAATCTCTTATGTTAACGCCCTCAAAAGTCTCCTTGTTCACCCCTGGATAGGCTTCAAGGAAAAGCTCTTGAGTTTTTTCTAAAGATTCATACAGGAAGAAAGACAGACATCTAAAGAAACACAAGTTGTCCTTGTAAGCCCTTTTGGTTTTAGGGTCTCTGTGAAAGTGTTGCATTCCTCTTTGTCTTAAACCTGGTGGAACAGTTTTCATTTTACCTAAAAGATATTCTCCTCCCGTAGCCCTTATCAGTGTGATGTTGGCGTTCACGTTGCCTATTACACTCCATTTAGTAGAGGGTCTTTGAGTGTCTTCTTTAATGTTGTTTTCTATTAAATCTAAACACTCTGCAAAGTCTTTGTCGTCCCTTATAAAAATGTAAGGGTCTCTATGACTTTCACTGTCATAGAACAAAGACGAGTTGTTGGCAGAAGCATGAAAGTACATGACTTTCTCTTCTTCTTCTTCCTCCTTAGAGGAAGACAACAACCTTCCAAAAGAGACAGCCACTTTGTAAGCCATAACTTGATTTCTATGAATAGAGGTAAGCGCCTCTATTACCTGTTTGGCTCCCAAGTCTTTGTTGAAACTTGTCATTCTGACGTTGAAAATGGACTGAAGCTTACCAAGCACAGCCAAACCTGAAGCTATGGACTTGAAGTTGTCACGGTAACTGCTTTTATGCAAAGAATTTTTTTCTATTTCTTTTGGAAGTTCTAAGCTGTCGGAAAAAGTTTCTCTTCTACAAGAATCTGAGTTACATAAAGTTTTTCCACTGTTTTCTACAGTTACCAAACGTGGAGGTCTAGGGGTGTTACACATTGGACAGTTGACGGTGTAAAGTTGTTTTACCTTTTTGGGCGGCTTTTTTTTTTTGAAGGTTTCTTTTTCTTGTTTCACTTTATGTTCTATATACAAACTTATAACTAAAAACCTAACCTAAGTATACATGGAGTACATATGGAACTTAAACCTACGCTGGGCTATGTTGACTAATAACGGAGTACATCTAAATCTAACTACAAATTAGCTGATATACATCATAATGTAAAAGCACTTAACAAGGAGCTGTTGACCAGACACTATACAAAGTTGACCACTTACCCAGAGTAGAAATCGGTCGTTTCGTCTAGGAAGGGACCAACTCGTGATTTTATGTCCTCCAGAATGAAGGGGGACACAGTGTGTCCGCAGTGTGTGGCTGAGGGGGGCATTCTGAAGCTGGAAGACACCGAGGCATTCATTTCCTCCACGTAGCTGGTTGTTCCTATGTGAACTTTAGGAGTTCCCTTGTACAAGTTTACCAGGACCATAGCCCGGCCTCCACTGGGGTCGGTGCAGTCTTGGTTCAAGGACAACAAAAGATTATCCACCTTCCTCTCTCCAAGGGCAGCTAGGCGGTGTAACTCCTTGTACTTTCCTAGGATGCACTCTATCTGGTCCACTAAGTTCCTGAATTCACGCGCCTCTAGGTTCAAGCACCGCTCGTAAGGTTTGTCCAGGTAGGTTCTCAAGCATACTCCCCTGATGCTAGGTTCCCTGTATATTTCTATGCAGGCGTTGTTATCCCCTTCCGGATAAAAAACCTGGTTGGGGGCAGGTGACTTTTCTTGGAAACCAAATCGAGCAGGCCACTTTTTTACCACCAAAGGCACTGACCTAAAGCCCACAAGCTTGCTGGAAGAACTGGGGGCAGTTCCCTCCCCAAACTTTTGCCTGTGTGACTTGTCTTTAGGAGAAGGAACACCTGGGACAGAACCAATTGGCTCGGCACCATAGGATGAAGTCGCTGAGGAATCTGAAGCAGGGGTAGAGACAGGGGTTTTCTTGTGGTAGGCGCGCTTCTGTCTTTTTTTCTTAGGCTCCCCTTCTTTCTCACTGGAACAGTTTCTTTTTTCCGGCGGGCTTTTAAGAAGCAGCTCCTCTACTGGAACCGGGAGAGAGTACAGAGGAGAAGGGCCGGTTAAATCTATAACCTCTACCTGCGAATACCCCCCGCGGTGAGCAGGTGAAGGTGTCCCTTGTGTTAAGTCCACCACTTCTATGGGTTTAACTGCCGGTGATGAGGTTGTAAGGTCTATAACCTTAATTGGACTGACCTGGGGAGAAGGTTCCTCCGGAGTCACGGGTGAGTAAGAGGCGGACGTAGGTGTTTCAGTGGGGGGTTGGTAGTTCAAAGGTGCCGGGGGATTGATGTATTCCCTGATGTCAAAATCGCCGTCGCCAGCTTCCTGAGGAGAGCGATCCCGGACGCGATCCAGGAAATCAGTGATTTCGCCATGAAGAGCTGCAAGAGCGGCTTCCTGTTCTCCTGCATCAGGCACTTCAGTTGGAAGCCGAGCAGGAGTTGCAGGTGGTTTATCAGGTGAGGCTGGAGAGGTAGGAGGAGGGGCGATGCCCGACGCCTTTTCCACTGTCTGTTTAGAAGTAGTAAAAGTTAGTGGAGCCAGTTTTTTAGCTCCTCCTCTCCTGACACTAAGTCCCGTCTTCATGCGACCAGGCATTGTTCTCCTTGAAGATGAAAGGGTGGCAGGGCTGGAAGGTGCAGGAGCAGGACGGCGAACAGCAGACAAACGTCAGAAAAGGTTTGATGAAGATCGAGCAGCTCAAGTCTACTTTATAGTAACTATCCTGATACGATGCTGGGACGTTCCCTTGTCGTTCAGATAACGTACAACCACGTCCATGAGTCGTAGATAACCGTGCTTTTCCATTCATAGTATGTTTTACACTTAGTCAGTGTTGTTTTGGAAAAAAGTAAAAAAGCTTAACTCAAATAAAAAACGTGATAACGTTCAGTCAACGTTCAGGGTGAGGCTTGTAAAACGAGTCTTGTTGTTACCGTTCTGTAATTAACGCAGACCATTCGTCATTCATCAGAACTAGCTTCTCTCAAGCAGACATGGCTAACTTTTGTCCTTTGCCTTTGTCTTTGACCGTAGGTCACAAAAGGCGTCAGGAGGTGTTTATTTCAGACATCAGGAGGGGCGTAGAAGAAGGTAAGGTGTGGGCTGTGTGGAAATTCTGTCCTGAAAATTTGAACAGGGATCTTTACATCCCTCCTAACTGTAACTTCAAACAATGCTTTTTGCACAACCAAACCACTGCATTGGTTCCTGGTGGACCCTCTGTAAAAAAACTTATCTCAGAAAATGGGGAAAGTTTTTTTTCAGGTGTTCTTTTGGGACATGGTGCCATGGTACACTTAATGTCTAGACATTCCATTTCCTCTGGAAGTTCAAAGAAATTCATTTCAGACAGACAAAAACCCTTTTTTTTAAGGGATCAACCTTTGGGGGGAGGGCCTGGTAATTCAGTTTTCATCGATTCTACTATGGTGAAGGCTTTAATAAAAGCCACTTTACTTCACCCAGACAAAATTACACACTCTTTAGGTTCAAAAATTTTCTATGAAAGAGGATTCAGGACAGAGATTGGCCACAATTACCATGGATGCTGTCATGTTGTGAGAGTTATTACTGAAATAACTGCCTCCCATGAAAAAGGTCAGCTGAAGGTGGTAACAGCCTACCCCGTATCTAATTTTTGGTCCTCCTAATAAAACTGAACAAAAATAAACGATGATCCTCCGGGTAAGGCCCCTGGACCAAACCCACCCTTCCACATGTTTTCCCCTCTTTTCAGAACGCTCAGGCACTGACCCTGACGTTTGTTTCGTCCTTGAGCAATAAATCATTTCAGGAAATTGCGATAAGGAAAGACTGACAGGTTTCCTATAAAGGTTAAACGGGGACTAAACCATCGTTATTTGACACAACAACCTTCGACCTACTATGTCGCGTTACTCCCTGCAGCGTGTATTAGAACAACGTCACCCCGACGACACTCAAGTTCTGACATATGTGAGGGAAAGAAATGAAATCATATGTTGCTCTTCTATTTGTTTCAGGTACGTGTGCAAATACTTGAAAGAATGTGTTCTTCACCGGAAAAAATTATACTTAGTTTTTTCTTCAGTGCAATCAAGTTTTACATCCAAAGACAGAAAAACCTTGAGGAAAATGGTTTTGAGTCATAACTTGTCGAAATTTTCAGCGGTGGAAACCTTGGGTTATGCCCTGAAGCATGGAAGAAAGGGAAAAGGCCCACTGAAAAACCCCTTCCATGTGGAAGCATTGAAAGCGGCAGAAGAGCATCACGCCAAAGAAAATCCCCGCCTACTTAACCAGCGTCTTCATTTCTTCATGTCTATTTTGGAACTTCTAGCTGAGTGCTTAGAAACCAAAACTTTGTTTTCCTCCTGCCCCATATTTCACATCCCATCATCGTCCCTGGATCGTTTCAGTGTAGAGGAGAAAGAAAAAGTTTGGTTTTATCTGGCTATGTGGTGCACCCAGCTTATCTCCCTTACTCACTGTTTTCACCACAATCAGCTCGCTTTACACTCAACGTCATAACAAATTTAAACGAACGAAGAACGATGTAACATGCTTACCTAAACAGGGGGAAGGGAACGGGAGAGATATATAGAATAGGATAGAATAGGGTAGGATAAAATAGGGTAGGGTAGGGTAGGGTAGGGTAGGGTAGGAAAGGGTGGGGTTGGGTTTAAAAAACTATGGGGTGGGGGGGTGGGGGCACCCCTCAAGTATGGGGGGTTTGGGGCTTGTTGGCCCGGGCTGGCCGCCCAAAATAACCCACCTAACCCACCCACCCACCTACCCACCCACCTAAACCACCTACCCACCTACCCTACCCTACCCTACCCTACCCTACCCTACCCTACCCTACCCTATATAAGTCAACTGTATGCTTTCTAGCCTGTCATAACCTGCCTGCCTTCCTACCTGCCTGCCTTACTTGCTCAACACTTTTTATTTGGACGCTATGGAGTTTCACCTTTCGGACGAGTTGTTATTCAAGGTCAGTGAAAAAATATCTGAAAAAGACTACCCTCGATTAGGAGTTTACTTAGGACTTAGACTAAGTTTAATGGATTACATGGAAAAAATACCGTCTCTTCGTTCTATGGGGAGAGAAATGCTTATTTCATGGAGTAGAAAGAACGTGCGTTGCAAGTGGATGGTATTGAGACATGCATTAAGTGACATAGGTCGTTACGATCTAACTGATTATTGTAGATGGTACATGGGATATTACAACGTAGTGGACCATTGTGAAATTCCTCCAGAACAGTGGAAAGTTGATACTTTGTTCGTCAACCTGGCAGACAAGTTCGAAAAGCTTGACTGGAGGAAACTGGGAACTCAACTTGGAATGAGCGACCACGAGCTTAACCTGATATCCACCCCTGTTCCAGGGAAAAAAGGTGTCAAAAATCCTGTGTTCGAAGTTCTGATGGTTTGGAAATATAGAGAAATATCTCATCCAAGCTGCCTAATAGCCAGTCTATACAACATGGGACTTTCTGATGTAGCTCTTTACGTGGAAGGTTTGAACAAGGGTTCTACTGGTTTAAAAGAGGACGAGGTTGCTCCTTTGGTCACTTTGGTCTAAGATATCGTCCAACATGGATCACAAGGAAAAGGAGATCATTTTTGACCCACGTCTACAAAGCCCCTTCACAATGATCATAGCTGGACCTACTTCTTGTGGGAAAAGTCAACTTGTTTTCAAGTTGATTAAAGGTGTAGACGAGCTTGTTACTCCAAAAATACACGACATATACTACTGCTACAGTCAATGGCAAGATGGATTCGACGAAATGGTGAAGTTGGGGGTTAAGTTTAACAAAGGTCTTCTTTCAGAAGACTTTTTGTTCGAGGATGAAAGAGACGTGACTAAACATGGACTGGTCGTAATAGACGATCTCATGGATCCCGAGTACGTTCCCACCATAATGAAACTTTTCACTGTGGGCTCTCACCATCGCAGTTTAAGTGTAATTTTTGTTACTCAAAACTTGTTTTTCAACAATCCTGCCTTCAGAACCTTGAGCTTAAATGCACACTACCTAGTTGTTTTTAAAAACCCTAGAGACATGAGTCAGATAGGGCACATCAGCAAACAGGCCTTTCCAGGACAGAAATCCTTTTTGACGGAGGTATATAACTCAGAAACCAAAGAGAAGCATTCATACATCCTATTGGACTTTAAGCAGAGCACACCTAATGAGCTTAGGGTAAGAAACAGCATAACAACTCCTTGGAACACCTTGGTTTTCATTCCTCGAGCTTCAGCTTCGAAAAGAAAAAGATAGAATGGTGACCAAAAGATCTCCTTCTGGAGGAAAATTTAAAACAATAAGGAAACATTACCACTTGTTGAAACACATATCCAAGTGTTCCTCGGCAGAGTGTTCCCACATTATCAAAGGTCTCAGCGATGAGGTCATTAGGTTGATGAGTCAAATTTGCGTCAACGTAATGAACAAAAACCTGTTGCGTAACGAGTCCGACGCAGTCAAACGTTTATCACCCTACAAGAAAGAACTCAAGTCAGTCACAAGGCACAAGGCTACCGTTAAGCAGAAGAGGAAAACCTTTGAGCAAAAGGGAGGATTTTTGGGAACCATTTTGGGCCTCGCCTTACCCCTGATAACAGGTCTCATAGGAGCACGTCGATAAAAAAATCATGTCTTATTCAAGGATGGCCCTCGTAAGGGCGGATCTTGTTCCCCGAGAAAAAAAATCTTCTTTTGTTAGTCCTTCCTCTCCTCCCCAGCCTGGACCTAGTGTTCAAGACCAGTACTACAGCACTCAACTTTTAAGAGAAGGTTTAACTCCTGATTCCAGCCTGGTTCAAGTCCTGAACCACCTTCAGAGTAAAGCACATGAGGTGCTTAACTCTCCTAACCTCAAACTGAAGGAAAAGTTAAGGCAGTACAATCAACTTATGATAAAGTCGGGAATTTTAACTAAAAAAGCCAAGGCCTTAGGACAACGTAGGGAAGGTCCCTATTTTGGTCGAGCAGTAGGACAAGGTCCTGCAGGAGCAGCAGGAGCAGCAGCTGGGGGTGTAAACAATTCTTTAGAAGACACCGACGACGGCGACGATGATGCTGACCACACTTTCACAGAGACTAGAGACGATCCACCACTTCCTGACGATTCAGACGGAGACAGTGTAGACGAGTTCAAAGGGGAGGAAGGTTTTAAACCTCGTGCAAGAGACAACACAGAGGGTATGGACGCCGACATAAAAGAAAGAATACCTGCAAGTTACAGAACGACTGCTAAAAATCTATACAGAGAATTATCTCGTCACGGAAGTCAAATTTTGAATTGGAACAGAGACGGAGAAATATATGTTAACGGGGAACGTGTGCCTGGAACTGACATAACAGATTTGTTAGCTTTTGCTGCCCGACCAAAGTCTTTGAAAAAGGACCAACCTAAAGGAAGCCAGGTTTTCATGAGAGCAGTTAAAAGGCTGAACCCCACCTTAAAATTTGTCAAAAACAAGTCGGCTTTTGCAGGGCACAGTCCTTCCTTTGCTGCCAGTCCCTTGAAAAGAGCTTCCCCTATAAAGAAGAGGAAAGTAAGTCAAAAAGGAACTGGACGTAAGTTTATATGGCGCACAAGGCTTTGAAAAAAGATGTGCTCAGGTTTTACACAGATCCTAAACAACCTGGAAGTTTCACCAGCGTTTCTAAACTTCAACGTCATCACTTCAAGAAAACAAAGAAAAAAAACATAGAACAAGCTTTGGAAGATGTAGACGCTTACACCAGACACAAACCTTACAAGAGAAGATTTCCAAGAAGAAAAACACAAACATGGGGCATAGACAAACAGTGGCAACTTGACCTCATAGACATGCGAGAATTTTCAAAGGAAAACAAAGGATACCAGTACATTCTAGCGGGAATAGATGTTTTTTCAAGGTATGGTTTTGGACAACCTGTGAAAAGTAAGAGAGCTGATGACGTGACAGAGGCTTTCAAAAAAATGAGCAAAGAAAGAAAACCTCAACAAATTCAAACTGACAAGGGCAAAGAGTTTGTCAACAAAATTTTCAAAAAACACTGTGAAGATCAAAAAATCAATTTTTTCACAGGAGAGAACGACGACGTGAAGTGTGCCTTAGCCGAAAGATTCAACTCTACCTTACAAGGAAAAATGTGGAGATGTTTTTCTCATTTCAATAACTACAAATGGGTTGACTTGCTGCCCGACTTGGTTAAGTCCTACAATTTGACTTACCACAAAGCCTTAGGAGCTGCCCCTTCAGACATAAATAAAGACAACTCTGAAGTCTTGTTCTACAGGTTGTACGATCAACCTCAAAAGAAAAAAGTTCCTGTCCTTCAGTTGAAGAGAAAAAATCAAGTGCGAATGTTGAAAACAAAGAAAACATTTAACAGAGGGTACGAACCTAACTGGACTGAGGAAATATACACAGTTGACAACATTTCGCCCAAAGGGTACCACCTGAAAGATCTCCTTGGAGAAGAGATAAAAGGAAGCTTCTACGAACCTGAGGTCCAGAAGGTGCAAGTCCGTCACGGAAGACGCTACAACATAGAAAAAATAGTAAAATACAGAGGAAAAGGCAAGAAAAGAGAAGCCTTGATCAAGTGGAAGGGTTATGGAGACAAGTTTAACTCTTGGGAACCTGTCAAAAACATAAACAAATGGCGTTTACCTTAACTTTACCTAGTAACTCATCTATGAACGTTTTTCCTGACAACACTTTAACTAGTTACAATACAATTTTGGCAGAATACATTAACTCTCCTACTCAGTTAGAGTGTGCTCTTCAAGAAATAACCTGTCCTACCACGTGGTACAACGTCAAAGAAGAACCCATCCTCTTGGTACAGGGAGAAAACGACCTGACAAACAACCTCCGCTCTGTAGTAGCTTTATTGAACAAACGCAGAAGAGAATTTTTTCCTCTGGAAAAACCAGGAGCCCATAGTGTCTTCAGTAGAGCTTCAAGCTCTACATCAAATTTATCAGCCCAATCTGCTTTGAAGAGAGGAGTAAAAATAACAAAAAACCTACGTCATGTCAACCCTGTGGGATCGACTGAAACCATTCCTCCTGCTGGTCCTGCAAGTGAAAGTCCACCAACTCCTGCTGCTGCGACTGAGACGCCATCTGGAGGATTCACTTCTAACCAACCCACGCCAGAGAAGGAGGAAAAGGAAGAGGAGGAGGCTGAGGGGGAGCGTGACACGGCAGGCAGAGAGAAAAGGGAAATATCGTCGGCTGTGGCTGAAGTGATGTCTATGGATGACAGGGAAAAAAGGTCTCTTTCTTTTTTTGAAGAAAAGGCCGTCTTCACAGACTCTGCTAATGTTTCTCCGCTCTCTCCCAGTCAGTTACAGGCTGTGAAAATATGTACACGCTTCAAGGAAATTAGCAGATACCTGTCTAAGTATTACTTCAAGGAAGGTAGTATCTACAATATGTTTGCCTTAGAAGGTGTGAACCTGGAAAGCAACTCAGAGTTGATAGGATACTTGAACAGGACCATAAATAAACTACAGAGCATGTTGGTGAGAAAACTAAGAAACTACAGGAAAAACAACAAAGCCACCGTGTTTCACTACAACAAATACACAATGAAAAGTGTAGTTTCCTTGCCTCCTGGTGTGGTCATGCAACTCCCAGAAAACTTAGGGAAACAATTAGGTTTTGACGGAAGTGTTTTCCTAAGTGGAAAGACACAAAGCCCCTACGTGGTAGACCTTCAGTTCAAAAGTCGATGTGCTTTCGTGTACTCTGACATAGTCAAGCACAGTCTTGTGGGTGATTCTAAAGCACCCCTTCTCAGGCAAATCAACATAAATCGCTACAACGGTGACATGCAGACCATAAGTTTCCAGAACTTGATATATCTGCCAGTCACTAAAACCACCTTCAGACAGATAGGGATATACTTAAGAGACAAGACTGGGGAACCTATACCATTTGAAAGCGGATCAGTGTCGGTGGTACTTGCCTTCAGACCTCTTCAAGGATAGGAGTATATTACCATGCTTCACTACTATGGAACACCTCCATACCTGGCCCCTAGGGGTCAGTACGCTGAATACTACAGAAAATCACAGTTTGGGAACGGTGCTTTACCAGCGTACGGTGGCAGGGGCAGACAAAGAGGGCACAGACTTGGTTCGTTAATAGGTGGTTTACTGAGAGGAGCTGTTCCCCTCTTAAGTAAAATAGGACGCTCGGCTGCCAAATCTGCAGGCAAAGCCTTGCTTACTACAGGAGCTGGAGTCTTGTCCGACGTGGTAACAGGAAAAGGCTTCAAGAAAAGTGTAGTTAGGAGAAGTAAAGCTACAGGGAAGAACTTACTCAAAAGGGCTGCTTCTTCTGCTCAAGGATACATAAAAGGTACATCTGAACCTCCTCCAGTCAAACGACGAGCAACCGGCAAGCGCGGAGGACGTAAGGGGCAACGCGGCAGAGGCAGAGGACAAGCTAGAGGAAGGACCTTGTTCTAGTCATGAGTCTCCTTCATCCCAAGGGTCAGGTATGTGCAGTAGGTGAACTAGACCTACACGCCTTGCCTGTCACTCAAAAGGACATATTAAAATGTCAAAAAATAACCAAAACTACCAACAATGCCCTGACTCCACACACTGAATCATTTGACTTCACCTTCGAACCAAGCAACCTGTACACAGACCTCTCAGAAACTGAGCTGTACATGGAACTGGAAGCCGTGGCGGCAGACGGAACAACTCACCTTGCCGTAGGCATAGAAGCTGCTCCAGTCAACAACTTGGCACACGCTCTCTTTGCTTCCTGCCAGTTGCTGATAAATGGGGAGAAAGTCACCGGCAACAATGAAGACTATGGTCTCAAGGCCTACATTTTGGACACAATTTGTTGCAACAAAGAAGACAAAGAGACTCGGTTGAAAGGGTGTCAAAAGTACATGAAAGACACCTGTGGTCACATGGAAGCCAGAGCGGGCGAAAATGCTGGATGGACGGCGCGGAGAGCAGAGTTCAGTGCCCGCAACAAGCATGCCTTAGTAATGAAGCCGCACCTGGATTTAATTAAACAGTGCAAGGTGCTGCCTCCGAACTGTGAAATCAAGTTCATATTCGAAAAAAATCAGCCCAATTACTACATGATGCAAGCAGCCGATCAAAACTACTGGGTCAAAATCACCAAAGCTGAAATGACACTTCTCCAAAAATGTGTCGACGACGAGGTGGTGAAAACTCACGTCAGCAGTGTCAGGAATCCACATTGGGGCCCTTTCAACTATCACATAGCCAGGTGTAAAGTAACTAAACACACTTTGGACGGCGGCTCACAAGACTACAGTTGGACTCAACCTGACACTACTCAGATCCCCACCAGGATAGTCTTGTGTATGATAAAGGAAACAGCAGCTGCTGGGACTAAGACAGAAAATCCTTTCAACTGCAGGCATTTCAACGTGAAGGAAATATGTGTGAGATATGACGATCAAAAGTTTGAGTTGAAGACCGACTTCGAAACAGGCAACTGCATCAGAGCCTACAGTCAAATGTTCATAGACAGTGGGCTGTCGGCTTTGGGGCAAGACTGTGGCATAACTTTGGAAGATTTCAAAGATGGATATTCCTTCTTTGTTTTCGACCTCACCCCAGACAGAGCACCTGAAGACAGTCGTATAAATCTCATCAAGCAAGGAAAGCTGGGCATTTCCCTTAGGTTTGCCGCCCCGACTACTCACGCCATATCTGCCGTCTTGTGTTCCTTCTACGACAACAACATCCAACTAACGGCTGACTGTCTTCCTGTCACAGACTACCACATGAACTGAGAAAAAATGAGAACTTCAGACATAACAGGTGCACTGGGAAACCATCCACACACAAGGCGGTTCTACCTGGGAACTTTTGCCAGTAATCAATGTCCTAAAAAACCAATTCCCTCTACATGTTTCGTCAGTAACACAGATCCAAGCTCTAAACCTGGTCAGCACTGGGTGGCATTTTACGTTTCTCATAACGGGAATGTATTCTACTTTGATCCCTATGGCCTACCTCCGTTTACTATATATCACCAGAGGTTCATGCAAAAGTCGTCAGATGGTCACGGGTCGTTCAGCAGAAAACAAGTGCAAAACTTTTACGCTAAAACGTGTGGAGCCCACTGCATTAACTTCCTCATAGAAACATGTCGGACCAAGGATCCACACCACACTGTGAAAAGGTTTTCTCAGGTCCCCTTCAACTTAATGGTCAAAATAGTCAGGCCCTTCCTGAGAAAAAGAGAGAAGAAGAGGCAATGAATTTCGAGATGAGTCCAGAAGAAGTAGCAGTCAAAGCAGACGTGAGCAATCTTTTGGTGAAAGGAAAAGTTAAACGTGAACTGGACGTGATAGACGGGCTTCAGAGCACGGCGGAAGTAATAGACAAGATTCTCATCATCATGGCCGAGTTAATGGACAAAGTGGTAGCCCTGGAGGAGAACGACATAGGAAGAAAGGCCTTGAAGGATTTAATGGAGAGAATGCGGGCCTTAGAGGACCGTAGTCAAAGTCCTACTCCAGCCAAGACCGGGTGCAGTTGGTACTGCAACAAGAATTCATTTTCCATATAATATCCATGTACTCTGCTTGCAAAGCATATCTGATTATAATGATTCATACCTAGCATGTACTCTGATAGGAAGAAAAAAATAAAAAAGATTGAATTAAAAAAACCGAGTTGTGTCTTTGTTGCATTTAATCTCATATCAAAATAGTGAGTCATAAGTATTGCGTAAATTCATAGGAACATTGCATCAGAAAATGAGTCATGGTTATTGTGTAATTTGTTTCAAGGATTGCACAATACACCCTCATACGTAGGTCATACGTTTTTGCAAGTAGGTTAGTAGGTCACTTCCGGTTTGTAAGTAGGTCAGCTCTAGGTATTGCACAATTCTTTTAATTTATGCAACTAGGTCAGGTCACTAGGTCAAATGAAATCCAGCTCTCTGATTGGTCGAAAAAACTAGGTCATGACCTTATGACGTCACTTCCTGTCAAATCCAGCCCTCTGATTGGCTGAAACTAGGTCACTTCCGGTCTACCAGTAGGTCATGACCTAGTTAGTAGCTAATCCATTGCGCTCAGTTTGCATGTATATACTACTCATGTAGGTGTGGAATATATTCAGGTGTTGGATCTTACAGTCTTTGCATAGGCGTTAGTGGAGGAGGTGAATACTGAGGTAGACAGGTGAAGAGGGAGATGAAGGGTTGCTATGCCCAAACCCAGACCTGAATTATGGTCTCCAAACCTATAAGGGTAAAGATCCTCAATGGTACGATGACACCCTTTTCACGTCGCCCTATTGCCAACTTTCCTAATACCAATCAATCCTCTGCACCAGGTCACACTCAAAGTGAAGCCTTGTGTCCACAGGGCAATATAATTGGTACTGACAACATTTCCCGACCGTGAAACCACTTTTGTCGTCCATTCCCAGCGACAAAACCACTTTTGTCGTCCATTCCCAATGACAAAATCAAACATGTTAGATATTATCGTCGGCAATGGACGACAAAGGTGGTTTTGTCGGGGAAAAAGCACTGGGATTTGTCATCACAAATTCTGACGCCCTGTGGACACATGGCTTAAATCTAAAACAGGTTAACGTATTTCCACTAGACTCAAATGGAATAACTAATATGTTTGAACTTTATATTAATTCATAATGATCTTAGCTCTTCTTTGAGTTCAATATCTTAAATCACTTCTTTTAACGGAGTCACAATCTTTAAAGAATAACAATGGGCTGGTGGTCTGATCCTTTTCTAAATCTCCTCCCCATGTTAGATGTAATTAGAGTGGAAAGGATCGATAAGAGTGCCTGCAAAATCAATATGTTTAGTGGCCTTGAATCGTCAGCATTGCACCCCACCCAGACACCATTCACCTCTTCATACTGTGCAGGTTAATAGTGAGGAGGATATGCTCGCTCCCTACCCAACATTCAGACTCATGTTATACTGTCTAACTTATCTATTCTGGCAGCATCTGGACATGTAGTCGGCCATTACGACAGTTTTGCTTGTATTGAGGGTATTCTTTTTATCCACATTTACTCCACTTTTTCCACCTCTGCCCTGTATACATGTTTTGTGGGGATCTGGTAAATATATCGTCCTCTGTTGGCACAGCAATGAGACCGTTGTGTCGCTCTGAATGAAGCCTGTAGCGATATGAGTGGGATGACGGGATATTTCTGTCTGAGAAAACATTGTGCCACACGTAGCCCCATAGGCAGTTTTTTTTTTCTAGAAGGGATAGGGGTGAAGGAATTCACACTCTCGTAGCAGTATTCTGCCTTAAGTTTCCCTGGTCTCTGACCATGTGGAATCCAGGTGAACAAAACCACTACACCTACTGGGTATGATTCATAAAACAGACAGTCTTTCTATACGGTCAAAAATGCATTTAGAAGACATAAGACAAAAGAAAATGTAATTCAGAAAGCCTGGATTTCGAGTATGAAATAAGCCCATTCCCCACTTGAAATAATGTAGAAATAACAGTTTTCAGCTGAATTAGAACACCTCAGATGACCCTGTCATCCTGACAAAAATAAAACCATAGTGTTGTAGTTTTTAATACAATAGTAGAGAATAGTCCTGTGAGACATGGCGCGGCGACTTGTAACCTTGTGTCTAGTTTCAGTTGGTGAGACAGATAGGGCATACTATCATCTGGGCTTTTGGTAGTATATAGCACAAATTCAACCTGAACTACCTGCTGCAGCTAAGTACTAATAGTCTGTAGACTGTCCATTCTGCATGCACCTCATTCAGCTACCACAGGGACCTGTCTTATTCAATGGTCAATGCCATAGTCAACAGGTGTGTCATTATGAGTGTACACTGTCTCAGATTGCCAGGAGCCTGCTCTGCCTCCCCGCCCCCCCCCCCCACACACACACACACACCCAACTGCCAATCACTTGTAATAGTCTGTAGCTCGTCATGGGCCAGTGGTCAGCAAACCAGACAGATCACTCCACCTCTCTGTAGAGGGGGAGCACAGTGTAAGTAACTCGGTGTACATACATGTTTTCAGTGTTCCACAAAATCGTTTATATAATGAAAGGAGTAATCAAATTAACCTTTCATCACCAATAGTAGATACATATTCTGAGATAGCATTATTTCAATGTAAACTAAAAATTTTACACAGAAAAGAATGTAGCAGTTCCACAAGGTGGCCTTACACTTAAACCTCCTCTGATTTACAAAAATGCACATATGGCAACACACACTTTAGCACTGATTTCTCCATAGAGATCTTTGACAGTGAATACTTTGTTCAAATACAGAAAATATGATCCAATTGTACCATAACCCACTGAGATAAAACCTGTACTACATATATATAGTAGTTTCAAAACGAACAATTCTAAAACAAAGGCTACAGGGATGCATTTCTGAATCTTAAAATGCTCTAATGCTAATCTGCCATATGGCTCCGAATGATGAAATGTCTTATCTGCGAATAAAATCAAAAGTATGAGATACATTCTGAAAATTCCTTCACTGATAAGTAAAGTACACACACTATTGTTATTACATTAGAATAGCGAGCAGGAATAGTCCATAGCAGAGGAGCCACAAACAAAAAAAGATTGCAAGGCCTCCCTATCCCTTACACCGTGGCGACTGTGAACCATACACTAGTCTACTCATCTCACGAGTAGTACTCACTAGTCGCCGCGCTAATTACACTTACTGACTTACTATGGGAAATGGAAAGTGTGTAGTAAGTTCCCGGGAGTAAGTTCCCACGCCCATCGCACTTTGGGGAGGTCACGTGACTTGTAGCTGGTTGCGTAACTTACGTAACTGCAGATAAGGACCAGCGCAACCAAAACAAAACCGAAGATGGCGATGTGGGGAGGTTCAAAACAAAACTAGGGTTGCTAAATGAATCATTTGAGTAAAACATGGAATAAGAAGGGAACTACCTACTGTGAAAGACGTGAGTATGTCTGTCACTCGTGAGGGACCTGTGGTCCCTGCCTTTGGACAGACATACTCACGTCTGTCACAGTAGGTAGTTCACTTATATTATCCTCGTCGCCATAATGATAATGTACGTTGTGTTCATGGTTGCTCTCTATTATAGTCAAATCATTCTACTCATAACTTATGGACCTATGGTACCTATCTATAGGAGTTTGTCTGAACCCCATGGATCTGATGTGGTCTCTACTAAAGTCATTTATACCACTGTTATCACATTTCAGAACGATTTTGGGTGCCCAAACTGGATAATCTCAGTGCTTATATCACAGGATAGAGGCACTGAGTTGACACTTGAACATTGACAGTGCTTCATCCTATCCATTAGTCCACGGGGCTGGGTGAGATGAGTCTTATGTTTGGGACCCTATGGATACCATAATAATGTTTGTATGTCAGTGATTCTGCATTCTGATGCATTCTAATGCATCTTAAAAGTGCAGACTGTGGTATAAATGCAATGTGACATGTGATGATTATGCTTGCACTACCATAAAGAGGGGCTACTTTGGCTCATTCAAGACAATTATTTACTGATTACTGTATGTAAGGTTATTTTTTACCAAAATCTAATTCTCTCCTATAATGTCTATGTAAAAGACCTACCTGTATGTGTGTTGCCATGGCAACTAGTGCTATGGGTCTGTGACTTTTTTGGCATTAAGTGGTCTTCAAAGTAGCCCTTCTTTTCGGGCCTACTTTGGCTACTTTTTATAGAATGTCGTTTCTTTTGTATTTGACTCCATTTTCCCCCTATTTTTTCTTTCATATAATTTTTTTTTCAATAATTAATGTTTCAAATTAGACACCCAACTATATAATTTTACTGCCATTTGGAAATTATTCCTTTTATAACAACAGCTAAAATGTGCTTCCATCTCACTGGGACAGATAGCGCCACAGCCATAATTTGTACATGCAGTTTGGCTGTCTTTTACGCTTTGACTCATTGATGTATGGTAACATAACCTTCAAGTAGAAGGGCCAAAATACATCCTTTTATTTGATTTATACACACTTTAATATATATTTTATGCAGAACTTGACTCTGGCTTTATTATGAACCAATTGCGCACATTATTTTGGCATTAAATTGGCACAAACACAACAGGGAATTTCTGCTAAAGTAGCCTCTTTTTCCATAGACTTTCAGAGCCAAAGTAGCCCCATTTTCGCACGGACAATGACTAAGGTTCACTGAATGCTAATTTTCTCAATTAATTGGGAGAGTTGATTTATCCCATTAGGCATGTGGTATGTCAGTGTGTTGTTAATGTTTCAGATGGGGGTACATGTGGTGACACCTAAGTCTTGGTCTCCATGGCAACGCAATTCGACACTATGAAAAAAATATGGAAAAAATTCCATATGAAGTCTAATTGAGTTAATCTTTGATACTGATACACTGAAAACCTGGAAGATCCGAAACTAGTCAGCGGTGACGACTTTAGGTCCTCAAGTTGACGATACCTAAAACTACAGCTTTAGGTAGTCAAAATGATGACTTTAGGTCGTCATCCTGAGGACCTGAGCCGTCAGTATGACAATACTGACAGTACAGAGTCGTCATACTGATGACTTAGGTCGTCAGGATGATGACCTAAAGTCGTCATTTTGACTACCTAAAGCTGTAGTTTTAGGTATCGTCAACTTGAGGACCTAAAGTGGTCACCGCTGACTAGTTTTGGATCTTCCAGGTTTTCAGTGTAGGTTTGATAATCCAAAAACATGCTTTACTGTCTCCAGGTACTGATAGAGGCACGAGGCGGAGCTGAGTGCCCCTATCAGTACCTAAAAAGCACTAGTGCAAGCATAATCATCATATATATTACATTCTTATAACGTGCACTCTATAAATGTGTTTAAACTTAAACGCATGATACCTAAACACTTCAGAATCCTTAACACATTTACCCAGGTCAAACATAATGTTTAGAGACTAAACTCTCCTCCTAAAGAAATTGATTCACCCTTTTCACGTAAAGGCGTTTAGCTTCATGAAAGAATTTAATTGCTTGTTTCCAATCAAACTTAGTAAGTGACAGGGTAACTACTGATTGAACTACTATAGCATGCATTAGACACAAATGTCTGATATAAAGTATAAATGATGATAGTACTCTAAAAATGCTTAATGAACTAAGCATTAACCTTTTACCTTAGAATGAATCTGGGGGGGATGCGTAAAAAAATGAAGTTCTCCTCACCTGCATTGTAATCTACTCTACAGGAGACACCCGTTTTTCTTTCTTTTCTTTTTTTTTTAGAAATGGGAATAGATATTCAAGCACAAACAGTTTCCATTTGCACGACATAACCAGTGGTCTGGTACATCTCTAGTTCTATAATACCTGTTTATAACCTAGAGCTTCTCTAGAGCTGCTCTCAACCCATCAGCTACAGCAACTACTCTGGTTATTACAACCCTATGCACTTCAGATAAATCAACTCTGAAGGTGGAGTCTGGAGGAGTCTATGGCTGTATGATATATATCCAGAGACCTATATATCTGTATCAGTCATATTCACTATGAAAGAAGCATTGATTTTATCCCGTCCAAACAGATCACAGTCTGAAGAATATCTGCTATAGGTGTCTGTCATTAATTCAAGAAGCTGCCATCTCTACCTTTCCTATAAATTTTTGTTCTTCTTTCAGCCTTTTTTTCTAGACACAGAGATATCAACATGACATTGAACATATCCTTTTTTAAGAAGTGACATGGAGGTATCCTCGAATTCGATTTGAAACCGACTTCACAGCACATCTTTGTTGTTGTTGTTTTTTTTTTTTAGTTTTTTGGGGTTTTTTTTTGCCCCACATTCGAGAAGGGTCGTATTAGTGTTTTAGTGTTCGCTACAGCACAGCCCTCCCCTTTAAGAAGTCTCAACACTTTTATGTTGCCCTTGATAGACCTGCTGTGATCGATACAATACCAGCTGCCTAAAGGACGTCCTCTAAATTAACTGTGAGGGGAGGAGCTCATTTAGGGCCTGACATCAATGGGACCTGCCCTGTGAACACCCTGGTATGAGCGTATCAATGGGAGAGTACTCACCGAGCTGCTCACGGACCTTGAGACCCTGAGGCATACCGGCTGAGTGGATGTAAATGTCAGGGGTTCTTATCATTGGCCTCCCGCCAGGTCTAACCTGTGCCCCCAAGATACAGGATGGACAGAGAGTGAGGGAAAAACGCAAGGTGTTGAGCGGCATAAATAAAGCTGGAGTTAGGGGACGGTTGTAAGTGAGACTGACCTCCACTGAGATGTTCATATCAGGCACGGGGCATTGTTTTCCGGCAAACGCACCTGATCCCTCCCTTTTAGAAGTAAATATTCAGCAGGGCTGATGTATTCCGACTGGGAAAGTGTACCTTTAATCATTTGAAATCATGTCAGGTCAAACTCCAGAAATACATTGATGGTCCATAAGCCCGGGTCCATGATGAATAGAGTGCTATGCTATCACATTACCTGAACACATGTACACAAGTCAATACAATCCACACCTTTACAGTTGGGTTGTATATATGGAACTCCTTTTGGAAAACACAATAGGATCCTGAACTGGATCTATTACTTAATGGGCGTTATTGTGGGGCTAGGCTGGTCTGGAGGATGGGCAATGGGTTCCGGACGGCCAGGTGCACGTGCTATGGCTCCACATAACGGCAGGTGGGCTACCTGTATGCAGCAGGGGTCAGTATGTACTGGGGTCACTCCAGGGGAACCTTTAACTTCCTCCAGGGTTGATCCAGCAGGTGCCCTATGGATAGCAGGTCTGGACTGCATCCTACACGCCTAAGAACACGGGCTGGCTTCCGGTAGTAAATATACATGACATTTGAAGAGCTACAGACTCACACCTTGCTGGTTAGGGTTTGTCCATAGTCACTAATGGCCATAGTCACTAATGGCCATAGTCACTAATGGCCAACCTGGTCCTGTTTAGATATCACTTATATACACCACATTGGAATTAGGCAGTTAATCCAAGGAGGCAGTATACATGTGATACAAGGTTTAAGGTATAACAGTCATACAAGTATCATCTATATACCAAGTGGTACAGCATCACATGACTACATGTATACACTAGTGTAAGGTCATTCCGTTGCCTCTCTATTCCACTACACGAATTCATCTGCTGATCGTTTTAAACTGAATCATCATTATATTTACGTTTTGTTTGTCCATTTGTTTTTATCACTCTTATTTGTAATCCTTTTGCTGTTTGTTCCTCTTTTTCGTGTCCAGTGTTTTCTCTGAAAAACAATGGCTATCTTCTGCATTGCAATGTGCTGGTTGAGCAAGGCACATCAGCACTGATAGAGCCCCTTGTCGATGACTGCCTCAATAAACACACTTGAACCTCTCCTGACGCCTTCCTAGATAACGTCTACCCTTTCAAACAGAGATGTGGCTTCAGGCGTGGCTTCCCACGTAAGTTGTGCCTTGAGGCTGTGCAGACCACAAAATGCTTCCCAACTCCTACATTAGGACAACTTACAAGGGAATGGGTTTGAGATGCAGGGCCCACCATGCATGACAGGTGGTGAAGGCTTGTAGGAGAAAAGGTGAATACACATCATTCTTGCACCCCTAATGCCCCTAACACACCCTGGAGGAAAAGTGCCTTCTTGAGCAGCTCATCCCAATGCTGTACAAGGCCTGTCTCATGAGGGACATGCACACATTACCACAGTGCATTTTACGTGCACACCAGTCAGTCAGTCGTGACACGTGCCTTTTATTATGTTCACAAGGTGTTGGTGAATGAGGGTGTAGGCGAATTTGGGTGAATGTGTGGTGTGGGGTGGTGGAGTGGGTGGAAGGGGATGGAAGGGGGATGAATGGGTTGACAGAGGTTGTTCTGGGTGGCAACATGAGAGATGTAACTGCCGCATGTCACGTGAACAGTGTTGTATTTGGGATGCTTGCTAAGTTCATTACTGGCAAACTAAGCCTCGACAGACCCATTGCTGGTTTTGGCATGTTTTATGATTGGATCAGAATTCTTATTAGCGTAAGGGTCTTAGGCAACTTCCATCATGCAATAGGTCTACATGTTGTTTCCTACTCAGAACTCTCTAAGAAAATAAGCATCCCCTTGATGTTTGAAAAATCAACATTTTGAAACTAAATTGGGAGATAGAAAGTGGCCCATGTTAATGTAGTTGTTATACATGGTTAGTACACGACTTTGTTGCTTTTACGGGATATTCCCGTTTTTATATCTCTGCATATTAGCAGCTCCGTTTGAGTGGATATCAGCACTATTTGGGGTGGATATCAGCACTATTTGGGGTGGGTATCAGCACGCTTTGACACATGTCATTATGTCATGTCACATATTAAAACCATGTTGTAGTTGTTATACATGGATAACATACTAGCTTTTCATGTCAAAAATGAATAACAATATCTGCATGGATTCACAAAGAGGAATATTCACGAGATCATTGATCATAGGTCAGTAAAGGTTTATCACCGCTGAACATCAGTGCAGCTCCCCTTGTGACTTCATGACCTGCCTCCTGCGACATCACGATCTGCCTCCTGGGCATAGTGGATTATGGACTGGATTATCCTGATCCATACTGGGATTATTGTACACAGTCATCGTCCCACCCACCCCAGGCAACCTGACGCAGTTACTGCCACTGAAGCCATAGAGGATCTTAGTGATACAACTTGGAGTCTATTGGTTCCTTTTCCTCTTGTGGCAAAGTTCAGAAAAGATAAGCTTCTATGGAATTCCATTCATCTGAGTGTTACAGCTGACCTGTTCTACCTATGGATTGACTAAGATGGAGGGGCTGTGTAGGACTATGATTTACGAACCTATCTATAGATGCCTACCGATTTAGTAGGTGCCCCTATAGGTCGAATCCCATAATGCAATTTTGGCTGAAAGGTTTCGGATTTGTAAAATGCAATGCCATGTTAGAAGCCTTGCAATTTGCAGTAAAGGTAAGTCCCCCTATCTGCAAAAGTTCCCAAATAGCAAAAACCTTCCAGGGTTAGATTGCATTGTGGGATTCGACCTTTAAATGTCCATAATGTCCATTCAGTGCTGTAGATGTGATTCTATACAGAATGTTTTGTGTGCAGAATTATGCTACATTAGCATTAAGAGTCAGACACATGATACCTCCTACATATCTACACAGGTGCTGCAAATTTAGCTCTACAAGTAGAAGGATATTTCCCAGTATGGGTGCTGCATAGACTGCTTTTATCTGGATAATCCTGCACAGGGAGCCTACCCAATGACGACTTGCAGCAAAGGGTCACTGAGTAAGGGCATGTAGGGTCTTAGACCCCACACACTAAGCCATGCAGAATATACCTATAATACCCCCCATATTACAAGGTTCCCTTTCCTTTGCCTACAAGCGGCCGCATCATAATAGCCGGGGCTGGAGTACGAACTTAACGACCAATAGTCATGCTGTAGGTGCTCTGATACTATGGTCTGATCATACCAGTAATCGCTTTTAGGTCAAATCCCACGATACAATTTTGGCTGAAGAGTTTCTGTAATTTAGTCGTCTGTTGCAATTTGGGGCTCTGGAGTTAAGATCTTTATACATGTATTTTCCCTTGCTTAAGTGAAAGGTTTCTGCAATTTACAGAATTTGCTTGCAATTTACAGAAATGTGGATAAAGTCATTGACAAATAGGGATGTGTGTTCACTTCAACTTGCAACCCAATTCCCACTATGCAATCTAAACTTAACCCATATCCTGCAATTTGTATGCAAAATGTCTGTATGAATTACACACAGAGTTCAATTTCGGTCTCATTCTGCACTGTTCTTACCTACAACAGCTTGCAAATTCAATATCAAGGAGAATGGCATTGTAATTTAATGCAGCTTACAGAGCTACATTGCAAGAGTGAGGGGTCAGTTTAGTTGCAACAGTCGGATTCGTAATATGCAATGGCATGTTAGAAGCCCTGCCATTTGCAGTAAAGGCGAGTCCCCCTATCTGCAAAAGTTTCCAAATTGCAAGAACATTCCAGGGTTAGATTGCATCGTGGGATTCGACCTATTGGTCTGGCCTCCGTTCAGTTATGAAGACTAAGCTGTATATTGTTCATCATGAGCAACTGAATATCCATGTTCACCATGCACATTCATCAAAATTTTATTGACCATGTCACCGTGGATTTAGAAACATACCCAATGTATACAATAGTGGAGCAGCTATTTTAATAATCCTTGGAGAATGCTCATAACTTGTGTGAGTAACCTTCAGTTCTGAGCAGCTCAGCCCCAGCATGGTGGGTCCCTGATAAGGGAGGAGATCACAGAGAGCAGCCATCAGGACCTACTGGCCAAAGATGGACGGTATTGATGACCTTACCGATGACCTGTGAAGGACTTTCTGTCAAATGACGAGTTCAGAAGACCATCGCAGGACTGTCTGCTTCAAATGATATTCCATTTCTTTTAGATTCTTTACACGCGACCGTTTTGGTATCATGTACCACAGTGCAGGGGGAAGAGGCATCGTACACAGTTGTTTATAAAAGAACATTTAGTGTGTACAAATTTGATGCCTAGAACGCCGTTTAGCTAATAGCTACACGCCAAAAGTTCGAAAGCGCTATAGGTCAGAAGAGACCATGGCATGAAACTCCTGCAGCACCACATTTCTACCGGCATTTCTACAGCTGGGTACGCTAACATAGGTTACCCTTTGACCTAGGGAAATGCTCAAGATAGTAACTACTGATAATCCAGAGTCTAGACACGGTCTGCTCTGGAATATGTGAAAATAGAAAAGAAACATAAAAATCTAAGACTGGGCTATCTGTTCTCGGTCACCCCTTTTCCTGTTAGGTCATAGATTTAATACCATTAGAGCTATCTAAATGGCCATCTTAAATCTGACTCAGCAGACAAAGGTCGTGGTTGCCTATTGTCATTTAGGGTAAGGAGAGAAGAGGATGAAGTGATACTGAACAAAATACAGACCCAGAGACAAGTGGCTATCTCAGTGTTGACAGTTTTACAGCACCACACATATCCCACCTACCTTATATCAGTGGTTGTGCTCTTGTATAGACTAGAAGGAGTAATATGTACACGGAATAGTTTGTGGTTTATATAGTCTATACCATTGGAATAGGTGAAAGGAAAGAAGGCCTAGGGAAGCGTCTGTTACATACCAGTGTATACATAGAGCTATCCCTGAATGTGGGACACCTTCTCAGGGTTCCTTCTCAGATATATTTATAAGCAGAAATGGACTGACCTTGGTTTTATAGAATCGGTTGGAACATTAAACCATGCTTGTTAATGTTCCCTGCTGACAACCAGGTTAGAAGCAAACGCTACATTGCAACTCCACAGAACACGTACAGCCCCACCATCGCACTTTACATCCTAATCTTACACCATCCGCTCCCCGAAAATTGAGGTGCTTATACTATAGAGTATATAGCTTTCTACTTATGTAAATACGAATAATGTTTTTTAGCATTTAAGAAATTAAAGGTAGATAGTTATCAATGGGACTCCGCGAAAATCAGTAAGGAAGTTTTGTGTAATTGAGAAATTTAGAAATCTTTCCTAGTAACACCGCTTTATGTAAAACAAAATAATGATAAAGAAAGAAAGAAAAAAAACAAAGAAATTCCCAATACACGAAGGAGGACGGTCCTCGAACTGCAACCAAGGAAAGGGACACTTCTTGTTAGTAAAATGGGTATCTCTGAAAATCTGTGGTGAAGATGGTGTCACCTTGCATGTAGAGTGCCTAGACTGAGCTTGCTTGTTGGTTCCTGGAGGTTTGTCCCAATATGCCAGCGGCGGCTCTGTCGGAAACGGCGTCGGTAGGGCAGGTGGCTTCCGGCTGCGGCCGGTACCTGACTTCCGGTCGACGGCCGCCGCTGGAGGGCGCCGTCGTGTGTTTATGTTTTACAGAGGTATGCACATGTTGGTGTAAAAACTACTCCACAAAAATAAACAGGGGGGACGGCGGCGGCAATAGAAGTCACTTAGACTAGGGTGGGTGTCCGACGTCTTGCCGGCCTCTAGGGGCAAGCCTTGCCGCCACTTATCAAAGACATGTCGTGAAGACAGATAACAGGTTGGGGTGTGTGGCATAGGATGGGGTGATGGAGGGGACTAGGATGGGAGCGGGTGTATAAATGATCGACCAACAAATGGACCTACACGCCCTCTGTGCCCGGGCCTCTGTGTCAACTAAGAAAGGAACTATCACGAACGATGAGCCTAAGGGGCGTGCTCGGGTGTGTTGGAGGCAGGGTCGTGGTGAGAACCCAGAACAGGTGTCTCTAAAAAGGAGAATAGTTCATCTTTTTTCATAACGCATGTCCCTGATCGACACTGAACTTGTAGGATTCACATTACATATACATCAACAATAGACACTCCATATCTTTAAGCCAGGGTTTCTCCTGTTCCCACATTCCCACATTCCTTTTTTCGTATAAACTGTTTGTTTAAACTCAGTACTTCTCATATCGTAGATAAAAGCCCCTATGTGTAAGGGCAGTTGACGTAAGGATAGAGAGAGAGAGAGAGAGAGAGAGAGAGAGAGAGAGAGAGAGAGAGAGAGAGAGAGAGAGAGAGAGATGATGTGCACCACTATCTCCAGCAGCAGAAAAAGTTGTTTCCAGCAATAGAGAGAGTTGTTGATTTTCAGTGCCAGAGTTGGTCTACCATAAGAACTAACTTGCTACATGGAGTATTGAGAGTAAAGTGCGGATTTTGGGTCAGGGAAGTCGGTGGTATCCATGAGCAAAAAGACAGTCAGTCTACCCTCGAACTATGCGTCTTGTCAGTTCAAGGGATGGGTAGCATTTGACTGTAGCCAAAAGTGTATTGTTTTGTCTGAGGTCCATGGAGATGTAGGGGATGGGGGCTGCAGGTATGTGTTTGGGCTGGTGAACGTTGGAGGGCGGGTGGAGGAGGAGGGGGAGGCTCCCTGTACCTGTTCTTTACTCCCTATTTTCTTTTTTTCTTTATTTGATACCTACCCTGTCCAGAAATAAAGTAGCCACTAGTTGAAAAGGACATTAGACCCAATACATGGACTACCTGTGTCAATATTAATATAACATTATGAAACCCAGTGTCGATAGTCTAGCATGCTGCCTGCTCATGGTTTTATAGTATAAAAGATATGATATTGTAGATTATGAATTTTATTTACAACATTTAAATAAGAGTTGCAAAGTAAAGCAAGAATTGATATAACATTATATTACTAATTTTCTGTATATTAGTTGTGTTCAATATCCCCATAATTAATCAAACAACATTCTCCTGATCTGAAATATAGTTTTGCACAGTATAGTTGCAAGAGTCCCAACGATTAAAATAAAGATATAAAGTTTCTAAGTAGATAAATAAATAGTATAAAATAGCATCTGGAGTGAAACTTAATGATCTACTTGGTGACAGGTGTCAGAGCTGGGTTTTCTACCTTGACGCCAGCAGTGACAGATGATATGTCTTATCAGTAAAATGTCCCAATGTAAAACAGCTGATCGTCCTTTCCATACTTCTTAGTTAACATTTACATGTTTATCCATCACCAACCCAGTTTGTATGAATCTAAGGTCTAGGCTACTTCTTTTTTTAACAAGGCCAGGTATATGAGTCTCAATATGAATCTAAGGTCTAGGCTAATACTTTTTTTAACAAGGCCAGGTATATGAGTCTTAAATTGCATGGGAGTGGGGCAAAAATCATGAATATGGAACCGGGAAAAACATTTAGTTGATGTTTGGAAAACGCCGAGAATGATATCATGATACAGATAGTTTTTTCAAACTACTTGAAAACCTTGGTCTGCTGCTACAAATATCTTGAAGAGCAGCTCATTCAATGGAGAGGCCTATTGTAGATCTGCTCGCATTCCAGACACAGATCCAGACATGTCCAAATCCTGGTATTCACCATTCTAATACACACAGGGGTTATGTCTGCCCAGGGGTCCATGAGATCCATCAACAGGTCCTGGTTCCCTCAGCACTAATTATCCCAACCCATGTCACAGTACATACCACCCAGGAACCATACCACCCATCCATATGCTGTGGACACCTGGGGGAGTTGGGCTGAGACAAGGTTGGGGCGGTAGGACTCATGCACCGTGGTAAACATATTGTCCCAGACCCACCTCCGCTATGTCATAACAACAGACCTATACGTTAGAGAAAAATTGGTAGTCAGACTTGGATGTCTTTTTGTCTCTTTCCCTTTTTATCTAGGGCGAAATGTCTAAGCAAGTGGGAAGTTTTCGGGGGTAGGTGACTGCGCGGAAAGAAAGAAGTGGGTATGAGTTGATGGGTAATGAAGATGAGTGACACACAGGAGGGGGTCCCTGTTCAAATTAGTTAATGTTACCTATGTTACCTAGTGCAGATTACGACCACAGCTTGATAGGACACAGCTTCGAATGTCTAAAAGTTCGTGTGCTGGAAACCCTTATCATATAGCTTCAGGGACAAGCAATTAGTCCCTGATTTATGTGGGACTGTCTACCTGAGGTTTTTGTTAAATGATAACCAAGTATAGAGGTGATGAAAAAGATCTAAAATGAACTGAATGCACAACAAAATATCCATAAAGACGAGATTATTTATTAAAACACACTTCAATCACACATCACAACTTTATCATCGGTTTTCCATTTTAAATGGCAAAATGGCATAAATGGCATTCTTGATGGATGGAGGGAATTGGATAATTGCTTGCTAATCTATACTTTGTGCCCAATGATAACATATGATTAGCAAATCATTTCAAACTTTAACCTCAGCCTTCACTAAACTACAATGAACACATTCTCCTCAACATGCACACACTTTCACATCATCAAAGGTTGTCAGTACAAAATACACACACTTTCATGTCCCAAGCAACTGGTGCCTAAATGATAGCATCTAGATCTGTTTATGAATATTTCTTCATGTTCTGCTATTTGTTTAAGATCTATACAGAGCTATATGCACGCCTAAGGCACTTGGCTAGAATCGGTATGTCCTTCTTTCATTAAGCACCATCATGGAGGAAAGCATTGATCATTATCTACAAATACTTATATCTGAGACAGTTTTGTTGTTTTGTGTGACCACTGAGAATTGGATTTTGTATCCATGAGTGTCTGTCCTAATTCTATATAGCTCGGCTGTGTCTTTTTGTAATAGGAAAAAGTCACATGTCCAGTCCTAGGAGGGAACTTCCAATCTTCTGACGCCACTCATACGGCTACGGCATGACAAGTATGACCAACATGAGATGTATCGCAAGCTCCCATAGGCTGGCGAAGGTCACGTGGGTAGCCTTGTTGGAAACATCCCTCAGGGAGTGATATAATTCGCCACCTACGGCAAAAAGAAAGGAGAGACCAATTGCTAGCGGTTCCGCCGGAAGAGGGTCTTGATCTATTTGGTTTTAGGGTGTGAGGTGTCTAGCAGTAATGTGACTGGGTGTTGTGTGGTATTAGGGGTGTGTGGTATATTTTGGTGTGGTAGCAATGCAGGCAGCTGAGGTCAAAGCAGGGTATGGGGTAGGCAGACTGGTATCTATGTGAAGGTTCATGTGAGACACGATGGTCAGTCCACTACTCTAGATGATGCAGAGGGGTTCTATACCTACTGGATGCATGAGTTTTCCATGGTGGGACATCGATCAGAGTGAAGATGATTGCGGTGGCATGAGTGATAGATGGTAGTATGATGATATTAAATGAATGGCGTTAGTCGTCTCTAGTCAGTCATTTGAATAGCTCTATCTGGCTTCCATGAGAGGTCAAACTCTACTGGCATTCACAGCAATAAGAAACTTACTAGAGGCAGTCATAGACATTTTTCCATAATATTTTCTACTATCCTCCTCAAAGAACTTCATACAAATGCCTACCAAAAGCAATGATGCTACGTAAGCAGGCACTAATCTTATTCAGCATTAATAAAGAAGCATTCTTCTTTGGTCACCTTCGTGAAGCTAATCCAATCTGGTGGTAGCAGTTGCGTTGTTCCCAGACTGCTCTAAGCATGCCAATTGTCACCAATACAACGTGTATGGATGGGTATTAATGGCTTCCCGAGCCAAATATTCGATCTGGAAGTCATGAGGTTAAACCTATGTGTGTTTTAACTCCCCTCCATTCCTAAGTGGATATGCATTTTCATTAATATGCACCGCGATCCTTCCAATATGTGAGACTCACGTATCCCAAAATCTTTATGCCATGCCTAGCATTGCAAAATCAATATGATGCCTAATGCTTGGCTTGCAGGGTAGCTTCTGAGATTTTCCTTCTGGAGGCCATGATCCTTAGACAATAAGATATTCACATGATGCTCTCTGAGTGTGCTATCTAGATTGTTAGTGCAGGATGCTTCAGTGCCAGCTTCTAGTTTCACAATATAAAGACAATAACACCTCTATCTAATATCTAATGCAATGAATAATACCCAACGGATCCTGTCCATGGATTAAACTAAGTTTACGACATCAGGCAGTTTAACAAAACTTTCAATGCATGCAGATCATAACGCTAATATTTTGCATCATCTTAAAGAACTGAACCGTTCATACATCCATACACTGTGGGCATGAAGTAATGTCCTTTGTGTGATGTTTTCCTATGCTCTAAATACAATCTTAAAAAATAGCAAAATAGACTGACTTACCTATACATTTGGGAGTGGCCCTGTTCCAGACATAGGCTCCTGACCCGTCAGGAGTCTCACATATGACAGGTCTCTTGTCTGTAAGTCTGTACCCCTTGTGGCACCGGAAGGTACAGAAGTCTCCATACAGAGGGTCATCTGGGCACGTAACAAAGCTGCCGTTTTGTGGAGGGGTCAGCGGCCTGCAGGGGATTGCTGAATCAGAAGTAAAAAGGGTATTTATAATTATGATAGGACAAGCTTAAGATTCTGATTGGAATGACAAAGTTGATGTAATTAAGATCATTTGCACCCTTGCCATCATACCAAGAGACCCATAGACGTAGTAAAGGTATTTGCAAGCGTAAGTAGAGAATGAAAATTTAGGCTTAAAGATAAAGTTTTATGGACATCTTACAGCAACAGGTAGACTGGCTGCGTCCCTAAGCTCTGGCCCACCTCTTCCAGTACCCCTCCAGTTTGCTCGGTTCGCTAACAAGTCGCTACAGGCATTGCCCTTGATTTTCTTATACATTATTTGTTTCTTTGGAATTGAAATCAATAGATTTGACCAAGTCTATCAAAACAGCAACTTTTATTTTGATTAATCTTTAACAGTAAACTTTTCATGGAGGCCTGTTAAGTTATGTCATCTGTTGTTTAAGTAAACGTGTTCCAATTCATATGGCCAATTCAGTATTATGATGTTAAGGGGATCTTAAGACTTACTTGTAAGGTTGAAGAGAATATTAGCTATGACGACGCCTGTGTCTCTGTATAGGAATGTACACCTGTACACTCCAGCATCCATCCAGTCTACAAGCAAAATATTCAGTTATAAGACTTATATTTTTTCTAAAATTTGTAAATTGCAAACACAACTGGCTTAGATTTTTGCCTAATCAGAACAGTACACATGACCTTTCTTTTTTCAATGTACTTTCTTACATCAAGGTGCTACTTGGTCTGCTCTACAAGAACCAATTTGTTAGTGCCTTAGGCAATGATGGTTTTCTCCTTGCACCACTAAAGGACATACATTGAGCCTGAAGCTCTACAATTATATACTTACCTGTATTTTGAATATACAGTTCAGCGGCTCCCGTGTTCTTGATGACGTACTTGTTGCCGTCAGAGGCTAACTTCCGGTCGTCCTTGTACCATTCCGTCACGTGATCGGCCAGGGCTTCCAGACTGCATGACAACTTCATTGGCGACCCAACCCGCAGGATCTCTCTGCGCAGCTCGGTCGGCGCAACATCCGGTTCCTCGACAACGTCATCTGCCGGAGATTGTAAAACTGGACAATGACATGACAGATGTCATTGGGGTAAGTGCGTTCTGGTGAGAGCAAGAGAGC
Organism: Acholoe squamosa; assembly: GCA_949317995.1. Lineage (NCBI taxonomy): Eukaryota > Metazoa > Annelida > Polychaeta > Phyllodocida > Polynoidae > Acholoe > Acholoe squamosa. Next base: position 50,553,275 of record OX439039.1, read on the forward strand.
AAAGAAACAACAGGGAGAGAAAAGGAGAGAAAACCAGAAATGGTCATAGCACAGAAGAAGTTATAAGAATGAGATGATGGACAGGGAAGCATTACTTTGAGCCACATAGCCATAGGAAAGAAGCAAAGCCATAGGTGTATCACCACAGCACTATTTGAATCGAATATTTAGATTTAGTCCACAATTAACATTTTAATGATAGATTTGGATATTAGGCTTGAAAATGGTACGATTATGTGGAAGGGTGTACACGCGTTGGTGTAGAATTTTTACTTGCTGTGTACATAGATGTTCTTCTGCATTGGTGATATTTTCCAACTACATCATTTTTCTCTCCGACCGAGATTCCAGTGTGAATCACTGCTGTTTATTCCAGCAGTTCTTTATGTATTTTTGTAAAACAAAATATATTTGTTGTTTGAAAACAGCATGCACAACCCAAAACACGGACGCTGTTATTTCAGATCCACTCGGAGGTACCTAGCTAGATTCTCACCTGTTGTTTCAGCTGTAAGGATAATTAACACACCTGTAACCGGGGTTAGTGACATATACACGTGCTCACCTGGCAGCAGCGGCAGCAACCACCTGCTGGAATCGATGCATCTGTGAGTAACAATAACTCCAGGGCGGCACCTGGAGCCAGGTAGATGCAGCTCCTTGGGCAAAGGAGTGAAAGGTACTCAGGGATGGAGGGATGGGGTACTTAAGGTAGGGACTGGGAGGGGGAGGGGCAGGAGGAGGAGGAGATGGGGGCCAGGTAGGGTAGGTTACCTGGTATCCACCTGACCGCTCACCTGTTCTACCTACATTCCCACCTTGCACCCGGACTCCTCATCAACAACAGGTGGATGTGGAGCGCTTCACCATCCACACCCACCATACTCCCTAGGACTGAAATACTTGAGCATATATATCCAAAGCCATACCATGAAGTATTTTGGGGAGTTTTTCCAACCAGTATGAGACCCCACCCCTCTCAGCAAGTGTGCCGGTAAGCTCATGGGTTAACCCAAGTGCATTCAGTATAGGGGATTGCAACTATTCTGAAGGGGTGAGTATGGGCTGGGGGGTGTGCTTCCGGTGAGGGTATTTGGAATCCCTCCGGGAGACTCTGTGAAAACAGACAGTCCTCAGTGAGGGGGAACTGACCCTCTTAACATATCCTCTAAACCCCACAGCCAGTGGCCAGGCTCAGGAATCCTAACGTCCCTGAGATGCAAGCCTAAGGGTAGAACCCTAGAACTGACCGAGCACTAATGGTATCTTGTCAGGATCACGCTGTGTTTGTACACCTGTCGTGGAAATTCCATGTGCTATCTTTTATTACCACTATAAGAGGCCCCCTGTTGTAGCCATTTCCTGATAACACACTACCTTGCAGCCAACGGTATCATCCCAACAACTAGGTCTATATCTTACAACTTCCGGGGCGGCTCGTATTCAATAAACCCAGATAACAGTACTAGTAAGCCCCCACCCCTTCATCCACCCAAATGGAGTTAAGGGAACCAAAGGCTAAATCACATGATGGGAAAATGAATATGGCTCTAAGCTCGTTTTCTTTTTCCAATCTCCCTAGGCCTAATAAGGGAACCATTCTGGGATTCATGTACTAGTAAAACCTTCTCACCAGTCTGGCCCAGGTACCTCGAATATTCGTGACATAGGGATACGTTCAGTTAGGAAAGGGAGACATTATGAGTATAGTAGAATATTAGAATTGCAATGCCTCGAAGAGAGTTAGAAACAAAGAAGAAAGGAAAGGGTTTGGAACGCAACAGAACACTGAAATCGGAATAAATGTTGGTAAACAACAAGAAAATAGAACATAATGTAATAAAACTAATTGCAACGTGGGGGTAGTAGTAAAATGAAAGGCAATTGGTGAATTCTCTTGCACGGGGGTTTGAGGGATCTTGAACTGAGGATGCTGGAGTCACTCAGGTGTCCACCAGGTGTTGGTGGTGGAGGTATGTACAGGAGGGAGACCGTGCTGAGAGTTGTAAAGTGTAGTGTACCTTCCTGCTGCTCACCTGGGTGCCTGACTCGGACGGTCACCCCGTCCTTGTCGTTAAGATCCTTGCTGTTCCGACAGGTGTAGAGGCCACTATCACTGTAGGCAGCCCTCTCCACTGATAGCATGGTCATCTTAGCTGGACCGTCTGCCTCCCTCATGGTGATCTAAGGGGGAAAAATAATAAGTGGAAAAACTCAGCAACTAGAGAAACTCACATAGTAGAGAAACTGAACAACTAGAAAAGAGAATCAACAATTGGAGATATTTAAGCAGGAAATATAACCAACAACCAAGTTGACCCCAGAAAATATAAATCACATTTTACAATAAACAAATAAAAGGTAAAGTTGATGGCCCCAATCTCTGAATTGCACCGGTAGTCAAATGTGACACAGGTAATCCAATGATATAACAGTATTTTATATCATGATAAGATTACTCACCTGTACAGGTGCATTAAGGAGTGAGATGAGGGTGTTGTTGATGTACCAGGTGAGGCTGGCCCGTGTGTCACCCCTACATGTTAAGGTGAAGCTTGCATCAAGGTCCACAGCCAACTGACTGCTCCTGGGTTGTACCAACTCTACAGGGACTGCAAGCAATGGTATCAACATCATTATAAAGAACACGTATTTCACATTGATGCTTCCTAGACTGGGACTGTATGAGATGATATTATTGATAGGCAGGTACAATAGATTTGCTTCAACTGGATGGTTTGCATGATCATCAAAAGGCACTGCACACTGTAAAAATAACTGTTTAATCTACCAGGAATCCTGATAAAACTGAACAGTGAACCACCATAATTGTATAGCAGAGAACCAGTGAAGCTTTTACAAGAAACCCCAGGTGGCGGTATGGTGGTACAGGAAATCTCTGTGAAAATAATGACAGATCTCTGGCAACTTTGGGACAAGGATTTCGCAGTTATTTCGCTGACATTTTTTACAATGTATATAAATGTGCCAGCGTTCTATGTCTAAAAAGATGTAAAACCAAGATTACTAACTTGAGTCCTCCCTGGCGCCGTACAAGGTAACCCTGACTGTATCGGAGCTCATGGGTTGGTTCTCATCCTGGCAGCTGTAGTGTCCAGCCTCCTGGGGGGTGGCATTCAGTCTGGTCAGCAGTGACTTGATCTTGTGGTCATCTACATCTAGAGACGTTGTAATCACCACTCGTGTCCCCATACTTCGGATAGGATTACCTGTTAAAATAGAAAATCCACTTGTCATGTTATAGTGTACAGAAAAAGGACAGGTGTGTGCTATAGTCTCCAACGATATTTATCAAATAATTTCATAATTTGCAATATGAATTAATTTGATATGAGGAGTTTTATGTTTCCCATGTGTTGAGCATGAAGGACCCATCAATATGTAACATATCAGTACTGCACGTACACTCTAGTTATCCAATCTAATGTATCCTACTTAAATCCAACTTATTTAGCATTATATAAATGGAGGCCAACTCATGAGCGGCGAGTATCACTATACCCCAGGGCCTTGGATCGTGAATGAACGCCATCATGAGTTCTCTTTCCACGTAAACGCCTTGATTAATGATGATTGCCATGCAAACTACTTAAAGCACATGAAGTACATTGTTGTGCCTTTAGGTTACAAACATGCCTTAAGGCTACAAATGGATACCCGTTTGTAGCCTAAATGCACACATGGGGACTTTAGGCTGCAAATATGCATTTGAAGCACAAATGCCTTTATGCTACAAACACCTTTAGCCTACAATGCCTTTAGTCTACAAACACCTTATGCTACAAACGTCTTTAGGCTACAAAAGCCTTTAGACTTCAAGGTACTGCAAGGCACCAGTAGGAGGTGCCCCTGTTTGCCTGTTCACCACACTGAAAAAATTTGATCTGACAAAATGACATGTATACCCACATCAACTTAGATTTGACACACATCATAAGGACATTTGCATATGACATTGTGTCACCATGACACATGTAGCAGGTTTAACACCTCCTATATTTTGACATACCTTAAAATGCCATGTCGCTTGTGCATTGACAAGGGTCACAGCCATGTCGAAGTTGTGTTAACATGTGATGATGTGTCTGGTTTGACATACATAATGTACCACTAGATGGGGCAAACAACCATTTCGGTACCAGGATTAACCACTACCAAGAGGTACTACCAACATCTGAAACATTTGCTGAAGCTCTGTCATTTTGTTCTAGCTGTAGATGGATCACTAAAATTCATTGGTATTTTCAATGAAGGGTAGTGAAAATCATTTCATTGTTAAGTTTGCATGTATTATTTGATAATAAAATGAAACCTCTAAACACTGAATACTTCAACAGGCGATATTGTACACCTTATGTGTGGGCCAGGAAGGTCTTATAGACTGCATAAAAGTCCCCCAGACAAGGAGAAGTTATATAGGAATATAGGTCTTGTTGTTGTAGGCCCATGGGACCATAATATCCCCTACCTGCTCATATACCTTAATTGTACCACTGGTACACAGCTATTGACTGCCATTGACCCTTGCATAATTGTCATACAGTATTGACTGGCACTCAGGTGCATGAACAGGAATATGTGTCTTTGCTAGGCATGTCAAGTGTAGGTGAAATACCAAATGTGCGAGCCTCAACCTGACTTGACATGCTTTCATACATGTCATGTAGGAGACAGATTTTGACATGTGCAGTATGTGTCAAAGCAGTCAATCTTCTTCTCTATGTGTAGTGTAAAAGGGAACCCTGTACCTAATATAACAGGATTTGGATGAGTGAATGTAGAACACAAGGCAGTATTGTTGTAAGAAGGGTAGTTCTCCATTGACTTCTATTGGTATAGATTAGCCATCAGGTTCAACTATAGATCATCATAGGAAATAATATAGCATCAACCAACCTTTTTTCCTGGAGTCTAGTTTATTGGTGGGGGGATTTATAGCATAAAGGCATTTGTAGTCTAAAGGCATAAATTTGCAGTCTTTTGTAGGCTAAAGGTGTTTGTAGGCTAAAGGTGTGTGTAGCCTAAAGGCATTTGTGCTTCAAAGCCATATTTGTAGGCTAAAGTTCCCATACATGTGCCTTTAGGATACAAATGGGTACCCATTTGTAGCCTAAAGGCATGTTTGTAGCCTAAAGGCACGACAGTTGTTGTGTATACAACTGATAAAAAAAAAACATAACTTTTCAGAAACCATCTGAAAATTAACCATTTCATTAACTTATTTTGTAGCTTTTCATAGGTTCTATATTATGACTAACTTTGAATATTAAAGGGTGTTACAGTGTAAGACTTGACTTACCATTATGTAGCCACCGTACAGAGGAGCCCTCCTCCCCCACACACCGCAGTGTGAACCGTTCTCCTGTAGGTGTACGCAGCTCGTCCCCATCAGGCTCCACAATCTGTACAGTCTGGGCTGAAACACACACAGACAAATAGACACTTTATAAAAAGCTGTATTGAACCCTTTTGAGTCATATTCTAACTTTTGTAGGTTTTCTTTCTTCTTTTCCATATATGCCATTTAAGCGTACATGTAATAGTTGCTTCTGTGAAAGATAAAAATGGTTGAGAAGCACATTCATCCATGTATTACATGTACTTTGTCCTCAATGTAGGGACACCAATTTATCTTTTGAATTATAGTCGGCCAGGCTTTCCAGAATAGGGGTCGGCATGGAAAAGGTTGAGAAAGGAGCCTCGTGTATACGAGATAGACCAACATACTTTGTAAAAGCAAATATAAACCACTGATTTATAGCGGCCTTTGCAATTGCCCACTCACACCAGGATATCATTGTATAAACATGTCTGACCAAGGCCAGGTTATGTTAATTACTGTTATACATAATTCAGATAGAAGGTACTGTGATAAATAAAGGTAGTGTTAACATTGGAATAAGAGGAATAAATAGAGCATTAATTATAATTATTTTTTGGTTGGGAACCTTTCTTTTGTTTGCAGTACTGCTATCAATAATCGTCATTGCACAGTTGATAAGGATATCCTAACATGATAGATTATATTGGCGAACAATTACAGTTCAATGCACCAGTCTGCATATATAACCATCATTAGAAATTTATTATCTACTGGAATGTTTCACTCTACATTCTTAAGTTGTTGTGTTTTTTTTTTGTTTTTTGTTTTTTTCTTTTCATTCAAACAGGATAACAACCTATGCTATTGCTGCTCACATCTTCCTCTTATTAGCTGGGTCATTAGCAGGCTATTAACTTGTAAGCCTTTTTTTCTCTCCCTTCTTTTATGTCTTCTTGTAACATTTTCATATGATCAGCACTTGTGTGACTAATCTTGTCTGCTGTCAGTGTGTGACTATAGTATATCTGAGCGACTGCCTTTTTTCTGACAGACCACTACGTCATCGCTGTCAGGGTGGTGACGTTTCGTCATTGACTGTCAGGAGGGCATCCTGTCAGCATATAACACCTGGCATGTGGGCTGTGCTAGGGTGGCCTAAGCCTAATTGCCCTGCCTCAGTTTGAGACAGGAAATGCCCACCCTGTTTGCTGCTGGAGGTTACATCTTAGCAACATCTCCACAGAGCTATCACAGCAAAAAAAAATAACAGTAGTAAATAAAAATGATGGGTTGTGCTCATTATATTTTGATGAGAGAAAGATAGATGAATGGATGATATCCATAGATGATCTGAATTTCCTTTTTGTTGAAATTCCAATATTTGAAAATACACATGTGCATCAATAGCTATCCTGATGAGGCCTAGTGAAAAAAAGTGTGTTTCCAGTAACCCGACCGACCCTAGCAAAACAGGGCCGAACCTGAACTTCTTCTTTCTTCTTTGAGAATTTTTAAGTTTTTTTTCCATATTTTTCTGGCTATTTTTCGTGATTTCTTCGTATTATTCTAAGATTTTCATCCATTTTCGCTGGGTCTCTTTTCAACATATACATATTTTATCACATTTTTCACATTTCTTATTTGCGTTTCATATTTACTACCGAAAAAGTAAAGAATCTGACATATCTACCCATACATTTCTATACAAAATCTAAAAAAAAAAGAGAAGAAAAATCCGACCTACCGACCCTAGCTCTTTGCTGGAAACACACCTTTTTTTGGCCTAATATTGATCAGATACAATTAGCAAGGAAGTGAGTGAGAGATTATGCACCTGGAGATGCTGGTGGATCCCACACAGGTACATCATAAGTCCCACGCTGATACACACACCTGTAATTAACCCTCTCCAGGTCGCCATGTCATCCATTGCCGCCAGGTGGTCAGGTAATCTCTGAGGTTGCCACCAGGGGCCATGCTTACTGGCCGAAAAGACATTTCCCCTCCCTCCCCATGTCCAGTGCCCTGCATGCTCTCTTTACAAGTACTCATATCACCACATGAGGGGACTTCCCCTTAGGTTATTTCCAAGGCACGTGGGGGACTTATCTCTCACCATCACCTCACATATATCACCCTAAGGATACGGTTTGAATCCCGTAATATCGCTCATATCTAAGGAAGGCTTTCATGTGGCCGCCGGGGAATTCATGCCAGGAGTGTTTATCTAGATGCGATTTGACGAATTGGCCAGAGGGGCAGTATACACTTTTCACTATCGGTATTATACTATATAGAAAGAATCTGCCGTAGAAATTGAAGTCCCTCGGGCTCCTCTTTTTAGCTATTGAATAGGGTGTGGTGTATGGGTGTTAGAATGGTGAAGCATATTGTTACAGACATATATATTGCTACGAATATACTCTTGCCATAGTTAAATCTGTGTGCATCCTATTCATTCATTTCCACTTCTCATATCATAATTTCAAAATAGTGTTAGCAATGTGATCATGTAACCCAAGTCCTCAGAGTGTCTGTGCAAATGGTTCTGAATCGTTTTTTCAAAACATAAACTAAAACAGAAACTCCACTATTTCAAACAGAAAAGCTACACCCCTGTTGTACCTCTTTCATTTGACAAAAGTTAATTGTTCGGTTCCCCTCACCACACAGGTTGTTTAGTGTCTACCTATGTACACAATTGTGGCACTTCAGAACCTGTCCTATCCACCACCTACAAAGGCCGAATGCCTGCACACCCCCTCCTGGCACTCCCAGTGGGATGCACGATCCAGTAATGGGTGTTGAGGATCCTCCTGGTGCGTATGGAGGACCCTGGAGGGCCGACCCTCCGTGTGAGGGCGGGTGCCGTCATCACAGGCCACAGGAGGGATCCAATGGGGCGCTTTGTGTGAGGATGTGTCAGGTTTTGGATCTCCTGTGTGGTATTGTTTAATCCTAGGATCGGTATAATCTCAGCTTTTATTCAAAGCAGTGTTGTTGCCTGATTTTTATTTCATTCAGGGGGCTCTACATACATGGCGCCTATTAGTTCCAATAGACAAATTGCATATAAACTTTGATCAAGCATATCGTCGCTGTTTTACTCTGACACGACCGTCATCAGATATAGGTCATTGAATATTTGAACGGCATCTACTGAGTGTAAATATGTTGACATTGAGGATGTATATGGTTGACACAATATCATTAATGGAGAATGCATTGGCTTTAAAATCAAATAACTTTACACACACATAGTGCCGCACTGTCCCGGCAGGGGCTGGAGGACTGTGATCACGGTGGAAATTACCCAGGAGGGTGTTGCTCCTATAGTAAAAGGAAGAGCTGGCTAAAAATGCCCTCATTTCCAGTCCTTTCTTTTCATGTAGCTATAACTTGTCCCTTTTATTGCTCACAAGTGGTCATTCAAGTATGGTGCTAAAAAAGGGGATTTGAAAAAGTACTTAGTTGGGAGAAGTCAGTCAGTATAATATACTATAGAGTGTGTGACATGAGTAGGTACCCGATAGTGCAGCTCTCTCTGTTTTAAACAAGGCAGGTGACTTTTAAGACTAATGTGGGGAGTGCAAGTTGAATGCTGAAGCAGAGCATGACTTCTTTTGAAAAGAGGGTACCTACTGACAGCTCTTTTTACCATAGGAGCAACACGCTCCAGAGGAGGACATCCATCGTGTCTAATAGGCGTGGGACAGCGGAACTCCAGTCACCCCCTGTGCTTGACACAGATAGGCATTACTTGTGACAGGTGGTCGTAGATCAGTTCTCACCTGGCCACAGGTGGGTATATGGAGGAAGCAGGCTATAACCCCCTTTGGTGGCTGAGCTCTGCTATCAGGCCTGTACTGATGGGGTGAAGGTGTCCAGTGTAGAGGTGAGAGGATGGAGGGTAGGTTGGCACCTGGTGGACATGAACTCAGCATTACACACACTTGTCTGGTGCTGATCAAAGGGATCCAAATGTGCCATGGCTATTGGTTCCTGTTGTGATGGCACGTGTGGGTGTAATGGGATCACATAAGACGATTGGCAGATCTAGTACCAATGTGGAGTTCTAAAAGTTAATCTAAAATCCTCCCTTCTTGCAAAATATCGTTTCATAATAAAACTTGTAGGACACAAGTTAATGGTCCCTATTAGCATGAAGGGAAGGTGAGAAGGTTGTACATGACATGTGCACCTGTTTGAACCAGCGGTGAGCAATTCAGAGGATTCCATACATGAGCAGCTCCTATTGTCCTGTATCTCTAATACTATTAACATTGGCCAGTTTCCAAGACTAGCTGGCCCACTGCGCCCCCATTCTCTAAAAGAAAATTGTCTACGTTCAACACATTGCCTTTCTTTCTACAGATTTGTATCGGATGTGTTTTGTGGCCCTGATTTTTGCTATTGAATAATGATAAAGGTAGAATGTGATCACAGGAGAATGTGATCATACTTACGTGGAGCTGAGGAGTAAACTTTGACATCAACCTCTGCCCTGTCGTAGAAGTCATCTGGATTACTACATATGTACTTTCCCTCCTCGTTGATATCTCGTAGGGTAAGGGTACTGATAAGACGCCCTGAGGTGTCCTGTAAAGGGTTAAATGTGATAGAGTGATAAGCACGATGCAATTGTTCATTCATATCAAATTATGATTGAGAAAAATGCTCATGGAATGTTCATTCACATGCCAGCATTCTCACAAATTTAGCTCCATATGCTAGGATTTCTAAAGCTTGCACTGACTATAGCAATGTCAGAGATATAACGTACGATACCAACATTCAAGCATTCAGCAGTCCTCTATGGATATTGTTTTTGTTAATGAAAATAGAGGTATGTTTGCATGGATGTAGAAAGTTTAGGACTTGAGTGAATCAGTGCAACTTTAATGATACGAGTCACTAATGCATAGAAAAGAGCTAGCTACAATGTTACAGTAAGGCACATGTATACATAGCAGTCTTAAGTATGCAAAAGCACTGTAGGGTTTTAGCATAACAGTATCATATTTTTTTCAATCATTGTATATGACTCTGTTTTATATTTCAAGTGTTTTGTTATAAACGATACAGTTAATCTATACACCGATAATGGCACTATTTAGCAGTTTTAAGAGGATCTAAACGATTTTCTATGTGAACTAGAATATCAACTATTTTTCTGTGTGAACTAGAATATATACTTTCTCTATGGAAATAAATATACCGTTTTCAAGTAATATAATGTAAAATAATACACTAGGTGAATCCTGATGGAGGATTGGCGTATTAAGGGGATGCTGGACTACAACCACTAACCCAATTAATCACATTTATAATGACAATAGAATTCAGTCATAGATTTAACCTCACATTTTAAGCAGAGATGTTAGTGTGCATTAAGTTCATTATCATATTCTGGGTCTATCAAAGTATACTTACTATAGAGTCTCTTATTATCTGTGAGTGTCCAAAGCATGGTCAATAAATAGAACCATTCATTACTCAGCTACTTTTAAAGGAGGCATTGCTATTCTATGATAACATGATCCCATCTTCCTACCATGCTATATGTCACGAGTAGATTGGGGTCAATGAGGTCCGTGTTCAAAACATGAACCCTATATCCTTGAATTGTTATCTTATAATGAAATGGTATGCGGTGGGTACCATGACCATTGAGCGCTCTCCTAATCCATATGATCATTTTATGTTGGACTACATATTATTACTTTGGATGCGAGATTTTGATGTCTTGCTGGTTTGATTTTCGATATAATTCCTTATATTAAGTTCAGTCCCTAACAGAGCAATGTATATTATTTATGATCTATATAGTATACGTAATCTGTATGCGTGTTAAAACACTTACCGTATGTGTACGAATGGCATCTTCATCTTCAAGAATTTGGCCTCCTATGGTGGTAAAAAGATAGACAATATTTATAATTGTTGAAAAAAAATCTCTATTACCATCAATAATACTACTTTCTGGCATGTTTTATACTTTAGCATATATGACGGAAACATCAGGTTACATATATACACAAGCAAACGACTGAAAATCTACCTGAGAGAGTCTGAAGGAGAACATTGATTGGAGAAATGTTGCTTAGAGGATTTATGTCTTAATACAGGCTGTCCAGAGTGCCTTATTCATCAGAGGCCAACGCTTGGCCCTTTTCAAATGATATCTATGAAGTAGGTACACTGAAAAAAGTCTTCCTGTCAAAATGACATGTATATCCATGTCAACTTGATTTGACACATAGAGCACATGTCATTGGGACATGGCACATATGTCACCATGACAACTGTCTTCATTATGCATGTCAAGTGGAGTTGACGAACCAAATGTGAGAGTGTCAACCTCATTCAACATGCCTTTCACACATGTCATGTGGGAGACAATCGTGACCTGTGCAGTATGTGTCAAAGCGATCAGTCTTCTTTTCTATGTGTATGCTTACCATATGACCATTTGACTGGCGTTCCTTCGTCTGAGACACACTGTATGGATAGTGTCTGACCTAGACTAACTGTGACCTCACTTTGTGCTGGTGAAGTTATTGATATAACACCTGAAAAATATCAAACATAAAGGAATGAGTTCAACAACTGTTTTGAATAATAATAACAAATTGCATGATACCTATAACCATCTCTAATCTGCAGTCTTTTGTCACTTTTTTTTCAAAATGGCCATTACTGCATTTTCAAATCAAACACTTCATTTCATTGTATCATTTTTCAACACTATTCTGACAGCATAGACTGAACAAAATCGATGTATGATTGTGTGGGTAGCTTCAACATTTATAATGAGATAGGTCAAGCGTAAAGTCCAAACACCTCTAGTCTGCTGTTTTAATGTTCCCCTAAAGTTAGTTTATTAGTGTTTCTCTTTGATTGCAAATATTTATCCCAATAAAGAGCCCTCATTTTGCTCAAAGGTACATGTTTATCTTAGCCTGCGCTCTTCCCTGTGCAGACTACCCAGACCCATGAGGACACCCCTGCGCATGTTCTTCATCTCAATTCAAGGATAATCTGTCCACCATCTTGAAAAACACTCGAGATGGCCTCCGTCATCGAGTCAGCGCCGGGGATAAAAGGTAGCAGAGGAGACCGGCTGTTATCCTAAAACTTTCCCGCTACACGCGTCCACTTGAGCTGGGGCGCTAATTCTGTGGTAACAGCAGAAAGAGGGCAGGGTGGTCTACTAGTAGCTGGGGCACAGTGCAGAAGATAACATATCGCCTCCAACACCAGGGTATCTCGAGTGGACAGGGTGCAGGCCATCGAGAACGCAGCTGGAATATGCCATGTAACGAGTGGAAAGAACATACCCACTTCTCCTAGATTTGCTAAAGTCTCAGACAATTGTAGGTTAAAATGATTATGATATATTTTCAGAAAATAATATTCTTAAAGATGTAATGAGGACGGGAGAGTAAATTACCCTTCCACTATAATATACTACATGTCGTATACCCACTCCCCCTCCTACCATCACCCTAGGCCTATCCCTGCCTGTGGTCAAGTAAAGCGGAGGGGACTTCAGCCATTCTACACTTTTCCCAATGCCACTAGTGGCTTCTTTCCTCTTGCCTTCTTCTCTTCTTAGATTCGTTACCTGTGCCATGTCTAGGGTTCTGTCGATAAAGGTTATCTGTCTATGTTATGACACCCCCCAAGAGGAAACCCTATTAATCAACGCCGTAACACAAGAGCCTTTGCTTTTAAGCATGAGTAGCTCCTTAGATATATAATCTCTTCCTCACATTATGAGTACTATGATATACAAATGTAGTGCTCAAAGATGAATGTACATATCATATTAAAAGTAACAAACAACATCACCGAAACAAAGTGTGTGCGTCTTCTCTATCCAAGCTGTGCTCCAAATCCTGGATCAGCCACTTTAATTGCGTGATACAACCTCAAATTTATAGGAACAGTGTAGTAAGTGTACCCCCCCCCCCGATTGCTGACTTTATATTATGTAAACCATCATACCCAGGTGAGATAGAAGGGAGACAGCTAAAGGTGTGTGATGATACCCAATAAAGAGGTCTCAGGGCTGGCTCTTTTTTAAAGATGAACGTAGTAGGCTAGTACTCTATTTTTGCATGTATATATTCTTGAGAAAGCTATACTTTTGACCAAATGAGAGAGCTATTTGTCAAACAAATGTGGGAGATACGGGTGATTCGATAGAGAAATATCAGCAAAAGAGCAGAAAAAAAGAGGAAGTCCTCTTGGAAAAGGAGAGATTTAAACTAAAGCAGTTAACAGCAATGCTGGCAATATTTTGACAATTTAGAGAACATTCTCATGTAGGCTATCCTGAAAAATTCTAACAGATTCTGTGGCTCTTGGGTGAAAGATAATCGTGGCCTTGCATGCCTGGTGGCTGCGTGTCGATCATTAAGGTTGATGTAGCCGAAAGTGCTCATCACCTCGTCGTCTCTGCTCACAAAGGTAAACACCCTAACTCACTGCCAGCTGCCGCAACAGACCCAGCAAAGCTCACAGTCACGTGCCGCCCATTGCGCATGTCCATCAGATAAGTTAGTGTGCGCGCGTTCCGTCAGGTGGGGCAAACAGGGTGCTGCGATGTTACGGACATAGCAAGGGTATATGTCAAATAGTAAGGTGGACAAATAGCACCGACCATAGGGAATGACCATTCAATTGAAGTAAAAACAGCAGATGGAACTGAAAGAGGAGAGATGGAGGTTGTGAGTGGCACTCACCTGTGTTGGGGTTCACCCGACAGGCCCTAATTTAGTCGGGTTCAATATGTTCTCAAAATGGGGTCTGTGGGGTATTCGTGGGGAAAGCGTAAACTATACAATTTTGGAAAGCTTAGACCCCCCTGAATCCAAAAATCACTGTTCCCAAAATTATGTGACATTCCTTGTTGCCATAGCAACCATTTCCCTAGCAACACTAAAAGTAACAATATTATTCCATAAAACCATACAAACAACATCAATTACCCTCCCTAGCTGTCCCTATCCCCCCATAAGTGTTTCACAATGCCTTTCTCATTTAGTTAATGTCTTATAGAGGTCATGTTTGCTTAGCAATAGCTATTTTATTGATTTTGCCTAGCAACAAGCCATCACGTTGTGTCATCAGGGTTTTGTAGGGAAACCTACTATGTTCAAACAGAACTATACATTTTTGGAAAGCTAAACCTCCCTGAATCCAAAGATCACTGTTCCCAAAATTATGTGACACTCATTGTTGTCATGGCAACCATTTTCCCTAGCAACACTTAATGTAACAATATCAGTCCATAAAAGCCATAAAACTGCTATCTTTGGTTGATTTCGCCTAGCAACAGGCTATTTCATTGCATCATTGAAGGATTAATTTTGCAATAATTTTTCATTTACCCTAGCCTTTCACATATTTCAAGCTGCCTAAAAACATCTGTATATAAATTCCCATAGCAATAGAGTAAATATTTGTTGATTAGTCCTGTAAGGACTGATAGTGCAATATTGCATAGTATCCTTAATGTTGTCATGATGCATCGACACAACCCTGTTCAGGACCTTAGTTAGTGCTACATTAATGCATCAAAATGCTCCTACAAGTTATGGCACTCCTAGAGAGTTGGCATGGTATACAATTGGACATGATGCACTATTGAATGCTTCAGTCACCCTTCAAGGGTTAATCTTTTAAAGGCCAGACATATACTACACATCATTCTCAGAATGTTTAATGACATATACAACTTATAGAGGCCTACTGAAGCCAGGAAGCACTCCCAGGATTACTCAATAAAGCTGTGCATGCTGTTTATGGTGAGGCTATTTAGTGCCCTTGGGGGGGATTATAACACTTAGCATTATCAATACAATTAACTGGTACAACAAGCACTGTGCACACACCATAAAGACACCACACAATAAGAGGGACTAATGCTCTGCAATAGGAGTAGTGAGTTTAATTGAAGGTAGTTCAGTACATAGTAGAAGATAACACACAGATCAAACCCCTTGGTCTAAAAAGATTCCTGTCCCATGGGGGAACAATGCAAGACATGGCAGCATATCTTTCAGAGAGACTCATAAAGGAAACCATAAATTCTAGCACCATCTTCGTAGTGTCTGCTCTAGGAAAAACTGCCTGTAACAAGAACATCAAAGTAAATAAAAACAATCATGGAGAGGCTGACACTCATGATCTATCATGGTGTGCTGAGTCAAAGGAAGACACCCTGCTACTCTCTGTCTGCACATCTTCTCAATTGACACAGATGTGCTCCTACTGGCTATTGCCGACTACACTTCCCTGCCAATGCATGTGTACTTCAATGGCACAATAGTAATTCCCATAAAACCAATTTGGGGGCACTTTGCTAGGTTTGAACATGGTTTCAAAAATTTATGACAGCTGAGGAAGAAATTATTTATGCACTATTGAGAGTCAGTATGGAGGATTTTATCAGTAAGATTAGGTTAAGTCCTTGGAAAAATACATCAAATCAACCAAAAGATACAAACATGACCAGCATTTGTGACCTTAGGTGGTACCTATTCACAAAGAACATGGCTGATCCTGAAAAACTCCCCTCTAACATCTGGTACACTTATTGAGCACTTTAAACGAGCTCTTCTGCATTCAAGGGTACTTGGACAAGCACAGGTGCAAATTAAGATCTTATTAAATCCCTGTTGTAATGGATACTATAGGGATGAAAATGACGAATTACAACCCAAAACTTCAGAAAACCTCCCGGCACCATTGGCAATCATAGCACTTGCCTGATGTAAGTGCAAGAAAGACTGCTCCTCAGGACGAAGTACTTGCCGCAAAAATGACCTAGTTTTCAGTGAAATGTGTCAGTGCACAAGTGATTGCTGCAATAGAATGTAGCAATAAAATGCAGATAACTTCAACTGTAAGCTTAATTATCTTGAGAGGACACTCTTCAAGTGCCATTATTGAATAAAGGTAATAAAATTGAAATAATCTAATAGGATCTTGTCACATTCAATGGATTGTCATAAAAATTCAAGAGCAAACAATAGACCTTTGTAGAGAGATATCAGAAATGATCACAGACACTAATGGAACTTAATGGATGGCTACTAGGGAGAATATTAAATCCCATGTCTGTTGAGGTTTCAGCTTTATAAAAGTATGTATGGTCAAATGAAAAGTGCTGGAAGTCAATCCAGTGGAGAGCGAGTAAGTTGGTAATATCAAATATTGAAGAATTTGATTCTGTTGCTATAGCAACTCATTTGCATATTATTTCTCTTGGCACTTGAGATTATTTGAAAAGGAGCAGCATGGAAGTGTTCATTCCTAAGAGCCAATCTATAAAGGCTGTTATTTAACCCTTTCACCCCTGGATTTCCGTTACTCTATGGGATTTGCATGCAAATCCTGCTTTATCATGTTGAAGGGGTTAAAATGTCATTAAAAATGCATATAAATGCCCATTGCTAGGTATAACTACAAATAACCATTGGTTGCTAAGCAACCACCTCACCATTTAGAAAGCTAGACAGAAGAATAGTATACTGGACATCATTCGTGGTGGATAGGGACACTGAACCCCTATATATCATTGGGTTTTATGCCCTGCTGGTGTGATTTCTAGTGTTTTCTAGTGTTGCTAAGGGAAGTGGTTGCCATGGCAACGATGATTGTCAAATAATATTGGGAACAGTGATTTTTGGATTCAGGGACGTCTAAGCTTTCGAAAAATGTATAGTTCTGTTTGGACATAGTAGGTTTCCCTTCAAAACCCTGACAACAAAAAGTGATGGCTTGTTGCTAGGTAAAATCAATTAAATAGCTGTTTCTAAGCAAACATGACCTCTATAAGACATTAACTAAATGAGAAAAGCATTGTGAAACACTTATGGTGGGACAGGGACAGTTAGGGAGGGTATTATATGTTGTCTGTATGGTTTTATGGAATGATATTGTTACTTTCAGTGTTGCTAGGGAAAATGGTTGCTATGGCCACAAAGAGTGTCACATAATTTTAGGAACAGTGATTTTTGGATTCAGGGGGTTCTAAGCTTTCCAAAAAAAATGTATAGTTTACACTTTCCCTACAAATACCCCACAGAACTACATATTGAACCAGACTAGTTCTACTATGTAAAATATTACAGTCAAACAAACATTTTGCCCTTTCAGACCATATAAGATACACGGAGATGTGTCCATGTGTATACACAGGCACTACATGTATTTAATCTTGAATTGCTATCGTTGATTTGAAAGTCTTTTGCGGAAAATGAAATCTCCGTGCATTTAGGTCCTTGGCCTTCACAACACATAGGGTCTAACATTTCTAGTATGAAAATTTCTAAACTGGGGTGTGTCGACAGAAGTATCTTTTAGACCCAGTCTCATTCATAGCCTATATATGTGTGTATTTTCTGCTAGGAAAGACGATTCCTTTCTCCAGGTATCTACCATTGGCTCAGGTTATGCTAGGTAAGTGTGTCGATGACCCAAACATTTATACTCCAGTGCCAGAGCCTCAACCCACATCAGCCCCCAACCCCTAAGCTTTCTTGCACTCCCAAGGACATCTTATTATGTCCTCAAATTGTTCTCTCTCTATCTATCTACGCCATTTTGGTGCAACTTCTGTGCCTAGGCTCGCGATAGTTTTTCATTCTCAGTGTCAATTATAAACACCCACTTCGATCCCAATGTTAAAGAATACATGTATGTAGTTTACTTCTGGCAGGTTCCTAGTACATGTGAGCCTCCACCCTCTCCCCCCAGGAGGACCACAGGTTAGAGGTGCTCAATGTAGCAGCTCAGTAGACGTTTGGGGGAGGTCTTCATTTGACATACCCGTATTTCTTGAGAGCAACACTTTGCTTGTCTTTTTGTATCTTAAACTAAGAATCATACACACCAGTATGTGATATCTAAGCTTTATGTTACGGCGAACAACCCCAAGTGCCATTTATTGATAAGCTAGCATGACCTTGGCAACGTTGTGGGGGATTGATAGTCCGTTTCAATTGTGATATGACTAATAAATGATTTTCATAAGAAGCCGACTTAACTAAATGCCTTTCCTCATAGCTCTGAACACAGTAGACCATAGTCCAGGGTGCAGAGCCGAGGGTTTCAGATGTGAGCATTCAGCTGGCGTTGCTCTTTATCTTTGAAGCTACGCTGAGCAGAACTGAGCTGCCCATGAGTGCCAGTTACTAGTGAGCCGCTCACAGGTAAGAGACAATACAATCTCCTCCAAGATGAGCAGGTGTGTCTGGTGGCATACCTGCACAACAGGTGGCGCCTCAGGTGAGTGAACATGACGAATAGGCACGCTCCCCTTGTAAACCAATGTGCATCATGTGGAGAACCATCTCCATAAGGCCCATTTTCCACCACCCGATATAACCCCTCTATATCGGCCGCTAGATCCATAGTAGATGCTATATTCGGCCGACAGAGACCATGCCCCACCATTGAATCCTATGGCAGCCCCGTCGGCCGAGGTGGTTGCGTGGGGCAGCTATTAGCACTCATATCGGGTGGTGGAAAATGGCCCTAACCTAGTATCTGGTTTCGGCTCCAGAACACGAGAAGTGATTTAGATAGGAAGGCAAGCGTTGATATTGGCCAGGAGCTAGTCCCTAAATAGCCTTGCACCAGCTAATAGGCAATGGTAAACATTGGTTTAGGAGGTGACCCCTTGCTGTGGGGACACGTGTGAGAGCTGATCTATTCCTCAAGTCTCAAGAGATTGGCAGCAGGTAGTCTAACAAGAAAATCTCAACCCGATTGAAATGGCTCTCCTCCTCATTCAAGCCCCTTATGCTCTCTCTCTCTCTCTCTCTCTCTCTCTCTCTCTCTCTCTCTCTCTCTCTCTCACACACACACACACACACACACACACACACACACACACTCACTCACTCACTCTCTCTCTCTCTCTCCTCTCACTGCTTTATTGTTTTACCAGAGCGTTCCAAGTGAGGTTACATGGTTTGTATCTGACGACCTCCAAGTACATATAGAATATCCATAATCTCTAGTGCTGGAGAAGTACTTTAATCCCTCCCTTAATATACACTGTACGTTCAAAGGGTAGGAATCGGTCCCGGGGGGGGCACTGAGTCTTTGATGTGTAGTACCAACTGCGAAACTACAGCCCCCCATATTTGGTCATTTCACAGCACCTTAAAATGTAGCATAATTTTTACAGCCCCCCTTTTTCAAGAAGTCTGATAACAGCCCCTCTTTTCACCAGCCTCTTCAATGTAAACTATGGTTCTCAGACAAAAATATTCAGGAATTTCACAGCCCTGAGTGATTAGAAGGAATATTTAAGCTGCTTCCTTCCCATCCAAGTTATAATGGGTATTAACAGCCCCTTAATCTCAAGATGCAATTCAGTTGACAGCCCCCCTTTTTCTTCCTCGCTGACACGTTGACAGCCCCTGCTCCGCGGGGTCAGGACCACAGTTGGTACCCAAACCGAGGCTCAGTGCCCCCCCCCCCCGGGGAATCGGTGTACTTGTAAGAGTTGCGCTTCAAGAACCAGATGCAAGCTACCATCTTTACAATTGAAATGCTTTAGGTCTGAACTGTTTTACAAAGAATTTGATATACAAATGTCACCTTTGATATGTTATAACTTCTGTAATATATTTCTCACAGCTCAAGTAAGTTCAGGAATGACAAGGAAGATAAATGTCAGAGGCCATAATATAACATTATTATGTGAGGTGGCAAACTGACACTTATTCAGCTAGTTATTCAACAAAAGCAATTTAACAAAAACAAACTTCGCGTTAACCAGTTCCCTGTAAATAAAAAAAAGTGTTGAAGGTTTTCACAGATCTATATATACATCCAAGATGTACGTGGGCAATGGTTGTGTGAATCAGAAAGTCAGGGTGGCTACGATAGTTTAAGAATACATCGCACAGTCTCTGTCGTTACCCAATACCATTCTGTTTAGAACGTTGCGTTGTGTTTTCCCCTATCTTGGTGGCATTGTGTTCCATCGCGATTATCATGTGATACGCCCCCACATACCCAAACAGCATTAGTCTCTTTGTATTGACATAGCTCCCTAGGAGATTTGTGGACAAGAAATATAGACGATGGGTTTCTCAGATTAACAAGAAGATATATTCTACCCAGACATCGGGCATGTAGGCATAACGGAAGATATGCTATAGACAATGTACAGAACTTAAAGGAACACAGACACGGGACAGACAGTTGGATAGGATTTGGACAGAATGGGTACAGGAGAAACTGATAGAGAAAGAGGGCGATTGAGAAGAGAGAACACAAACACGATGCATATATATCAGCCCCTTCCATATGGTTGCATATATATGAATTTGATAATAATTTTTGAATTTTGGTCCTCTTTACTGTAAAACATTTTTAGAGGAAGCACTGAAGAAAACCCATAGATTCTTCCTTTTGTTGAAGCAGTGATAGCTGCTATGAAATAACAATGCCTCTGCACCGCCTCTGCCCATCAACTTTGCAACACTTTGCACAGGTCTGCAAAGAACACATCGGTTTTAAAAAGAAGGGCGAATGGTTTACTATGATATTATACCCATACCTCTATTAAATTGGCCACACCCATCGGGCGTGCTTTATGGGCGCCTTGCCTACTCACTCACGTCTGGAAGATGATCAGGAGGATCTGAGTCAACATCTCCTGGAGGAGTCTTGGTACAGGAGGAGAGAGGGGGTGGGTAGTGGTATGCCTCGATACCTCCCACCTGGACCATGCGGCATCGATAGCTATACACATAGGTGGTGGGTTTGAGGTCTAGAGTTTGGCCCTCCCCCTCCTTATAAGGCCCCAGAAGTGCAGATAGGTAGGGAGTGCCTTGGGCTCCGACAGGTGAGGTGTGGTGGCATGGCCAGGTGGGGAAAGCCAGGTGTACCTGAGGATCACTCTGCCGACAGTAGATGCCTCTGTGCATGGGTAGGTAGGTGATGGGTGGGGGTCTCCCGGGTTCTGGGTTGGTACTTAAGGGATCTGAGAATAAAGAGGAAGTGCCCAAGTGGTTCCACTCAATTCTTCCTTTATCTATCGCATTACCTATTTTAAAGGTCAAAAGCGTCAAGATTAGAAGCCATTGGAGGTTGGATAGCATACCGAAGTAGACATGTTCAGGTTGATATTATGATAGTCAATTAAGATAGTTCCAGGTGGAGTCCAGTCGGCACAGGACGTTGAATCAATATTGATCAACGTTGATCAACTATTTTTCATATTGATTTAACTTTCTATGTCCACTGGGAACAACAGAACATCTATGGAAGGATTAAGTTATTTGAACCAAAGGTTTGTAACATAATTATGCGATGTATACACATGCAGACACTCCAGTTTGACAATGTGCAATAACTTATACAGGTGAGTAAGAAGAATTTCCTCTTGGAACTCTTTTTCCAGACCACATTAAAAGAGAGAGAAAAAAGAGTGCGATTTTACTAGAACCAATTGGCCGTCGACTTTACACCTGAGTATACAGGTAGTGCTGCCCCGGTATGCGAGCACTTTGTGTTAAATCACTTTTTGAGGGCGTTTACTTTGGATGTAAAAAGCATCTAGTGGGATGGATGGGGCTTTTCTTAGGCGGCGACACACGCGTGCTACCTCTAGTATAAGGTAGATCCAACATGTTACACCTGGAGTGTTCACCTGAGCGCTCAGATCTCAGACCAGGTGTCACTTATAGCACACACCGTGGAGGAACAAGCCACGTGGCCAACAAATACACCCTCACTCACTCCACAGACTCACTCCAACCAGCTCTTATCCCTCCTTAATCAACCAAACCTTGCCAACACCACATTGACTGGGACAATTTTTTGCAGCATTTATTTTTTATTGTAAATTAGAAGTAGAAAAAGCAATCTTAAAAGTAGAATACAAATAAAGTCATGTTCATATAAAAGTGTAGGCATAGCTGCACTGCAATAAAAGATAAAAATTGATCCATATCTTAAGCATAGGCAATGAACACACAATAGCACCTCATTGATGAATATAATCATGAATATAATCAGACATTATGAAAGAAGGGAAATATAATGTGTTATACCACGGTTATCACATTTCCGAACGATTTTAGCTGCCCAAACTGGATAATTTGAGTTATTTTATCGCAGGATAGAGGCACTGAAAGTTGACACTTGAATATTGACAGTTTAATATTGACAGTGTTCTTTTTCTGTACTGTTCTTATATGTGACAGCAGCTATGACGTAGCTCTGACAGTGGTTCATACTGAAAAAGCTCAGCATTGCCTGGGATCGATCCAGGGACCTTCAGTGGCTACCTTCTGATATAAAGTTCTGCATCTCATCCATTAGGCCACGGGCCTGAACAATGGTGCTGGGTTAGATGAGTCTTATGTCTGGGACCCTATGGATACCAGATATTTGTATGTCAGTGAATGCAGAATGCATTCTAATGCATCCTAAAGGTGCATACCGTGGTATAAACGCAATGTGTGATGATTATGCTTGCACCTGTGCCTTTTAGGTACTTGATAGAGGCAGAGTTTATTGCACAACTTATATAAAACGGCTACCCCGGAAGTCGTTGGCTTTGACATTGGATGTTCCTGTAGTTGGTCACTCATACTCTATCTGACAGCAACCAGCGAAACTGACCCAGGAAATTAGAAAACAGTAGAAGTTGTGTGACAAGCACAGGGTTACAAAAGTAGGAGTTGCAATGCTTTTGGCGCGTGGTGGCGCCACTACTTTTCGTGCGAGCAGCGCCGCAGGCGCTTCAGTACCTAAAAGGCACTAGTGCAAGCATAATCATCATATATTACATTCATAGACGAGATCAAGGACCATTGACAAATAGTTGGAGTTGAGGCTGGTTGCGCCACTGATTTTTTGTTTTGTTTTCCCGCATCGACTGTAGGGTGTGGTCTCACCTCTGGTGTAGTCCACAATATAATATACTGCTTAGGGTGGAAATGATTATACTATGAGGTACACCTAGGGTAGGCACTGACATAACTGCCGTGCGCGAGTCTGCCGTGCGTGGAGGCTAAAAGTGTGATTTAGCAAAAATGGAGCAGCTGAAGTTGACATGTTTTTACTTATTGATTCTGAAGCTGTTTACAGGCGGATTTGGACAATTAGGGTATCATTTTAATGGGCTTGAAGAGGGTTCAATATGCATGTATTTGTTTAATAAATTAAAGAGAAAAAAAAAACAAGTTTCTCCCAGGTGAACTCAAAACTTAAGTTCAGGAGCATTTTATGGTATGAAGTATGCATCTCACATAGTTAAAAATGGCACTCACATATTCCCTGGTTAAATAAGGTCTAGAAAATGTCTAGTTTTCCTCTTTCTAATAGGCAGCAGTATGTTTTTTAAGCAACTACAAAATCATGACCTATTAACTCTGTGAGGGGGAGTGAGAGATTAGCTCTAACACCTCCCCCACTGCAGCACACCTATAGCCACCACTGGAGGGGCCACCTGGAGGTGGCCCCTACTGGAGGGCTGACTACCAGGACTTCTCTAACTGACTAGTAGGGCTATACTTTGAAGTATGAACATCAGTCAGAGTGTCATTTTAAGGTGAAATGGCAACCCACACATTTTGACATGTCATATGATCTTTACTTTTAACTTTTGGCTTCACACTTACATTACATCAAAACATTAAAAAATTTTGAGAACTTTGACCTCTCTTATTTATCATGACCTTGACCCTGGTTAAGGTCATATCAAGGTCAAATGCTAGACCACATATCAAATGATCTCTATTCTTACTTTGAGTTTCCTATCTCAATATTTTTGCAAGAAATTATGGTTGATTGTTATGGTTTTATGTGGACTGTCAAAATGTTGGTTATGTCATGTCCCTTTGACCTTTACCTTATATAGGTCAACTTGACCTTCTTGATGAAATATTGAAAAAGAGTCGGCTGATCATTGATTCTGTCATTCATCTTGCTAAATCTTAACAAATGTTAACTCATTAAAAAAAAAATCAATAAATTTGACCTTTGACCTTATAATGACCTTGACCTGACCTAGATCAAGGTCAGGCCATAGGTCATTGGAACCACCCCTTAATGACCTTTTCTGAAGTTTTTATTTCAAGTTCCTAGTGTTAATATCTTCTGAGAAACAGTGATTTAAGTGTTCCAGGCATTTCTGACCACAACTAGCATGATCACAAAATTTGAACCCTGATTAAACTCTTAAGTATGGGTTATTGTGGCAGAATATTGGGGTCATTTTGTTGTCTTTGGATGGTCATAATGTCACTTTGAATCAAGATAGAGACTTCATTCAAAAAGCAAATCCACTTCTTTTCTTGAGATCTATCCAATTGTATGCAGATAGAATAGATAATATAAAGTTTTGAAAAACTAGGTAAGTGCCTACCTAGGGTCAAGGGACGAGGCGACCCTCAGTGACCCTTCCTCTACAAGGGTCATCTGCACATAGTTCCCACCTGAACAGTGGATCCAAGGAGCTGACCCACTGCAAGGTGAGGGAACGGGCGTGTGGTCAGTCCTCCAGACCAGCCCCTGGAGGGACCTAGAATGCTACATTACTACTGACCTGTACCCCCTCCCTGGCACTGACCCTGGAGAGCACCTCCATCATCCAGATCGACGCCAGGTGGCAGCACCAACCCCACCGGAACTGGAACTCCCCAGGGAGAAAGGTGTCTTTGGAAGCCTTTGATGTAGGAGGTGTTGGTGGAGTTCTCCTGTGAAGGAGGTGCTGGCGAAAGTGCAATGGTGTATGGGGTAATAATAGAATTCCCTGGTAGCACTGAGAACTCATGTATGAGCATGTGGTTATCTTAATACTTCATGTAGCATCCCCTGTATAGCTCATAACTAGGATTGTCAAGAAAATAGCTACTACATGTGTGACTAAGTTGTATTTCTAGTTACTAGTATGCCATTTATACAGAGCATAGTTTAAACAAATCACAAGCATTGTACTTTGTAATTTCATTTTGGACACCACGTCACTGATTATGTGCATACAGATATATACATGTACCAAGCTTCCATTATCTATTATCTCTTCTATTGCCAGTCTGAGCCCACCCATTACCTACAGCTAGGTAAATAACCATGTAGGCCCACATGTATATACATAGGTATTTCTCAGGCCAGCGTCCAGCTTCATTTCAATATTGGTGATATGTACTGGGAAAGAGGCCCTTATTCCACCCTGCACTAAGGACCCTTTTCGCAGATCGTGTCACATTGGCTGATATCTTAGTCTTCTTCTTATAGACTATTTAAAAGGTGTCTACAACGTTCTCTGCCGGGGTTCTCTGCCAAGTTGCTCTGAATACAGTGGACACTGGTAACGGTTTTTAAGCAGCAAACTGATAGATGTGGTGTAATACCATAAGTAGTGAGTATAGCTTGGAGTGCTCTGGTTGCTATACTCTACTCCAGTGGCCACGATCCAGCATCCATTCACATACCATCCCTCCCCCTCCTGGAAGCCACCCCTCCAGTGGTCTTTCACCTCGGAGGAGGAGCAGTCAGACTGGCCATGTGGGCGTTCGACCTCATCATCAGATGGAAGTGGGAGGTTCTGAAACCTTGGGAAAAGAGGGCGTGGTGCTACTATAAATCACAACTATCCACAGATCCCCTCCCCTCTTCCCCCTAACCCCACAGGTACACCTGCACTTATCCCTCCTATATCAGTCTGTGAACCTATCAATAGTGCGCTATGCCTCTGTGCCCCTCTGATAGCAACACCCCCACCCATTACTGTTATCTTTCGCATCCCCATTCCCATTTCCACTCCACCTACCCAACCCTAAATGCCTTATTGAGTTCAAGGTAAAATTCAGGAGGCCCATCTACAACCACTGGAGAATACGCTCCTACTGCCTACTTACGTGTACTTATATCTGGTACCTGACGTTGCTAGATGGGTCCCATGATTCAGGGGTTTACCTGGGCAGGGCACTATCTGCGGAATGTGCTGTCAGGCTGTTGCTCAACTGACCGCGATGTTGAGTCAGACTTCTTGCACCATGCTGTACTATAGCTTCAAGGGCAAAAAGAAACTCACACACAACAATACCCTATAGATCTACATCCGTGGTAGATTACCAATAATCTAGAAGGTATAAATGGTAAAATTGTACAAGGTTTCATTCTTGCCCATTAATATCCTTTTGGAATTATCATATATGTTATGCAGATTATTAACGGTATCAATCAATAATTGGTTACAATATTATTTTGAATTGTTGGATCTTTTTCACAAGAATGATAATGTTCATGGAAAATATTCTTTCAACATTATATGGAAGACTGTGATAGGCTTTTAACGTGGTGTAAGCAAATACTATTCATATATCTCATCTTGATATGCACTTTGGCCATAAATGATGGTCAAGAAAATGGCGGTGGCATTTTGATATCTCCTTAGAAACCACACGTTAAAAGGTCATCCAGATGTAGATGTAGCCTGTCCGAATTTGTCTCTTTCACCATGTGCGGCGGGCCCCGACCTTTCCTCTTCCGGTCATAAGTTACCGACAGCGCGTGCGCCGAATTGCGCATGCGCGTGTGGGATGCACATCAGGTAAATCCCGCAAAGGGTCACGTGCTAGCATCTAACGAGAATTGGTCAGGTCTTGTAGAGTTCAGAGACCTCATGTTGTGTCCTGGTGCCAGACTGGGGAATTAGAGGTCAGGGTTGCGCCCAGGAAGTGACCCTGACTCCACTGTCCCCGGTAGAGGTCTCCACGTGTCATTGGTGCATGTCCGGAAGAGCCCTGCTTATCGAAATAACGTATGATTGGGTATAAGGAGCAGAGCCATTGCTAGTACCAAACAAATTAGCTAGGTGGCTCATGTACTCGGGGGCTAGATTAGCAGTTGGCCTCTTTGTACAGTTTACTTTGGTTGGCCCTTCCTAATAGTCTATTTAAAGCTATATTCTAAAAATATATATATACCTTTGGATAGCAAATACTTTAAACTTAAATAATATAAGCTTTATTTAGACTTAGTACTTCAAAAACAGGAGAAATTAAACTTTAGAAGTTTTCTACGGGGGCACATATAATCCTGGCTGAGTAAAACCAAACCATTTTCTCCCTATCAGGCTAATCCCCTCCACTAATCCCCTCCATTCACACCTAAAATGATGGACAGGTACTTACTGTGATTAACATAGAGGCAGGGGCAGCTTATCAGTCTTATCAATTCCCATTGTTTTCTGTGGGTGGAGGGGAAGATAAGATATTACCCACAATCCTCTGCCAGATCCAAGATGGCCATCAGGGGTCAGTTACATAACTGATTTCAAGATGGCCACCTTCATACAGGAATGGCTCTGTTCCCTATACACGTAGGTGGTCACAAATAGGTGGTCACAAATAATAGAAAGTGTGCATATGGGGCCTTACATGTCGTTCACCCAGACATGTGCCCAGAAAAAAAATTCTTATAAGTATGCTTCTTTTACAATAGCAAGGACACATCTGACATAAATGATAGTGTGATTTTCTTAATCTACAGGTCAAAATAGTCTGGACCTGAGATTTTCATGGAGGTATGAAGATTGTTTTTGTAGGAAATTAAGCCCTCAACATGGCTTGTAACTCAAATGTCATTCTCCCAGACACAATTTCGCCCAGACAATTTTGGTCATTTTGGGCACATTTTACCCCCCTGGAGCCCAAAATATATGCATATGGGACCAACAAAACCCTTATGTAACATGAGGATCTCATCCAGTCTGACACATTGAGCCAAAGAAATAGAGGGGGAAACTAAAATTTGAAGAGTAGGGGCTGGAATACCTCCAAATTCGTCATATGCAAACCTTCTATTAGACCTGTGTGTCCATGTTTTGCCTGAACATGGCCCATGTATGTATGACTTGGACTGGTCAGTACCCACGAACACGAATACACAACAACCCCATGATAGTGGTTTCTTGCCCGGGGTTTCTTGGCTTTTGATTTAACCCTTTAAGGGCAGAGCAAAAATTGTTGCCCTGGCAATGGGGACGGCCTCTGAAAAAAGTATAGTTCCTAGAGGACGAGCCTATTTTCAATTCCTATACTAATCCTATATAACTGGCATTGACTATAGTCGACGCTAGGCCTGCCATGGTGTAACGGAGGTACTATTTGAGGGATGGGTGTGGCAAAGAGAGCTGGAGGGGAAGGTGTGTAATATGTGGGTTAGTAGTGGTCAGTAGAGGTTACCATGGGGATCAGGGTATGTGTTTAGGATTACATGCTAGAGCCTGGAGGGAGGGGGTATGATGCATGCTGGTAGGGAGTGGGTTGTATACTGGGGGTGGTAGAGGGGAGGATTGGGCATGAGGGGTGTATAGTGGACATGCCCATATATAGACATGGCTTGGGGTACATGTGGTGATCACTGATTGGTTAATGAATGTATGCACCAGAGATATACATGTGAACTGTAGAGAAATAAAGCAGAGTTATACTGGAGTTGGTCTTGGCGTCATCTCTTGCTACTTTACACTGGAACCACCGGCGGGACCAAGATAACTCTCACTGAAGTAGCAAGAGTGACATCATCATGGAAGATGTACGGGAACTAGATGTGCATGATGGAGAACTTGCTGAGGAGCAGGGGGCCATAAACGTGAATGCGACCAGGTCTACACTAGCAGTGATAGACACCCATATTAAGGAATTTACAGATGCTGTTGAAGCAGTACAGGCAATATACAAGGATATGCTATCCATTATGGCTTCATATATAAAGGCACCAACTCAAACTGTGGCAGCTGTGAACCCTCCAGGTTATGGTATGGATGTAGATACCACATTACGACCATGTAGTAGAATGCAGTATGGTTATTGTAAGGAGAAAGCAGTGCTGCCCACCATGATAACCCCTAAGTTCTTGTACACCAGCACTGGGGGAGGAGGCAGACGGACCCCATACCGTCCAAGACTTTGTTATGCTTGCAGGGAAACAGGTCATATTGCAAGGGAGTGTCATATCTAGGAGGGCGTGCTGTTCTACACGTCAATATCTAGGGGAGTGCTATTCTACACATCAATATCTAGGGGAGTGCTGTTCTACACATAAATATCTAGGGGAGTGCTATTCTACACATCAATATCTAGGAGGAAGTGCTGATCTACACGTCAATATCCAGAAGAGCATGATGCTCTACACGTCAATATCCGGGAGGTAGGGAGCTCTACACTTCAAATCTAGGAGGGAATGGTGATATCAAGAAGAGGAGGATGGGTGCAGTGAAGGCTGGCATGATACATTGTACTGGTCTGATAGTCTACATTGTCATGTTATCAAGGAGAAGACGATGAGTGCATCAGGGAGAAATTTTGATATCACAGAGGAATGTGGGACTGAAGCTGACTGGTGAAGAAGAGCATTAAGTTGACTATATATTATCATTGACCACATTTTGATTAGTATGAGTGATATTCAAGTTAATCAGAAAGACGTTTTATTGTGGACTTCAAAATCAAGTATTCACACAAGATATATATATTATTTAGGTTAGTGCTAATGTTGTGTTATATTAGAATCATCATGCAAGACCTTATAAATATGTGTGTTTAGACCTTTATTGGATAGTATGAACAACATGTCCATATGGCAGTGTGTATTGGGCTTATCATTATGCATTGATCGGCATTGTGCGTCACAACTGTGATCCAGTGTTGTATTACAAATGTAATGGATACATGTAGGGATTCTATGCCGATATGGTTTGGCATAGAATCGGCATGTATCAATGTGTCTTTGACCTATGACATAGGTAGGTCAAAGAATTGTTGGTATATCATATATATGGGAATGCGCCAGTAGGTGCGGGACAGGGTATCATGTGCAACAGGATGGCGGGGGTACACGCAGCTATGGAAAAAGGGGGGGTATCCCACATTACATGAGCTAAATGGGTTAGTTGATGGGTACAGATCTTTAATCCTCTTATTGACACTTGAGCTATAAATAGGGGTGATGTATACAAATGTGCGTTTATTTTATTGAATGTGAAACAATACCTTGCGAAACAAGGTGTTGGTTGGACATTTGCAGGGGCTAAAGTTGGGAATGCGGACCTACAGAAAGAAGGGTGTGGATGGTGTTAGGTGGTTAATCCCTCCTTTGAAGTGTTGTAGACTGGAGCTATTGATAGAAATAGGGTAGCATGGCTTATGTATGGGTAGCTATGGGTGTCAATGGTGTATACAATCGTTTGGTGTTCTGTAACATGTAGAGAATACCTTAAGTTATTGCATTCGTTATTTCAATAGCTGATTGGTTTAGTTTTAATTATGTATACATACACCAGCAAAAGGGCAAGGGTTTCACAGGTCATGTTAGGTAACGGCATCACTGGTCTGATCAGCGTGGGGATGTGGAGAGGACATGTAGCTATGAATAAAGGTTGCTATGTTGATTTGGAGGCTATAGATGTGTTAATCCAAGAAGGGGTGACGTGCAGCAGAAAAGTACATGATAGCGTCAGTATCCAGGGACTTGTGAAAGACAGGATCATGGCAAAGCAAACAAGAGTAGAGGGTGTGTCCAGATGAAGGAAGAGTTGGGTTAGTGGACGCCTGGGAGTGATGGCAACAGTTTCGTAAGAGCGCTCTACTGTTATTGTTTGTATGTCATGTGAGTTTACAAGCTATAGTTTGGAATTTTGAGGTGGAGGAGATCAGGTAAATTATGTGGATTTTATGCAGGTTTGGGATGAGGTATATAGAGATGGGGTTGCGGAATTAATGATAGCTGTATGCCATGTATGGGCTGCCACCTCTATTGATGGTGCATATTGTCTTATATACATGGGTAGCAGGGTTAGTAAGGTTAGAATAGGAGGTTAGGCTCATGATGGAATACCTTTATTGCTACTGTGTGCGCAATAGGAGGTTAGGCTCATGATAAAATACCTTTATTGCTACTGTGTGTGCAATAGGAGGTTAGGCTCATGATAGAATACCTTTATTGCTGCTGTGTGCGCAATAGGAGGTTAGAATCATGACTACATGTAATCAATTAGGCTTCTTTTCTGTTCTGGTATTGGGAGATATTTGAAGGGGAAGGGGGTCATCATAGATGATCCATCTCTATAATTATCACCTTATCAAAAATCAAAATTTTCATTTTTATTTATCTGAGTTATTCATTGTGCCGGGATAGTGCTCAGGTCTTCAATGAAATGACAGTTATGGATAATAGACATGATATTCACCAGGATTGTCTGCCATATTGGTGAGGGGATGCATAGAGTCATGCGTTTGGGAAGGGAGTGGGTAGGGGAGGCTAAGGCCACCCCCTGCCAAGCGGTATTGGATAGAGCTACTCCCATTAACACTGAGGGTGAATTAATCACCCTGTTGGTTATGAGTAGAACTATTCAATACACCTGGGAATGAATACAGTGATAATTATATAAAAGGTACTATGTGGTCGGAGGTTCTATGTGGTTGGCGGTTCTATGTGGTTGGCGGATCTATGTTGTTGGTGTTTCTATGTGGTTGGCGGATCTATGTGGTCGGAGGTTCTATGTGGTTGGCGGATCTATGTGGTTGGCGGATCTATGTGGTTGGTGGTTCTATGTGGTTAGCAGATCTATGTGGTCGGAGGTTCTATGTGGTTGGCGGATCTATGTGGTTGATGGTTCTATGTGGTTGGCGGTTCTATGTGGTTGGCAGTTCTATGTGGTTGGAGGTTCTATGTGGTCGGAGGTCCTATGTGGTCGGAGGTTCTATGTGGTCGGAGGTTCTATGTGGTCAGAGGTTCTGTGTGGTCAGAGTCACTATGGGATAATACTGGATTGTATAGTGTGGTGTGCAGTGGATAATGTATGGAACACTGCACGTGACTATATAGTGTGGTGTGCGATAAATATATGGAACACTGCACATGATTGTATTGTGCGGTGTGCGATAGATATGGAACACTGTGATTATTGTATTGTGTGGTGTGCGACATTTAAGAGTAAATAAGTTGATATTGTATATTATTGGGGACAATAATATCCTTCATATTCATGAAGACTTGGAGGGGGAGGTGTGTAACGGAGGTACTATTTGAGGGATGGGTGTGGCAAAGAGAGCTGGAGGGGAAGGTGTGTAATATGTGGGTTAGTAGTGGTCAGTAGAGGTTACCATGGGGATCAGGGTATGTGTTTAGGATTACATGCTAGAGCCTGGAGGGAGGGGGTATGATGCATGCTGGTAGGGAGTGGGTTGTATACTGGGGGTGGTAGAGGGGAGGATTGGGCATGAGGGGTGTATAGTGGACATGCCCATATATAGACATGGCTTGGGGTACATGTGGTGATCACTGATTGGTTAATGAATGTATGCACCAGAGATATACATGTGAACTGTAGAGAAATAAAGCAGAGTTATACTGGAGTTGGTCTTGGCGTCATCTCTTGCTACTTTACAATGGTGTTGACTATAGTCGATGCTTGGCCTACCATGGTGTCGACTATAGTCCTCAATGGGTTAAGGTATATCTTATGATAACAAAAATAGTTTAAATGACTTGGTATGGGTCAGGTTGGGACGCACTGAAAACATGCAACCCCAACTAACCTCTATAATGCCTCCTGAATCCCAAATTCACGTTGTGCCCGCACTGAAAACATGGAAGATCCAAAACTAGTCAGCGGTGACCACTTTAGGTCCTCAAGTTGATGATACCTAAAACTACAACTTTAGGTAGTCAAAATGATGACTTTAGGTCATCATCCTGATGACCTGAGTCATCAGTATGACAATACTGACAGTACAGAGTCGACATACTGATGTCTTAGGTCGCCAGGATGACTACCTAAAGTTGTCATTTTGACTACCTAAAGTTGTAGTTTTAGGTATCGTCAACTTGAGGACCTAAATTGGTCACTGCTGACTAGTTTTGGATCTTCCATGTTTTCAGTGCGGGCACAACGTGAATTTGGGATTCAGGAGGCATTATAGAGGTTAGTTGGGGTTGAATGTATTCTTTCATTCGTAACAGTAGGTCACAATGCATAATCCCCATAATCATCTCTTAGGCAAGATCTACATCGACAAATATTCACTGGAGAAGTATTCCCTGCCAAACTCCCCCGTCCAACATGGTATATCAGGTGGGCTGCTTTGACCATGATTCACACGCACCCTCGTCCTCAGGTGAGGAGGAGGAGGAGGCTGGTCTCCCCAGTAACAGGCTAGTAACCACTACATGTAGCTCTCTAGGGCCATATTCCCATGTGGGTTACAATCGCCTTGAGCCACACTTCAGACTTTCATGCAACATTCTAAACTGGATGTCAAAGCTTCTAAAGGCTGTCTGTATTACCCCAGGGTAAAAACCGCCTGAGGAGGATTGTTCTCATTCTACTTGAAAATGGAAAAATATATTCCAATTTCCTGACTGTATTTTAGGCCGGAATTTTAGATTATAGCACGAAGCATCTTATAGACCTATTCTCTCCGCCACATGCGCTTAATACAATGTATTGTCGTTAATAAGAATTGTAAGTTATTATCGGTCGATCCATTCATCACCTTGATAGCTTATATGAGAGTGAATTGTAGAAAATAGAATTGAACACGTATCCAATTCCTTTAAGACTTTTACAACACAATCACATTCACTAATATTAGGAATTATGCATTCTTCATTTTAGCAGGCTTCACATAATAATTGTTATCCATCATTTATGCCGTGGGCATTGCTCTTTGGAGGTGATTGAAATATCTAAGCCTGAAAACTTGTCTTTGAAGAACAAGACTACAGCATGTTTTAGCATGATTAACATGGCATAGAGCTGGGTTAGCATGTCATCCCTGGGTACATGAAGATGACAGTTGGTTCGACTGTGGCTGTCATGACCAGAGAACCTCGAGCCTTGAGCTTTTCGCCACTCAGTCCCTAGAAATTTGTAGACATCTGATTATGTATACAGCCCCTCTTGTTGACAGGCAGTAAGGACCTCCAGACATTTCTAGCATGACTTTACCCCTCTGGGTACACCCCAGGACCTCCCAGGCTCTCTCACATCTTTCTCCATATCTCCATACTTTAGAGCTGTATTTGCCCTGTGTGCTTGAGAAATGTCTTGCCCCTTACACTGAAGTAGTGTCCGTGTGGATTGAGCCTAATGGACTTCTATGACATCCTCGATATTTGTAAGGATAACATAAGTGAATCCTAAAGCAGTTATGACAGGTATGTGACGGAATATACATCAAATATTTGAGGGAACCATGGGTGTTGATGCCAGGTTACTGCCATCATAGGGTGAATGAATATTTGAGAAACAGAAAAAGATCCTAATCTTCTATATTCATGAGTGGAATATGAAGAAAAATAAACGCTGAAAAAAAACCTATATTAAGTAAAATCACCATGTAGTCAAGTCGAACGTTGTTCGTCGTCACACTCGGCCCATGTTGGCCAATTGGTGGGTAGGTAGGTAGGTGTTGATAAAAAGCTATGGTAATCTTCCAACATAAACAGGCCCTGCAGCATTATGCAAGTTGCTGGGTGTGTACGAATACATGCACCATTTACTATTTGGCGTGGCCGCAGGCCTTACCGTGGCCACTAGCCAAGGCTATGGCCTACTCTGAGCAAGACAAGCTGCCCCAGCACTGGCTATTATAGGTCTATGAGCAGCTCTGAGGTGAAAATGTATAGGTACCTGTGAAATCAGGGGAGGTAAGAGTGAAGGATGCTCCCATCCCTGTGCCATTATCACTGGTTAAACTATGGTTGGTAGGTATATAAACATGTTGATAGCATTACCGAAGGCTCTCGTGTACGACTAAGGGATAACTTTCACTCTGATATCATTCTTTGCACTTTTAAGCCGGGGTTTATTTCCTTTGTGCCTTTCGATTTACATACACATGGGTATATCATATATTATGTGTGTATCTGTGTGTTTGTCATGGATGAGGGCCAATGTCCTTTTTGAAGGACCACTGATCGGTCATGCTGCTGCAGAACAAAACAGTTACCACAGTCCCCTACCTCTGTGACGTATCATATTTCTGACATATTACACATAACCCATAAGCCCTGGTTCCTTTCAACTACCGGAAGTAGAGACAATGTAAGACAAGGACAGGAAGTAGTGATAGATCACGTGGTGTGACAGGTCCCTGATTGGCGGTCCATTAGTCGCCAGGTGAGTGCCAGGTGTGGACTGGGACACCTTAGCATTCTGGGATATGACGGGGACGTCTTACAGGTGTACCTCGGCCCCTACATATGACACCTGTCAAACTTCACGTCAAACCAGCAGTCAGTGACGATGGCTCGGTTACCCTGGTTACCGACGCCATTTTGTCAGTTTCTGTCCTAAGAACAGATGTAGGGGTTATTATCTTACAACGAGCTACACCGTTGTCAGTGCCGATAACTGTAACCATGAGGACTGGTCAGTTGAAAATAGCTGCAGGAAAGGTCCCAGGTGAGGAAAATGATGACTGCGTTACATGCATTACACTTGCAAGGAGAATAATACTAGACAACAAGCTGCACATCTTCAAGTTAGGAGATACCTATACATTTGTTCATGCCTCTGATATAGTACACATGTACAATACTATTTGCTTTTGTTCAGGGCGTTGTTTTTAATATCCTTTGATGGAACTATTATCACTGTTAAATTTGGGTTACACGGTGGGGGGAGGGTAACTCAGGAACTGCATGGTATGCTACCGAAAGAGACATTTCAAAGAAATGATTATGTCCTCTTTTTATATATTATCATGTTTTAGGGGAAAAGATAGATACATATCTGGTTATATCATATTGTTACGGATTATTTTGGCAATCATGCCCAGAGGGCCGATTCTCGTTGGCTTGGGAGCGAAGCCAATAAAGTTCTTAACAATTTTTAAAAAAAACATACTGGACTGATGCCTTTGAAAGATCAATAAATTATATTCATGTAAGTAACTAATAGGCTATTCTATCACAAGTTTTTCAGCTTGACATTGCGAGGCAATTGAGAAGGATCTGACCTGCTCGAGGATTCACCAGTATTGATAATTTGCTCCGATTGACGATATGCGCCTTACGATGCAAACTAAAGTCGGTAGGCCTACATGTGATGGACAAGAACAAAACTTTGTGGTGTAACAGTGCTGTCACGTTATCACCCATGGCTGCAGAGATAGCGTGTTTATCTAATTTCAGAGTGTTACGAGCAATACTTATTTTAACACTGGCTCTATCTTTTTACAGCACCGTCAGAAACCCCTAACTCACTCTACATCAGTGCTACGTCAATCTTTATGTCAGTTCAGACAGAAAACATAGGTTGCTGTACATCTGGTCATGTCTCTGTAAACCCAAATCTGAGTCGACACGACAAGGTTTAAAACGGAAGGACTGCAGGGTATTCTTCTATTCTTTTTTCCACGACTTCACCTCTTGTCCACAGTCTTTGAATGTTCCCAGCGGGATGAGTCACATAGCCGCTGTCCCGGGTGACC
The DNA here is from genome assembly GCA_949317995.1 of Acholoe squamosa. Lineage (NCBI taxonomy): Eukaryota > Metazoa > Annelida > Polychaeta > Phyllodocida > Polynoidae > Acholoe > Acholoe squamosa. The sequence continues at coordinate 50,590,115 of OX439039.1, forward strand.
TTCAGATGCCCTCCTACGTCACGCTGTCCGTCACACGTCTGGCCTCATACGTCACGGTTATCTGTGTTGTGACACGCCAGCTAAACAACAGTAATGAACTCGCCGTGAGGCTAGCCGGGAAGTGCGAGGCCATTCCGATAAGACCGACTTGTCGGGTGTTCCCCAGGGCTCGTAACCAGTCCACGAGAAGTGTACTACGCGAAGGCCTTATCAGGATCAACAATTCGGCCAAAGTGAGGTGCGGTGTCGCTGTTGGCAATGCTTGAAGTACCAGTGTAATGTAAACTCATCTGGAAGAGACTCCATCTCCAATTCACATCCGAGTTGCACACAGGTCGTCTTCTAGACATATCTGGACAAAACATAACTCTGACACCCTCGATTAACCGCCTAAGTATAAATCACCAAAATACGCTGCTTGGAAACTTTGTGTCATTTTTGATACCCAAGAACGTGGTACGCTGCTGCTACATGTATGTCAGATATATATGGAAAGGGGGCCATTTCTTATGGATTTCGAAAATAAATTAAATTATGGACATAGTGTAGGGATAGAATTTACTAATCCTCGAGTCTGCCCTGGCATTTACCATAAGGGAGTGGTCATTATTTATCAACAGCGGGGATGGTGGGTTTGAGGTGGGGCGTAAAAAAATCAGACCCCACCCGGGGGGGGCTAACAAAATTTTGACCCCTCTTGAGGGGGGGTGGGCTAAAAAAATTACCCTCTTTTTAGTAAAAAAGCCTGTTTGCTACTAACGATCAAAGAGGGGCATGAAAATTCTCTGCGCCTCTGGCATGGGGGGCACGAAAAGTTTTGACTACCGTCGAGTGGGCGCATAAAAAATGTTTGCGTGTTTACGTGCAAAACCTCCACCCCCTGTTGATAAATAATGACCACTCCCTAAGGTACAGTTGACCTCACTGACACAGTCATGTAAGTGTCATGTATAAATATGTGACGTAACCCTCTCTAGCTCAGCCTCTCAGGGACTCTGCAGATGCTCCTTAGCCCCCTTGACCTTTGACCCCTGGGTATACTGGTTCAGTATGGTATGTTCAGGGTGTCGAACTGTCAAAAGCCACTCAGTCCAATCAGGGAGCTGTGAAAGTCCAGATCATAATTAACGCCACGCGTCACCCATGTAACGAGCTGTGTGTGCATTCCTCATGTCCGACATGATGATGGCTTCACCTAGTTCTCCAAACACAGTATTACTGCCTATTGCAAACTGTGAAAGTGATTCGGAAAATCTGGTGTGAGAGTGTGAGTAGATCCTTACTGATGTAGGTTAGTCGCCAAAGTTGGTGCCTATACACTTGTCAATGGTCATAAGACGAGAGGTGAAGAAGGTCAAGATAAGCAAACGACCAATTTACAGCTCCGCTAGTCTTGCTTTATCTTACTAAGGTATCTTAAACCAATACATGTATTTACATTCTTTATTTCAGAGAGAATTCCATGGATGACCCAAAATAAAATAAAGCTCAAAACAGGTCGGGTCATGCTACGTTAAGAAAACAGAGATATGTTGTGGATTAGATGTGAGGGAATAACTCTCCCTTTCTTTTTTTGAGCTGCTCAAAAAGAAAATATTAATTTCTACACAAAGCAGTGGAAGGGTGGGATTCAGTCCCCTGCCTGAAGCTAGGCCTGACAAGACCAGCCGCTGATAGGCCTACCTGATGACGAAGACGATATGTGCCTTTGCCTCCAATGTCCCTGGTCGTAGATCGTCCAGTGAGAGTTGATCTGAGGCTGATGTCTGGAAGGCATTTCTCAAGATGGTATGACTAGACCCCTGTAAAATCGTAGAGGGATCCCTCACTGTAATGCCATTATAGCCCTACATCTAAATGGTCACTAATGACTGCACTGGTACGACTGCCCTACCAAACTCTATGTAATTACTGTGTTAAGTGCTAATCGTACAGAGCAGTCGTAGTGCAATACCTACGACCATCCACTTTAATAGTGGCTGCTTTCAGTCGTACCATCTTGAGAAATGTCTTCCATGTCTATTTGGAGTGGTTTGGGGACTACATGTAAAATATTGAATAAATAGATGCGTGAACAGATATGAGAAGAAGTGTAGATGCTGGAGAGGGGTTTTCATTTATAGATTCTGTCTTTCCAATTATCTGTTAATGTTTTCGATCAACACTCACAACCTATTTAGCTGATGAATGCTCCGGTATTGGCCACTAGCTGGTCTGGAGCTCGTTCCGGCGACACACACTTATAAGAACTGATAAGATGGGACCAGCATCTCCATGGAAGTGGGTGTTAACCAGGGTCAAGGTACCCATCATGGTATGTCTTCATGGGCGTGAAAAGCAGGGGGGGGGCAGGGGGGACATGTCCCCCCCCCCCACTTTTAGCCAACTCCTCAAAAGGTCAAAACTAAAAGGTCAAGCAAAGGGAGGTCAAAAATTGCAGAAACCCCCCCTGGTCCCACCCACTCTGAAACTGCTTCCCACGTCCCTGGTCTTATCAGTGGGTTTTACCTCAACCAGCAAAATTCAAAATGGCGGCTCCACTAGGCCTCCATACTGAGTCCTATAATCTTCTCTTTATATTCAGATCTAAGTACAACCAATGACATTTTACCTAGAAATCCTCCCCACGGTTTGGTCATTATGAACCAAGCAAGATCGAGTTCACAGTATACACTTATAACCCCTTGTAATATACGAGCCACGTCAGCCTACCGGGGACATGAACGGGTTAGGGACAGGTGTGCAAAGGTGGCCTTCTTTTTGTCACAGGTGTCACATGCTTCCTGGTGCCCCCGACGACTAAAAAGTGACCTTAAAATACTCGCCTCCGTCTGGAGGTCATTGGCAGAACAAGGTGCACTTGTATGAACGGAGACCGGAAGGAGCAGCTCGTCGGAGCAACTCACCGGTACTGGCGTATTGAATTGTCCTCACATTCATACTGACTGTAGCCCGGACTGTAGACAATATGTGGGGGTCATAACTTGTCCCAAATGCTTAACTATTTTCTCTGACATTCAGAGAAATGATTATCAGAGAGAAAAAAAAACATTAGATAGGGAATGAAAAGAAACAGCGACAAATTTACCTTGTGATAGACTTCTTAATTGGTTTCAACATCAAAATATAAGTTTATGTTGCAAATTGGTCAGAATTGGCGCTGGCAGTGTGTAAGCTGTCTAGCCCGATGACTAAAAGAGTCATGCTTCTTTCTCACTTGGAATTCCTCTCACCTGAAAAACACCTTACATATGATTTGGCAATTCAAACTTACACCACCTACAACCGCTTGTTGCCTGACTGGTTATGAAGACAGAAGTGGATTCAGGGCGTCCCGCTAGGGGTCAGCACCCATCCGCCGGCCCCAACAGGGGGCGCTGATATCCTACACGTGCAGCACGCGCCGACACGTGTCATGACCGACACTGCGCGCCCCCAGTGGCCTGGAGGTGTACTAAAGGCACTTCCCGACATCATATCGCCTGCTGCAGTGCAGCAGTTATGTCCAATATTGTTCGTGTATACCTGATAGATTCCAGCATAAATAGTCCAGCATGGGTCATGCTGGCCAGCTGTGTTAAGGCATTAGTGTTGGGTCCAAAGCATTTCAAGTTCTGCGTGTCTATACCTATAGGCCTACCAAGACCATGATCATCATTATGGAAAGAAATAATGGTGTCATCATGGATTTGTTTTAGTCTAAAATGTGGATAGGCCTACTCTGTATCTATTGGAAAATGGCTGGATTTGCAATTTAATCAAACAAGAATGGGAATACAACTATATAGATAAATCAAATACCACTTCTAGATATCTTCCGCCCTAGTTGACGCCTAGTTGGCTCTCTAGATGCTGACATTTTTGTTGTCTTATCGATTGCCGATCCTAGAGTCCTAAAGTATCTATAATCTATAATCGCATCTACTATCACACGTTTGGGTTCCCCAATTGCCCCTATGAATATATCATCACGCCCCTATTATAACCAATGGATTCTTAATGTTTGCCTTGAGACTCCCAAAAGTCAAGACAACAAGATTAGGGTAGGGCTTCACCAAGATAAATGCCTCTTAGGGATGCTCTCTGCCTTTGGCAGGGCGTGTGTGTGTTGAGGATGAGTTCACACCACTGGGGGTCAGTGTGATGATTCCTCTGCTTCATTCTATCTGTCCTCCCAGTGACCTGGTGCTGGTATAGAACTTCAGGGGTCTAGATATGGACCCGCCCATGTAACCCCATGGCGGTGTAACTTCTCTTGGACCACCTCCCTAGCCGAGAGTACACTGAAAACATGGAAGATCCGAAATGAGTCAGCAGTGACCAATTTAGGTCCTCAAGTTGACGATACCTAAAACTACAACTTTAGGTAGTCAAAATGATGACTTTAGGTCGTCATCCTGATGACCTGAGTTGTCAATATGACGACTCTGTACTGTCAGTATTGTCATCCTGATGACTCAAGACCTAAAGTCGTCATTTTGACTACCTAAAGTTGTAGTTTTAGGTATCGTCAACTTGAGGACCTAAAGTGGTCACCGCTGACTAGTTTCAGATCTTCCATGTTTTCAGTGTATGCCCACCCTGCTGTTGTATATAGGGGTTTATTGAGATGTCGGGAGAGGTCTGGAAGAAGAGTGACAAGGTGTAGATGGCAGGTGACACTCAGAGGTCTTGCTGTCCACAGCCTTTCAGTAAGTGTGGATTCCTCAGCATCAAATTTAGGGATCACTCAACCCTTAACATTAAACACCCTACATACCCCACCCTTCACCCCTGAGAGGACAGGCTTCAATCCGCCATAGGTTGGTGTTCAATCAGAGCCTGGGAAGCACTGGGTGCTGCATAGAACTAGTGATGCATAGCGTGAGGTGAGTAGATGGAGTGTGGAATCTCAGGATCCAACAGTTGGCAGGGGTGCCAAATACCCCCACCTATCTTAGCTTCACTAATACCACGCGCCCTATACTGAGTGAACCTAAGGCTGCCAGAAGAAGCTTCATTGCCATGGCATTCAGGGGGGGGGGCTAACTACGGGTATCCAAGAGTGCTCCTGACCCCATCTCTCATTCCATAACCCTACTTCCAGTGCCCTATCACAGAGGGCAGAGTTGCCCCAGGGTTATTATAGGTACAAAGTGGAGCTGGAGGTAAAACCCTATGAGTGTATAGGGCGTTAGGGTCCTCAGCACATAGCAGGTGGGGAGAGTACACCTTGGGACACCCCACAGATAACATGTTTGACTTGGCACTGAGGTCCTCCAGGTCCCTCCAGCGTCAGCGAAGTGCGTAAGGACGCTGAAGTCAGGATCCAAAAGGGTCCTCGCCCTCACAGCAGGCCCATGTTATACACCCTTGTCAGTTATACCACATGGACTGCAGCTTCCTCCAACATTACCAGGTACCACTTGTGTCTACAGTATGAATGGTGGATATACCCGATGAGCTTCTTTATTGAGTGCTATACTAAATTTCTAGTGTTCTTGACGCTGTATTTATGGTGAACCTAAAAAGCGTACGTGTATGCTTTTTTGCCAATGATTTTTTTTTGCCAATGAATTTGTTAAAAACTAAAAGACACAGAAAAAAGAGTCATTTACGCTAATGTTCCATAACAATTTATATCTACTAAGGATCAAACTTACAAGGATAATCTAGTCTTTGTTTTACTTGTTTTCCTGTCAAAGTCCCCTTGGGATCGTTTTATAACCGAAGAGGGGTGATACTGTATATATATGCAAGGGAAATTGAAGCTGTGCACAGTTCCATCTGTTATAACAATCTGATATATATATATATATATATATATATATATATATATATATATATATATATATATATATATATATATATATCATTTGACCTCACCCCACCTTACGCTACCTGACGTACCCTCCCCCTAACACTGGCACCGTGCTTGAAAGGGTATAGCCTCGGTCCAGGGAGATATATATTTCTTTAACAAGCTAGCTAGTGTTTCTATACGGGTTGTTAAGAAAAGTCTGACACAATCCTTCTTTTGTTGTGTTCGATTTTATTTCCAATCATGATTTAGATCCGCGCTGCTGTATTCCAACTGTACGTTGAATTTTGATTTGTACATTTTATAATACTAAACCTTGACAAGAGCGATCCACAATCTGCTTGTGGAAGACATTCGAAATGCCCTACGGTAAATCATAAAGGCACCATTCATTCTCTATAGGCCAAATCCCACAACGTGAAAATGGTCAGGAAATCATTGTGAAATAGGATACATGGGTGCTTAGCCGATATTGGGGTGGTAATATCATCTAGGGAAGACCTATAAAGGCTAAGAATCCCTGTCAAAGTGCTGGTATTTAGGGAGTATAGTACATCAAAAGTTTTTGATATTTTCTTCACAAAGGGCTTGAAATCTCTGTGATAGATTCAAAATCCCTGTGATTTAGAAGAAAACAACAGTTTCTAGGAAATCAGAAGAGGTGTGTCTTTGATAAATCAGGAGCCAAGTTCCACATACTACAGTCATAATGGGGTTCTGCTTGTGATTTATGCAAGCTATATTTGTTTATGCTATGCAGGAGACCATTGCAAACCACAGAAAATAGTCAGAGACAACTGTGATTTTAATATCAAATACTCTATCTCTGTGAATCATTCTACCAACCCATCTGTGCAGTAATGAAAATCGCAGAGATTCCCCTGCTACTATCAGCTATAGTCAGACTTGGAGTGGTAAGAAGTGCAGTGAATACCCTTGTGATTTAGGAAATTGACAAGAGTCCAATGTTGCCGATATCCAGAATCACAGACATTTCAGACCCATTTTTCACGTAGTGGGATTTGGCCTTATCACAATAGCAAAACTCCTTATTCTTTCACTGGGCAAATGGAACTGATAATTATAACTTCATGGTAAAAGAAACATTCCTGTTTTATGTGTGCACAGATTCAGTCTAATGTCTATAGTGCCCAGGTATCCAAGATGAGATCTTCCGGTTGGGTACATTTAGTCCTCCAGCTACCTGGACGTAGAGAGATTCATACTCAGGAATCCAGAAGTGAGGGCATAAATCCGGCGCATGCTCACTATGAGCCTCACTATGAAACCCTGTGGCCAATATATCTCACCAGGGGGCGCCATGACAACATCCGGGCATCTAAGGGGCGTTTCGATTGGCTAAGGAGGCTAGACTCAACTGAAACCCTGTATAGAAGAAATATGGGCGCGATGTTTGCCATACCAAATTATACTTACAATTCTTCATGTACAGCTACAAATACCAGTACTGCATGGCGGCGGAGGGTGGCATCAGCAATGGGATAGTTCTGCTCATTGCTGTATAGTTATCGATGGGAATGGGTTTAAAAGCATAGCAGCCAATTTTCAGAAGGAATAAAAGAAAACTTATAAATATAAGTGTTCATTATTCACTGCCGATGGTATAATGGACTCCTCATATGATCAGCCTTGTTCAACAAGAGCTATACTGAACTATTAATACGCATACAGGACATGGTATGTGCCCCGACAGGTCAATTATCTTGCCCATTCACTTGAGTAATATGTTTGGCCCTGGCCATATGGCTGTGTTCAGCATTCATTTTCTCTTTAGTCAATGGAAACTATAAAAACTACAACCCTGTGGGCTGGGTCTTGGCCAGTCAGTAGGTGGTACAGACAGGGATGGGAGGGGTAATGCAGTCTAGAAGCTGTTATGAATGGCCACCTGACTCAGGAATCTTGGTCATTAGTGAATGTCGTGTATATAAGAGGGCTGGACAAAGTTGGGGAGGGACCTCTCTGTATAGACATAATGGTTTCCCTCCGTCTGTACTGAATGAACTTGCATGGTATATGTATCTGTCCTGTCCTGCCTGACAAGAAAATGACATGCTTTATCATGGGGATTAGTTCCGCATCTGTACAGTGGACAAGCTTGATGAGCCCTTGCAAACCACGCCCAAGTATTTCTAAAGGACATAATAGATTTTGCAAAGGCAGAGCCATTAACGTTATATTCAAAATTATTGGCCAACTGCGGTAGATCCATTGATATTGTATACATGTATAGATGTGAACCATGACCCCCCCCCCCCAGTATTATCCTGACATTCGGAGACCTTGGTGTGTCATTGACCTGTTGTTGGATGGTTGACGTGTCATAGGACGTTGATACCAGGACCTTGTTTGTTATCTATGTTCTTGATGCTCCAAGTGTGGCCACCACGTGGAGCATCTGTCCCCATCAGCTAAAACAGACAGGACGCCTGCCCTACCGCGCCACCCAGGCAGTAGTGTACTGCCGCGTATCAGCAGGCAGGAATGTTCCCCAAATATGTGTATTGTATGTGGACACTGAGTACTAGCTGTTAGCTTCTGTTCTCTGCAAGAACCTGGGTTCATATGAGATGTATGTTGTCTTATAGATATATCAGGAATCAAAATAGCATCAGGGTAATTCATTGATTCTAAATGCATGAAGGCTACTTGTATCGAGAAAAAAGAAAGAAGACAGAAAGAAACTAGAAAGAAAGAAAGAAAGAAAGAAAGAAAGAAAGAAACTAGAAAGAAAGAAACTAGAAAGAAAGAAAGAAAGAAAGAAAGAAAGAAAGAAAGAAAGAAAGAAAGAAAGAAAGAAAGAAAGAAATGTCTTAACAGGGTAATTCATTGATTCTAAATGCATGAAGGCTACTTGTATCGAGAAAAAAGAAAGAAGACAGAAAGAAACTAGAAAGAAAGAAAGAAAGAAACTAGAAAGAAAGAAACTAGAAAGAAAGAAAGAAAGAAAGAAAGAAAGAAATGTCTTAACAGGGTAATTCATTGATTCTAAATGCATGAAGGCTACTTGTATCGAGAAAAAGAAAGAAGAAAGAAAGAAAGAAAGAAAGAAAGAAAGAAAGAAAGAAAGAAAGAAACTAGAAAGAAAGAAACTAGAAAGAAAGAAAGAAAGAAAGAAGAAAGAAAGAAAGAAAGAAAGAAAGAATGAAAGAAAGAAGGTAGAAAGAATGGCTTATTTATTCCCCATGCTATATCCCATCAGTTTAAACCCTGATCTCCATCAGACCGTTCTCCCACGACCCACTAACCCTTGTTGAACCCCTCATGTTGGATACCCCGTTAATACAATCTGTGTGATAAGATGGGAGTTTGCACCTACTACATTGTACAACCCACCCTGTCCGGGCCTCGTGCTACCAGATTAGGCAACACGTGTCGGATGTAGTAGAGTAGGGCAACAGAGGCCAAGTCAAGAGTGTACATGTATATCTAAAACCAAATTCCTAAGCTGTTAGTATCTCGTTATGCCTGATCTTAGCATCCTCTTCTGATATTGCTATACTCATCTGAAAACGATTTAAACCAATTTTGCTGCAATACTGATACTCGGTGGAAAAGAATACTTTTACTAGTACTTTTGAACACAGTTGACCCCAAAGTCAGCAAAAGATCTGACCCCAAAGTCGGTCATGTCACCAACAGGCTACGAGAGAGTTGAGGGTGCCCAGGATGCAGAATTGCCTACAATATTTGAAAGGAGTCAGGTCCCGGAGCTAGGCAATGCTGGATGCTTTTCGAGGGGAGTCATTTGGCAATAACACCTGACTCCTTTCTTTGCTCTCTTTTTATTGAGGTTCCACAACAGGTCGAGGAGGCATTAGAACTGACAAATTGAACTGATAGATTGAACTGACCAATGAGAAGGCAGGGTTTGGGTGCGTCTATATGCTGTGGAACCCCGGGCAATAAAAGTATCATGTTCTAAGTCGGATAGAAACTTTTATGGGGTTCCTACAGGCTACAGACCCCTCCTGCATTGGGTGTCTATATCCTGTAGAAACCCCATAAAAGTTTCTATCCTATACTTAATCACATGACATGTAAAACTAGCCCACTCACGTGCTTCATGTGCCTTCAGGTGGAAGCAGTATCTATAAAGATGACCCCTGGGCAAGTGGGGCACAGTGACCACCCTATAAAGGCAAGTGCACGCTGAGCACATTTGTTGCCTTTGGTGAGAATGGTCTTACTCTTATTTGTTGTCAGTGACATGGAGGAGAAATCATATAGGACCACCAACAGATCACTGCTGAGGTCAAAGAGTCAGCCATGAAATTCGAACGTCAGGGACACTATCTATCTGGCTGATATGTCTTTCATAAACATACTGCATGTGTACACATGATACACCATCCTTATCACATGGGCATCCCAGTGAGGCCATAATTTAGAAGGTGATGTTTATACGTAGACGTCCAACACTTAAATCCAGAATTCACATTTATCATTCCTTATCAAAGTACAGGTTTCACTTATGAAAGCTTGCAGTACTTTAGAGGGAAATAATTATTATCAAAACCAAAGCAAAAGGCTTAAGGAGAAAACAAAAAGTCTTATTTTATAAGTGGGGGTTTGGCATTATTGGATGATGCTGAAGACTTAGCTGGTAAAGTCTGAAATAGCAAGCAAGCCCGTGTACATGTGCATCATTGCTTAGGCCAAGAAAAAACGTTTCTGGGCACCCGAACGTCCTCAGCTAAAGGGGTCGACCTCAGATTTTTTTGGAATTTTTTTCCCATTTTTTGAAGATTTTTCTTTTTTTTTTATGTCAAAACTTTTATTCCAAAGACATACACCTTCTTCCTATCATTTTCTCATATTTCACACAGGAAGTTTGCGATCCTTTGTTATAATAACCATCGAAAACCTTGGATGCAAAAAGAAAAAATCCGACCTACCTACCTCAACTTTTTGGACCATGTTACCGGAAGCACAACTTTTTTCTTGTCTGCCTTATACATGTACATGTCTAAAAGTATTCTCAGTAAAGGCAGCAGTCAGCACCAAAAGAAAATAACTCCATCCGCCAGATGCATGTTATTGACCCAGGCCAAGACTGCCTGTTCGACTTTGATCCCAGGTGTTCAAGAATAAACAAAACAGACTACACTCTGGACTGCTCATAGTTTGTGTAAATGTGGCTTTTCTGTTGAGCAAAGATTTGCCATCTTTAAGGTCCTTGCTCGAACTGAATGAAAGGAGAAAATTACAGAAAGGGGAAAATGAAGAATTTACTCATAAAAAGATAAAACGAGTAAAAATGCCAATATCATGATTTTTCATTTTGTGGACAGAGCCTAAGGTTTTACCATTTGATTATTATCCTCATTTAAGATTAGCATCCATTTACTGTTCTTTAGTGGGGGCGTAGTGTATACTATAGGTATGCGAAGTTGGTGTTCGGTTGGAGGTTGGGTGAGGGGAACCAGAGACACCACGAAGACAAGAACACAGGACATCCCTGCTGCGTCTGCTAACACAAAATGCTATAAGTCAAAACACACCCACCTATCAAAGGAAAAAGAAATCCACAGGTGTTCTAAAATTAACCACCCTGTGTATACCCTGGGACAAGGTGAGGCAGCAGAGAAAAAGACGTCATAACGAGGAATGCTGAGGATAAATTAACTTGTAGTTTGGTGGCAAATGATGCTAGGGTTTGGAGCATTGGGGGCATGCTTAGCATTACATGAGAGGGGGATACTACCAGTACTAAACCCAAGGCACGCGGGTTCCTTGCCATTGGGAAGTAACAAGTTACAACGTAATTTCTACCACAAACAGTAAGAGCTGAGCTGCCATACATGTATTGGATTGGAACATGCTCTGCATCACATTGCTTCATTTCCAATGTTGTAACTATATCGTAACAATGAGAATAAAGGGAATCCTCATTTTTTTCGATGTGACATCAACAGGCTACGTATATCTTCATATTAGCAGATAAAATCATTTTCCGCATTGAATATGAAATGCAGAGTGCCTTAATGGGTGGCCTTTCTCAGATCAATATAGCTTCCTCTGGATCTTCTCAAATTATTACTGGTCAGCCTACTACACATGCGTCAGCCAAGAAAATTGGGCGAAGATAAAGTCAATGAAGTGTTTTCCTGGCCAAACCCAAACTACCCTGCATGCAGTGGTAAACCAGTTGACGCCGTTATATGTATATACGTCATCTAGACGTGTACGTCAACAGTGGTGCCGACCTGCGGGGAAATCAACCTGTTGACGTAACGTAATAGAAACCGCCAGTGCACGCTGAGCCCCCCTGTGAGCAAGGTAAGAACGAATATCAGGTATTCTCCTATCTCCCTGCACTGCATGTTTTGCTCTTTTTGTGAGTGAGTCGGCTATGCTTTGCATGAACATAAGTTACTAGCGCCAGCATGTGTTGACTTTACCAAGCATGTAGTCCCAGGGTCCAAGGGCTGAGGTTAGGCTAGTTTTTGTCTGATATCAATAGACAAATCGTTAGTGGGGCCAGAGGCTAATCGGAGGGTAGATCATTACCTTGTTGATCCCTCCACCTTCAAATATACCAACCGGAAGTTCTCCTATTTATGTCAGTAGGTAGTTCTTTAAATGCAATAGATCTTCTTCTAAGAAATTATGGTTTTAGCTGGTTTTGTATGGGGCTTCCAGTAAATCATGTACCCATACTTGGAAATCATTTCTATCTAATATGAATCTTAAAAGGGGTCCTTCAAATTATGCCATGCTATTAACCTCCCCCCCCACAGACCCCTATAGGGTTCAGTATTGAGGTCCAGTGGGTCCGCCATTGTTTGATCTGGGACCTGGCAAGATAAGCACTCATAACAACCCGCATGATGGGTACCAGGTGTTACATAATGTACCCAAAAAATTCTGCAGTGAATGGAGGGAATTATCTCATTGGTTGATAATGTATCCTAGGTCAGCCCTATTGGCCACTAGCTGGTCTGGAGCTGGTTCTGGCGACACATACTGATAAGAACTGATAAGATGGGACCAGCATGTCCCTGGAAGTGGGTGTTAACCAGGGACAAGGTACCCATCATGGTATGTGTTATCAGTGGGCTTTACCTCAACCAGCGAAATTCAAAATGACGGCTCCACTAGGCCTCCATACTGAGTTCTATAAGGACTTAGCAGGATTGATTATTAGCCAATGAGATAATCCCAATGATTCACTGCAGCTCTCTCGGGGGCCAACTGGTACCCATCTGATAGGTGTTATCAGTAGAACTTGCTGGTAAGAAGCTTCAGCAATGGCGGCGCACATAGGACAACCTGCTACCTCGGAATAGGGGTCTGCAAGGGGGAGAGTGTGGGTAATCCGGGGATAAGAAGTTTGATTAACTTAATCTAGCATTGATGTCTAAAAGATCTTTACATGCAGTAAATGTGCCATCCATTAGTCTCTCATAATCTTGATTCAATGTCCTATTAATACATGTTTCTTTTGTATTGTGAATTTATTCTAATGAATATTCATTGTAGGTCCAACCACACCCACCATTCATCTGTATTCTTACTTCCCTATATCCCAAGAATATCCTGTTGCCCTCCAGCTCCTATCTCACTCTCTCAGACACCCACACCTTGGCCGACATAGTCTCTCCTAATTCCAGCGTTCTCCGTTGGGTAGGTGCCAATAGTACAAAAAGCCACAGTGGGCAATCCCTGCGCCAAAGGGGCGTGGTGGTCTTTTCTGGCCATTCACAACCTCTAACCTTAATCTACTCACATAGTAAGCTTAGCGCGCAAAAACAATAGTACATCAGTTCAGCTTTTTGCCGTGTATCTATTGGCTCTAACCCGACGCTAAATGCCACAGGGCCTACTGATGGGATCGGGAGACGAATTATAGAGAATTTACAGTAATTGGTATTTTAAGCTCTCAATGAGTGGTTTAAGGCAAAATCCTAAAGTACAACTTTAAACACAATGTTATAACTATTTGATAAATATTCTAAATTTAAAAACCAAACTTTAAAGGTTTAGATCCCTAGCTCTCACGGTTGTTGGTGATGGATTCTGAGATAAACAAATAAATCAAATCACATAATAAATCATATTTACACCAAGATTAAAACTGTGATATGATGAAAACAATCAATCAGGCCAACTACCATGCTTTCTGTCCATGTAAACAGAAGCCTGCATGCTGTGACTGCTGTGTGTTGGCCTGACCATTGTCTGCATTGTAACTGGAGGTGGGTACAGGAATGACACACAAAAGACTTTAGGAGAACATAAAGATGGAGATAATTACGACATTCCATGACAGATAATGGAACCTTTGCTGGTGTGCATGGGGGAATGTTAACCCTTGACCAGCCAATACCATTGCATACAGAAGGATCGTCTACATTGGCACTGTGAGCCCCCATCCTGCCACCCCCTCTCATGTTTATGGACAATGCAGAATGTCAGTGGTGAAAATGACATGCCAGGGACAGTTTTTAATATCATCTGAATTGCACTGGATCGGCTTAGGCCTAAAAAAAGGTTGTGTTTCTGGTTGCCCTACCTAGAGAAAACCACCCTACCTAGACATTGTTTCTCACATTTTAACTTCTTTTTTTTAAATTTAGTCCACAAGTGATTTGGATCCGTAATTTGGTTGGTCGATCTTACAATGAGCATCTAAAATATGAATGAGGTCAAATAAAGGGAAATGGAAGTTCTAGGCATATGAAAGCTGTTTAGCTGTTAAAGTAACAGCAGTGTCGATTCAATTGAACAAACAACTAGAATGCTTCCAAAATAACCCCTATTAAAACAGCATTCATTGACAATTATTGATCACCACATTTTTTTTTGTTAAAATTGGGCTGGCTCATGCTCCATATGCTGCAAAGGTGACAATGCTTTACTGAAAACTGCTTGTACACCTACTGTAAACTCCTGCATATAAACAATGGCTCATATTTGAGGTTTTGGCCATGTTATTCTGAATAATTAGATTTTAGTCTGTAAAACCATCTCGAAATGGGCCCTGACCAAACTTCAACTTAACCATTGGTCACTGACCCCCTCTCCAAAAAAATGCCAAGTAATGTTACTTTTTCGGCCAACTAACTCCAAAGAAACTTGAGGACAGTTATGGCTTAAATTTAGGCAATATACTTTAAATCTTGTTAACCTCATTGGCCATCATTATGAAAATAAATAAAAAATCCTGAAAATGTCAAAAAATCTCACCTCCAGATCCATAATCTATGTATAGGGTTCCCACAAAATCCCCAGACTCAAATTACATGACATTCTCATGACTTTCCACAACAAAAACCTAAATTTCCCATGACATTTTCAACTTATTTTAGACATTATCAGGGATGACCTCCCGGCAAGCTTGAAGGGCCCGGGATTTTTTTGGCTGTAAATTCTCGCACCCTCGTAGCAGCATCCCTTACTTATAGGTAGCTATAAGCCTCATCTGTTGCTTGTAGTTTTAGTACTGCTCTATAGTGTCAAATACCTTCCTATAAGCTGCACCCCTTCTTTTGACTAATCCTTTTAGCCTCATTTGGATTTGGGGGCTGGTACTAGCTGCAGCTTATACGAGAGAATTTACGGTGAATATCTCGGGGAAGAACAGTAGTTGAGCCACAAAAATTTATAAATGGTGACTAAGGGTACTAATGATGATTCTGGTACTTTTAGCTTCAAACGAGAATTTTTTTTTACAACATGGCCTATCACGAAACTTAAGCTTCCTATAGAAAGGCTCCAAACAAAGACTGCGGCTTTGGGTGGGTATCTAACTTGCAGTTCTGTTGCCGCTATGATAAAATTCCGAAATTCCCACACGCGTGAACATTTGCCTGTATATATAACTGAATTTTAATTCTATTAAACAGGTCACAATCAACCCTCATGTTTGCCCTCTTGACCTTTTTTGGCCTTACATCATTGCCATTATAACCTATTATGTGTGTCAATCTATAATTAAAGTCAGTTTGCATTGGGAGTCTGAGAGTTCTGCCATTGTTTGAGTTTGGGATCGATATGAGTGATGTCTAAATCTCAATGGGTGTAGGTACTGAATGGTAGTTGTTCTGATTTGTTGGTCCTGATTGGCGCAGGAGCACTATTAATAGGCTTTCAGTGTACACTAAGGATAGACAACATGCAGAGGAATGGAAGGCTGCAGATCAACAAATAGATATAGACCTGGCAGAAGCTGCAAATACTATGTTCATGTTGGCAATTGGTTTACCCACACGCTGTGACAACAACATAACTAACTCTCATCTCCATACCCACCTTCATGCCCTCCTCCACACCCTCCATCAGGATGGTGTACTGTAAGAAACACGTAAGTGATGTGTCTGGGTACCACTACTACTGTGAGTCTATCAGCTTTTGCAGTACAGCATATACATATTGGGACTGTGGAATTGTTCTGAATTGTTAATCTAAAATTTTACAATGTAAAATTTTACAATAAAATGATAATCAAATATAAAGGGGGCCGGCAAAGGGGGTGAGTGAGGGAGACTAGCGTTGATCACGTATCTGCTCAGGTTGCTGGTACTGGTAGGTTGCTGCTGCCTCTTCCGAGGCAGCGGTTGGTTCGGCACGCTTCACTGGCGACACCTGGCACAGGAAATCCCACTCTTCACGAAAGGTATCATGGGATAGACACGTATTCGATGGGAACCACTCAGAACGGTCTACTCTAATCGCTACGGTTCTGGGATCCTGATTTTGCTGAACAGGAAATGATGAAAGTTTGAATTTTCTTTAAATTCTACCTGTGATTTTTTTAATCTGATCATTAGGTCAGATATCAAGAATCGGTGAATAAAGGTGTATGTTTAGGGTAATCCACTGCACCAGTATCGTGTAGGACAAAAGCAATTGCTTTCTTACTTCCCACAGATAATTGTTTTTCTTGGGAGGTAAGCAAAGATTCTACTTCACTTTCTGGACAATGACACCTTGTGGTAGAAATTCATTGTAAAACGATAGGCTAATACCCGTGCGTGAGTACTAGTTCACCAAAACATCGCAGATATCATGTAATATCACAAAGGGATCAACCATACCAGTGAGTGACATCGCAGATATCATGTAATATGACAAAGGGATCAACCATACCAGTGAGTGACATCGTAGATATCATGTAATAACACAAAGGGATCAACCATACCAGTGAGTGACATCGTAGATATCATGTAATAACACAAAGGGATCAACCATACCAGTGAGTGACATCGTAGATATCATGTAATAACACAAAGGGATCAACCATACCAGTGAGTGACATCGCAGATATCATGTAATATCACAAAGGGATCAACCATACCAGTGAGTGACATCGCAGATATCATGTAATATCACAAAGGGATCAACCATACCAGTGAGTGACATCGCAGATATCATGTAATATCACAAAGGGATCAACCATACCAGTGAGTGACATCAAGAATACCAAGATCATTTTTTATATCAATGCCATCACCTCTGCTGTTTATAAATACCTGACCTGTAACACTTTTTCCTTGGCCCAAAATACTCGTCCTGGGAGATGTTTGGGAGGCTAATTCTATTTCTATCTAGGGGATCTCTGCTGGGATGTAAAAAAGCCCGCCTACCTGGGACTCTCGGGTGCCCCTTAATTGCTTGGATCAACAAGGATCGTATCGCAGCCTGTCCCACATCAAAGACAGCTTGCTTTCTGGTTTATCTCGGAGTCAGCTTCCTGTCTTTGCCGCGCCCAGTGTTAGAAGACTGATAATTTCAGTTAAACTTGATGTATTTTCTGGTGAATTTTGCTAAAGTTAATTATTTGCTGGGAGGGGGGGGGTGACTGTATTTCTGTTACATGAAGACTGTAAGCGCATTTAAATGGTAATCATACATGTTTCTTCCTCTATAGTGCCAATCTGAAAGGGTTTGTCATAACCATGGGTGTAGACTAGCGGTAGTCCCTAGGTTCGACTACAGACGCTAACCAGTACCCCCACTCACCCACCCCCCTGCTCCTCCAGTGAGCTCGCTGACTGAACCTAGAGGTCTTCTTCATTTTTCTGTTTAAAACTTAAAACTTTGATTTATTTATTTTTTACTTCAATTTTCTTATATTAAAACTGAGAGACTTTAGCAAGTCTACCTTGGGTGATCAGCTTTGATAACGGATTCTTTAAACATGTTTCAGAATCAACTATCCCAGGAGGGGATGCATGTACAATATGCACATTCAGTTTTCATTTGAACTAGATATCACATAAGGAGACACCGGAAGCACATAATACCCGACAAGTACAGATAATCACAAAGATATTATACTGTACACTTCTCTTTGGTATCTCATCCTATCTTGTTTATATTGAAATTAACTTAAATCTGAATTGAGCAATGATTGGTATTGTATTTTAGACATGAAGACATGAGCATCATACATGGCGCACTACCCGGGCGCACTACCCAGTTCACCCATGACCTCCTGTGCTCATCTTGAGACCACATAAGGACAACCCAGTTCTTGTTTTTACTACCCAGCCCAAACCCATACTGGTCCGGAAGCTGGATTCCAATGTAACACAGGAATGTTCTCATGAAAAACGGTCCTACTACGGACAGTATTTTCTTTATTTTTACCTTTTATTTTCTTTGGACGCGTCTCTTGCTTGGGCCCAGCTGTTTTTGATGTAGTCGGTGGGAGAGGGACGCCCTGCCCCGTCCTCCTCGGAAACCCGAGTCTGCCATCAATGACAGCCACCGGACCGGAAGTGGAACTCTTCCGTTATTCTCCAACCATGTTAGTGACTTGTGATATACAAGGAAGTCTGTGAAAGACTTTGAAGAATGGGAGTTCTTCATTGGATAGTGGTTGTATGATTGTTCCTCAAGATTTTAGTATAGCTCTCGGTATATATCTAAAGCCAAAAGATCACAGAAGAATTCGCCTGGAACACATAAAAATGGATGTATCGTTAAATGACTTCTTTACACTGTCCTGTATATTCACACCTCTTTTGCATTGGACACACTGAATACCAAATTACCCCAAACCTAAAACAGATTAGCCACTGCAGTGGAAAAGAAACTCAAGAGAAGTGGTTTTCTTATCAAAGCCCAGTCTACCAGTCCACAGCCCCTGCCCCCCTCAGGTAGGCAGACGTGTGCCTGTGTGGACCAGCTCACCTGCCCCCTCCCCTTGAGCAGGTCGGTGGGAGTAGCTTAGGGTGGGTGAGCTACTCACCTGGCCTGCCCCGCCCAATGACAGGTGGGGGCCATTCCTCATCTTTTTTACCAATGGAATATGCAGTACGCATGGTACTAGCCGTCTGCACTCCACACCCTTGTGTAAGCTGCATACTTTTGTGGGGAGAATACATTTTTCAAAATAGGTATCCCCAGCTATCTAAGGTGTAGTTGGTTAAATATAGACCTAGAGAATAAGAAAAATATTCTATTATAGGATTACGTTTAAAATCGTAGCGATTCTCCTCAATTAGGCTCATTTCCCAAACAATAAATGGTAGAAAAGAGTACACACAGCCCAAATATTTATTTTTTCACGACTACGCCCTCGTTTGTAATTTATTGTTGGTCTAAGGGAAAAGTGTTTGAAAATAAAAGGAGAAATGAAAGAGGAGCCCTCTCCAGGGTTTCCGTCTCTTTAGTCGTCATCGGACCGAGATTCCTGCATGTGCTACCTTTACTAAAATAGTTTTATCGTCCCTAGTGGTGTGGAGGGTGATAAGTGGGCAGGTACCTGGGAGGGATACAAGGGGTTCAGGAGGGTCTTGCCGAAAAGGAAACGAGAACCAAAGTCTTTTATTGCTAAATAATTTTTCATAATCTCACTTAGACAAGACTTGCACCATTCTTAGACCTAAAAGAGGTGTTTTTCCATGCACTCTACCGTGAAATTATTTGTCAATAGTATGAAAATGAGTTAGCTCCATAATTACTCTCTGAAAAAGAACTACAGAGGTTCTTCCTCGTTATCATTTGGCAAGACCCTTCTGGTGGGGGAAAGCTTGGGAGGGGGAAGGGGGGGGGGCTAGTACATGTATCTTCAGTGTATGCATCTGACGACACCCTTCACCACTTACGCAAATGTAGTCCATACTATGTACCTACACCTATCACCAAGTAGGTACGTTGTGTGAGTCGCTGGTACGTTACAACTTACATGCCCATCTGATTACCACTGTCTTTGCGTATAACCAACAGACTATTTATAAATATGTATACCACCTAATTGTCTTATTTATCCATACGAGTTCATTGTATATAAAGAAGCTGCCATGTCCTAGATCTTTTAAAACATTCAGGTGAGAAACGAGGAGGCAATTTGGATTAGTACTTAATAAACACTTTTGCATCAAAAGCGTTCTCGCTGGGTATTAGTGTGGCATCTCAGATGTTCTTATTAATGATAATTATCTTGTATAGGCCGATGCAACCTTTCTGCATGTAAAAAATATAAATGTCTATCTATTGGCCACCCACATCGTCCGAGATATCGCTATCATTATTTTTTTATTTATTTATCATCGTAACATTATACCGCACCATTACGTGCAGTGTTTTTGACACTGCGTAATCAAGCATAGATGATAACTAACAGGTGATAACATCAGATTTTTAGTATACTGCTCGGCCACACACAACTTCCATAACACAAAATTAGCATAGTCTTAGTCAACGATTCAGGGTTAGTAAGCCCGGTTAGTAAGACATGTTGCATAATGAAAATATAGCTTTGGCAGCAAGGCTGGCAACATGTTGTTGTGAGAGGCATCTGGACTGACCCTACTTTGTGGACAAACAAATCGTGTAGCAATTCCTGTTGGGTATATACACAGGGCCCCTCACAAGGGTATTCCCCCTTCCTCAAAAACCCAGCTCCCTAGAATATACCAAAGAGCAATCAGTCAGGAGGCCATTTCTTAACAGGCAACGACTGCACCCTCCTAGTCGTACCAATATTCTAATAGGAATAGCATTGGGATTTTGCTGTCGTAGTGCTGTGTGTGATCGTAGTGCCTTAAGAGCTGGCCTCCAGTATACCTTTGTTTATACATGTGTATGATTCAGGATACTATTTAATAGTTTAAAACTTCCCCAATGGCCCCCGGACGTAAAACTAAACAAACAGACAAAAGTATGATCCAGGAGACCATTTCTTAACACACTACGACTGTTCATCTTCAAGTCATAGTGGGGAATCTTAATTTAGTGACATTACAGTTCAATATTATTGGTCATGTAGTGTCTGCAGCATTATGACTGCCCCACGAAAATGCTATGTAAGAACTACATAAGTGCTGATCGAATAGAGCAGTCAAAGGGCACTACCTGCGATTACTGACACTATGTTTTGGGGTTTCAAATCGTAGTGGCTATGTGCAGTCGAAGAAATGGCCTCCGGTGCGTGTGCCATCGTCTCATAACACCGACAGAGTCTACTAATAGATGTCCACGATATCGGTCCTGCTGACTAGCCTCAAGTATGTGTTATGTTGCTTATAATAAATCCAAATGGAAGTATGAAAAATAAGAAGAAAGGGTATTCAGTCTTCTTTTTGCAACAGAAAGCTAGGTCTATTATTGTATAGTCCAGGGGTCCCAGGTACCCTGTGGATACATCTGAGTTGCTCTGTATAATAGACATGAGAAATAACCGCCCACTGAGCAGCTCTCTTTGTACACATACAGTCACTGCAATAAATACATGTGTCCTTTGACCTGCGTGCTCTCACTTACTACGAGGAAACGCGAGAGTGGGAGTAACAAAAAGATGACAGACTGAGAAGAACAGGAAACGAATGCTTGACGCGGAAGTTGTTGGTTTGAGCGGGAAAAGGCAGGTGTCCTGACTTCCCATTTCTGCATGAAGCTTCAAGGATGGTTGTGGTTTATGGCATCCAACTGTTTTGTTCTAGTCAGAAATGCCATATACAGTTCAATACGCTAATGTGTGCTTATTCTAGTCTAACGCAGAAAAACGGGAAATGATTCTTTCTTGTAACCTACTTCCATAACAGGATTTTTTTTTTATTATTTTGCTTGCTATGGTTATTGTTGTTCCATATACTAGTATATGTTTTAAGGACTTTTCAAATTTCTTTTGCATATTCTATTTTCGGATAAGGGATTCATCTGGCACCCTCAGAGACTATTCTATATAGGGCCTATTAGCAAGAAGTGAACACCCTAATATCCTTGCTATTAGTGCGAGATGAAGACCCTAGAGTGAGGATGCCGACGAGGTAATCCTTAAAGGGCATGCCTCTGGGGGTCAATGGCAGACCTCCTCCAGCGTGTGAACACAACCTCCAAGGCCACCTCCACAATCCTTGCATCGTCAGAAGGTGTGAGAAGTGACAGTAGGAGGATGAGTGAATGAGTGAGTAATAGAGGTTTAACGCCATTTCGACAGCTAAGGTCATATTCATGGCGAGAGTGGGAGGATGACACAGAGGGAAGGTAAAGGGATGATCATTATTTCGACAAATATGGAAACATATATATAGTGAAACATTTGCCATTTCCTGGCTATGAGGATTGTAAATGTGTTGTTTCTTTTTGTTTGATTACACAGATTACATTAATGTGTTTATTTATTTATTGCGTCAGCGGCACACTTATTTGGTGGTAAGCAGGAAAACGAAAAACAAAAACAGACAATGCCCAAAACTATCAGGTTCCAAAGATGGAGGGAGAGAGCCAGGTGATTTATATTATTGGTGGCTTAAGCACCACATTATCTCATATGGCGTCCTGATGATGTCATCACCGGAAGGAAGTGACGTGTAAAAAAAAGTAGCAAAGTCTGTGATGAATAGGTGAGAGACGAGATAACATAAACCCATATCTTGCAGAGCGGCTCTTCTCCATGGTTTTCAACTATTTTAGATGCTTTGTTGTGATATGGGTTCTTGTGAATTATGTGGACATTCGGTCGTTTTCGCTGAGGCCGGGCGCTGAGGAAAGGGTGACTGAAGTTTGGAGATGTATGAAGCGACAAGTGGCATTTATATCCTATTGCTGACCCCTGCCTCATTTATCTTCTTTTCATTTCTTTTTTTTCTATTTTTTTTTTGTTCATGTACACCATTATTAGCATAGCGCACAGCGATGAACAGCCCCATTTTAGGCGTTGCACGAGCTACGAACGCTCAGCAAGCATGAGGTAGGCAATTTGCACACGCACCATGGGCGGAAGTGACTTATCATATCCTAATGTTACACGTGGGATGAAAAAAGAAACAGAGAAGTTTTTTTCCTCGACACTACGGAATACAGGGCTAATAGCCACACAACTCCAAATGCACTACTTACTAGGGTGATACACTAGTGGTTTAGGAGAGAAGTAAACGATGGGGCTTTTAGGAGATAGGTGAATTTCATGGATGACTTGTTCTCTAAGCTAAGTTCCAATTGGCCAGGAGATCCCCCAAACCAACATAGACATGGGACCTCTTTGTACAAACCCAACTCCATAATACACCTCCATTAGATGCAGCCAGACGAGAACTCCCCCGACAAATAAAAGCAGACGACAATTCGCTTTTGTTTGTTGAGTTTCCTCTATTTACAGTCCCTGAGGCGCTAAGTGAATAAGGACAATTTGGTTTTAAACTCACACACAAGGAGCCGTATTACGGTAATGGGATTGCGTTGTCTGTGAGAGCTTGGGGATTTCAGGAGACCGTTTATAGGTGTACGCGCAGCCGGATGTCCAGAGAAGAAGCTATTGTGGCAACAAAAAGCAGATTAGTCTCAGGAGTGGATGCACCTCTCTTTGGTGTTTGTCCAAGGGTTTTGGTTGAATTCCTCTCCTCATTGTCAAGAAGAATCTCAGGCTGTATACAAAACTATATTAAAGTGGATATACAGTGGAGCTCACTGGACCCGTATGGCTCCCAAAACGATTTTAATAAATCTGTTTTCAGATGATTAATTTTAGATTGTACCCTGTCAGTAGAAATGAATCATGCATGAGTTCAAAGGCTTTGGACTGATTTAGACTTTGGAGCTTGTAATTGTAGATATACATTTACAGATAGCATGAATGAATGTCGAGATCTAAAATTTAATGGATCTATACAAACAGTTTACGTGTTTTCCATCTGGAAGATAGATATCACATGAACAAGTATGATAGAATAAACAGTAAAAGCCCCAAAAGCAATTTAGATCACACTAAGAACAGACAGTCCTCACTTCCTTGGACTTAAAGAAAGGGAATTCAAGGAAACCGTCATAGGAAGCAAATTTTCGGAGCATTCAAATCAAATACTGTAGAATACTAGATAGAAACAGAGACAGAAGAATGAATATTCTAACTTATAACTTATAACTTTAATGTTTAAGCATTGTCTCTCGGCGCACTGGGTACTCATGACAGGTAATGCGATAAGCATGAGGTATAGTATAGCTATTTTATTGTTTAAATACAGTTAGCCCGCATTTCCTCGACCTTTTGATTCCTCAGATCCCTCATTACCTCAAAAAGAAAATCTGGAACTGCCTCTATGTTTTCTTTCATACCTGGTATTTGGACTTAACTCCTCAGATAATGCTTCGTCAGACATTTTCCCTTGCATTTCCTATATCTGAGAAAGCAAGGGCTGACTGTATGTATGTTTAGATGGCTCCTGTAAGCTTATATATAGCACATACACTGCATTTCATAAAGGCAAGTGGTCATCCCCGGTCATGAGGTAGTCGGGGTGTACCTATCCATCAGTCAACACCTAAATTTGATAACCATGACCACATCGGTGTTTGGAGATGGTAGCCACGGCGTTGGAGGAGGAGCAGCAGGTTTCAGAGTTGCTCACTGAACAACTCCCCATAGACATGAGCTGCTCACCAACTCCATTAAAAGTGTACCTCGGCCAAGCTGCTCTCATGTTTATACCAGCCTCCCTGTAGCAGGCTGCATAACAAGCCTAACTGGTCCATGTAAAATCCCTATAATATATGTGTGGGTATTTCACTGCATAGTATCTTGCATAAATACCGTAATACCCCGCGTATATGGCGGGTCTTGTATGCGAGGATAAGCCCCATATGCACCTTATAGGATGAGCAAAAGCTGAGGGTCAAATCTTCCCAAGTTCTCCCATAAATTCCAAAGTGGTTATAGGCCATAGAGGGACGTCCTAGCTACCTAGTTTGTTTGTTTTTATTTGGAAATTCAATTATTAGAACGGAAGTTATTTTATTTTGAGTTTTAGAAGATTCTTAACGTCTGGGTGCGCCTTATACGTAGGGTGTGCCTCATACGTGAGGTATTACGGTACTAAAAATAAACAATTGATCAATGTAAAACCGCGACAAGAAGTCCAGATTACACACTTCGTATTCACATTAACCTATGGTCAGTTGTAAAGGGAAGAACGATCAAATAATCAATAATACATGTAGATGAGGGGACACTTGTCTATAGCCTTATGATTTTGCCTTGAAATGTGGTTGAATAACCTGGGTTGAATATACACGTAGTCATACACATTATGCCTAAGTCTATGGCCAGACGCATATATAGCATTTGCCCACCTGGTGAGCTGCTCCCGACACTGCCACTACACACAAAGCTACTCACACCAGCAGCATACGAGCCAGTGTTTTTCCTTCAGCAGGGTTTAGGGCATGTTATGTATACCTGTGCGAACTAACAACCACCTTGAGATTGCAACAGTTTGGTGGCACCCCCATCTCCCCTGAGCTGCTCCCATCAACTCTCCCCTCTCTCCTCGCCCACTGCTGAGCTGCTCCCAACTGTGAGTAGCTCACACTGAAAAATATATGTTTCACTTTACATAGGCATTTCTCCACACCTACGTGCATAATGGTGTACGTACATGAGTTAGTAAAACAAACGTGTCTGGCCATCCATCACGGAGGCGCCGAAGTTTCCACTGCCTCCCTGCTGAGGAGTGGACGTTGGTTTGTCATGAACTTCTCATAGGTTAGCCCTACTGTATCCGGTCTTCCAAACTCAGTCCACCATTTTTCAGCTATGTAGAGCTTCATCGCTTCAACTATGTAGCTACGCTGCCTAAATGTTATATGTTTGTAGGACAGACTGATTGTCTCTGGACCCTGGTAGTAGGGCCTGGTGGTATAGGGTTGACCCTGGATGCATTATCAACCAATCAGATAATTCCCTGTATTCACTGCAGAATTTTCTGGATACATTATGTAACACCTGGTACCCCGGCCTGGTACCCATCATGTTGGTTCTTAGTAGTGCTTATCTTGCCAGGTGTCAGATCAGGCAATGGCCGACCCATGAGGCCTCCATACTGAGCCCTATAGGGCTTAGTATGGACGTCCTGTGGGTCCACCATTTTGAATTTTGCTGGTTGAGGTAAACCCCACTGATAAGACATACCATGATGGGGACCTTGTCCCTGGGTAACACCCACTTCCAGGGACATGCTGGTCCCATATTATCAGTTCTTATCAGTAACTGTTGCCAGAAACAGCTCCAGACCCGCTTCCAGCCAATAGAGCCCAACCCAACAAGACAATGACAGAGCTGATTACATTTCTCATCCACAAAGAACAGTGTGAATTCTTGTTCTCACTTGTAGATTTATTTTTACACTTATCCGCCTGTTTTACATTAGAGTTTAAGTACGTTTTGCCACAGCTATTTTAGCAAAGGTCAGCCCGAATGTGTCAGTAAATATCGGCCTTGTAACGATGGCCAGCTTGTCGGCAGGTGGGGGATACAGGTGTGGAGGAATAGTGCCACCTGGGTTACCTGAGGAACTGTCATCCTCCAGTACGTGTATAGGAAATAGAAAGGGGGTGCTGGGCAGGTGCAGGTGCTCGTTGTGTGTATATACCTGTGAATTAGTCCACTTTCAATGTGACAACAGAGGACTCACTTGGCCTACTGCCCTTTTGATCTCCAGTATCAATACTTCCTCTTTTCTCCCCCTTTTTATTTTGAAAGGGAGAACAACGTTGTCTCCTTCGAGGAGTTTTCCAAATGAAATAACATTATGGCAGTCCCGATTTATTTTCTTCCAATCCCTGTTTCTAACCGTCACATAATGGCTCACATCAGAGCACCTCCCCTTAAGATTGTTAATCCGTGTTCCGGAGCAGATACTTACAAATAATGATAAACGTTTTCTGCTGGATATATATTACATGATTAGAATTGTTTGAAATGACATTCTGAATGTTTGTGTTTGTTTGTATAACATTCTTGGTATTTATAAGCCTCTCTTATCGAAGAGCAATGAGCACGTGTACCTTCTAACCCGCATCACCTTGCCATTGAGACATCCTGGCCGGTAGTCAAGAAAGTTCATTCTTTTCTCTTCAGAAATTCCTGAAACCCACTGAGAACATTAGACCCGTCCAGTGTGTGAAACACACGCACCCTTGTCCAGGGGAGGTTGCCAAGGCCAGCTCCAAGAGTTCAGAGGGTCGTGGGTCGTGGGGATGGGAGGTCAAACTGGGAGACACGGGGAGGAGCAGCTCGGGGCGGGGCTCATGAGCTTCACCCTCACTTCCGGTTCCGCCTGTGTACTGTTATTCCACAGGTACGCCCTGTCACAACTGTCGGTGGCAAATCAGTGTAGATCGGCCCTGGGGCTGGATAGCTAGGCACTGGTAGGGACGTGCACTAAAAAGAGGGGGTTGGCATTCTCAATGCCCCTCCCTTGCTATTCCCTCTTGAGTTCCTCCAGGGCGGAGCGCTGTCGGGTCAGGCATACCTAGAAATTGACGTCCGGCAGATGGTCAGCAGCAGCGCCTGGAGGAGGCGGTAAAGATCACCCCCTCCGTCACTGCCTACTTGCCCACACCTCTCTGTTTCCTCCATATTACTCCTGAACCACAGCCCTAGCCCCTACATCACTCCTTCTTCTCCACCCGTCCCAAGCACGGCTGGATACTAGATAAACTCTGAGGGTGAGATGGGTTACTGTTTGGTAGGATGGACAGAGAATCTGATACCTGTGAGAATCTCAAGTGAGAGCTTTGTGTTGTATGAATGGGGTAGCAATCAATTTCTCTAAGATTATATTTATACATATGTCCAAATATACTGACTTAGCTGGTTTGATTATCAGCCAATACCAACTATTCACTGCGGTCCTCTAGGGGGGCAGTAGGTACCCATCTAATAACTCCTATCACAGTATCGGTAGTAACCGCTGGTAATAAGCTTCAGCAATGACCTATTAGACAATCCGCTACCTCGGTATAGTGTTAGTTTCTCTGACAGATGACTAAGATGAGTACAGTGGAGTATGTTTATGGTTTTAAACTTTGTTTATTGTTTGTAAACCTTGTTCTTTGTACACGGTGTTCGGTGATGTCACTTCAATAAACACAATGCGAGACGTCTACCGTTTTGAATTTTGTTCAATTTCATTAACCTGAAGTTGTCTCCTAGATACTAAAGTACATAGATAACCCCAACATTGGCATAGTGACATTTCCTAGTTAGGAATCCTTGTGTTTGCCATGCCAAGTGGGTGTTACCGCCCTCTGGGTACCTGATCACCTGACCTGATAGCTGTCAAGGAGCGCCTGCATGAAATGAAAGAGAAAGCTGAATCACTGCCTCCCCCCGAAGGGATCCTAGGTGTATACACCTCAGTATACCTACCTATAACCCCTCATCCCCCAAACACCTACCCACCCAGGGCCTGCCTGCAGAGTACTGCACTTGTTGACCATCTGTACCTGTCACGAGGCACTCAGGTGTGGGATGACCAGCCGATTGGACCCTCCTAAACATCACAAGAGCAGCTCAGCGAGCAGCTCCTACTGATAAGAGCCGCCTTGGGCTTAATCAGACCTGTTAGTCATGAGTAGGAGGCAGGTGAGGGGCTCACGGACAGGGTCAGAGAGGGCATGGGCAGAGGGAGGTCAGGAAGGTGTGTGGGTGTGTATTATGAGAAGGGCTCTGGGTCAGGGGGTTAGGTGTGCTACAGGTGGTTATGGATATGACCAGAACACCTGTGGGAAATGGACAGGGATGAGTTTATCTTCCCGCCTAAGTGGTTGCCACAGTAGTACATGTAGCTGTAAATGCGGTTCAAGGGGTGCCTACTAGGATCCGGTGGCTTATTTTTAGAGGAGCAGTTGATCTGAGGCAATTCAGAATCACTCGTTTGGTTTATAAAATATGACCCTAACACCTTGATCTACTGGTATGTCTCTTGTGAATTTGTCCTTTATCGACCTCTGTTATTTGTACCTGTCACTGGAATGGACTTGGTGTGGTCGTCATTATTGACAAACTGTCGAAAGATCAATAGTCGTACATGCTATGTGGCTATTGGGGGAAATACAGACATTGGCTGTTTTAATGATTGGGTCGTGACCTTTCCACATGGATGCACGCGGATCGTTATCCATCCGTTATGTGCCTGTTGCCTGCCCATTGCACGTGCGTACACTGGAGGCATGGCTGCATGGCCACTGCCCGTCCAACATCAGTGCCCAAACCCCAAGCCACCCACCTAACCAGTAACCCCCTTCTCTCTTCCCAACACAATACACAAATACATGTTGCCCCACACATGTGCCTCACCTAATACCAACCCTTTTACACACCTACAAACCCGAACCCATTTATCTCAGGTGATAGGTTACTAGTCCTACAAACAACTTATCAGTAGGCAGCCTCACACCATTATAGAGCTTAACAACACTAACATGAAATTATAATGAACCACAAAGTATGTAACAAGTTAATCATTTTACCATGCAGTGGAGAAAGACTTTGAGGATGCTCCTAGTGATACAATATAAAATGCATTCAATTCAACTGCTGAGTATTTTTTGTGTGTGTTTCTTTATTATCTGTCTTCATTTCTCTGTCAATGTCAGGTCTTAATTGAATCAGGATCAATGATCATCCTTATCACAAAGCCATGTATGTATTCCACACTATTGTCACTACCCTACTCATAGAGTACCCAACAACCTCACTATCCACATACAGTTACTCCGTGTCAAGGCCTATTACTTTGCCTTCCTCCACGGTGGGGAGGCATACACCAGGTATACAGAAATATACATCAAAGTGAACCCCCAGCCAGGTAGTGGGTCCTGTCACATCCCTGAGTACATACTTCCCATAGACTTAGTGTCGTCCAATCTCAGCTTCCCCCATACCACTTTGTTGGGTGATTAGGTAAAACCCTGCTACTTTTTGTACCAGGTGCGTCGTGTACTACTACTTGCACGACACCCATAAACCCTTCAAGTAGCAATAGAGTCATATTGCTGAGACAGTTGGGATTCTGGTTGTTGTTGCAAGAGTGAAGCCACACTGGATGAGGCACACAGCAGTCCTCCTCATGATAGATAATCCGTTTTCTACCCTCATTCCAGTTTTGCTCTTATACATTTTGTAATGAAGGGGCCTGTTACACTGGCGATAAATGTTGCAGACTGTGCTGAAAATTTTATTTAGTCTGTCTCAAGGCTCCAAGCAGTAACCTATACCAAAGGCGGACACCTGCATACAGAAAGATCTACAAGTCAGTTTCGTGCCCAGGGCGTTCTGATACCATGTATGAAGCAGGCTCCTTGTCCCTACCAACCCCCCATACCCTTCCAATCCTAACGATTCCTACCTCTCCACAGGTGTCGTGTTCACATAGTTACATGTCCAAGACGACAGGCGGGCGCTGACGGACACGTCATCTCTTCTCCAGAGAGGAGCTGTCACTCTACTACTTCTGGAGTGTATTCCCAAGGGGGTCTTAATGTGGAGAATGTGTAGGGTACAGACAGATGGGGCCTAAAGTGGGAGGATCGGGGGGTATAGGGAATGAAGGGACATGGTGGGTTTACACGAGAAATAACAGTTCCCAGAGACCACCAATAATATGTGTGGGGTTAACCTGAGATGGATCAATGTTATCAGTGTTTCTCATGGGAAAGGCAGGCAGACATGAATACACAGCCAGGTAGACAATTGAGTTAACGGAAGTGACGGTCTGATGGGTAGACCCATAAACATATCATAAAGAGCAGAGATAACTGTGTAGTCTGACAGACAGTTTTGCAAGGTAAGCCTGAACCAAATCCCCAATGTCTATCTGAACAATCCATCATAGAAAGCCCTCAGGTAACCTGTACCATGGAGAGCTTGTACAATAGGGTGAGGCCTACCAGACTACATAACATACCTACAGTGTACAGTATACACATACAGCAGGTACAGGCTCCAAGACTCCTGCCTCTCACACCAACTAACCACCACCCACACCCTGAAGCAGCAAGTATAGTTGAGATACTAGATGTATGATGCAGCCCAGGGGAAAAGAACTCTACATAAACACCACACTGACTATGTAGAGCTTCTAGACACCGGCTCAGGTATTCCAAAAACGTGGCTAAAGTATATAGAACAACTCATTCTGGTTTTCCCCCTAGGTAAGCTGCTCACCAATCCACCTCAGTATAGAGTAGTAGCCGATGAGTTAATATAGGTATTAGGTAAAATACCTGTGAGGAGCAGCTCACACTTGTGCTCACACTTGTGGCTGTGTGTCAGTGGGTTTTGCATGACGCCTTCTGCTCACTATCATTGGAAGATCATTCTGCACGTGCGGACACGATAGACGAGGCCGCACTTGAACGGAGCCTTAACTGACAGCAAGAGGTGGAGCGAAAAGTACATTCACAGATGATTAAACAAAGAGGCCCTCAAGGCACGTGCTACCTGCTCTTTTACACCCACCTATCCACCCATCCCAGTGCCCCTACCTCTTCCTGTAAACCCCTGCAATCATGTCCAACCCTGGACATCGCCTCACATATGGCACAATAGCAGGGGGTTCTAGGCAGTAAAAACAGCATCTGGATGCTAAATGTTCAGGTTCAAGGTTGGACAACCTGGGCAGCTGCAAAACTTCCAATGGTTCTATTCTCCTCCCCTTTATTGGAAAGAACCATCTTCCATTCGGCTTCCAGTCAGTAGTACAGCAGGGGCGTAGGAAAAGGGGGGGCCAGGGAGGCCTGCCCCCCCCCCCAATCATAAAGGAGGTGGGGCCTTAGTATGTCTGGGCCCCCCCAAAATTTGCCAAGAATTCATTATGAATTGAATGAGAAGCTGAAACTTTGCATCATCAAAGTAGATTGACATAGTAACGGGATAGGGAAAATGGGGCCCTGGGCCTCAAATCATACAAATGAGATCTAAATTAATAAAAAATTAGTATTCTATACAAATTTCATATAGGTATGTATAGGCGCTATTGCACTTGAGCCGACAATTCAAGGTGGCCATGGTGGGGCCCGCGCTGGGCCCCCCCAATGAAGATTTGCATCCTACGCCTCTGTACAGTGATGCATGGCCCTGATATATCAAATTGAAATGTCAATTCTTCAGACGAGGTTCGAGGAAAGGATTATATTTAGTAGACCTTTGCCTAAACAATTTAAGCATGTTGATGAAAATAATTATCCTTTTTGTGTAAGACTTTTGTTCTTCCGACATCCCGTGCAGAATTGTAATCATTGCTTTACATCATGTTAAAGCAACCTGGAGACCATTTGCCTGACACAGTGACATTGACACATTATCTGTACATATCTTCAATATGATAAGAAAACTTTTGTTGCATGGACGACCATTTCTCGGAGTCTTCTATAAACCCGTCCTAACCGGAAGTAGTTCTTCAAGGGCTCATGCATGTTTTCCTGTAAGGGGCGCGTGTCCCAGCTTGATCCGACATTCAGATACCGGATGTTTATATTGTCAGCATGCGCATGCACCAGCGACAGCAGCGCCATCTCTCACGGCCCACGTGGTCTAGACAAATTGATGCGCGTTCCTCCCAGGGTTTCCCTCCCCACGCCCCACGGGGGCCTACAAGGGAGGGGGTCTCTGCAAAAAAACGGCCCCAGATCAGCTAACCTATGACATTTTAGGCAGCTCTCAGAGGTGGAAAATTCCAATCTGGTTTTGCCTTTATAGGTTCAGAGTTCATGTTGGAGAATGTTTAAACTAAAACCAGGTAGCTCGCGTCTAATTAACCGTGAACTCCCCAGCCCCGGGCAGGTGAGCATGGACAAGTGGCCCAATTTTGCTGGTGAGTTGCTCAGCAAATCAAATACTTGACTGAATGAAATTACTTAAATTGAATTTCGACTGTCTCAGATTTCTACCTATAACAACTTAACATCCATACAGCCTGTCTCCAAGCAGCTCAACAAGATAAGAGTAGAATGCTGAACTGCTCCCACTGGTGTGACCCCATTTGTTGTGAGATAACCACCCTTTGAAGTTGTCCTATCAGTGCAGCCAACCCCAACCCTCAAGATGGTGTGGGGTGGAAATGTACAGTGTCTGCTGAGGTGGTTACAGAGAGGGAACTAACCATGCAGGTAGGTAGGACAGGTGTGCTGGTAACGTGGGGAGTGTCAGGTGACCAGGTCCCTGTCTCATCTGGCTGCATGCTTACCTGTGCTCCTCACCTAGCCCACCTGTCCACCAGGACTCTCCCACCACTCCCTCACCTGTACATACCAGCTGGAGGTGCCAGGAGGAATCACACACACACTTATACCTGAGAGGCTGCATTATGCTCCTAATCACAACCTGCGGTGGGAAGGCCCAGTGGTTAAATAGATCACCAGTACATATGTATATGATATGTAGGGCAAACGAATGCTTTTTCTAAATGTACACGTATCTACTCGTTGTGTGGAAAAGAAGGGCAGGGTAGGAGCAGAAGAAAATAAACATAATAATGGCTCTGCTTTTCCTCCCCTTTGTTGTCATTTACAAACTTCTTGACAATGACCTACCTAGGGCACTGATGTTGTGGTGTTTGGGATTTCCCCTGCCCTGTTAATTATCAATTCCTGCATTTATTATTGCCCAGGATCATGATGAATCATGATCATCAGTTTATAATAGGTGACATCGGTAAGTTATGAGTCATGGATATTTTAGTATTTTGATGGCAGTGACCAACAAACCAATGACCAATACATCACCTGGATGACAATCCCTCTAGTCAGAGCTATACCAATCTGAGTGGTCAGCCTATCAGTGCATTAAAGGCTCTGTGGGAGGCGGAGGTCTCTGATACCCTCACCCCATGTGGAACCGGTCATATCAGTGTTCGATACCCTCTATCCCTCTACTTTAGAGCTGCTCACATGTTCCCTTATCTCGTTTTGAACACGTGGTCACACAGTCCGAGATTTCACGGGACTAGTTCCTCCTTCCATCACAGGGTGGTGCCACGTGTGGTGGGTCAGAGGTCATGACCCGGGGTCGAAGGCCCGGAGGAGCTGCTCGTGCCTGTGTTGTGCGATAATGAGCAAGTATCGACAAAGACTGAGCTGATGGCAGCTGATTGGGTAATTGTGGAATGGATCTAAAGAGTAAAGAGAAGTGAGAGAGAAACGTGAGAGCGGCTGTGTGTGGCATAGGTTTGTTGAAGGTTTCTTCTGCAGCTCATCAACAGTCTATATATATATATATATATATATATATATATATATATATATATATATATATATATATATATATATTCATGCGTCTAGGGTTTGCAAGAGAGGCTACATGATTGTATGGTCATAAAGTGACACATATTTATAAAAGTCTGAGTAAGTGATATAAGATAAACATGAAATGACAAGGTCTTTAAATCTAAAATGGATTCAGTTCCTTGTCCCAAAGATGGCAGTACATGTACCTGCACTCCTCAAAACCTCCTACCCCTCACCTTATCTCGGTGGGATGGGAGGGGTCGTCATGGTGCCAGCTGTCTCCTACATGACTCAGTGGCCACGTGCCCCCTCCCGTGCCTCATTAAAGGTAGAATTAATTAAGACCATGACGGCACAAGTGCCGCAGTATGCCCCCCGCAGGGACTGATAAATGACCAATACCTGTCTAAGACGTGCTTTGTAAGATAAATGTGGGCACGTGCACATGTCAAACAATACTGGACCTACTGCACCATGCAATTGACAGTAGATCTAGTAGCACTAAACATAGGCACATTGGTACCAATGCACTCCTCATCTCTCTTTTTGTGAGTTTTTTATTTGTTGTTGTTTTCAGCCGCTAATATTTTACTGATTTTCTATTCATTACTGCAGTACCCTATGGAGTATTTTGACTGCAAACGTATACTATAGCTACATCTCCAAATCGAGACTCTTTTCTGTTTGCTTTTGAATTTGCGTACTTTTCACAGTATCACTAGCTTGAAAAGGTGCCTTTCATACAGCAGTTCCACGTACAAAGGACTGAACACGTCCATTGTTGGAAATATTGCATTCACTGGAAATGCAATTATCTCTCATAGTATAGGCCTAATATGAACTTGTGATGCCTCTGGATGACAATCAACAGGAACAGTGGCATCTGCAATGCTCACAATATGTTATATTAATCACATATTCATTTAATCATTATTGCAACATCACAAATCTAGCTTTGAACAATGCAGTTGGTTACATTGTAAATTCTTAAGGACCTTATAGATACAGCCTCCTGGAAATTGACCGGAAGTGGTGTCTAAGGGGTCATGACCCATGGCCCTGCCCTCACCAATAACCCCTACACCTCTTATTGTGACAAGTTCCACCTTCAGATTGTTTCCAGCTTCTCCCTCCAGGTGGCACAACACCTAAGGTCATGTGGCAATTCGGCCAGAGGGGGTTCTAAATGTTTTGGGATGCATCCTTACCTAGCTTGAAAACTACATCACAGACGCTCTCCACGCAGATTTTCATTGGCCAATATTGACAGGGTATGTGGTGCCAGCGTATCATTTCCTGCTGCCCTGCTTGAAGAGCGGACATACGGGGTAAACACAGACCACATGACCGGAACTGACCGTCGGTTTACGCCCGCCATGGCTGCCTTTCGCACATGCGCCCGTCATCAGCCTCTTTGACATGTCTAACGACCTCGGTTTGTATCTAGCCATGACCTTTGGGGTCAACACTTGACCTTAGTCTTAAACACCAGGAGAAACGTAAAATGTCTAATCAATAAGTGATGAAAAGCTGGTAAGAAATCCTGGAGGGTCTTTCCAACAGATAAACAAGGAAGAACCTCTGTAATTTTTTTCCAGAGATTACTGCGACAAACGAGTATGACGTATGGCCTAACTCGTTTTCGTAGTAGGGGAAGGTTGCCTAATTTGGACCGGCTCCTAAATTGGACCACCCTTGTTTCCCCTAGTGGCAGTAATAGGAACTAGGTTCCAATGCTGCCATTTCTTAGTCAATATCCCTAAAGTTCCTACTAACTTTCAAAAATGTAATTCTTCTGTAATTCTATGCACATTTTCTGGGAAATTGGGTTTTGGACCTCTCGGTCTTATTTGAGTCACTGCTTACTTAAGTCCTCCTGGTTGCTAGGTAACATCTTTTTGTTCAAAATCCTTTCAGATTTTTAGGTGTCGTATTAGACTTTTAGACTAAAATGAAATTTGATAAAAACCATTGTCATGTTTTAGAAAACAGACTATCAATGAGAAAGATGAAAAGGTCCCTAAATTGGACCAGCTTGAGTTGCCTAAATTGGACCATACTTGTAGTATAGGGTCAAATTTAGTTGCCTAAATTGGACCACCCGGTGGGGCCTCGGCCAAGCTTTTTAAATTAAACCAAAGTGAAACCTTTTTCTTATTCCAGTACGGAGCGAATTCACATGATATTGATGGAAATAACAAGAAAACATGTGATATTATATATCAAAAGTTCCCTAATTTTATATATTTTCAATATAATGAAAGTATAAGGAAATAGAGAACAATAATGCACATTGGTCCAATTTAGGATACCAACTGGTCCAAATTAGGCAACTGGGTGCCTAAATTGGACCATTAGGCTTTGATATTTAGTTACACACCCTGACTAGAGAAATTCAAATTCCTAGATTTTTATCTTTTGGTTCTTGTTTCCTTTTTGGCAAGACCCCTGGGCCCTATTAGAGGCACAACGTCGGTGGAGTCGGTGTCTCTTTAAAACACTGAACTGCTTTGTATTTCGCTTGCCTATTTTAAAACCATGGTCAAAAGCTAGAGGGACATAACAGAGACATAATAGTAGTACTACCTAGACTACCCAGAGGGCAAAATCTGAAGCACTTAGGGAGCGTTCATTATTTATGGCAGGGGGGTTGCCAATCTGGCAGAATGAATATGTCAAAAAAGATTACCCCCCTTGGGAATAGGTTGAAAAAAAGTGCCCCCCCTTAGGAATGGGTTGAAAAAATGACCCCCCCCCATTAGAACTGATTGACAGAAAATGATTCCCATCACATTACCTGGTACATTTAACCATGTTCAACAAAGTCTATGAACATCAGGTCTTTTCAATCCTGTCATATTAGGAGAATTTGAGGGACTAATGCACTTAAGCAGGCGCTGAACTGAACCCTGTAGCTATCTTAATGCTAACCCTAATGTGCAGGAAGATGTGCGCCAGCTAAAGTGTATTCTACCTGAATTTAAACCATTCCAATTACATGTATGTGTTAAAAATGGGGTGGCCATTGTAGAATGTTGTAAAAGCTATCAGCCGTTGGCCAGCTTTCATTTCGCATAAATGCAAAGCCTATTTCAAAATGGTTCCAATCTTTTGAAAAATTGAAATGTAAATACCCTTCTATTGATTGATTGACATCTGTAATAGTACCTATTTTGAAGGCTCCTCCAAAGGGGGCGCTAGCATGGGCCACTACTGATGCAGTTTAAGTGGATACTATATTTCCCCATGTATGGCCTCTGTGCTCAATGATAAAGCATTTTGGACCATTACCATTCTTCAACATATGGTATTCATATATTTTTTCAGCTTTATCAATTTCCCCTACCCCTATAGATAAAGGATTATAGAAAATGTCTACAAAATTATGTACAAACCATAGATAAGTCTTGAGCAAACTGCTTGTCACTCCCTCATTATTTCATGTAGAGAAATATGAGCCCGCCCTGTGTATAAGCCTGCCCTGTTTATAACTCTGGTAAATTTGCCACTTAGTGCGTTTACAAGCCCGTACAGGCTTATACACAGGGAAATATGGGATGTCTTAGCCAGCTATATCATGCGACCTATTCCTGACTAACTGTAGTGATTGAGGCACTTGCAACTTTTTGAGATTTTTCTAGTGTTTCAATTTCATTCTGATCTCATTTTTTAACATTAATTTAGTAGGTGTGATGGATATCAATCGCAACAGCATCATTTTCAAAAGTGAAACTAAGGGTTAGAAACTGGAGGTTCTGATCAGCAGTTGCTGTGATTATAGTAGGTGACCTTTTTACCACCGAGAACTTTGCTGGCACCTCTCAGCTCAAGGGACATGCATCAGTCCTCTTTGTGTCATACCCATGCCAACCCCTTTTCTATGTATACTTCTAGAAAGCCACTGCTGTCATCTATTCTGATGGTCCACAACAGATTGGAGAATGTTTACCATTCTCTCTTTCTTGACCGAAGACCCTTGTGCCACATATAAGATGATAAGGTGATTTGATAATGGTTCACTGCTCCTGACACCCTGAATTAATTACCCGTTACATAGAATAAGAAAATGGTAATTGGAATTACAGAAAAAAATGCTTTGTGATCTCTTTTGGCCACCAACATTATTGAAAATGATATCTGCTTGTCTTTTTCAAGAGTTTTCCTACAAGGAAAGCTGAAAACCATAGTGATTTTCATCTCCATTGTCTATTTTTAAACACTGAATACAGTGAGAGTCCCAATCAAATAAAGCACTCATGTCATGCCTTGGTAAGGAGATTCATTCTAAGTTTGGGATTAAGATATTCCCTAAATAACGATACATAATTACCATAATCTCCTGCATATATAAGGTGCAGCTCATATATAAGGTGCACCCCTAACACAGGGATGTGTGTTTTGCATATAAGGCACTCCTACTGCTTCTGGATTGATATTTTGAAAAACCCTTGTATAAGGTGCATCCCAAACTTTTGACATATATGCTGTAAGACATAGCCTCCCCAACTTTTGTAAAAGCCAACCTACATGTACACTGAATAAGCCTAAGTTGTGGGGAAAGCCTTGCTAAGGTGTTACCGCGACATTGGAAGGTGTGAGGGCAGCATGGGATGGAGTGAGGGTGGCATTAGATGGTGTGAGTGTCACATGGGAAGGTGTGAAAAGCTATGGCCACCATAGAATACTGGTGGGAGGGGAGCTGATATCTTTACACCTGACAGCATTCATTAGCTTTACCCATAGGGGTGATGGAGGTGGGGGGCTATTTACATGTTTTTCAGGGTAAATCATTTTATGTATCAAATGATATTTGCATAAACCCCACGTATAAGATGGTGGAGAATTGTGAACTTCGCAACATGCCGTGAAAAAAAATCACATTGTGTTCACGAATACCCCCAAAAAAGGAATTGCCCCAACCCTAAGGGATAGGGTTGAAAAAAAATGACCCTGCCTCTCACAATAGGTTGAAAAAAAAATGACCCACCCCCTCTGAATACCTCTAAAAACTTTGACCCCCCCCCGCTCATTTGCTCACCCCCCCCCCCGCCATAAATAATGAACACTCCCCTAGGAGACATTGACAAATGGAGTGCCAGTTGGCTTTCCATTGTGTTACGCACAGGGCTAACCTGTTTGCATAGGTCGTGTGTAAAAATTCGGTGTTCGAAGCAGACACCTCCGGACAAAACCGGACACCTGCTGTTCTATGCCACTGATCACATAGCCATCGGCGTGTTCTATGCAAATAGAGGAGGGGGGTTTATGCCTCTTTAGTTTAGTCTACCTATAGCATAGGCCTAGCTGTCCAGGCAGCAGCATAGACAAGTATAGACACTTCCTAGGTATTTTAGCGGAGAGTTTAGACAGAATTATGTTTCTATTCTGTCAAAAAGGTGCGCCGTGTCTCGTGAGCACATGTCTCTTCATCTGTTATATGAAAAGAAAATACGTTGCAACATGCAATTCTACATAAAATTTGCATTATAAAGTATGTGGGACGTTTCCAATGCAAGGAGTCAGTGGAACGTGTAAGATTTGGTGCACCCATGTCTGATATAGTACGTGTGTAAGAAGTATAGCAAATCAAATTTTTCAGTCAGAAGTATAATTCAAAGGTAAGCTGTGTATTGAGTGATGCTGCCTCAATACTAGCACTGATGAAATCACCTAGATCTTGACATGCACGAGTTGCTCATACTCATTGTCAGGTTTCCTTCTCTGTATTGATTTCCTGATATTCCTCCAGCATTTATAGCCTGGACGTAATGGCATTTGGCCTGTTGATAGGTTATTGCATGGCGCCGACTGCATCTTGCTGCTTGCGTGAGGCAGCTGGACTTGCCCCTGTCCCATGCTGTTACAAACTACTGTATCGATCTTCTGCTGGGGTTCTGTGTTTGAGACTTTTGTACTAGTCTGAGGCATAAATGTCTGTGTAAGTCAGTATAACTTTATAAGATACAGTACCAAAAGTGATATGTACGGCAAGCATTTAACGAAGGAGGCTCAAAAAGTGAGTGTACTTTCATAAGATTTTTTTACCTCTTTTCCCTCGCGAGTAAATTAATAATGATTAAAAATTGAAAATAGCGCTGGATGCATTACTCTGGAAGAGGATACATCGTGGAGTTACAAAAGTCACAACCCAACAGATGCCAAATTGTTACAATGTAGTAGGCACGAGCACCTCATCCACTTGGCAATCAAAGATGCAATCTTCATGTGTGCCTTAGCACAGGGCCACATGATTTGTATATTGATCTCTCTCTCTTTTCTCTCTCTCTCTCTCTCTCTCTCTCTCTCTCTCTCTCTCTCTCTCTCTCTCTCTTTCTTTCTCTCTCTCTCTCTCTCTCTCCCTCTCTCTCTCTCTCTCTCTCTCTCTCTCTCTCTCTCTCTCTCTAAACTGGAAACATTCGTGTTTGGTTTTCAACAGGGTTGTTACAGATGTGGTCTAGAGGAAGGATGATGGTTATCTTATCTTTGCTCCCTTTCTTCTATGTTAAATGCAGGAACATAAGCAGCTTTCCACAAATCAAAGGGTGATAGAGTGCCTGTAATATTATAATGAAAGGCACCTGACCCCAGTAGGTGAGATAGATAAAATATCTACCTCGTCGGAACGGACCTTCGGGCAATGGGCATTAGTCGACTCCTATTTCAAATCAGGCCTATCTATATTTCACAATGGCATTTTTTCAGTATTGTGCGCATAGAACAGCCATATCATATCAGTTCTGCAACTGTATTCCCCAGGGCTACTGTTCTATAGATACAAGTTACTGTCAATGATGAAAGCTTCCCATTGGCGGACTATTCAGGGATCACAGTGCCAGGTCATGGGATGGCTCGTCTGGATGGAGTCATCGATCACTGGAAGACCCCATCCCCTCCCTGTGACCCTCTCCTGCCAGGATAGGTCTTTGGTCAAGAATGTATAGTCCAACTAACCCAGAATTGTTTTCTCCTGGTCCACTATATATAAATAAATAGTAGACTCTTCACCTCGAGCTTCCTTTAAATGTTGTATGTATTTAGTACCCCAACTGTTATGGAGCCACATGTATTTGATCCTGCATGTCTGTGTCCCATTAAGGGAATATCCAGATCTCTATTGGAAACCTGCTGGTTTTGTTGTGATCTCTAATGTGAAAGCTGGTATCATGCAGGCTCTAACCCGTCTGGATCCAACTAGTCATTTTCAGAACATGCTCCTTTATGGACACTCCATGGATGAACTAATAAATTCAAGGCATGACCGACTGTGTCCTTATAGTTGGTACCAGATGGCATGTCAGGAATAGACCTCCAGACTTAGTACTGGTAAGCAGCATCATTCAGTTAACCCATGAATTATAGAAGTACAAGTGGAATTCTATGGATTTTACTATTAGACCTGTCAGGAGGATAGGCATCGGGCGTTTAGCACTTGCCAAGGGTTTAACCTATGGTTCTATGGTATTATAGCTCGGGAAGAGCAACTCAGGAGGCAAAGAGAAGTTTGT
Organism: Acholoe squamosa; assembly: GCA_949317995.1. Taxonomy (NCBI): domain Eukaryota; kingdom Metazoa; phylum Annelida; class Polychaeta; order Phyllodocida; family Polynoidae; genus Acholoe; species Acholoe squamosa. Next base: position 50,631,899 of record OX439039.1, read on the forward strand.
GGGTGAGCACACGACTCTCACAACATGAAAACTTCTAAATGAATTAGAGTAAATGCCACTGTATAATATGGCCCTTGAACCAGATAACCTGGCATATATATATATATATATATATATATATATATATATATATATATTGACAAGATCTGTCCACTTGTCTGGAATTTTCCAATGACTCAGCATGTTTATTACCTGCTGTAGCACAGTAATAGGAGGAGACCCCATTGTCCTTTCCGCAAAAATGTCAGCAATGTCAGGTCTACAAGCTAAACCAACCAGCCAGTCTCTGTGGTGTTTAATTGAGAGGCATTATTAGCATTTCAATTGTACCATTGCTTAATGTTCTAAAAGAAATGGTATCATCTTTCATTTCTGAAATGTTGATTGCATGCATAACTAACTGGACTATCTTGTTCTGCTTGACTGTTTCACCTGTTTACAGCAGGCCTCCTGGTGGTTTGCCTCTCTGTCTGGAGGAGTTTCGAGAGAAGCAGTAGGACCTCCAGCCTCCTGAGTCTGTGATGTATGTGTATTGGACAGGTGCGATAGGTGATGTCAATGTAAAACAAGGTACCCCCCCCCCAACTCTCATATTGTATACCTTTACCGCCCACATCCCCACTAATACCACCTACCTATTCCTCCCCACTCACCTCGATCTCCACCCTGGAGGGGGTCCCTGTCTGCCCTACCTCCTCCTGGGTCACCCCCACCCGCTGCTACCCTCGCCGGGAGGCCCTCTGTTTCTGGGTGCTCGTCTCCTCCTGGGCAGTGCGCCAGACAACATGTGACCCTCCTCCTAGGTTAGACGACATGATGGGTAAAGGTGGCACAGGTATTTGTACGGGTTACCAGCCTAGGACAGCTTATGAAAGGGAAGGAGGCAGGGATGAGGTTAGGGAGTCAGGGAGAGGTGTGGCTTGGATCTGTAGCAGTGTCTAGAGTGACAGACTACGGGAAAGCTCTGTAATACAATCCAACAATCCCCTGGAGGATTGGAACTTGATGGGGTATAACTATAAGGTATAGGCCGGGTATAGGTATACTCATTCACATATGTTCCCCATCTATAGGTGTGCATAGCAGCCAAAATTATTATTGTAGTTTTACTCTGATATAATGCGTAGGAGATGGGACTCCGTATGGGACTGCATTGTTGTACTCAGACTGGACTTTTTACCACAGTTACACGTTCTAGCGTTGGAATATTGTCAGCCCTCACATATTGGAGCTCACGCACATGTTCATGTAGTTATATCTTTTTCTTATCAAATCAGTTACTGATCGATACGAGGAATATAGGTCGATATATTGACTACATGTATATCAGCCTCTGTCGGAACATATTTTGCCTTTCATCAGCCAGAGCTGTGCCCGGAGCTTTGTTCTAATCCTCCAGAGTGTAATACATCTGCTCCTGTATGTACAACCAGTCAGTGTATAGGCTTCAGCACCTCCAGTTCCCCTTATCCATCCACAAGGCCTCCTCCAGCCAATAACATGATCACTTTTTGGATCCCTGGGGGTGTCGGGTTTGCCTGCAGTCGCCAAGACACCTGCAGAGGAATGGTTGGATCTCGGTGCGGGCGGGTCGATTGATGCCTCCATGTTTAACATGATGTATCGTGGCACGAGGACCCTGTGGGATCAACCCTGACAGCCCTGGAGGGAGGCTATGCCCAGCACATGGAGCGGGTCAAGCTCTGTAGGGTCGTGGGATGTAGAGTGGGGTCATGATGATGATGGGTTCAGCTGAAAGGGGAACATGGAGGAGCGGTGGTGGTGCTACTAGGGAGGGGCCTCAGGGTCATTTCATGATAGTTTCTATGTCTTCGTTTTCAAGAGTCTGCAGCATCATTTGTACATTTAGATCTAGAATCATTGAAGTCTCGAATGTTATTTTCAGCGATAGATATGGGACTGGACGGTATATATTCCTCCATGTGCCTCAAGGTGAGTCATTGTACATGATTAGGGTGTACAGGGTGTTGCAGGAGATATGTAGGGTCTGCATGTGTGGGGTACTACATGGAGGGATGGTCACAATCAGGATGCGCACCCTTCGTGACTACAGCAGGGTAGGTGATGCCCGGTGATGGCCCATACTGCCAGTGCCACAGGCGAACCCCATTTGTTACCCACTCTCACATTCCCTTCTTGTATATACCTGCCTAGAAAACCTAGATCCAACCCTGGTGGAGCCAGAGCATACACCTGGTATGTAGACAGACTCCATCGATACCCCCCCCCACACCCACACACACATACATTCATGTGCATGTATGCACACACTCCTTAGACCCCACCTGGAACCCTCCGGCCATCTACGACCCCACCCTCCTATACACTATATTAGATGATTTAGGTCCTAACCGACCCCTCGTCCCTACACTGACCCCCACCCAACTGGCTACTTGTGGCTATATACCTCCCACCAACTTCTACTCTATAGCTACAGGCGGTTCCTCCTGCGTGCCCCGTATAATGATCCACGTGCTATCTCCGGGCATGCCATGGAGTACCTAAACCCTCTGCCACCACCCCTTTACTCAGCCCCAACACCCTCCCACCTCTCTGCACGCACCTATAACGATAGCAGTATTAACTCCTGGTGCTGACAGCCCCACCCTCTCCTCCAGCACCCTCCTGACCCTGCCCGGGCCCGTCCGGCTGGCGGAAAGTGACCCTTGTCAAGATCCAATCCTCCAGGGAGAGATCAAAAGGATCCAGGCGGGAGGGGAGGGCCGTTACAGCCGGCGGCCGTAAGCGCCCTGCAACTGACTCATGGCTTTCCATTATGGGTCGTTATTGCAACTGCCATTGTGGAATTGGAACCTCATCTTTTAGAAGCTAATTTCTATCTCAGGGGCCCTTTTAAACATGGACTGAAGGCACTCCATGCAATGTATCCTCATTAGGTCATGGCCAATAATGATATTAGGTCGATGCCTGCTTGATTGTTACATATTAAAGGTTTGAATTATCTAGAGGAATGTTTGATGAGGAATAATTATATTTCATTGTTGCAATATTTCATTATGTTATCAATACTTTCACTGGTATCATCTATGTGACCACCTGGTAAAGGGAGGTACAGTATGAGTATTGTATTGCGTACCCAATCATTCCCACTGTCCTGGTTAGTATTGGTGTCAAAGAGCAATACAAATTACGATGATATGCAGTAAGCTGGATGAAGAGTTACAGAATCCGATTACCTCGCCCATGCCTAGTAGTTAACAATGCCCTGTTACACTGTGCCCTTCCCATGCCTCCTGGGGGCATTGGGGGCATGGGGGCATGGAGGGATGAATAGATAGTGGCGATGGGGAATCAGGAGAACTGTGATTACTGTCAGGGCTAGTTTTCCATAATAGCCGCTATCGTTTAGCTCCAGTGACAGGCACGTTTTGCCTCCACCACCCCACAAATCTACAAATTAACTACATGTAACTATAGGATGTTTCACTTTCAGGAACCGCAGGGTTGGACTACATTGGGTCGATTCCAGCTTGGTGCCGAGAGTAGTGTCATTGTTGTCGGGATAACATATATGATGCAGGAGTGGATCCAGCGGGTGATCCAGAAGCACTGGGTGGTCAAGGGTACACAGGTAGGAAAATTTGGTTGAGATTGGACACATTTAGGGTCCCATATCACATTAGTGCTCACATTTCCTTTCGTTGCTGGGGGTCTGGGTGGTACGTCCCCCCACTCAGCCATCCCTGGATCCGCTTCCGAGAAAAGTCATTGACATGGAGATGACTAGTTATCCTATCTACTCTTTAAGGTTAGACCTTAGGTCATCGCACTCTGTAACAGACAAGGAAATCTTTCCATCATGGTACCATTTCATATCCCTCATCGCTCATATTAATTACATTATTCATGTTTCCATGCATAGAATATCCCGCTTCCAGCACCTAGAATGCCTGCAGTGTACTATATACTCATCTAAGAACATCAAAGTGACAGTGGGGATAGAACTCATCAATTGATGATTATCATATTGATGAGGGTTGCCTTATTGTCTTCGTAACAGCCCCCTTCAGACTGCACTAAGACTTTAGGAACCGGAAGTGAGATGAATTGAGACACCGTTGCCCATGTTCCCATGGGCTGACAACAAGCGTCAACCACTGATGGAAACCAGCTAAGTTGAAAGTAAGGAAGGGCTAGGGAGGGACTGGGTCACTTCACGCATGCGCGGCCGTTTGTACTTCCGGGTGTCTGGGGACGGGTGCACGCGCCGTCCAGACAGGCGGAAGGAAGGGGTTGCGTCAACTCACAGCGCATGCTGAGAAAGGAGGATAGGGCCAGAGGTCATATAAGGTGACAAGCCCTTTTTTATTAGCCTCCCTTTTTGGACTGGCACTAAATAAGGGACAAGGTGAGGTGATGGAATGGTTGCCCAGCTGTTCCGCCGCATGGGACGAGACGGTGGGCCTCGGGGGCGTTTCCGGATGTGAATATTGTCAAAAGCCGCAGCCAACGTCTCTTGACAAAAGCCACAAAGGAGGTATCCTGCACAATACATGAAAGAGGCTGTATCCAACCATCAGATCTAGCATGTTCAAAAAAAGAGATGGGCCTTCTAGCGCTTTAGGCTACAGGTCGGCGTTGTTGTATTTTTGTGGGGTTTCTTTTTTTTTTTTCTAATCGTTTGAGTCTTGATAATGTACAAGTGGGTCACCTGCGCACCCAATAAAGTTGGCTAAAGGATGTTGAATACCAAACCACAGGTGACAATTCTGTTCAGACGTGTAGCATAACATGTGCATAGGTTGGCATATAGCTACTTGCGACTGCCGATGTTGGGGGATTTCTATGTGTCAGGCATAACTGGGACAAGCGGAAGCTGTCCCCCCTGTGAAGGCCACATGACGTATGCCATAGGTCACACGCTAAGTGTATTAAATGTTGGGACCTCAAGATGTCCCCAAGGTGATCTTCACTTGGGCTGGATGTCAATTAAACTCGTAGAAGAAAGGATATATCACTAAATGATCAAAGTGAGGTATCTTTGGTTTATTTCTAAAATGACTTTTCCCTCTTAATACAAACACTAAAATGTGAATGATTGAATCATAGAGAGGAGGCATCGTCTGGGATCGTTACATCTCCGTCTTGGATTCATGGAGTTGTACACGTCCCATGATGAGTAAGGTATCACGTATGGGAGTTACCTGGACTAACATAGAAAAGTATTGCTGACTACCTATACATTAGGAGCAACTCCTCTGCCTCCAGACAGACATGAGTTGCTCAGTAACCCCCCTCCCCTTCTCTACGATCCAGCTGCCTGTCTAGACTTGCCCTAACCCCTGCAGTGACCCCTGCACCTTCCTGTACCATTCCTCTGGTGAGCAGGCGGCTCCTCTAGGAGGGGTACAACACCACTGCCCCATCCTTTCTAACCCCACCATGACTATCCTGTACTCAATCCTAACATTTGACCCATTTCTACCCCTCTCCCGCTATATCTACCTTCACAAAATCATACAAATATATTGTGCTAGATTTCTCAATTAATAGGTTATATAATAGGCCAATACTACCCCCAATGCTCTGGCAGAAATTAAATGTTCCAGTTGTAGATGGTATCTTAGTCTTGTACTTCAGGATCATACTCTCTACTGTTGGTGAAGTAGGTGGTGTCCCCCATCTGTGCAGTAGTAGTACATGTAGATCTGCAGCCATGTGGTTGTACTGGAGGGGGTCTATAACCCATGTTGAGATGTGTGTACACTGTATGTATTTATGTGTAAGGGAGGGGATCTACTGAAGTAGGTGTGGACCTGGACACCACATGCAGGATTATCCTAATCTAGGTGCTTCAACTTCTACTGCTCCTTTGAACTTCCACGGATTTAATTACCTGGTTGTTTATTTACCTAGCCAGCATGATTCAAGATTGTAGCTCCCGTTCTGCAAATGTTCCAGAGGCGAGTAATTGCAATCTACTGATTCATGGCCCTGGAGTCATCACCAACTGAATATATTAGATCCAGCATATTTTAATTTTGAAATAGATTGATTGTGAGAGTTCAAAGCATAGATATTTGTACCACACAAGACTTTAAGAACAAAAATCTTCATGTTCTGTGGTACTGACGGAGATGTAGTAGATCATTGGGTGCAGATTCTATCAGCCTAACTGCAAGTATTAGATAAGTACTTATCACACATCTCTATCAGTACACACACAAAGGCACTGTGGCATCTAAGACAAAGTATAAAAGAAACCCTTTATTCTATAGTTCCCTCTCACACATTTCGATTTGGAAATCTTGGGAATAAGGTCCTTATGTATCACCCACATGCAGGCCACTTTTAGAGCCCACTTTGAATGTCAGATGCTGGTGTGAGAAGTGACATGTCTTAGTACGAGACCGCCTTGTGTGGCCAGCATTCCATGGCACTGCTCTTGTCACACTCTCAGTGTAAGGGGACTCATACTTACAGCCATGCTCAACCCCTAAATTTGCTTTTAGTGTAGGGGAACCTAGAAAGGTAGAGTTTTTAGGAACATTTTCTTTATCTCACACCTCCTACTGACCTCTTGTCACCAATCATACTGCTATCAAATCCAGGGTGTCACTTAGGAATCTACTTTTAAAAGGACCTCAACTTTTTCATTAGCATACATTAGCATCGAATTAATTAAACGTGGCAGTGACGTACATCAATAAGTACTAATGTTGTGAAGGACAGAATGACAATTGTCATTACAAGTACATTAGTGACCAGGCTACTTATGGAGGTGAACTTCCCCTCTAGGTACAATCTAATATTGGAAGGTCTTTGGAATGACAGCATTACATGTGTTAACTGCAAATGTACATTTATTTTGAAATAATATTGGGTTGAATTGACCTTAATAGTCTTCCTGACCTAAGGTTACACAACAACATCATACTGCTGTATCCAGGAAATACAAGACAGACACTGAACTAACCTGACTGGGGATAGGGAATGAATCGAAAGTTGTAAGCAATTTAGGTTTAGTAGTTTAAACAGGGGGTCGTTATTATTTCCACATTAGAATTCACAGAAGGTATCGTGGTGCATAGCGTCAGAGTGGTGGTGATTAGGGCCCTAGACAGGGGGGTCCTGTGTCCCCTGTCGATTTTAAGAAATAGGTCTTGTCTCTTGTCACCCAACCTCATGTCACTTGTCGATTTTAAGAAGTGGCTTTGTCCCCTTGTCGATTTTAAGAAGTGGTTTTGTCCCTTGTCACCCAACCCCATGTCCCTTGTCGATTTTAAGAAGTGGATTTGTCCCTTTGTCGATTTTACCCGCCTGGGGCCCTGTGATTGGGAGGGGAGGGTGCTCTCAGTGCACCTTGAGATGAATTTCTCAGCTGGAAGGGTGTGAGTATTGACATATGATACTGATACAGCACTGTCCGTCACCGACCCCTGACCTCAGTGTCATGTTTGGTGATTTCAGCACAGAGACATTTGAAGAATTTGCTTTACAGAGTTCCCAAAGGGGGTTAATGTAAATGTAAGTGGTAAAACAGGACGATGAGTGCCCAGAGATGAGTGGCTGTAAAAGCTGTAAAGGGGACGCTGGACAGATATATTGAGTAAATTTAATACCCTCCATGTGATTGTCAAAATTCCTTTCTGATGTTTATATTCTAACTTGAAAATCAACATGTCAGCACATGTTATTGTTGTGTTTAAACAATAGGAATACAAGAGGTTTCAAGTATTAAGTCCTCTGAGCAGAAAATCTAATGTTTGATAGTTCTTTTTAGTACAATCCTTTTCTCAATCATCAGCTGCAGTATCAGCTTTGATACTGACTCTTGCAATCATATTAACAAACATGTGCTCTTCACTCCATGTGAAGTAGTCTCCTCCTGTTGGGTGGAATTCCCCAGACCGTTGGGCGCTGATTTGACTCAGGTGACTCTTAATATTACACCGACTGTACAGGCAGAGGGCACTTCCTGTCTTTCACGACCAGCTACCCAACAAAAAGTTACAGAATGTTGACAGAGCTAAATAAAAAAATATGTGAAACCATATAACCGTGTGATCATTGCTTATTAGTGAGAATCAAGGGTAGATATAATTTTCTCAACACTAAATCCTTGAACTCGAGACAGCATCAACCCTATTCATGAGCTTTATATTATCATTATGATAAATGTTTAGCATGTGGAATAACACCTTACACAAGGTGCTTTCTACGTCATATCGCCATTTTCAGTCCTAATACATGGAATTTGATACAGTGCTTCGCAGATTCACAAAATTGAGCCTGGCAACCAACTCGACCTATACTCAGCCTATTATATACTGTTGATGCCATGATGGTTTATCCATCTGTTTAGACTCAGAAACATCGCCTGATCTCCTCAAACCCACTCAATGATCCTCTTAATGTATACTATTTGGCACCAAGAATGTTCACCTCAGCCGAGAGGATCAAGACATTGACCTAGCTTGAAATCCGCAGTTCAAAGATGGACAGTCAACCCAAACAACATTATAGAGCCGTGTGATGCCTTTGACATCTTGCCTCTTTCTTGTCTAGAGTTTGTTTGGGATGACTGTGAGTTAAACTATAGGAAGCTGATACCATCTGTCACCCGTTGGTGATGTATGGTTTAGAGTGGGTGGGTGTGGCCTGCTCTGTAGGTTGGTGGTATCTATAGGGTTGAGGTTAGTAGATGGGCAACATTAGCCATATATAGCAGACCAAGGATTTTGTTTTTCTAACTGCATTTGACTTTGTTTTGTCAACCTGTCTCCTGCATTTATAATCTTGCTAAGGGTAAAATCACACTCACAAATTTGTAAACTCAGCTCCAATTCCCACTGCCACAGCTGTAAAACATGTTGAATAATATTGGTGCTCTCACAGACATGTGTATCTCTACACATCATGCATATGTGAAGGTTCCTATTGCATGATAGAAAAATAGATGTATTTTGTGTTGTATGTAGCCTATGTATGCAGGAATGAGCCTGGAAAGTCATTGTTTTAACATGGCTATCTATGAATAGTGTATGAACATATAAATCATAGTGGCCCACTCATATAGTCCCCAATACACTATATCTGCTAAAAAAAAAATCACAAATAAAGAGCATCCATGAGTATCGTTCTTGTGTATCGTTCTTGTGACATGTGGCTCGTGATGCATGAACATGTGATATGCCTTTGGTCACAGAAATCTCAGTTTTTAAGGTAAAATTGATTTCAGTGGTGAGTAAAAGTCCTTGTGGTTAGAAGGTCGAGATAGGGGCGGGCAGTGACAGTCGGTGCCATGGGAACTCCAGCACCCAGGATGTGGCTCACCCGCCCTGGAGAGAGGCTGGTGTCTCAAAAAAAAGTATACCACCCCGAGAAGCTGGCCAAGGGTCAGCTTCTCAGCTTAAACTGCTTGGTCACGGGATCTCAAATAGAAGGTCCAAACATTTTTTTGTCTTTTAGTGTAAGAGTGTAAGACCACAGCCATGCTTGGAGGGTGACCTCAGAAACCACAGAAGGTCGTGAGAACACCCTGGAGGAGTCAGGTGGTGTCAACAGTGGAGGGTCTTGCCAAAAGAAAACGAGGAAGAAACTCCTTAAAATTTTCAGAGATGACTGATGGAAACGTGCACGGGCTAACTCGTTTTCACGGTATTGCCAAATAACTGCTCAGGCCAAAAAGAAATTCATGTGTTTCCAGTTACATGACTCACAGAGCTACACTGAGAAAATATTCTTACTCACTTGAGTCTGTATCCAGACTCAGGCAATGTCGCCAAAATGAGTATGATTTGAAACTCAGCCTGAGCCTGGGGTGATACTCAGGCAGATCCTGAGGCTGGTGCCAGCTGAGCCTGGGGTGATACTCTGGCTCTGCCTGAGTATCATCCACAGGGTCAGGCTGAGTCTCAAATCATACTCATTTTGGCGACATTGCCTGAGTCTAGATACAGACTCAAGTGTGTGAGAATATTTTCTCAGTGTAGGGTCGGTACACTGAAAACTTATAGCTGTATAAACTAATCAGTGTAGATCACTTTAGGGTGCTCAGTTTGATGCCGTCTGGGGGGAGCACCTTGTCATCATTTGGGTAATCATATGTGATTACAAAGGGTCATCATATTGATTACCTTTTACAATATAGCTTACATGCTCAGATTGATAGGTGTACAGCCAAATTGGGCATTTTGTCAGGTTTCAAATATGTTTATAATTACCTCCCCCCTCCTGGTACTGGTAGGTCTTTATCCTTGACCCTCCTAAGCATCATGATTGGTCACATAATATATATCAATATGTATAACAAGTAAGAATTTATTCCCCCAGTTGTTACTATCATTTCAGAGACAGGAGAGGTGTCTATGTGTAAACAATTGCTAAATCATTTAATGTCATTGGAATTTTTGGCATTTTTTTCTTTCTTGAATCAATTGAGTCCCTATGAGATGGTTTTATGATAACCTTTCATTTCACAGACATTTATTGTCCTGATTAATGCAACTATTGATTCATAGATTACCTTTAGATAGTTCCTATTCTGTATTTTTGTATAGTGGAGGCCCCTAGTGGCAGAAGTATGTCATCAAAATGATGACTCTGTGCCATCACTTTGATGAGATAGGGTCATCATTTTCAAATGATGAACAAAAGTCATCTTCAATGATTACTTTTATATATGTATAAGTTTTCAGTGTAGGTCGGATTTCTTTTTTTTTTCTTTTTTTTTGTATAGAAATGTATGGGCAAATCTATCTGGTTTTTGATATCAAGGTAAGAACATGGACAAAAAAAAATAAGAAATGTGAAATATATGCAAAAGATGTGTCTTATAAAGCCATTACCTATACACCCAAAGATTATATCCATGAAAAATTGTTGAAAAAATCATAAAAATCTCAAAAATTCTTAAAAATTCTCAAAATAAAATTAAATTCTAGGGTCAGCCCTGTTTTGTTAGGGTCGGTTGGGTAACTGGAAACAAACCTTTTTTTATTTGGCCTCAGTAAAGGTATACGTAAAGAAAATAGAGAATGGAGAAATTACACCTCTTCCCCATGTCATATGCCTAATAATAATGGTTGATTCACCTTGATTGTCAATACAGATAATTTAGATACCTCCAGCACACAGTTAGTTTTAACCATGCATGCACGTTTTACCTTCCTGATCTGACAAGAATACTTTAAGCAATATGAAAACGTGCACGTTTTAGTTCTTATAGTTCACGTTTCCCTTTTGGCAAGACCCCCCGGAGAGATTACAAGACAGTGTACGGGTCACATGGTGCACGGCTCTTAATAAAGAACGTACCTGTTTTTATCATTATCTAAACAGGAGTGTACCCAACATTGTCTTCTACCTAAATAATAGTAATTGGGACAGATGCTAGATTACCCGTGATGCCCTGATGAGCGGTCATTAAACGATTGTAACCACGCAGCACCAGTCTCGAAGTTAGCTTAATTTGACAACGGTAATACCAACGGTCTCATCCAAAATCGGTCCTAGTGTGTAGAAGTCATATGTTCTTAGTAACAATGTTAAATCATGATAAAATGCTATCAATTGGTAAATCGCATGAGGAGCTGCAAATACTGCACAGATTGCGACTAATTAATGCAATGAGCATACCACGGCACGTAATTAGTTCAACACAAACATTAGCAGTTGGGTAAGGGCCAAAACCCATTACCCGATTTAGCACCAATCGGTATATTTATCGGCTGGAAATTGCACAAAACACATAGATATTTCCCAGTTTGAGGTGAGAGGATGCTGAAATCTAGGAAAAATTCCCCGATTCTGTGGCCGATTGTGTAGGATTTTTATTCTTCCATTCCCGATTTTACACATCAAACATGTTAGAAAATACTGGCAGGTGATATATTGGATTGTACCATTATCGTGTTAGGAATAATTTTGTTGCAGCATTGATTCCCAACCAATTTGTATCATGTGGCACATTTTCCAGTACAATTCTAAAGCAACACATGTTGAAAGCCCTACAATAGCCGATTCTGCAACCGATTTTGGTCTGTATACTTATATTCTGCTAGTTTTACAATCGTCTACTGGGTTTGGGCCCTAATTGGCAGCCAAATCCCTGGCAAAAAACGCCAACTCCCCCACTGTTGTTGTGAGTCGGTGCAACAGACTGACTCCCTCATAGAAACATCGCTCCACGGTTATTTTGGGCGCGGGTCTTGCCAGGAAAAGCACCCAGTACCTTTCTTTGCCCGGCGCCGGAAGCAGGTCGACAGATCGGGCCGGAGCAGTGTAACAAAAAGTCATAAAACACATGACGAAAACAAACGTATCGCATGCCGATGATGTGAACATGTGTAAAAAGTGTGAGAAAAAAAGGTATATGGTGGTTGTTGAGTACTGTGGTGTAGTGTGGCTAATGTTCGTTGGTGTCGCTAGTATGGGTTTATTAAATGTGGTCTGCACTGAGTAATGTCAGTGACAAATGGACTTATTATCGCCTGCTATATATCCCCCATGCATTGTGATCACAGGAACCTTGTGGTGACATTGATGACTGTAATCTGATTATCATCATCAAATTAAGCCTCTCTCACAAAGACACTGTGACATGAAACCCAACCTATATAGATATGGACCAGTATGCAGGACCACACACATATTAATCAAATGACATGATTACCCCTGAACTTATCTTCACATTCCAATGGAACGTACATAAATGATGTCACCAGCTACCCTTTATAATTATATGTACATGTACCATAAACTTCTTTGTTTATGTGTGTGTGCGTGTTTTTTGGTTTGTTTTTTTTTATTGTTTTTTTTTTTTTTTTGTAGTTCCCCATTATGCCTACACGTGACACCCCTAGGCAGAGATAGTTTCTTAACCCTCCCCAGGTCATTCTCAGTGTACAGGTGGTATTAGCCTTGCCCTGATTAACCCTTAATGAGATGGGATGGCTTCATTAATTAACCCAGTACCGAGGTGTGCCAGTGCATGACTGGTATGGGAATGGGTGTCATGGCGAGTGCTGGCCAGGTGACACCTCTGCTATCTCCAATATTGCCCCCCAGAGGACCAATCAATCACCATGTCACCATGAGTAACTCTGGCACGCGTCCGAGAGCAGCTACCCCAAAGTGGTACCCAGCAGATCTTTAATCACTCCATTTTGTGAGCGGCTCAGATTGACTCAGATCTGCTCATATTCCCTCTTGGAGCCTATCGGAGATTTCTGAGGAGAGCAAGCTGCTCAATCTATAAATTACTGGTTTTACGATGAGCTGATAAGTCATTATGGCTCGTCAGTTCCATATATTTTATCTATTTTTATGGTATCCAGGATTCTACGTACGAATAATTACAGAACTAAATGGGTCACTGATTGTATTGACGTTTTATTCAGCGCTCCTGCGTACAATACTAGCCTTTATGAAGGATTTGTCGTTGAAATATTTACTCTGTGTTGAAGTATACAATGCATGCACATTACTGTGCAAAACATGGACGTTTTTCATCTGTTAAATGGGTTGTAACAGGTAAATCTGATTCATATGTGAAGAGGACATGAACCCACCCAGTGCACAAAACCCATTTATCAGCGGAAAGAGTGGCTTAGCTTACACAAAACAGAACCCACTCCCATCCTTAACGAAATAAAGCCTGTATTGTCTCCTCGCATGTTCCGAGAGACTTCACCGCCTGGGCCTCACTGAATAAAACATGTACCCAGTGCCCGTGCACGGGGCGCGCCTCCCAGACTACAAAACTCCTAAATCTCACCTAGAGAGTGGACGCCTGGAGGAGTATAAAGGATTTAGGTGGATGATCCATGGCCTTTGATCGCTCGCCTGTGTCTGGATCCCAGTGGGTTAGATCAGTGATTATATCGAGAGGGGAGTGTGTATGATCCGGGTGGGATCTAAACATACACGGGGGGAGGTATGTGTGCCGGTCTGTGGTGAGAGAGGGATGAGAGGGGTTCAGCCAGTCACTCAGAGAGAATGGAGCCATGAGCGGCTCGTGAGTAGTACATGAGCAGTACATATAGAGCAGTGTACAAAGCACGTGTAGCATATGAGGCATGGGTACGGATATTCGGCTATTGCATAGGTAGCTGTAAATCCAGCAATTTTACGTTTAAATGCTCTCATGCCAGTCACATGGGAATGCCAGTGCATAATAATATTACTGTACCGATAACATTGTCATAGACTACGTAGTCATAGATATCGGCATTTATAAACCTGGTGTGAAAAGTCAAAGAAAATGTGCACTGGAGACAGGGAAGCTCCACCATCTCTTTCAATTGATAAGCGTGGTTGACAATATCAATCAAAGTTCCCATATGTTCATGACACATGAATAGTCTGTCAGCAATAACATAACGGTTCAATCATGTCTGATCACCACTGCCCCTGGGCGTGAGTGTTTGGGGGGAGGGTGGGAGGGTTAGTCTCACGCCTCACTACCGGCACAGACACATTGACCTCTTGTCATACGGTCTGGTGGGTTACAAGTGAGAGGTGCCATGCTCCAGTGCGTCCTATTCAGAATTATTAAGCGATTTGTGTCTATTAGCATCTGAGTCCTGTTGTGCCCGAATACAATTACCATTAGCATTAACTGTATACCAGTGCTATGTAATACTATGAATGATGGTAGGATAGGGTTTGATTAGGTTAATGTGATAACAGGGTATAATTTGAAGGTTGCACATGACATCTAGGATGGTAAATTATATGTCATACAAAAGTCATTTGAATTGCTATCTACGCAACCTTATATTTGACATGCATTCAGGGCATAACATTGATATTATTATTCTTGGCATTTGACATGCATTCAGGGTATTACATTGCTATCATTATTCGTGGCCAGTGGGGCCCCTCGGTTGTGGACATGCGCTAAAAAGCAACCTTTATGTAACCTAAACACGCACAGACCTCTCCTCCTTCATACCCAACCCTCAGCTGGTCTCGTAAATGTATAATTACAAAAATTAGAGCAGCACCCCCATTCCACCACCTGTAGACCCAGCCCTTCCCCTGTCATAACAGTAATATAACAACAGGGGCGGATCCAGGGGGGGGGGCTAGGGGGCACGTGTCCCCCCTAGACCCCCTGAAAATCGGCCCGGCTACGACTCTTAACTATAGGGCTGACCCGGGATACATTATCAACCAATGAGAGCAATCCCTACATTCACTGCAGAATTTTTTGGGTACATTATGTAACACCTGGTACCCACCATGCAGGCTGTTATCAGTGCATGTCTCCCCAGGTCTCAGATAAAGCAATGGCGGATCCACTGGACCTCAATACTAAGCCCTATAGGAAGTGTAGCCCGACAGCCTGGTTCGGTTGTACCCCCTCCCGACCCAATTTTCCTGGCTGTGCCCCCCCCCCAGACCATCCGTTCTGGATCCGCCCCTGAACAATGTGGGAACATGCGAGGAGGCATTCTTTATACTACTGAAACCGATGGGAGCTTGCCCAACTTACTGCCCAACCACACCACCAAATACTAGTACACACACAGTAGTTTCAGTCTCCTCCACGGTGAAACACCTGGCAGAGAGCCAGGCTCACCCAAACAACTGTCACTGCCCCCGCCCACCTGTACCCTCCCACATCTCCACCATGGTATCTGTCCCCTGCCTCACTTAGCCTTTAACGGGCCCCCCACAGCGCCAGGATCCTCCCAAGATGTTACAGGCCTATAATAATCACCCAAATATGAGTAATTACAGTAATGGATTAAAACATTAGAGTAAAAAGAAGATCACTTTCTCGCCAAGCCTCTGCTGCTTCATGGCTAATTTTTTGTCCTCTGTTTTTAGCTGCGGCCTGTTTCAGTGTGTGCCTGTGTCGACCGCAGTGTTTGCGAATTATCAGACAGTACACCCGGTTCTACCTGTTTTTATTTCATTATTTACATCGCAGGTCAATATTCATAACTGTACTGGCCACGAACCATGTACGATTGAGAGGCAACTAACGAGGTCTTTTCTCTCAGTGTCTCTTCCAATGGCAAATAGGTGATTCATACATACATGCATTTCTGCCGCTAAGATTAGATATACGGTATTACATAGGAGTGGATTCAATTCATATATATATATATATATATATATATATATATATATATATATATATATATATATATATATATATATTTCATCTTTAGTCAGGGCCAACAAAGAAAGGGGTATAAGGGTAGAGGTCCTGCCAAAGACCAAATGATGAAAATATAGTCAGAAGATGCCCATGAAGAAATCATGAGCAATACAGAGAAATTCTGGGGGAGCTCCAGGTAGCAGGCAGAAGGGGAGGGGGGTCAGTTTAGTTGGAGGGCGACAATCCAGTGCGTTGTAGCTACATACAACATGATCATTGGCTCCCACCCACGTACGTTCCATTAATGTGATACAACACACACACAGGCAAAAACCACGTGGCTACATGTAGAGCCGGGAGGGCAAGACCTAGAGGCCAGGTATCTCAGTCAGGTATACAGCAGAGACACCTCCAGCAGACCCACCCAAAGAAATACAAACACCCCTCGCTGCGGTCCCAAACCATACTGTCATCATAGATCTAAAGAACTGGGTGGTATTCAGGCCCCCTGCCTCCCAATATGTATATACATTTCACACAGTGCGCCGCATGGCCATTCGATATTGGTATAAATAGGTGAATCGCATCGACTCCGAGCTACTCTTCGTGTGTACCATCAATTCTGACATTTATACTGACCCCCGGTGACTGCAGGGTGTCTATACACTCGGCTGATGCTCAAAGTTCAAATGTCTTAAGAAATAGGGCATGTACTTCTAGGAGCACCATATCTCTCATCTGCTTTCTGTAGATACACTGTACAATCAGGGGGAGACCTAGGATTACATATATATACATGTACAAGGTCTGTATCGGTGCTATACTTCGTCCAGTACCTGACAGGTGCTGGTCCTGGGTGAACAAAAGATACTGCCGGAGAATGAGGGAGAAACAGACAGAGATAAAGAAAGAAAGAAAGAAAGAGAGAGAGAGAGAGAGAGAGAGAGAGAGAGAGAGAGAGAGAGAGAGGAAGTGCTATATTAGAGAGACAGAGAAGTAGTCGGGACGAAAGAGATAGACAGGGGGTGGAGATGACACCTTCCTGGCTGAAATGGAAAAAAAAGAAAACTAGGAAAGAAAAAAAAGAACATGAAGCTACATGGGCAATACAAGTGAACCATTAGAAATATTTTGTGACTTACCAAAGACCTCATGCCTGGTGAGGATGCACACACCTATTAGTAACATCATCATAGTCCGTCTTTGTAATAAACTATCTGTTAAACTCCTCACTGTCCTACTGCAGCAAACTGTGGACGTAACACACGATAATAAATCACTAGTCTCCATGCTTCCCTCTTTTATGTTTTTTCCCCTGATGAATAGCAAGTATCAGCAGTATTTTATATATCAGCTCCTGGTTTCCCTTTATAAAGTTTATGTAGGGGA
Source organism: Acholoe squamosa (assembly GCA_949317995.1). Lineage (NCBI taxonomy): Eukaryota > Metazoa > Annelida > Polychaeta > Phyllodocida > Polynoidae > Acholoe > Acholoe squamosa. Next base: position 50,649,387 of record OX439039.1, read on the forward strand.
ATTCCCAACTATCTAATAATCACAACACATATCGTGCAAGGTAACTTGGTAGAGGTCCAAGTGGTCAAAGTGAGTGCCCCTTCCTAAGGTAAGACACGTGGACAGATATGTTAGACCCTTTAGGCTGATGAGAAGTGCTTTCCCTGGAGAAGGAAAACGCTGTGCCCTGGAGAGGCCGGCGACTTGGAAGAGGCACACGGGACACACCTGGGGTGAGGCCGGGCTGCCTCCAGGCGTCCCTCCATGGGACGGGGAAACAACCTTGATGTAGGTAACTGATTGTTGTTCTGGTTCTAGTGCCCCTGCGTTAATATTCCTTGGGATTGTTGACCTTGATTTATATACTCCCTGTTTTTTTACACTGTGACTGTTTAACTGCAATATTATACTTCAATATGACATCAAGCAGGCTCTGTTTATCTTTCTATGCTGCCAGTGACCCTTGGGGTGATCCTTTATGTCCTCATTGTCAATATTCCTCCTGGGTATTGACACCGTTGTCTAATGCAGATATCACAGGTAATATCTCCTCCAGCAGGTGGCCTGCCTGTCCACACTGCCGTCACTATCTGTATCACCTGGACGACATGCAGTGTTGGCAGCTGTAAAATCCACACTCAACCACTTTCCTTCTCGCAATAGAAAATGACAACGACCCACTCTCTGTTAACAAGCTGTTTTTATGCCACTATCCCCTGATATGGTAATTATGCAATAGCAATATATGTAGCTAGCGCTGAGTGGCGTGCTTGTTGGTTGAGTGGTGGTCTGAAAACGCGCCGACTATAACTTGTTGCATACCCACGTGCGCGTTGGCATCTGTCCCGTGTGTTACTGGTGAACGTACACGGTGGGTGCCTCACTCCCTTCCGTCCTGCAGCAGAGCCATATGCCAGCCTCTTCTGCTGCTGCTGCTGCTGCGCCCATCGACCACCGCCTGTCAGTGGTGACTACATGCCAGTAGACGGCGATCTCAGCCCCGACCACCAACCTCCACCCATCAGCCAATGGCCGACCTGCTCCGATTAGCCTGCCACCTAGCAGAGGACTGATGAACCAGTGCATTGTGGTGAATTTGTGTACAATGACTGTGAATGCTCTATTTTGCAGTGCTTTATGGTCTATGATATACAGAAGAAACATACCGAGAGTTATTTAATGCAATGCATTACGACCTACACTGCCCTACCTACCTTAGGACCTCATGGGACATTCTTGGTTATTGTAAGGTATATAGTTGCTTTGTGATTTGAATAAAATGTTTCCTTATAATATCCTAGAAAAATCACGAATTAATGCGGATTTATAAAGGTAGTCGGGCTCTGCGGATCCTGAACAATCAATTTCACAAAGATAAGACAGGGATTTCCACAACAGGGTGTCTAAAGAGACAAGGATCATCGCCACAGGTGGACTTGTTTATAAACCTTCTGCATAGTGAATTAAGTGCGTGTAATTTGGCCAATGTCCATTTGATCTCCTATCATATATGTATAGATAACATAACCATTTACAGAAAGAAAATTATGGATCTATATGATATATCTTAGCTTCTCAAACCAAGGTCAATATTTGTACCTACCAACGCTTTAAGGATCAGCAAGAGCATTGGCTTTCAAATCTACTTTTGAACAATATACACTAATGTAGATTCTATGCAATTATAGAATGCAAAAAAAAAAATATCCATATGGCTAAAAGGAAAACGGAAAAAAGACACAGATTAAGAGAACTTTATTAAGTGTGTGTACTCGTAGGGGCCTTGAAACGGTAACGGTTTTGTACATCTTACATGGACTAGATTAAACTCAACCCTCGACAAGATTCACATTATAAACACAGTCTGGAGCAAGTAGTACCGGAAGTCCCATCATCCCTACACCACGGATACCTCATACCCCCTCCTCAGCACCACTGGGCCACCACCAGGGCGCACCACCAACCGAGAAGTGCCCACACGAGAAAAGGAGAAAAGGGCACCAACCTGCCCCATAAGTCACCCTTAATCACCTGAAGGTGTGAATATTCTGGGCGAGTTCATTTTGTCTTGTCTGGAGTATTTTGTATGAGGATAGTCTGTGGCACATAGACTAGAAGCTGCTTTGGTACAGTTGGGTTGAGGGAGAGCCTGTAGACTTTACTACTGTTCCTCCACCTGTACTGTTGGTCTGTGGTGTTCTGTTCTGAGGTGTGAGTACAATCAACATAGCTCTGGTTATCGCTCTTTTGGCAGGGTTTGAAAAGGGAGAGTGAACTCCTTGATCCCTTACTAGTAAAATGAATGAAGGGAGACGCTAACAGTAAAAAGCTGTGGTAACCAAGGAAGTAAAAAAAATGAGATATACACTTTACATAAGAAATGAATGTTGTTTAACTAAACTATCATAAAAAATTAGGCATGTACAACCTGTACAGGTAGTTCACTCTCTACAGTATCACACCAACAGAGTTAAGACTCCAGAGAGAAACACAACCAACACCAAGTTTCCTGGAAGTATGAGAAAAATGCATGTCCACATGACATTGTAATTCACGATATCTCACACCACTCCATTTTACAATATACTCCCACGCGAGAAGGCGGAGAGTGGATGTGGGGTTCTCCAGAGTATGGTGCCTCTTCTAGGCTCTTGTCACGATTCTCTAAAACCAATAAATGGAAGCATACAAGTGGTTTTCCCTACAAGCAGTGTATATGTATCTCCTTTAGAGCATATAGAGCTAGATCTATGTCAAGCCACCCTATTATATGGAAGGAGCGGCAGCCTCCTCAATGAGCCAGACACCAATTAAAGCTGCTACAAGATCTCAAATATATGGATCTTCCACTTTCTACATGTCTATCATCACAGTACCTGTTACAGTGTTCTGGTGAAATCTCAATCTATTTCGTAAGTTCTAACCATGTTAAATTTAAGCATATGTGTGGAAATAAAATGTTTCCAGCATTTTATTCAGTCTTGATTGCACCAGCACAGTGGCACCATCTGAAGCCATAAAGCAAAGTTGTATTCCCTACTGGTGGTGACTTTGCTTTGGATGTGTGGCAGGGGAGCAGGCCACTCAGTGCTGTCACGGGGAGACTGTGACTATTACTAATTAACCAAGTGGATTCCCTCCCCACCAAAGGGCCAAAATGATGTCCTGTATTGTGCATATAATGGGACAGCTATTACCAGAATAGATCGCCCCCTATTACATAGGGAGGGGTATAAAATTCTATGAAATACAAATCAGAAAAGGCTATACCAGATTTTATACCAGCTTTAAATTTATGATATTCCAATCTTCAGAGCGTCATGAAAGGCCTCAGGGAGAAATTGGTACAATTTCCATGTTCAAGGACTATCGCATTTCGTGCTTTTAAATTGAGCATATCTTTTGATGGCCGATGACTATCACTAAGTGTCCAAAGTGGGGATAGTTACTCAGATATTCGCATGTGTGCATGCACAGACCTGTGCAGTCCTTTTTGTCTGCTCGAAAGCAATTTCGGAAATCGGTAATTGGCATCACACCTTAACCCTCTGGCTTGTAGATTCCACCTTGTACATGTGTATGTAATGTATGCACTAAACAAAGTTACTTTAGAATACTAGCATAGAAACTCTGGAATAATGTTCCTAACATTTAATCGATTTAATTCAAAAGATAAGATGTTTTAGTAACAAATCCCACAAGTACTCCCTATAGGCCATACTGATCTCATACCATACATCATAGTTTATAATGATGGTTGTGAAAGTTACATTATACATCACTATACACATAGAATGCAGTATCAATTTTCAGAAGGCTCTGTCACGACATTTTCTCCCCTCTTCATGATTTAAAGACATCTAAAGGTTTGTCTCCCTGTTTGTAGCTATCACTTTCTTAGCACACACTTGACACATTAATGATGAAAGACGATCATAAGATAAACAGGCCCCGTTAGACACCAAAGGGCTTCATCCAATTATACCGTCTGCACAAATAGCAGACGACAATCCTTCTTACATTGTTCAAACCGCTACGTGCTCAAGCGTGCTATTGTTATCCCGACCACCGACATCCCCAACGGTACCGGGGGGTCCAAATTATTTCGCAATTTGTCTCATTAAGAGGATTTAATTAGCATCAACCTAGGTCAGATCAGGAAACAGCACCTGCGGTTAAGCCTTGTCTCCTAATTAAATATGAATACCCATGACCTCAGAAAGTCCCTGTGTTATTTCTACGTCTATACGAGCAGGTAGGTCTCATTCATTATCAATACTACTGGGGGTGAGGACTGACGAGATTCAGTGTGTGTCCATATAAAAAGAATCATTTCTTTGATCACATGAACAATGCATCAAGTCAGCATTAGATGTGTAAGACTAATCAGAGCTGACGGGGTCATCTTCATTGATTAAATGTCGCCTAAATTAGTCAGTGTTTCCATCAGGCTCCCAAAATGACTGCACTTTTTGTGTAGATCCAGAAACACCCGCAGCATGTTGTTGTGTTGTAGATGCATGTGTTTGTTGTTCTTTGATTGACTGAATGGTGTTTACAATACAACCACCATGATGGTGATTTCGTAGAGGAACTAGAGACAATCAACTGAGTTAGTCATCACAATGTTAAAAAAATTGTTGTATGACAAACCCAAGGTTCTATCTATCATATACGATGGCACCACCAAGCGACTGAGCAGTACATTGTTTTTCAGTATTTAACATGTTGATTGTTTTTTTCTTTGGCATACATATTTTCATTTTGTGGTGACAATGACCCAAGCCATCCATTGTATGAAGCTTATACCTTGCATTAGGGAGGTATACACAGAGCCTCTTTGTTTATATTAGATACCCTCCTATTATCAAAACGCCATGTGCTAGCTCTAGAGCTAGATGACCCTTGTGGTCCAAACCTCATCTTTCTCATGGCATCATCACCTTTAATCGACCCATCTGTGTTTTAGTGAACAAGTTAACAGACCCTTAATTACACAATCCATCATCTAGAAATGACTGGCCCATTGTGAACTGAAGCTCTGTCTTAAAAAGTGATGTGTCGTGGGTGACTGATGGGTGTCATGGGTGAACATGGAGCTAGCACCTTCACTTGGAGTGCACACAGAAGGAGTGTGGATGAATTTAAATGCTGTGCGCCTATTCACACTTTAATTACAGCCCCAGGGCATGCAACGTGAAAGGGGTGTGAATTTAGTTTCAGATAATGACTGTGATCACTTTGTATTCCATTATTATGGCTTATATATAGCTTTGTGCTCTCTTTGGCTCTGATACTACCAGGTCAAGAATGTGCTGTCCTATAGACCTATTTACATTCATGTGGGAAAAGAAATTACGACATATGTACAATAGCAGGGGAAGATAGATTGTAGGTGCTAGTGTCTTGCCTTTTTTGAGTTGAATCGTTAATCATTATAAGTAAATGATTTCTTTTAAATGAGTTTTAAAAAACATCTGTTTTCCTGATACACATACTATAGGCCTACTCAATACAAATTATAGATATAAACCGGATTAATAACGAATATCTGACCGACAGTACAACCCCAAATGAAGACACAGTAAATACCGGTCGTTAAAATATATAAATAAATCGAAGTTACCACCCATATTATACATTGATCTGAACAGCAAACACCGATAACCCAGACACATGATAGTCACGACCTCGTGTGGTTGATTTTAAGCACCTGTAGAAGATCACCTATAAAGGCGAGCATTAGAGTTGGAAAAGAAAAGAAAAACATTTTAAGAAGTTTTTACGAGCAGCTCGCCTTTCGCTGTCTACACTTGCTGAAGATCCACTTCAGTCAACTCCCAAACTCACCGCCACCTTCACTTTGGTACATTTCAATCCCTGCTATTTTAAGATTGTGAAACATTTCCAAAGGTGTCAGGTACACTGCTCTACTGTGTACTCCATGCAGAGTACGCCTGGTGACTTTTTACTGAAGATTTTAGTGTATTTTTGGTGAGATTTTTGTTCCCCTGTTTTTGCTCATGTGTGAGATGTTTGCGGTCAAGACGAGGTGTTCGCCCACGCGCATTCCGAGTTGCAGCAGGTTGCCTAGAAATAGTGTAGGTCCGACAGGTAAGCGTACTATTATGGACGACATGCAGGAGGTGGGGTATTCCCCTCCATACCTGTACACCACTATACACTACACACCTATACAGGTTTATAACAATATTTTTTCCCAGTTCATTGGGGGTGGAGTTGTACCTAGAGCTCAGAATGAACGTTACCATAGGTATAATGAGAAAGGTAAAACATAAACGGTGAAAATAAAATCCTGGAGCAACATAACCATAGTGACCAATAAACGAGCTCGTATACATGCTCGCAGTGATGTGAGTAGCTCAGCAGTTGGAGCAGATGTAAGCAGGTGCCTAAAATAGGCTACCCACCATATCCCACCCCTTAAACAGCTGTTTAGGAGCTGGCTGGCATTATGACAACATGTGCTGCTCGTCATAAGCTACTCACCTGCCTCCAGGTTATAACTTACTGGAGGGGTCAGCAGGGCAGACACTCGTGGGCAGCTAAAGGAGAAAGAGGCCGCCTGGAGGACCTCTCTGTGCTTCTAATTGTGCAGGTCATATAGCCCGGTCCACCAGGCCGAATAATGTTTAGTGGTAATTCGTTTGAGGACCCTCTTTTTTATGTTTTACAAGGTTAGGCCTACCTTTCCATCTTGGTGATTCCTTTAAGATACTCAGCCCCTTGATCTTTCAGTGTTTGGTAATTATTCAATCATTATTTTGTTATTCATCAGGTTAAACAATTACCACATTTTTATCTTTTACCCTCCCTAAGTGATATCTTGACATTTTCCTGTTGGCAAATTAAATGATAATATAACCTGAAATATAGGGAGAGTGTCATTAAGTGTAGATAAATCTAATCCAAATGATACTACTAGTTTTTGTAAAATTCAGAAACTTGGCAAGCAGAGACATTGCTCCTCATTAGTAAGCAAAAGTGTAACTGATGCATGTGTAGCCATAAACCAGTATCCAGAGCCAATATAAACATTGGCAAGGGTATCATGACTGTTTGCATTGTCTTGTGAACAGCGTGAAACATTGCCTAGAACATGTATTTCTTATGTAAGATGAAAGGTCGAATCTATCAGAAATCGTTGATCTTGCCATTTTAGTGATAGTTTACAAAAATTACATCAGTTACATACATTTTGAAAACACATGTACATGTATAAGGACAACACACTGACGTGTAAAGCTGGTAAGCTCAGTCTCGTGTTTGAATGCAAAAAAAGCACATCTACTAACTCACTGAGGAGGCAGAGTTGGCACACATGCTGATACAAAATTTACAAAATCTGTCATAATAATGGGCACTAATAGGCCAGACTCGCAACAAGATGACAAAGAGATCCTGAGAGAGAAAAGGTATCAAGATGTGATATTCATGATATGAGATGGTCCCTAGTGACACCATGTCATACACAATCATGTGTATGTTAACGAATGGCTGCCTGGAGCAAAAACACCCAATGACAGCTCAGTATAAAGGAAATGTTTTTTTAGAGGGACAATACAAGCACAACATTGTTCCTCGTTATCTGACAAGGTAATTCTTATGTCAGGTAACTAGCAAAACATCCGACATGAATATACATGAATCCCCGCTATGTCACAAGAGGACAAACACAATAGAGACCACAGCCACAAGTCATTTGGAAGACTCTGGAACAAGAGCAAGGTATGCATTTTCTTTCACTTGTACCAGAGAGACGTTTATCTTATTATGTAAGACCAAAAGTATATACAAAATATGCAATTCATGTTGGTGAACATCGTGTTCTTTGATCTTTATGTAGGATAGCACCGGGGTACATTGTATTTATAATCAGTAGGAGCTATCCAAGCAAGGTTAATTATTTGAGATATTTTATAAATAGTGTTTGACGAGTAAGATTGTAGAATGCCGGGGTAGAATGCACCATGCAGATGAATCATTGAGGTAGAAGACTACACATGTAGTCTTGACGACTCATTAATATGCCTCACCAGCAGAAGAACTGTCTCTTCTTGGTACCAACGTGTGTAAGGTGTGGTAAATGTCTACAGGTGTGGTAGTATGGTGGTACCTGGTCAGCCCTCACCCCCAGACACCCACCTGGTATGACAACATGCTTACACATAGATATAGCCCCCCCCCCCGGTGCACCCCTTGCGTCTACAGTCAGCGTATCTGTTACGGTGACAGAGGGGCCGCGGTCAGGGCTTAATTTGGATAGGCTGTTTTTTTTTGGACACTAGTCACTGGTGACAGCATTGTCAGCCTATATAATGCTATTGCACAACACATAACATTGAACACCCTTTCTGTGATTGTTACTCTTGGTGTAGTATATAAAGCTTCGAGTTATATTTCTCCTACACACTTGACTGGCGGGTGGCGAACTGGAAGGGCGCAGCGGGGCACCATTAGGTGTCCCCCCTTCTGGTCACCCCAGCGCCTGGGCAGACCGGCTACCTGGCCTGGTATGGGGGTTAATCCCCCTGTCCAGTGCGGGCCGGCTCTAGCCGTTCTGTCCCCAGTAGGTCCACGTATGGTGGGCACTGCAGGGTCCAGTGGCCTCCAGCCAGTCTGGTCTGGGGCCCTATGGACGACCTTTGTGGTTAGACAGCCGGTGGTGACTTGGCACCGGCATGGTGGCGGCCATGGCTGCCATCTTGCTTTTCATGGACCTGGACCTTCCTACAGTGGTTTACATCGCTTCACTCCCTACCGGACCATACCTCATCTCATCTCATTTCACTACAACTCCCCTGGTAAGTCAACCTTACTTACTGTCTCACTTAGGGTCTCCTTTATTGGTGTACTGTTTGTGGGAAACTACCTCCAGTTCGGGCTCATGGTGTTGGTGCACGTCGCAGACCTAAGTGTGCATCCCAGTATAATCGTTTCCTTGACTAGGTTCAGCATGCCCTGGTGTGTGTGCACTCTAAATGTATGGGTTTATTGCTCTGCATTTATTGGGTACAGACACCTGTGGCATTGTTGCTAACTAAGTTACCTATGTCTTGGTCTCTGGGTGCCGTCTGACCCAGTCTGTGCCGACCCATGAGTGGGGCCCCCACGGTTCGCCCTGGGGGAACCGGGTAGTGGTTTGTAATGGTTGACTGTATAATACCTTGTACTCACCCTGCTACTTGGCAGGTGTTCTTTTTCACCGCTTATTACCTCGCTTCTTTCTTACTCTCTCCACCTTTCACAGGTCTTTTTTTTTTTTTTTATGGTGCGACGGTCCACTCCGCTATAGCACCTGTTCCCTTTCAACGCTTCGCGCTTGGGGGGACGAACCCTTTAAAAAAAAAAAAAAATTTCTCCTATATAAGCTTCTAGAATAGAATTCTATGCTATATACAAGGTATAGAAAAGAAGCTAGCCCCACAGGGCTACTGATAAGGAATAGGATAGAATTTCGCCCCGCATGTCTATTAATTTCAAAATACTGTATACAACCAATAGGGACAGTATCATTAGGGTGTAGAGCTGCTCCTTTAGTTCTATTAGAAGAGAAGAATGTTATCATGGTTTGAATAAACCACAATTTCTATAAAAGAAGAAACCATGATAACAACCCTCTCTTCTAATAGAACTAGAGGAACAGACCTAAACCCTAATGATACTCTCCCTATTGGTTATAAATACAGGATGGGTGACCAGTGACAGGAAAGTCAGCCTAACCGATATGCTGACCGCAGACGGGTGGGGTGCAGGGTGCACCCATAGCCACGCCCACGGTAATAGATGAGAGATCACTACATGTAGAGGGAACTCACAGCCATACACGTTTAAAGACATTTATTTTTGTAATCCTGTCGGTATTATGATTTTGTTAAATGAATGTCCACAAAAATCTAATTCTATGTAAATTCCATTCCCCATTGACTGCTACTAGTAAATTATCCAACCATTTGCCTGCATGAATATCATCCTCAAATACAACAATGGGTATTGACTCCGTTCTGTTAATAGGAAACAAAATAAAGATAGAGCAAAATTGTTCGGAGGTTGGTTCATTGGGTGCAAACTCTTTCATTCTCCTTCCCCTCTAAGCTATGCTTATCAAGGACCAGCATATTGCTTTGGGCTATTTGGACTCAGCCACATTCAGTACAAATGCTGAGTGTCACTATGTTAATCCATATTAATTACTAACTATTGAACCTAGAAAGCCTGTGTGTAAGCACATCAAGACCATTGCCTGAGGCATCGAATAAGCAGGTTCGTCTCCCTGGACCTGTTGGACATATTTGCACAGTTTTGCCAAGCTAATTTAGAAAAGTGCCGGTTGCGTCTTGAAATTATGAAATGTCCCCTTTAGAAGCCCACGGATTGTAAAGGAATGAAGGTCAGGAAATAATACAAATCATATTCATGGGCAGTTTGGCTGTATGGGCAGTTTCGCTGATAATCATACAGAAATGTTATATGCAAAAGAGAACATGTATAGACAACCGAAAAGCAATATGAATATAATTATAATGTACAAATGATTTACCAGTGCACCTCCTCCCAAATTTAGGCTATAACATGGGACGATTTACAATAATCCATATTATAATCTTCTTCCCACTTGCTTTAACGTCTCATACTCTGGTAGACCCTGGTTTTCATCACTAAACTTCATCGTTAAAATCTATTTTGTGTTGTCATAGTTGTGTTGATCATCTTATAAAGTTTTGTTCTTACATCCGCAGTACACCCATAGAGTGGATGGAACTACACAGACAGCATAGACATATTCCCTTGACATCTAACCTTCTGGATCAACATGTAACAAGTCGTTACGTTAGATCTCAAGCAGGGGCCCTAAGAGAAGCTATAAGTATATACGACGAGTTGCTACTATATTTTACCCCAGGCGCACGTGTCTTTCATCGCACCAAGTTGCTCAACCTAACTTTTTTTCCCTGGTCACCTCTGTTTTAAAGTACAGACCCCCACAGCTACTTCCCATATTTCTCCTGTACCCATCACCAGGTGGGTTGACCAGCAGGATGAGGTGCTTCTAACCAGCCTTTATAAGAGGATAGTGAACAAGTAACCAATGGATAACTCATGACGAGTGTGTGTTAGTGAAGGATAATGACACGAGGCCGTAGGCCAAGTGTTATTAGCCTTTGCTAACACACACGAGTCATGAGTTATCCATTGACTACTTATTTTATACCACGAAACCAATAAATAATCAATATGATACCAATAAATTCAAGTTGAAAACAAAAATTATTCCCCCTCCCCGGGACTCGATGCCAGCCATTGTGTGTACACGATCGGTACATACACCTCCTCGCCCGGCAGCGGACAGCGACAGTGCACACGGTGAATAAAGACGCGTCTCGCTGTTATGTTTGTGTATAATACACCTCCTTGCCCAGCAGCAGACAGCGACAGCGGCCGTCTTGGCTCGGACAGGCAGCGGCGCTTTGAATGCGTCTCGCGGTTATGTTTGTGTATAATACACCTCGTCGCCCGGCAGCGGACAGCGACAGCGCACATGGCGAAAAAAGATGCGCCCGAACCGGGGGTCGATCCATGTACCTCTGACAGCTGAGCGCAACGTGCTAACCGTTAGACCACCGCGTCTCCTCCTTCTGCGCCCGGCAGCGGACAGCGACAAAGCACACGGCGAAAAAAGATGCTTCTCGCGGTTATGTTTGTGTAGAATACACCTCCTCGCCCGGCAGCGGACAGCGACAGCGCACATGGCTTTGTATCATATCCAGACGTGGTTCGAACCGAGCATTTCTCGTCAGTCCCTGTGGCGCAATGCATAGGGAGTTGGATTAAGAACCTGAGGTTGTAGGGTCGACCCCTACCATGGCAATGAAATAGTCTGTTGGTTTTAACATGTAACATATGACATGGAAGGACATGAGAGGCATGCGGTTATCCTGGATAACCGCACACCTTCCATGGATAACCGCACGCCTTCCATGGATAACCGCACGCCTTAGAAAATTGATGTTACAGCCTATAGGGTGTGCAATATCGACAGATATGTGGATGGGAATAGCCACCAAAAAGCACCCTGTAACCCAGGAATCGTGGTATAATGGCGGCTGTCCCTCCTCCAGGGCCCACTCGTCATCTCCCGGCCTAGGATGGTGGGGGCATCCTGGTGAAAAGGGGCATGGCTGGGGGAGATGACTTAACATATAGTTTTTAAACAAAAAAAAAACTTACATCATTTGTATCGTGGGTGCCGCCACCTGGCACGTGCCACAGAAGTGAAAGGCAACGCCACCAGGAACTCTGGACTCAGCAAGGGTAATTTCACAAAGTAGCAAGAGAACTATACAGTGAGATCTCGATAATCTGCCATGCCTGAATCCTTGTAAAAATTGGTCGGATCCTGAGACTGGCGGATTATTAAGTAATAATAAAGTTAATTCTTTAAGAATGGTGTCCTGTTTTGAACCTGGCTCACAACTGACTGGATCTATAGCAGCACAGGCAGTTCCCTGTCAACATGCATGACATTATATGTACTACATTGTGTAGATAACTCAGATAGCTCGATTAACGATTTGCAAGGTATTGCTCCGCCTGATAGGTTTGTGCTACGGATACCTAATGATACTTATTGATACCAAGTTGTTTTTTTGTTTGGAAAATCGTTATGGAGATGGAAAATAGCTTGTAGAGAGAAATTGGTGAATGGGGGGAGGGATACAATTCTTTTAGAAAATGTCACAGTGGTATATCAACGAGAATGTGTACGTCTTGGGGCAACTGAGTAAAATAAAACCAGAAGGGTTCATATCGTGATGATCAATTCATAAGTCCAATGTCATCCAACTGCTTAAGTTGGAAGTTAGATTTTTTTTTCATTTTATCGCTCATAACAAGCACAAAGACTATGTCTCCTGTGATCTTCCTCACAAAGTTACGACGTCCTCCTTCGAGATAAACCAACAACATAAGTTTTCCATAAGCTTAACAAAATTCTCTTTCCGTTTTACACTCATAGTTTAGCTGACTGATGGGGTGCATCCACTGCGACGGATGGACCATCCGTCTCCCTTCATCCATATTTTTCTCCATAGAAATCAATGATAAATGAAACGGGTAGAAATCAATGATAAATGAAACGAACGAAACCGAAACGAAATCCGTCGGCAGTGGACGCACCCCTCAATATGCAGACTGGTATTTAAACATGAAATGTGATACAGAACATGAATATGAATAATGACAGATTCATTGCAAAGGTATAGCTCTCATGGATAGTACAAATTAAATGATTATCCAATGAAAATGTCTTTGTTGTGGAATGTTGAGTAATATTTAGGACTATTTGTCGTTAGTGCTGAAGGAGAATCTGGGTTGGGTTAGGGCAGTGAGGTGGGTTAGGAGAGATATGCCAGAAGTGGTTTGGGAGAGGGGTAGTCTCAGTAGGAACTTCTGCCTATGTTAACACGGTGTATTCTTGCATAACATTGACATTCGCGCTCATCCCACACATGACCTGGACCAGGGCACCCTATGAAAATAGCGATGAATGGTTTTACTCTGCAGTGATCTGCTCACGAGTTGGCACATAGTCTTGGGTCTAATTCTTTATTGTACAAAATCTAAACATGCCTAATTATGGCGCCATGTGGGGAAAGGCATGCGGAATCGCTAGTATTTTAAGCAGAAGTGCATGGTTCAAATTCCTTCCTCATTTCAAAGAGGACAATTGCTGACATATATGTCTTTTATTTCTGGAGATATACATTTATTTTTGAGCATGTTTTGGGGGCAAACAGTGTATTTTCCTATCCACTGGGCTCCTTCGGGGTATGGAGCCAAATTGCATTGGTGCAATGATGTAAATTTCCATTAGACTATTCAACATTATTCTGTGCATGTACAGTTTTCTCTGTGAGTTTGTTGCCGCCTTTTAGCAAACTTATGGGTCAACAGTTTCTCACTTGTTGCAAGTCACCAGCATCATAGGTAATGGAATCAGTAAACCTAATTTTCATTCAGGTGGGGTCCTTTAGTGTCATCAGTTGATGGTCTTCACGTCCTTGATACCTGAACTTTTATCGCGGTCTCTTTATTAAATTACTTTATTGATAATTTTTCTTGGTCTGATGGCTAGGTCTAACTCATAACAACCCAGCATGCATATTTGAGTAACATCAAACATGTAGGCTCTAATCATGAATAGGGGCACATATAAAAGTGCCATTGACATTCATAAAACTCACACTGAAAACATGGAAGATCCAAAACTAGTCAGCGGTGACCACTTTAGGTCCTCACGTTGACGATACCTAACACTACAACTTTAGGTATTCAAAATGACAACTTTAGGTCGTCATCCTGATGACCTGAGTTGTCAGTATGATGACTTGGTACTGTCAGTATTGTCATCCTGATGACTCAGGTCGTCAGGATGATGCCCTAAAGTTGTCATTTTGACTACCTAAACTTGTAGTTTTAGGTATCGTCAACTTGAGGACCTAAAGTGGTTACCGCTGACTAGTTTTGGATCTTCCATGTTTTCAGTGCATTTTGGATTCAATATCATGGTGCTTTGCCAGAGCATTTATTTTGATATTTCTTCTGTATGTCTCATCATGAAGACCTAATATACATGTGACAACAATTTTGTCCGCGCCTATAAAAGTGTCAAACCGAAAATGTCAAGTCAAAAATGGCAAGAAAATGTAGTCAAACGCTCCTTTGTGTTCCCCATTACCCCTTTTGAAACTGTCATTCCCCTCTCAAAATAGTATGCACTATAACTATGGCTCTGCAAAATCACAGTGTGCTATTCCACAGATAAAACAAGTCCCTAAATGAAGAAGGTCACATCTTATTCCAACATGCTTTACTTATTGGTTTCTGCTCTCGAGTTATGACATGGTTCAAATCTGAAGAATTTTGATTACACATTTACTGTCTTTTTTCTGGAAGGATGTGATCATTAAAATGAAATCCATCACCTTTCCTATGAAACCCACAAAGTTTAGGGTTAATAGACCTACCCTTCATCCCCTCCTAATCAGTCATCTTTGAGAAGTGCTCGTCAGGGTAGAAAAATGGGAAGAAGGATGGCACATCATCTGATACAGATCCCTCCTACATGTTACCTATACCACATATACCACAGGAGCAGCACATTGGCCTAGACTAGTTCTAGTGCTAAACTCCAGATGGTGTATAGGTGCTCCCTGCTCTGCACCTCCCTTTGCCGCTGGACCTTCCGTACACTAGATGTTGAGTAGAATAAGGTGTAAACTATGAAGCACTGTATCAGAGCCCTAGTGATAGAGGACATAGAGATGTAAAACCAATCGTAATAGTATAAAGTTGGTTTAAGTGCATAGACTTCTTTTCTCCACAAAGGCCTTTATCGCTCATAGGCTCTGGCCTATATCGCTCTGGAGTAGACTGAGGGCTAGATGCCAATAAGATCACAGAACAGCAATCAAGCAACTATCCATCCTCCCAGCGTGTTATATTTGACTTCATTAGCAATTATAAAACGTCAGCCCACGCACTGCTGTATGATAGAAGTGACCTTGAGTGCAATATAAGAGTGTAGTGTGCACACCTGAGCAAGGTCACATTAGTGCCTCATATAGTCGTATTTTGCTGGTTTCCACTGGTTATTGTGGGAAATGGTCACATGGGATACCACAAAATGATGGGAAAATATGTATATAAATGTCCAATAAAGATTTTGAAGAAAGAATGCTTCAAAAAAGTGACTTACTGCCCGACCGTTTGTCTTTCTACCTGTAATACACTGTAAATGATGGATAGTTGCATTGCTCATTACTCCTAGCAGGGGCGTAGGAAGCAAATTTTTATTGGGGGGGGGGGGCAAGGGTCTCGGTTGGGGGGGGGGGGCTGCTACATGTATATTTTTATATAGGCTTAAATAGAGAATCTCCTCATTATTGGGGGGGGGGGGCTGCCCCCCTGCCCCCACCCCTTTTTTTCTACGCCCCTGACTCCTAGCATTATAATAGGTTGGTGGATGTTCTATGTGCTCATTTAGGTGGCTTGATATAAATTTCAACGCACACTGTCCTCACTTTGAATGCGAGTCATGCTTTGAATTGAGAAGTTTGACCTCCTCCTCCTGCAGATCGCGGCATTTGTCAGATCAATCTACCTGCATCATGAACCCTTGACAATATCACACCGCCATGTAAACAGGCCATTCAACAAGACGAGCACCTCAAAGAACTGACCAGGTCACCAGGTCACTCCTCCCTGACCTTTGACCCATGTGACCCCAGAGGTGAGCAGCTCACTGATGCTCATCTATAACTCAACAAAGGCGGCGCCCATCATGTGACCTAGGTCGGATTTTCAAAAGAGACTTTGTTTATAAGTCCCTGTGGAAAATAACATTTCTTTGATATTTTAGAACCCTGCTTCATGTGAAAACAGTCACAACGACTAGACCTATACTTCTCCAGCTACTCATCTACTATTAAAGGCTTGGCCATATACATGTATATGGCATATAAAGTGAGGCTTATAACCGAGGGCCCTTGCCATGCCTTCCCATGGCTAGCTATAGCACCTTAAATACATAAAATAAAGACGTCCAGAACTCGTTATATACCCGTAAACAGGGGCGGATCCAAGGGGAGGCCTAGGGGGAACGTGCCCCCCCCCAGAATCCCTGAAAATGGGCCTGGCTATGAGTGTTAACTATAGGAACTCGGGTCCGCGACCCTGGCTGTGCCCCCCCCCTAGACTAAGACCCGATTTTCCTGGTTGTGCCCCCCCACCCTAGACCCGTGATTCTCAAGGAGTCAGCGTAGTGCAAGCTCGCGAGCGTCACTATCAGATCAAATAGTCTCAATGAAATTTTTATAAAATGATATTTTCGGCAAAAGTAGTTCTACGGCGTAGGGACAGTATCATTAGGGTTGTTGTTTTATCAAATTCTATAAGAGCTTGGAGTTTGTACAGCCTTACTTATCTGGTTTGAGATAAATGCTAGACCATGTGACCACGATGGGCGGTACCATGTGACTATGCGGACTCTTTGATGTCGCACGCTAGCCCCCTAGACCACCCCTTTTGGATCCGCCTCTGGTAAAGACATTTACGTGATGAATTGACTAGATGTTGATCGCTGTGACGCAGGGGTTTTAAAAAGTGACACTCATCACGCAGAGGGTTTAAAAAGTGATGCGCCATCCTTCCTAAAAAGTGATGGTGTGACGTCCTAAAAATTATGAGCACTGATGTATAGGCACAAATGTCTGGGACTATGGAATATCTTTGCACCGTATTCACCAAGGTGGCATTAGTCGTAACCCACGATGCCTTATAGGCAGAGTGGAATGCGACCAATGCCACTTAGGTGAATGCGATGCAAAAATATTTCATGGGAGTGGTCTCATTTTGCTGACTTTCTGATCTGGATTGCCACAATCCTGATCAAAAGATGAACCAAAGTAAACATCACGTCCCCGCCTCGATCTGGGCCTGGGTAGACTAAATGTCCCTACCCTGTCTGTGGATACTGAAAGAGGCCTACCTATAAATACCTCTGTAGGCAGTAGGCCTACAAAGTTTTTATTTCCTCTGGAT
Organism: Acholoe squamosa; assembly: GCA_949317995.1. Lineage (NCBI taxonomy): Eukaryota > Metazoa > Annelida > Polychaeta > Phyllodocida > Polynoidae > Acholoe > Acholoe squamosa. The sequence goes on from OX439039.1 coordinate 50,666,988, forward strand.
TTATTTTCATCTAGGTTATTTAAAATCTAATAGGCCCTATAGACACATTTATATTGTAGGCCTACAATATTTCTGTCTATGATTTCTCTTACTAAGGTATCCTGTGGTCAGTATTCCCCTGTAATTCTTATGTACATGGCCCAGAGCAGTACGTGTACGTGGTGGCAGGCCTACCCACCTACACAAAATAGCGAGCGCGGGAAATCGGATGAGATCACTGCAGGGATCGTTGCAACGGTTTCGGATATTACAGTCGGCTATTACTTTCGCCAACAGGTTGTTTTGGATCCGGTCAAAGACCGACGGATGAATGTTGGGGTTAGTAAGACGGAGTACTCCCGCTGCCTCCCATAGGTTTAACGTTGTGACGGGGTTCTCGGCACGCCCAGGGAGCCAGTGTGCAGCCAGGGTGTAGATGCGGGGGCCTCCCATAGAGCGCAATTTTAAACAACACATTTTCCAAACCTATTTAAAAATATTAATCCTTGGAATAATGAAATAATTCGACCACTGGGTGAAAGGGCAGGACTCAAAGATGTTTATTCTTAGGTTTAGATAATATTTATGTGAACTGTCTTGTCGGGGGAACCTTGGATAGCCCACGCAACTTGTCAATTTTGGGCATTTTCTACCGAAACACATGAAAACAACCCATGTTCACCCTATCAAAATAATTATTTGTATTCCTTCCACAACTTCCATATCATAGTATATGACAGAGAATGACCTAAATATAAATTGTATGTACTTAGATTTTTATTTATTGGCTCAGTTTAACCACACTGACAGTGGAAAGTGAAGTTACAAATCTGAGCACTCTGTGCTTTGTGAGAGGAAAGGCCTAGCACAGAGGGGTCAAATTGTCAAAAGTGTCCTTCGTTTTGGGAATGCTGATCGCTGCACATCTCATTTTTCTTTTAAATGATCTCGATAATGATTTAGTTCATGTCAATAGCTATCTACAGATACCAGAATTAATTTTTAATTCCAAAGATTTCCATTTCAAAATTGCCGATCAAGTTGCGATGTTTAACATTGTGCTCTATGGGAGCCCTCACTTTTACACCCTGGTGCAAGCTGGCCTCATCTCCTATGATTAACGCGGTTCAGGAGCTCAATCTCTCGTCACCCAATACGGCGGAGTGGGATCTCTTATACTAGATTATGCCTCTTTGATCCGGTTGAAAATGGAAGAGTTTCTCACAAGGTGGTGACGACGATGTGTCATCCAATATTTTGAAGGAAACAAGCTGCATGACATCATGTAAGTTTATATCTAGTAATCTACGGTCTAAGTATTTTCCAAATGAAACGGTACGTAAACCATGGCATGTGGGACTAAAAGGAGGGGGGTAGTGTGGTCGTGGACGTGGGGGTTTCCACAACGTCGCCGACGTCTGCCGCTCAGGAGCTCTAGCTTAGAAATCTAAACTCTCATCTCTGTGCCGCTAAGGAGCTCTGACAGCTCTGTACTATTAGTATTACGGTAGTATTACTAACATCACAGTCAATGAGTCATGATCACATGATATGCCTAGCTAGTAGGGACCGGTTGGCAGGTCTCGAGGGGGGAGGGGGCTCTTATCCTATCAACTATCATTAGGTATGTGACTAAAACTTTTAAACACATGAGAGCTCTTGGTTTTTGGCACAGTCTTTTCCGCACATATGTGAGAAGCAACATGCTTTTCGAATTGTAATTTAAAGGTCATTTTTGGGTGAGTTATTGAGGTTTTTGTGAGACAAGGTTGGCCAAATTTTCGTCATGAAATTAAACTCTACAAAGAGGAATTGTCTGTGACCTTGAGCTACATTATTGCCATAATTTGAAAAGAGATATATCATAGCAAACCATATATTTCCTGAAAGCCAATGACTTTACGGATACAATGCAGTTTAAATGAAGCTGATATGACCACTAGGGTCAGAGATATGAATTTATGAATATAAAAAGTTGAGAAAAACCATCAAAATTAGCTGAAATTTAAGTTGGCTGATCCTAGAAACCTATGTGCTCGTCGATAGAATTCCTTCATATTTGGTAGAGATGAGGTTAAGACTATGTACTTGCTGTTCTATATGTTTTTGTTCGACTTCCTAAGTTCTATCATATAATGAATGAGAGATTACTAAAACATTGACCTAATTAAGGTGGTAATTAATTAACTAATTAGAGTTCATACAAAATTGAAACACTAAATCAAAGGAAATCTTGTCTTCTTGGCAGATAAAATATCAGGAACCTTATTCATCAACTATTTCTATAATTTTAAAGCTAATTACTGAGACCTATCCCTGCACACACCTCCCAAACCTGTCACAGTTTTCTAGGACATGGTCCGCGCTCATAGCAGCCCTTTCATTAACGTACCTACTATCATCTACACTCGCATATACTCTCTCACTCAGTCTCCCCTCTCACTCAGTGTGTCACTGCTAAAGAGAGACATGGACAGAGACCCTGCATCTATGCCCGGGATCTACTGTAGTGGTTTGCCGCTCACTCACTACTTCTTGATACAAGTGTTTATCTACAAATGTGTAATGTTTGTAATATATAAGGAGAAACCCCATAGAGAATGCTATGTAATAGACTGTTGGGACACACCAGCACTAAGTAAGTTTGAGACTGAATGGGGGGACTAAGGGATGACACATATGATGACTATGCGGGGCACTGACTCAGCCAGGATGTGTTATAACTGCATATATTGAGACCAGGATGTGACTCATACATGATCCATCTGTGACTCATCTTTTATTCATCCATGACTCATCTTTGTGGCACTAACCCATCTAGGATATGCCAGAACTGCATATATTAATACCAGGATGTGACTCAACCATGACTCATACATGATTTATCCTGTGACTCATCCGTTGTTCACCCTATGACTAATCTATTCCGGGTGTGAGTCACCAGCAGGATATGAGTCACCTACAGGAGGTGAGTCACCCATACTACATGGGGATCACCTGTGGGCAGAATGACTCACACAGACATGTTGTGAGTAATGCTACTGGAGAATGGAGACATGACTCAGCCTCACCACAGATTGGACTATTGACCTTTTGGGGCTATAAAAGCTCATACACACTGCCACTCAGGCAGGGGGAATTATCTTCATGGACTCTATGCTGGTGAGACTGCAGAACATTGGTGGAGCTGTGAGCAACTAGGGAGATTGGACTTACACAAATACAACCCATAGGATTAAGTGGTAGATGAGTTATGGACCTTATTGCCTGCTGCTGGTCTCCAGTGATTGGTGTTACTTCATGATATACCGTAATCTCCCGCGTATAAGGCGCGTCTTATACACGAATCAAATCGTTACTGGGTCTTATACGCGGGAGGGTAATTGCCTTGAGTTGGGGGTGCGCCTTATACGCGGGGTACCTCCACTTTCCAAACCAGAAAGATGTACACAGAGTCATATATTTTCTTTAACCAAAGAAAATGTGTAGTCTAACCCATGGTGCTCTAAATTCCCTTAAACTGCTGAATGAAACATGCCATTCTGCTCACCATAAAAGTGTTTGGAAATATGTGTACACCCCACTCACTGAGAGCTTTGTTAATTACACTATTGACCTTTTAATCAAGAGAATTCATGCAGCATTATAATCAATAATCCTGCCATAGTGTGTGCTGCCACCTGGTGTTGTATGAGCTGTATGTCATTCTCTATTCTCTACATTACAAACTACTGGTATCCCTGCATGCCATGTCTCTAGAAGACAGGCATATTTCCCTGTTATAACAGTGTGGGCCTAGATAATCAATGGGAGGGTATGATATGAACAAATAACAAATTTGGTTTGAACCTGTCTTATCTATAACTTGTTAACAAATAATGCAAATCAGAGGATTATTTCTTTCAAAAAATGAACAGAATTGTACCTTTCAAAATGATGCCAAATAACATCAGTTGTGGGCCATATGAAGACAATTGGCATCAATAGTAGTTAATGAGTTAAATGATTCCTAGAATAACACCAGGTGGCAGCACACACTATGACAGGATTATTGATTATAATGTTGCATGAATTCTCTTGATTAAAAGGTCAATAGTGTAATTAACAAAGCTCTCAGTGAGTGGAGTGTACACACATTTCCAAACACATTTATGGTAAGCAGAATAGCATGTTTCATTCAGCAGTTTAAGAGTTTATAGAGCACCATGGTATAAACTACACCTTTTCTTTGGTTAAAGAAAATACATGACCAGTTGGGGGATTGATAGGTGCAGACAATATTTGAAATGTCCCTTAGGGTTGGGTCCTTTGGATGGACCATGCTCCTTGAGTTAGGGGTGCGCCTTATACGCCGGTTTTTCAAATATTAGACTCAGGAGCAGCAGATGCGCCTTCTACGCGGATCTGCCTTCCCTGAGTTGGGGGTGCGCCTTCTACGCGGGCTGCGCCTTCTACACGAGAGATTACGGTAGTGATATGGTGTGTTAAGTACTGTGGACATACAGACACCTATAGGTGCATTCTCTGGACTATTGACTACAACCTGACTACTTAGTATTATTGATGTGTAAAAAAAAAAAAAAAAAAAAAATTTGATGTGTGTACAGTGTGTGTGATTATCCTCTATCAGAATAAAGCTAAGATCTTTAATTACCTCTTATGAGTGCTTATTGAACTAGTGCAGTGTGCGGGTATTGGCCCAGAAAGGTAACTATTGGATGATACATCTGGCAGAATAACTTGTATATAACAACATTGGTATGGAGAAAACAAGGTGAGCTTTAAAGCTGGTATAAAATCTGGTATAGCCTGTTCTGTTATGTATTTCATAAAATTGTATATACCCCTCCCTATGTAATGGGGTGCCATTTATTCTGGTAATAGTTGGCCCATCATATGCACAATACAGGACATCAGTTTTGCCCTTTGGTTGGGAGGGAAACCACTTGGTTAATTAGTAATGGTCACAGCCTCCTGGTGGCAGCACTGGGTGGCCTGCTCCCCTGCCACACATCCAAATCAAAGTCACCACCAGTAGAGAATACAACTTTGCTTTATGGCTTCAGATGGCGCCACTGTGCTGGTGCAATCAAGACTGGATAAAATGCTTGCAGCATTTTATTTTCATACAGATATATGTTTAAATTAAGCATGGTTAGAAGTCATGAAATAGATTGAGATTTCACCAGAACACTGTAACAAGTACTGTGATGACAGACATGTAGAAAGTGGGAGATCCATATATTTGAGATCTTGTAGCAGCTTTAAAACCCTTTTAACACCCTAAATTGACCCCAGTATCCCATCCAGCGCACTACACATATAGTCAGACTCTACTTTCTCTAGGCTGTACAAATTAGAAGCCTAGAACTTAGGAAGTAATCATTTTTTAACAACAGGGGGGGGGGGGGCTGGTTGGTTGAGGTGGGGTCAGAATTGTTTTGACCTGTTGACCAGCGGGGGTCTTAATTTCACCTGTTTTCAACGAAAAAATCCTGCATGTTACCATAGGTTAAAAGGGCGCGTTTGCACACGATTTTTGGCCCTTTGGGAGTGGTCAAAAACATTTTGACCCTCGAGGGGGGGCAGAACTTTTTTTGCGTGTCCACGCTCAAACCCACCAGCCCCCCTCTTGTTAAAAAATGATCACTCCCTTAGAAGGGTGTCTGTCTGGGTTAACAGGGAGTTGCCATTTGGGGTCGTCCATAATATTACCCTTTCTATCTGCCTACTCACATAGATCTATAATACACCAAGTATTATGTCCAAGCGCGGGGTGGGGGGGGGGGAGGGCTCAAGCAATTTAGACTGTAGGTGCTAAAGTAATCCCCCCCAAAAAAAAACAAAAAAAAAACAAAGCAGTATGGCGTCATCTATGAACTACCAGTTCTCCTGTTTAAACCCTAAGGCGGGCTTCATTCAACTGGACCAATATTATTTGTGGGCTTTTCCTCAACAGGGATTCCACTCCAGAGCGTGATAGAGGAGAGAACCTTAACCAGGCATGGTCACGGTTCGTGGTGATACTGGAGGTGGTGCAGGACCGGCTCCAGGTACGGGACAAAGTCAGGCGCCTCCAGGAGCTGGCCGTACAACACCCCGTCCAGGCCTTTGTCATTGGCATGGTGATATCCCTCTGCTCCATCCCATTAGGCATCTTCATCCTGTTTGCCTCAATCAGCGTCTGTGTCACCTTCTTCAGCTTCGTGTTCTTTGAAGGTGGGTCGTTATTTCTACACATGAATTTGATAAATTAAATGAAAAAAAAAGAATATGAAATGAATAAAATAACCCCATCTCACAAGTGAACATAAATAG